>OV121055.1:7527500-8777500 GCA_921293045.1 Aplocera efformata
GTGAGTGTGGACGAAAGCAATCGAAAATCCTTGAATGAGAATCTCTTTTTGGATGTCGGTTACTTGAAAAAACATGATGTTTTTAATAAATAAATTAGGATGTATGTTGTTTGTTACGTGATTTCTTCGGTAATTGTAGACCGATTTGGATGAATCTTTTTTATTTGGTACTGAGTATGTGTATCTCCGAGGTGACCCTATAGAAATTTTGTCATTGAAAATCCAATAATACCAAGGAATAGTTTAGTCGGTTAATTTGTTTTGTAAATCAGTATCTTATTAGAAGGTCTTAAAATAAATAGCTTCTTTTATCTCGTTTCAGGAAACGAAGATGCAGTAACGAAGCAAATATCTGGACTCCACACTACTTTATCCGGCTTGAAACGCTTCACCAACTATTCTGTGACTGTCTGTGCGTTTACTGCTGCTGGTGATGGAGTGAGGGCCGCACCAGTCTACTGTCATACCGAAGAAGACGGTAATTCGAATTCCAAATCAGTTTTACTTAACGGCGCAAAACTACGTATAGAATTTCATTATCTACTCCGTTTTTTATTCCAGTACCTTCTGCTCCAGCCGACATAAAAGCTGTCGTGTCCTCAAGGAACAAGATTTTAGTATCATGGCTTCCCCCAGCTGCGCCAAATGGTGTTCTAGTTGGCTACACCCTTTACATGAGCGTTATTGAAGATGGGAGAGAAGTAAGCAATGTGATCTTCTTTTTATAATGAGGAAAGAAAGAGGGAGAATAACATACAATATATTTTTATTATTTTAGGAGGGTACACACAAGCGAATGCTGTCGCCAAGTACTCTGTCGCATGAGACTTCGAGATCGCCGCCTAGAGCGACTCACCAGTTTTGGGTTTCAGCGTCCACCAGATTGGGAGAAGGCGAAGCCACAAGGGTTGTCACTGTTCTGCCAACTGATTCAGGTAATGACAATAATCCTTACTAATATTATAAATGCGAAAGTAAGTTTGTTTGTTACGCTTTCACGCCTAAACCACTAAACAGATTTTAAAAATTCTTTCGCCTATGTAGGCGAATTTTAGGCTATATTTTATCACCGTATTCCCACGGGAACGGGAAACCGCGGGACGCAGCTAGTGGTGTCATAGAAACATAAATATGAGTAGGTACTGTCAGATACAATTGGCAGCATTAACTCGTAAAAAAATACAATTTGACTGTAGATTGACTGACTTTTGCGCTGTAGATAATGGAATTCGATTACCACCCACAACAAACATAGATGTGAAGATATTTGTTCCGTGTCAGGGTGTTAATATGTATTTACAATATAAAAAAGTACTTTAAGTATGCTATAACAACACGCCTTGCATCGTTTGGGGCTAAACAACATGTGAAATGTCCATCACATTCATAACATATACTTATTAGTCTCAGATAATTATTCATTTTATCAATCAATCTGCTTCTAGAACTATTGTACCCTAATTATACCTATGTTTTTCCAGTACCAGCACGAATAACATCATTCAGTCGCAATATAGTGACCCCCTGGAAAGAGAATATCTCTCTATCGTGTAATAAAGTTGGTGTGCCGACACCCTCCACAACTTGGAGTATGAATGGAGTTATCTTGGAGTCTACTTTACGGAAAAATGTAACGAGTGACGGAACTCTTATCATCAGGTAAATCATAATAATTTAATTTGTTTCACTTGGCAGTATTCAAGAAAGTCCGGCTGTTACAAATAATTAAATCTTGATCCGTTAATATTACCCATATTAAGTTCTAATAAATGAGTTCCAAAAACAGTTCTACCTGAAATGTAACCTACAGGGCACGACCTATACTTTTATTTATTGAAACACTATTCCCCTCTACACGTGGCATCGTTAGGAGCATTGTCTAAAATAGAAATTCGGTGCACGATGCTATTTTTGGAACAATTATTTGTAAGAAGTTTAACAGTGGTGTACTTAATATTACCCCCTTTTTCAGGTCATCTTAACATGAACTAACTAAAATAACTTCTGAATCCATCAATTGATAATGAAATCACTATCTTAGCCATTTTGATCCAGATTAAACATAAATATCTCTCTGTGCTTTGGTTGAACACTAACCAATGATCCCCCCCTCTACCATTCAATGACTCGTTAATGCTTCAGTCGAGAGTTCATGTATACTTCTAACATATTTGCTTGGTGTCGTGAATAGTGAATCTCAGTTCTCACTAAGCGGTAAGGAGACAGATTTCCTCATATGCTTTCATTGTTCCCAGCATGACACAATACACAGATTCTGGCAACTACACCTGCTTGGTGGAGAACATCCACGGCCGAGATGACATTACATATAGTGTGGAAGTAAAGGTGCCGCCCCAACCACCAGTTTTGGCTGTAGTTGATTCGTACGCAGATTCTTTACATCTCCAATGGAGCGACCAGGGCGATGGTGGTAGCCCGATACTTGGTAAGGGATAAATCGTAAATGTGAACTCTCGACACTGTTATCGTTACCGACACCTCTTTATAATAAGTAGGTATCTGTAGTGTAGTTTGCTTTTTTCACTTCTATCGGCACTCCCGGAGTGCCACTGTTTTTTTTATGTTAATAGCATGATATTAAGTGGTTGCAGCCACCCCTAAACGACAACAATATGACTTAGCCTCCTGTCTGTCTGTCGAACTGTCGAAGTATAAGTAGGAATAGACACAATTCAAATCATGTTGCACACGGCACTTTAATCTAACGTTTCATGGGCTTGTAATTTCACCGGCAGCGTCATCCTTCCATATTTTTCCTGTTCTTTATTTTATCGCCTTCCCCAGAAGTGCGCTAGATGGCGCTTTATTAAAAATACATGAAAATATTATATTAACTTATCATATTATATTATCTTATTTTCTTTAGGATACGTCATAAATTACAAGCGTGAACACGGCGATTGGGAGGAGCTTCAAGTTGAGGCGGGTACTTCAGAACATGTCTTGCCTAACCTTTGGTGCGGAACAAGATATCAACTTTACATCACTGCTTTTAACAGAATCGGAACAGGGTTGCCTTGTGATATCGTACACGCTTACACAAAAGGAACAGGTGAGTAAGACTTAGAATGGTGGACATTGAACACCTTCTGCGCTAAAACACTCGTACCTTTCAGCGCAAGAATCATTCCATCATCATCATCAGCCTATACCATTTCACTGCCTGACAAAATGCCTCTTTCTCGGCTCGCTTCATCCACTTTCCCAATGTAATTTACCCAAACATAATGTTCCAGTGCCTGTAAAACCGAAGCATTCTCAAATGATAACACTGAACACTACAACGGTGACTGTCTGGCTGGACTCATGGGGAGACGGCGGCTGTGGGATACTCTATTTCGTTATCGAATATCGGGAGATCAGTCAATCACAGGTAATGCACATCGGTTCTTTCTTCCGTGCCCGTTAAGCGTGACCTGACTAGCTGAACCCTGGAAGATTATAAGATCTTTGACGACTCCGTGGCTTAGTTGGTAGTAGCCCTGCCTTCGAAGCGAGAGGTCCCTGGTTCGATTCCGGCCGGGACACACTTTGTGTGGTGACCATGAAGTTTGTTCTCGGGTCTTGGGTGTTTGTCTTGTGTTTCTGTGTTTGTCCATGCCATCTGCGACACAGGGAATCCTAGTGCAGAGGTATGAGTGTGTTAACGTTGTTTGTTTGTTTGTTTTAAAAAAAAAATCTAAATGAGTTTTTTTATGTCTGAGACTAACTGTGTTATCGACATGACAAAATATAATGATTAGGAAGTGAATTTGCCTCTCTTACTGTTGTCTGAATCTAAATATTACGGTTATTACCTGATAAAAAGCAATTTTCTAAGAGCATGTGTCCAATATTGTCCTGTTTCCAATCTCCCCAGTAGACCTACCCAGCAATCACTGACTTACCAACCTTCCCTCAAAGTCTGTATAAGTTCAGAGTCGACAGTAAGTATAGCACAAAAAAATAACTCGCCTATGCTTTTTAGTGGCGTCTGGTCTCCAACAGCGTACAAGCCACTGAACGTGTATTCAGCGTGCCAGGGCTAACACCAGCCACTCAGTACCAGCTTCGCATCACAGCTCATAACAACGCGGGCCATGCTGTGGCCCTATACAACTTCACTACACACTCATTGAGTGGGCGTAAGTATTGTCCTTAAATCACATCCACACCTACTCTACCACCTGAACCATTAACTCACTTGTCTTACCTATTGTCTTGAGAACAATGGTCCTGATTAGTTGTTTAAGTTTTACTTCCCCTCGGGTTGGTCGGTTAGGGTTGGAACAGACGTAAACTTAACAAATAAGATTAGCTAAAAATGTAATTTGACATATCTGAGTGCATGTAATGCCTATGGAGCTCCTGTGACACGTTATATACTCATGAATATGTTTACTAGTGTGTGTAAAATTTGACGTGTCCAAACGATACTTGAGATCTAATGAAATAAATGAGTTTCAGTTTGAGTATCAGAGTGGTTTTAAATATAAATGATTTTCTTCATGTAGTGAGGGATCAGGAATATCTATAGGACTGTGGTTCAAACGGCAGTAACTACTCATAAAACTTTTTAATGTTGTTGATAGTAATATCAGAAACTACGAACAAAATACCATCGTCAGTATCAAGTCATATCATAGTCATACAACATTTAAGTCGTGTCATAGTAAAAACTCAACTTCCTTTTCGATTACAGTAGTCGACGGATCATTGACACCACCGGTTCCCGCGGGCGCCAGGTCTTTGGGTGGGGCGCGTGTCATCCTACCAGCAGCTTTATCACTCCTTGTGTTGGGTGCTTTAGTGGCTATAGTGCTACTTGTCCGGCGGAACAGTGAGTACACCACATCTCTTTCTTGTACTCGTATGTGATTGGAGACGATGCAATATATACCTACATCTCTAATATCAGGGCTACATATAGTAATACAGTTTTTATAGCCGGAGAAGAGACTGCTTCGTTAAGCGCTATTGAGCCCGGTTTTCGGCTCGTCGCATCCATTTTCTGCCAGCCACCTTCCGCAAGTCGTCGCTCCATCAGACCGGGGGACGCCTTATGCTACGTTTGCCTACACGCGGTCTCTACACAAGAACTCGTCTACCCCAGCGGTTATTGGTTCTTCGGCATATATGACCAGCCCACTGCCACTTCAGCTTGCTAATCCAATGGGCTATGTCGGTCAGTTTAGTCCTGTGACGGAAAATTTAAATCCGGATTTTATCCTTCAGAGTGCCACATAGCCCGCTCCATAGCTCGCTGAGCGACTTTGAACTGGTGGACTAGTCGCACCGTAAGTGTCCACGTTTCAGCACCATAGGTCATGACTGGTAGGACGCACTGATTGAAAACATTTGTTTTCAAGCATTGTGGTATAGGCGACGAAAAGATTCGACGTAATTTCCCAAACGCAGCAATAAACAAAATACGAATTTTCGGAACGCATAATAAAATCAAGTGAAGTTCACGTCATAATTTCAGAAGCCGGTACTACAGAGACGGTGGCTACCGAGAGCGGTGTAGGAGAGTCACCATCAGTGGCTCAGTTACAGAACAAAGTGAACCGCGACCAGCAGTATTTGGCTGCGAGAGGGCAACATCCGGCGCCACAGCATCACTACAAACACGCTTCAAATGGTATTTAATCTTCTTACTACTAGAAAATGTACGAGAGAGCTAGTGACGAACCATAAGCACTCGATCTGGATCGTTAGATGTAAAATTCCGTAGTTTGGTTCTCGAAATGACGAGTTCATAACTCGATGAGTTCCAAGACAGAAAACATTTAGTTTACAAGTATTACCTTAAAGTCGGTACAGTATATCTTACAGATCTTTCAATACCTTAAGATTAACATAACTTCTCTACTTCTCAACCAAATTTATCTAAAATCTATCTAAACTCTAAATCTTAAGTTTAGATAGATTTCACAAAATTTATCTTAAGTTTAGATAGATTTAGATTTGAATGTAATCACAAAACGTTTCTCACTCACCACAGAATACATCGAAGACATTTGTCCCTACGCTACCTTCCAACTGACAAAGCCAACAGCTTACAGCGAGAGCAGCTACAGTGGGAACGTTTACAGCGGCCCTTATCACTCTGTGCGGGGTTCCTTTGTATATCACGATCTGAAGCAAAATGATAAGTATAAGGTTAGTTGTACACTTAAAAGAACACTACCTGGATGATCGAGCTTGTTTTTTTTTTGTCGTTTTTGTGTAACAAATTGCGTTTTTACAAGAAATACAATTACATACAGGTAAAATTAGAATCAAACCCCTATCTAAACACCAAATTTCATCCAAATCGTCAGGGCCGTTTCTGAGAAACGCGAAAACAATTAATGATATTGTTGGAAACAAAGTTGTAAAGAAGCAAAAAGAACGGCAAAAGTACATTATCGCTTAATGGAAATTATATTTGGGTCAGTTTATATTATACCAAAATGTTATAATAGGATTATAAGTTAAACATAAAGTGTTACTATGTATTCAATCCAGGGCAAGGAACCAGAATACACGAAGGTTAGAAGAAAAGGGAACAGACTCCGGGACCCTCACTCCGAGAGCCAAGGTACGTAACCTCAATACCCCAGATTAATAGGTCCCGCAATGAAGCTTAATAAGTAGTTAGCTACATTTTGGTTTATGTAGATTGCACTTTCTATTGAAGTTTACTTTGTCCCGTTATGTTTAAGTAATTAAATTGGAATTTGACGTAATGATCGCCTTTTATGCAACCTGTTGGGAGCGTAAATGGTCGTTATTTGTAAGGTAAGCATGCACAGTACGTATTGTAACATCTCGAGAATAATATACTGTACTTGAATAATACATGTCAAAACTGACAGAAATTTTTAATATATATTATGTAACATAATGTAAGGATGGTAGTCGGTATGCCTAACCGCATACCAACTATCCCTTTTCTTCAATTGAAACGCGAAAAGCACTTAAAATACATACACCTCTGCTGCTATTTCACTCAAAGACACGAATATTATATTCGTAGATATTCTACAGTATATTTTTCGTCTGAGTGTAACAAACATTTTGTTTTCTTTTCACATTGGGTGTTATAGTTCATTGTCATTGTTTTGTAGGTGCATTTTATACCATTGCTTATGATTACTGTGCTCCATTCCCTTAAAACGTAGCAACTTCATACAGGGTGTGTTCATGTGAAAGACACCTCATATCCATTGGTCAGCGTTTTGTCACTTTGTCATGTGCTTTAACGCTGCAATGGTTACGCCACGGACATAAACGGAACTATAAACAAGGCTGTCTGCAATTTCATACCTATTCCGATTGTTCTGTTCTATTAGGATTATGAGCTTGAAACATATGGTTTACAAAAATTCCGGCTAATTAACAGTAATTCCATATGCATGCCTCAGAGTGACGGACCCAATGCATTATGAATACGTTCATTGTCACCTACCAATGAAAGATAGGATAAACTAAACACAGTAACTAGATTGCTAATACAAGTAAATTACAAATTTGTCACCGACATCAAATACAAGGTCTTCAGCTACGCCTGCTGTAGCATATTCATTGCAGATGTTCACCCAGAAATCGCGTAGAATCTTGAAACTATATAGGTATGAATCGATTTATTTCCGTGGCGAGCCGGCAGCTTCACACGTCACATCCTACCCTCCCCTCTCTGACTTACCTCCCGTTTTCAGAGTCGGACAACCTGGGTTCCACCGACTCCGAGGTGAAGAAGATTTTGACTCTGCACCTGCCAATTACAGAGTACGAGGACGATGCGAGCGATGACGCCAGCGCGCCGCATTCGGACAGCGAGCCTGCGGCGAGGCTCCGCCCAGCGCACCCTGCTGCATGTAACTAATTACACAGAAGCTATGAGGGACAATGATCTACGATACTTGTCACAAACGACATTGCTTCCATCACGACGGGAGATATAGCGAGGCCACCGTTGACCACCCTTTCTATGACTAACTCAAGTCATGCGTTGTTGTCAAACATATTGGGCGGCCTGCTTTGACACCTAGTTCTTAAATTTAAGCATTATGATGAATGAGTCTTTGGAAAACTTCCAAACTAAATTGATTCATTCACAGCAGTTCAATTTCATTCCCAGCGTATTTAGCAGAAGAAAACTCCTATTGCCACTACATCTACGAATACAATACCATTTACGAACTAATAATATTCATGGAAATTCTAATACACACGTATAAGAATATCCATGAATTTTAGTTTGTCTACGTAATCTATCATTCACATCATCCTTGCCAACGAACGAATAGTTTCAATATTTAGCCAATGCCAATCCATTTATTCCAAGGCATCAATACTACATTTCAGATCCAAGCGTAGAGCGCGAAGAGTCATCATCATCCTCAGAGACTTCTGTAGGCGGTGGAGGCTGCGCCGTCAGGAAGGCGTTCCCTTCGCGTAAGGGCAAAGCGGGTGCGCTTGGGAAAAGACACGTGCGCAGTTCCAGTGGGTATAGCAGCCACAACGATGAGACTACTTTCAGGTGAGGTTTCAGGACTCGACTCTGCGACGTTATATGCTCACGAATATGTGTACCTACATCATCATCATCTTCTTGCCCTTATCCCACACTAGTGGGGTCGGCACAACATGTATTTTTCTTCCATTTCCCACTGTCAGACGTCATCTCAGTACTCACTCCTTTCTTACGCATATCATCTTTCACACAATCCATCCATCTTTTCTTTAGCCTACCTCGTGTCTTATATCCTTCCACATGCTCACGAATATGTGTACATGCATGTGTAAAATTTGACGTGTCCAAATGATACTTGAGATCTAAAGGAATAAATGAGTTTGACTTTAAGGGAGCCGCCAAAGGGCTTTTTGCTTGCGTGAAAACTGGTCGTGCAAGCATCGACAGAGCCCTATGCGATACTGATTATTCTACAATATGAAAACAGACTGTTGTATTCTAATTCTGATCGAATAGAATCGATTTGAAAATTTAAAGTGAGTTGGCTTGGTGGGTAGACTGGAACTACTCATAGAAACTCTGTTCATAAAATACACAGAAAAGGATATTAGGTATATTTGTTGTTATTCCATTTTTCTACTTGTTTTTACATACGGAGAGATTCGACGAGCTTTGCATATAATTAAGCGATTACGCGCCTTTGCATTTAGTACAAACAACATCTGTTATTTCACAAATATATAGTAAAAATACGCTTTCTTCATTCCAGCATATCAAACTATCCATCATTCAACGAGCACATCCATCCCCCGTCTCGATTCTCCGACGACACAGAGTGCGAGGGCCACCACCGTCGCAAGCGCAGCCATCACCATCCCGAAGGCAAGATGACCCGCGAAGCTTTCCAGATCAACGTATGAGAAAAAGAGCCTCGGTACGTCACTATGACTGGGTAACTCAGTGCTGACGTCACTGAGGTACTTTGAACTATTGTGAACTTTATCATGGATATAAAGTGAAATTTACTGGAACGACACTTAGGGCGTGGTATTGTGAACGTAAGTCCTAAAAGCGTTCTCACCACAAGGTATGATGTGAAACTTTGAACTTTACTGTGAGATGGTAAATGTAGCTAAGATACGCCTTTAAGATCAACGTGTATGAGACAATTAATCTCGGTACTAGCACTGATTAATAAACATACTACATCACCATTTCAAATTTGGCCACTCACCATTTTAACTTTAAGCATCAAATTAGCGGACCTTACGAAAATGTAATGCTTATGTACAATAATAAGAGACCTAGATTATGGTGTATGTTCAGTTCATAAACATACAACATAATCAAATCTTAGGAAAAACGAGACTTGTACTTTGTGAGACAAATATAAAACGTGAAGCGTTTGAAAATGACTTAATATTGGACTACAAAAACGTCCACAATTTCTCTTTTATACAAATAATAATGATGTTATTTGTACAAAAGAATTGTGAACTTAATAATGATATAAATCATTATTCCACATTAATATAATTTTTTATCACGACAAGAAAATAATATAATTTTTTATCAATAATGTTAAAGTCGCAGTGTGACTTTTTAGATGAAAATGTCGAAGTCGCCTAAAACGGTTAAAATATTGTAAATATTGTTTTTCAAAATGCACTCTAACAGAAAAATGTTGCCAAATCAAATAAATCTTCCGTATAATTCAAATGTAAATATTGTAGATATCGTAGATAGGTATAGCCAATACTTAGTGCCACATAATCCTTTTTATACTCCAAAATCGAGTATGTGTTATGAATAAAATTATATGAAAACGTGGTCTATATAATTTTGAAACCACTTGTTATGTAAATATTAATGTAATTTATAATACACATATTGATTATCGGAAAATATAAAAAGAACAATAATTAAAATAAAAAATATATATTTTAAACTTAATGCCTTATTGACCAAAGTCTTAAAACTAGTTGCGGATATAAATGTATCCCGTTAAATTAAATACGAATTGTTTAATTGTTGTAAAGTTTATGAGAACAAAATGTTTTCATTTGCAAATCTTATCGATGTCTTTAATATAATGGATATCAATGTAAATTGAATTGTTTCCACTATCTTATTATATCATAGGGATATGGCAATGTTTATATACTAAAGTGCCAATAGTAGAAACGTGACGAAACTTGTTATGAGACGTAATTATTTTCGCTTTGGACGCTATCCCTGAGACTTCTAAATTGAGATTTTCCAAAGAGTTACAATTAGAATTTATTCATTATTCATGGATAAATTCTTAATAATATTGGCCTATGTACAGACACAATTAACTTCATAAGAGCGCCACAAGATTATATTTTATTCACTGAACTTAATAATCGTTGACTGGAAAATTATAGTAGATAGCTATCCCTTTTACTTTATATTGTATTATAATGAAAGGGACAGCAATATTGAACAATGAGTTAATTTAGATTTAGAGTATGCAACACAGTACTGGGGCATTATGACTTTGGAGCTACGGGAAGGATAAACTTACTCATTCCTAAAGCGGGCCCTAGACGGTAATGCAGACTGGCATAGCTTACGTGATGCATGATCGTTTAATTGTATTAAATGATGCAAATGACGTAATAACTTTGAAACAAATATCAAACAAAAGTCACGTGTTACTACTTTGCTGCATGTCCTGTGAAATTTGCTCGAAACAAATTTTATTGGGGCCTATATTGTTGTCTTTGAACAAGACAGGTCAGCGTATGATTTTAATAATCACGGTAAAATTCCGCGTTGCATTCCATCTAGGAACCGCTTTAGAACATCCTTTCCCTTATCAAATTAATATACGATATCTATCAATAATAATCTGTATATAAAGTATTAAAATTAAATTCGCTGACTGTATTTGATGTGTACCTACTTTAATAATTAAACTAGTACCTACCTGTATGTATTACACGATCCTCAGTAAACAGTAACAAGAGACAATACACTTACATTATAATTTGGTGAATACGGCAGAAAGTTATCGTACGTACTGTAATGTATAGTGTTGAACACTACGTATTCGATACATGAGTTTCACGCGAGTTGTGTGTTTTTTAATGTTTTACAATTGTTTACGTTGACATTCTTTAGTAATTCCAACGAAGACTGCCCTATAATTAATTGAGATCTATTTTATATAATCTAGACACAATCCTGAGGCCTATCACCTACCAAAGTAGATATGTGCGGAGAGGAATAATTTTCGTAGTTTCTCGAACTATATTTAGGTACAAAGATATCCTCATCACATAGTTAATAATCTTCGCTTTGGTGAGCGATTGGCCTAATGCTCTAGTTGATAGTACATATTAGTTTTTGTAGCCGTCATGATTCAGGGCTGTTGCCACCATAGATTTTCTATTGTCCAATCTATAATAATTTTGCGTTGATGCGACTCGCCCATTGCCTTCTATTTCTTTGGATCTCACACAGAACGTTTCATATAAAAAGTAAGGGAAAGATAAATATTTCTCTAGTGTTTCATAATTTCCACAAATTTATGATTATGATAGTAACTTAATAAATATACGAGTACCTTGTCACAAGTGAGATCTGGCTAAGAATATGATCCTAGTATCGACGAAACATTTGTTAAAGGATCTGTTTGTAAAAGTGTAAATTTAAAATCAATTATATATAAAATACTTACCCATATTCAGTCATCATTACCTTTGCTCGATAGTAAAATAATCGATTAGGTCCTTCGGTAACAGAACGAACGATTTAGTACCATATTATTTAATCCGTATCAATATATTGTAAACCTTTTTATGTTAAATAACGTTGGGAATCTGACGGATCATTTTGTTGTCTATGTTGTCGGTTGCTTATAATTTTTTCTAGTCATTCTGAATTATAGTCAATGTACCATATCATTTTACATTTTTGTTACTGTGTATTTATATAAATAAACACGAAAGTATGTAAGGGATAATTAGTTAATCATGTTGTTACAGATATGTTTTTATAATGCGAAACGAGTTAATTAGGACAGTATGATGTGAAAGAAATAAAAAAACATTTACTTGGAATTATAGTTGGTGTTTTATTACGGTGTTTATGGCACATATCATTAACGATTACTCCACAAAAATACCTATATTTCAGACAAGGTTTAAACATTAATACCAGAGTAATACCACTAGAAAACCTTGTCATTGGTTCTATGGACTTACAACTAAAGACCCAGAAGAAACTTTCCGTACTCTAATGTTCCCACTGCAGGGACACCGGCCTACTCTCGATAATTGAGAGTGAATGGGCTCTGATCTACACGGGAGCCCAAGCCGGATTGGTAGATGTCACATGTCTTCGAATTTTTGGTTCTAAGACATACCGGTTTCCTCACTATGTTTCCGTCACCGTTTCGAGAACATGGTATTGCGCACAAACATTTTTCAAGTTAAAACACTCATTAGTGGACGTGTGTAAGTGTGAACCAGCAGTAAGCCATATCTTTCCACTGAGTAACTCTCGTCCTGCGTGGATTCCAAGAGGCGGAAGATTATGTTCCGCCACATATCCACAGAATCACAAATAAATATCATTTTCAACCGGAAATACTGATTTTGTCTATGGTAATTAGAATTAGTATAGGTTCTTACGGATAATAAAAAAGTCTGTATAATAAAAATCCATTTATCCACGTTAAACTTAACCATGATTCACATTAAATCTCCCACAGCATTGATACTACTCACAAACATTCACGACATAACAGTTATGTCTTAAAGGGTCATTTAACGCGTTAAAACTCGAGAATATTTACATGTATTTGTCCACTTTACTATTTACTAAGAATTTACTATCTACTTAGCTTATTCGCTGTCGCTTTCTTCTTGCGTGAAGTCGAACGGGCGGAATCGTTCTCGAAACGCGGACACGTGCGACATCTCGTCAGATTTGTCGAGCAGGCACTGCCTCCAATCCGCCTTGTCCTCGCAGTTGAGAATAGGAACACTTGATAATACATCCCTGGAAACAAAACAAAAACCAAGTATAAGCATTATCTATACAAATCTTCTATATCTAATATAATATACTAATAAATAAAATTGAAGTGTCTGTTTGTAATGTTAAAATAACAGTTTTTTACTGAATGAATTTGAAAGTATATACGGTACTTATAACAGAAAAAAAAATATTTTTAACCGTTTTTGCCTGTATGTGTGTCTGTTTGTTTGTTCCGGTTAATCTCGGACTTGCACTGGTAGATAGCTGATGATTTATGGTACTTCTAGAATTAGGGTACCACCTCTAAATAATGTTGAATTCCACGCAGACGAAGTCGCGGGGTTCAGCTAGTATAGTACGAGTACCTTCCGAACTGCAGAGGGAAATGCTGCTTCGTCTTGGCATAGAGCTGCTCGCCCGACGGCAGCTCCGCGTGGAAGTACGTGGCGCCCGGTAGCGCCATCTGTGGCAACTCCGTGAACGGCGGCAGTACTTCTATCTCTATGCTGTTTATGCCCGCTTCATCCTGCAAACAATCTCAATTTAAATATCATCCCGTCTGTTTGTAATGTCAAAATAACAGCTTTTTAATAAATGCATTTGAAATTATTGCAAATAAAAATAAACAATTTTTAAATTTTATGTCTGTCTGTCTCACGGATTATCTCCGAAACGGTTAGACCGATTTTGACGGCATTTAGCTAGGACCTAGGTCCTCCCCGACGGAAGAATGAAGGTCCTCACCGGCACCCACACCCTTCCAACGGAACACAACTAGTACTTCTAGGTAGTACTTCTCCGGGCGAACTTAACACAAGTTCTACTGATACTAATAGTAGCCCCCTGAGATTGTGCCTGGGCAATACTTGACATCAACTTTTTGAACATGAAACTTTTTAATTCACGTTGCCAGGCATATATAGGACATAGGGTACCAAAATAATACGCAAAGCTGCAGGCAAATGCTAGTGATTGTATAATTATTGTATCGTATACCTGGAAGACCTCCAATATGTGGGGCTCGCACTGCCTCGGCACGGGCACGCATTGTATCTGCATGTGCGAAGTCTTGTAGTTCCGCTCGAAGAAAACCGGCACCTTTCCCATGCTTGCGTACATTTTTCTAAGTGCATCTTTGAACTTTTTTATCTCATTTAGTACTTCTTCTGGCGCCTGAAATAAAAAGTATATTCTGATAAAAAAGTGCCAAATAAGCATGGCTTGTACTATTGCCAAAAAATTACTATGGTTCTTGAGATAGTGATTCCAAACTGGGCAAAAAAATAGAAATATATATATATATATATTTTTATGTGTATATGTGACGGAGCGAGCTGAGCGCCCACCTGATGGTAAGTGGTGACCCTCGCCCATGACAACAATAATGCGTGCGACTCAGTATGAGATCCAAATCTTTACTGATTCGCATTCATCACGGGACGACGGGGATGATATGTCTCATGCGCATGTGATTTCACCGGCGGCACCCTTCTACTGCTTGGCGGCAGATTCCAGATGTGGTAGCAGTACTTCTCCGGACGAACTTGGCACAAGTTCTACTGTTACTTTTGGTTGCTCCTTTAGCACCACCCAGGGGGTACATGTAGGGAATCAAAGGGTACACACCTACGGACGCGAGCAACTGGACCCCCCAATATATGCATTCAGCTGAACATAGATGTCCTACGAAATTACTAGAAACATGGCTTCGAACTAAATGCTTACCTTCGTTGTAGATTGATGATGGGTTATGGGGAGTATCAAAACATGATGGGGTGTCAGTGGTCCTTTAGCCAACGCCAAATAGCACTGACTGCCTACACTTATCACTAGATGCTTCTCAACGGACGGCGACGACAGACAAAACCAGCAAGTCTCTGAAAAAACGCATTGATTTAATGTTTTAGGCTTACGAGTGCAATAGAACGCTTTCGAGTAAAAGATACTATAAGTGACAGATAAAAATCGAATAAACCCACTTCAAGACTTTCATATGGGATGAAAGTTTTTTCGCCCGTAAGGGTGAAATTTTGTCATGTAATCTCTATAGGACAACCTCGAAGGTACGCCCTATCAAATTAAAGTCTTTAATCGACGGAGTTATCGCGAAACATACAACTGAATGAAGACTTTCTCCTTTTTGAAGTCAAGTTAAAATATCGAAATCTTTATCAGGAGTTCAACAATAAATAAGCTCCCCAAAGCAGTTTGTATAATACTAGCGACCCGCCCCGGCTTCGCACGGTTAGTAAAGCATCAGTGTCGTATCAGAAACTACCCGTGCGAAGCCGGGGTGACTTGCTAGTGTATTATACATATAAACCTTCCTCTTGAATCTATTACAAAAAACCGCATCAAAATCCGTTGCGTAGTTTTAAAGATTTAAGCATACATAGGGATATAGGGACAGAGAAAGCGACTTTGTTTTATACTATGTAGTGATGTGACCTACATAAACTTATTAATAGATTATTTCTAAAAACATTTATTTTGTAAATACATAAACTATTTTGCATGGATACCCATATTTGTCCTGGGTGGGAATCGAACCCACAATACATGTAATTATAGTATATGTATGTATAAATTCTGCTGTTAACGATAAATAACAAACCTGCGTCAAATTCTTTTCTCTTGCTATCTTCGTGTTTTCGTTTCCGTCTGCCTTCATTTGTGTCGTCATCCGCTTCCATATTAAAGAAGAATTGACCATTGCCAGCAAACTGAAAACAATACAATTGTTAAGTATTTACTTTTGTCCAATTCGTGCCGTATCCAACCTCGTATGCTAGATATATGCCAAGACATTTTTTTTTTCTCAACACCTGTCATTATCCAGGTTTTTATAATGCTTAAAAACATATGTACAACTTATGTAATGTTTAAATGTAATTTGATTTTTTCAGGCAGTCTGGTTGCTGTTTGTTTTATTTCAATAATTAGTTGCACCCCGCGGTGTTAATTTAGGATATAAGCTATCCTGGTACTAAATTTCATCCAAATCCGTTGAACCGTTTGAGTGTGAAGGTGGTACAAACATATACATACAAAAACACACATACTTATAAATTACATGAATAATCATGAAACTAAATGAATAATCATGAAACTACATGAATAACCCAATGAATAATCATGAAACTACATGAATAACCCAATGAATAATCATGAAACTACATGAATAATCCTGGAATCACCTTCACAACTTTCCCAGGCTGATGTTGCTTCAGCAGTTCCGGGTCGAAGGGGCACGTCGTCTCATCCGTAGTGGATTGCAACAGATCTGTCATTCTCATCTTAGTTATCGGTTGAAGGGAACAGGCGTAGATCCACTTCTGTTTGTCCTTGTTGTTGACCGGCGCAAGCGCAATGAACCGTGTCGCGCATTCTCTGTAATCCTGGTGGACGGCCTGGTTTCTAAAATCAGTGAAAATACTCAATTGTGATGAAACTAGCGACCCGCCCCGCCTTCGCATGGTTCTATAGTGTGTGGCGTAGCTCGTAATACAATTCCGTAGCACATTATCTATCTCGTAAGGTTAAAGCCAGCATTCGCGTATGCGCCTAAAAATACGTTTTTAAGACATTGCAAAAAATTTAAATTATCGGTTTTTTCTCTATACAATGCGCATGTATGTATACACATATAAACCTTCCGTGAAAATTGTCTAAATGATGGTCGAAACTGCATCAAAATCCGTTGCATAGTTTAGAAGTTAGTGGATACACAGACAGATGCAGAAAGCGACTTTCTTTATACTATGTTGCGATTATAATTTTCTCCCTATGATTTCAACTGAGATAAACCACACATATCACACATGTGAATTTGCTACTGAAAATATGGTCAACATATACAGATTTTGAAAAAATAACCAAAGTCAGTGATTATGGTAATTTTTTGCTATATAAAGTACAATGTACATAGTATAGCGTAATAGTAGTGAGTCATTTGCACATATTGAATATACATTTTGTAATAATATGCAGCGAGGTCATTGCACATATTGATATGGCTTACGGTTTTTCTTACTGTTGTAAACACATCTAATAGTGAGTATTAATATACCTGTATGGTTGTCTTTCAAAGTATTTCTCAGAAGACGGCACGAAGTGGTACCTTGGCTTTATGTGTATTGCGAGCCACGATAGTAAATCTGAGAGGCATTCCTTTTCAACATCTACCTGAAACAATCAATTAATTACTAGTTTTTCTAGGTAAGTTTGTTACTTTTGCACGCGCAAAGGGCTCAACCAATTTGGATGAAATTTGATATTGGATTAACAGATAATAACAGATGCTTATTTTGTACCAACCGAGGCGCGCAGTTGGTACAAAATAAGCATTAGATAGAAGTAAGGGAGCAAGGGTGGAGGAGGCGGGGAGTGATTTCTTTAAGTTTAAGCGTAAGTACCTTTTGTAGTTCATCCTGTTGGATTCCCGACGGCCAGAGTGTAGTAATGAGTACATCCACACCTCGATACTCGCTCTGTCCCCGAAAGCATGCGTCCCTCACTGCACTACAGTCGCTTGGTTCAAATGTACACATTGGTATGTCTTTGCCCAACTCTCGTCTCGAAAGACCAGTTAAATATGCAATTTTTACATCAGCGCTGGTTGTGAATATTCCCCTCTTGCCTACAACAATTAATAATTTAATTATCAATCAGTATGCATTCTAATAGAGCACCGAATATTGCCTAGCTATATCATATCTTATGTTATTAATCTAAACAAGTAATTCTTGTATATCACAGGGAAAGGTTTTCTAAATTAAACTATGGTGAAAATTGATTTGATTGGTAATCTACCATTTCCAATAAAACTCTATTTGTAAAGTAAGTAAAAAAAAAACAAGTGAAGCTTGGTGACCCAGGTTATCTTATCTTATAACTTTAAGAGTTAACAGAGCAATTTTTGTATATTTATATCTTTATTTAGTGTATCTCGGAAATGGCTTTAATGATTTGGATTAAATTTTGTATTTAGATAGTTTTGCTGTATAAGTATACCTATATAATTTCTATTTCTTGTAAAAACACACTAACAATTTGTGTGAATTTGTGCGAGTATGTATTTTAAGTTTGTATTTACAAAAATACACTATTTAAGTATTCTATCAGTTATTCCTCATTGTACATTCTATGCTTACTTAGGGGCTACCTGGTGATGTATGCCTAAGAATATTTATTTTTCTAATGAGCATGTTTTTCTTACCCATATAAATAACATTAGGGACTATCTCTGCTCCTTCTTCTGGATAAAATGGTGCATGGTCACTTTGAGAAGGGCCAAACACATAAGTTGTAACTGGAACTGAAATAGAGCATTGATTTATTTAGTAATACACAATACTAGCTTATGACTATGACATGTTAATGTAGTTTTTTAACCAACAACTTGAACTGTATTTTAAGTTTTTCTTAAAAATTCCTATATCACATAGCTTGGTTAAAAAAGTATCAAAGTAGAAATAATAATCCCTTCGGCATCACAGCAGTCTAAAAGTATAGATTATTAGCAAGATAGCAAGAAGGTGGCTGGCAGAAAATTTATGTGAAGAGCTCAATGGCGCTTACTGGGAGAGGCCTATGTTCAGCAATGGACTGATTTAGGCTGATGATGAAACTGGCCAGAAAGCCAGAACAAATATCATGCAAATATTTGTTTTTATGACCTTAACATTTGGACTCAAACCCTCGACGCGTTGGCGTGTCTAATCCTTACCCTTCTTGGTTCCCATCTTATAGGCATCCAACTGGGAATTGTCCAGGTTAAAGAAGTTTCCGACACATAACAGAACATCGAATGGACCCGACTTGTTGACGATGGAATCAACTCGAGAAAATAATGCTTTAAAGTTTCCGTTAACATCTCCACAGATAAGTCTGAAAAAAGCGATCAAAACATTCAAAAAATAATATGTAATGCAAGTTTTTACTGAAAACGGTGTGTGAAGAAGCTTACGTTTTTTGTTTGTCCGACATTATCTAAATTTTAGAGGTAGGTAAGACTAACTGTTGCACTGTTTCTGAGTTTTCCTGAATTTAGTTTTTACTCGATCATCCCACTTTATAACAAAAATTATGAAAACGAGTAAAATAAAATCCACACCAACAACACAACCGCCAAACAACCATAAACTAGGTTTGGGCCAAGAACATCGATATCGATATATTAAAATATCGATATTTTCCCATAGAATTATCGATGTATTATAATATTTATATATTATAATACAAGCTATGCTTAGCTTTGGGCTAGATGGCGCTGTGTGAAATACGTCAATGAAAATACATATAATTATTTTTATATATCATCGATATTTTTAATCGCAATAATAATAATATTTGATATTTATTTCAGAGTACCGAATTCATATCAATTTCGATATATTTGTTTAAGTAACTCTGGTTTCGTATTTAACCTTTTGTGGCAGTACCCGATAGTAGAAGTCACTTGACAGTCGAGCACATCAAACAGAGGCTGCTGCTTATGTCCATATCGGATGTATGTTATAGTTTGATTATATTATACATAATTTTTTAAGCTCAAGCATTAATAAAAAATACTTTTTTCTTCGTTTCTATTCTTTTTTACATATTTTGAATGCTTTGGGAATATATATGAAATTGACGATATATCGATTAATCGATATTTTTCACTTCAATCACTGTCAGTATCATCATCTGACAGTGTGGCCAAACGGATGTGGCAAGTTTTACGCACTTCGTACCTTTGTATTCAATCTCAATTCATCTTTTTGGAACACTTAAGTAAAATCGGGATTGCAATTGAAGCGATATGATTTCTTATTCAATTAGATAAAAACGAAACATAAATTTAAACTATTTTCTCCGTTAATTGTAGCGTAGCATATACATTAATAAAGCTCTTCATACCTTTTCAGAGTCTAAATCGTAGAATTTATCTAGTTTCATTTGGCAATGCTGCCGCTGAAAAAAAAACATCTAATTGATTGGATTGGTTGGTTAATGTTTGTTTCTTTGGTTGTGTGTTGGCTTACTATCAATAGTGATTTTCCAAGGACTCAGTTTTCAAAATAAAATACCTACTGATACAATTCAATTATGGCAGCGTCCAGTAAGTTGCCCGGCACTGGGCTAGAAGATGTTGGCGTCCCGGGGCAAACGTTTCTACGTGATGCTCTGACAAGTTGTACAGACCCATTGAAAGCTATTGAAGAATTTCAGTTAGAAAATGGAATATTGCTTCCATCTCTTCGGCCTATGCTTCCACTATTAGATCTCCACGGAGTTCGTAGACTCGACTTTCATACATCAGTATTAGAGGAACTGAGAGATAAACTTATACAACATATCAATGAAGTAGGTTCAAAAGAAGGTAAAGAAAATGATAAGAAGCTCAAAGAGCTGTTGCAGAAGAGCTTTTCTGTAGTAAGAGTAAAGGCTTTACGACCGGTCATAATGAGCATACTTAAAAATACCCCTCACATTGATGATAAATACCTCAGGGTGCTAGTGCGAGATCGGGAACTTTACAATGACACAGACACTGAGGTCAAAAGACAGATTTGGCAAGACAATCAATCCCTATTTGGTGATGAAGTTTCACCATTACTGAGCCAATATATTAGAGAAAAGGAAAATGTCCTTTTCGAACATGAGAATCTCACAAATTTATTCTTCTCTCCATCGCCAAAAGTCCGAAGACAGGGTGCAGTAGTGCAAAAACTTGCACACATGATTGGCAACAGTGTCAAATTGTATGATATGGTCCTGCAGTTTTTACGGACACTATTCCTCCGTACAAGAAATGTCCATTATTGTACACTGAGAGCGGAACTTCTGATGGCTTTGCATGATTTGGAAATCCAAGACATCATTTCAGTAGATCCTTGTCATAAATTTACATGGTGCTTGGATGCATGCATCAGAGAGAGGAATGTTGATATCAAACGCTCGAGGGAATTACAAGGATTCCTTGACAGTATAAAAAGAGGCCAAGAACAAGTTTTAGGAGACTTATCAATGACATTATGTGATCCGTATGCTATTAACTTCTTAGCCACATCGGCAATCAAGATTCTACAGCATTTGATAAATACTGAAGCACTTCCAAGAGATAATACAATATTGATACTTTTATTGAGAATGTTGGCATTGGGCTTGAGTGCTTGGACCATGATAGACTCGCAAGAGTTCAAGGAACCTAAACTCGACAGTCAAGTGGTCACCAAATATTTACCAGCTTTGATGTCCTTAATGGTGGATGATCAAGTAAGGGCTTTTCATAATAAGCTGCCTCCAGATGAAAGGGAATCTGCTATAACTACTATTGAACACTCAGGACCCCCCCCTGATGCTTGTGAAGCCTACATGAGAGAGAGCTCTGTTTGTGGAGTGCTTGCTATGTACTACACGTTGCATGCGGCGAAATTACGCGACCGTGGCGCATTACTACGAATTCTAAGCATCCTAGGAAGTTGCAAAGATGGACGAGCATATGAAGACCCGTTCCTACATGCTCTTGTGGCTTTGCTAATTCAATTCCCTGATGAGTTCCAAGGTGAAGACTTCAGTACGGTCTTGTTTGATGAGTTCTTTTTCGCAGGCCTTTCAAAAGACAATGTCACTAGACACCTATTAAAACTACTGTGGTACATTCACCCAAAGCTCCCGGACACGAGAATTCAAACATTGATGAAGGCTTTGCAGCCAGGAACACAGCATATTGACTCAGTCCATAAGCTTCATGAGACTTTGACACAAAAAATGATGTTGCAGACTGAAGCACTTGCTCCAACTACTACTGAAATGGAGTACTTAGACTCTCCATTGATGAGTGTGCCTACCCCGGCACCATATCATATGTAATTAAATAAATAAAACAATACCATAAATGTATTAAAAAGTATTTTTATTAAGGTATTAATAACTGTAAAGGGCATTTAGGTACATATAAATGCATGTTTTTTCTATTGTACAGAAGAATTCTGAGCAACATTACATGAGAGGTTTTGTTAGTATATTAGATTAGGAGCGGTGGTCGCGTCGTTCCGGCTTCAAATCCATTGAGTGCAGAGAGCGAAGTGATCGGGAACGTTCGAACAGCGATGGATCCGTGTAGATTGGCTCGCTGCCGTCGTCGAAAGCGTTGGCCAGGCGCCCGGACGATCCTGCTTCCTCGCCCACGTCAGCGAAAGTTCGGCCTAGACCACTGGAATATGAAAACAAGTTACAGTTAGTAGTTCCTAAAAGTATGACGCCTTGCGGAAGGTGGCGGAAAATGGTTGCGAAAAGCCGAAGACCGGGCTCAACGGCGCGTACTGGGAGAGGCCTGTGTGAACAATGGACTGATGTAAATATGCTGATGATTATGAAATGAATGACCCATTTCGACAGTGCAATGAACCCCCACCTTCAAGGTGGTCCCGTAGAAAATTCGTGAAAAAATGCAGCTTGTTAGAGTAAAAAATCGAATATAAGATGGTTTTAAATTTTTTAATCAGGCGCTTGTTACATTTGTAATGCCTACTCAGTAACAGCTAATATTGCTATTGCAAAAACACTCAAGCAAATAATTTCTAAGTGTCACGAGATCGCAATCCGGATCTGTAAGATCTATAGGACATGCCGGTTTCCTCGCGATACTTTCTTCACAATTTTTCAACGTGATATGGAAAACCAGTCACCTCATCAAAGTCTGCGGCTGTACTACTTGGTAACCACGCTCTATATGCCTAGGTAGGGACTTCTAGACATCATGACTGGTCATAAAATGACCACTTAGACTCACCTTAAAGAGAAGGGCTTGTGGAGATGCGAAGCCGAGAACAGCGAGGGTCGAGGTGGTCTTGGGCCTGGGGTCACTGACCGCAAGGCCGGCGCTGGACTTGAAGCCTGGATGTTCTTACGGAGGACCCGCCAGTATCGTCTGAAAGGAGAGTTGTCAGTACAACTAGGTTTGAATTACACCACTCGTTAGCTTAAGTGTCAATGCATTCGTGACGTTGAGTCAGGACTGTGACGCATCGCTTGCTTTCTTTTTATTTTTTATAGTAAACTTTTCCTTGTAAAACATGGCCGTGTCCACGACACACCCCATTCTTTTACTGCTTTTACATAGATACTTGCCTATAAATATACAACGCAGCGGTCAGCATCGCCAGCAACAAGGACAGTAGAACGCACAACGCTACCAGCAACGCTCGGTAGTGGTACGGCGATACGCAGACCCCCGCGGCTGCTACCACCGGTGATGAGTCTGACGGGCCGTTTTCTTCCAACAGCTCGTTTCGGTTATCGAATACCTATAAAATATTGTAGAGAATGGAAGTATGATACATAGATATATTTGATGTGAGTTACGACGTAGTATTAAACTGTTAAATAATAAATAATTGAGGACATAATTTTTATCACAATCCGCGATCTATATTTGTGTTCTTATTTTGTTTTTCTAAGTATTTTAGGTACCTATGTAGTTAAAGAAATGTACTTCTTTTAGCTTCAAATTAATGGTAATCACGAACAGTCCTTATGCTACAATACAGAACAGACCCATTTTGTACCTGGTACACTAGATTTTGGGGAGTTTACGTTTACGTACCTACGTTACGCTCCAAGAATGCTTTACCACGTTTGTGGATGTTTTCAAGATGGGAGTGACCTTGGTGGCGTACCTTCTTAAAGTATTTATTACTAGTTACGAGTTTTCGTGAAATACTTGCTTTATAAGAGTACATAATTTTATAACAGTGTTTTGTATTTATCATTTAATAACAAGATAAGTAGGTACCTAGCTATTATATATTTAAATAACATCTTGCAAAATCAATCAAGTACCTCAATCATTTTCCTGACGTGACTGGGCGTCTCAACCTCATCCTTGAGGTACTTATCGACGGTAGCTTCTTCATATGACACCTTGTAGACTTTGCCTGCCTTATCATCAGTTTTGTCTTCAGATTTGCCTTCATCAGAATCGTCGGTTTTCACTTCGGCGGTGGCATTGGTCTCGACACCAATTGTACCGTTGACATCTCTCCTGCGGCGACCAAATGATGGTTCCGATCGTCCTGTGTGACTGGGGCAGTATGCCTAGAATAGAACGAAATGCAGGCATCGCTAAACAACGGATATAATTATCCTAGGGTTGTATTATTCTCGTATGCACCGATATGACAATTGAGTTTTGAAAGGAAATTGGATAACTATGAACTAACTAATCCTGTATAAACTAACTAGCTTTCCCGCGTCGCTTGCGTTAATATTAATTTTTAAATTTATTTTTGGATGAAAGCTGTCCTTTTCTATTTCACCTGACAACGTGTTTGCCAAAATTTCATGATGATCGGTTGAGTAACAAACAAACTCACATTCACATGTACATATAATACTAAGTTAGGATTGTCAGCCGATAATATAATAGTTTTTCCCGCTTATACTTTCCATAGTTGGTTAGTTAGGCGTTTGGTATTTTTAATTAATAGCATAATTTCTATTAGTTCTACTATAAGGGCCTGTCATTTTATCATGATTTCTATTGATTGCCGCCTTTTAACAAATACAAACTCACGTTAATTAGGCACCGATGACAAGCGCTAAATTTGGTATTAAATTTCTTGAGGAATGTTTCCCAGATTCAGAAAACCGTAAAGAATCTTGTGTACGGCTGTAGGTACATATATCTTTTTTGTATTCTGTGACTAAATATATCACGCTATAAGCACGTGGCTAGCTATTATCTTAGTTAAAAAGGTCATACAGCCGAGTATTAAAAGATCATTTTGTCCCTTTGATTATTCTATTTTTGCATAAACAGCAATTTTGTTATGCGTTGATGACGAGTTTATATCCACAACAAGTACACGATAACCCCGTTCCGCTGGACGTAGCCAGATATATTTATTTTTACATGCTATTGACGTAATGCAGTTGGTAACCTTTTGACCTGCGTTATAGAAACGTGGTTCCTACTGCTAAGAGTTTAATTGGCGTTTCCGTCAAAACAAACCGCTTATTTGCAACATTAAATGCTTACTGGCTGGCATCCATCTCTGCATGTTCGTACTGTAGCTTCGAATACAAGGAAATTAGATTCGGGAATTTTGAATGCATTGAATCTGGCTTCCAATGAATCACCACTTCGCCCCTTGTCTAATTCTGGGAACACATCTGGGTCAACTGGACAACTGAAAAAGAATAAGTTTTATTGCAACGGCTCGATAGCAACTGTCTTACTCGTAGTTATAAGTCTCGAAAGCGCGGGGTCTTGAATTCGATTCCCGGCGCAAACTATGTGATGAATATAAAGTTTTTTTCTCGGGGCTTGTTAGGGTGTCCGTGCCAGCTGTGACCGGGAATTTTAGCGCATGGTTTTAAGTTTGTAAACATTGTAGCATAAATGCGTCTCTTTCCTTACGGCTTGTAAGTTAGCGTAGCGCTTTTAGCCGTGGTAGCCGAGTGGTCCATCGAACCGTATACGTCGACCGAGTATAACCGAGTACGTCGTAGCTAATATACCCAGGACACTTGAAGATGGGTAGTTCCAATTCACGAAAATATTTAACCTAATAACAAAAACCATCTCCGTTAGTTCTTCGTTAAAATTACCTGTATGTTCCACTTACCCAACACGATCGATCAGCTGTACAGATCTTCCTGAATAAGGATCCCTGGCAATCACATTAGTTGCAAATATATCCGTGGCATAGTTGTATCCATCTTGAGCTTCCAGTCTGAAGGTGAGAGGATCTCCCACAGCAATGGTGGTCGTTGGTCTGCCTTGATACAGGATCATGAGGCGAACCTTCGAGTTGAGGGAGCTCTCTTCGGGAAGATACTCAATAGGAATGGGACTACCGGACCTGTCAATCAGATCGTAGCCAGAACTACGGTTAGACTTGGAAATGGCTCTTTGGAATCCTGTTTTGACTTTGGATGAGCTTTATTTTTACATATTATACTTCATAAGGAAGAGCTTTTCTATCAGCGGCATGTATTTTGTCCGTTTTCCAGTTATGGACCGATTTATGATATATAGATAGATACACTTGATTATACACTCAAAGTTAGAAAATATCATAACAATCTTAAAAATAATCTGATGAATAAATAGTCTGGTGACAGTATTAATTTGATGCATACCATAAATCTACTTATTAATTTATATATTCTATTAATTAATTTAAAAAAAATACAATTCTATAGTTTATTTGTAATGCAATAATGATTATCACGATTTCCCAATATTTGAAGTCTCATCAATCTATTTAGATAAATGGCGAAGGTGACTAATTTTTGATTTGATAGGTGTATCTCTAAGCCTGTCCCATAGAAATTTCATTAAGAACCACCCTTAAACGCGAAAATTGACATGAATATACTGAAACCTGCTTAATTGATATTTTTTTAAATCAGTCACTGTATTATTGTAATAGTCTCTCTGTGGTAATCCAAAGTAGGAATTTTGAAAGTTTAATTTCTCGTTCCCAACCTAACTGAACCTAATCATTTGAGGCTGCTGTATTTTTTTACTTACTACATCATTTCTAAGAAATTGGTTTTTCAAAACTCATTCAAAGTCAATCGTTAGTAGCCGTTAGTGAATAACAGCACTCAAAATCGTTTCTAAACTACCACCCCGTCAATTAAATGGTGTTATTTCGCCAGAACACGGCAATAAAATCAGCTCGGGCGTTGGTAGTATAAACACAAAAATCTTTTCGGCAAAACCACAAAACGCTCTAAACGCAAAACACACCACAATAATCTATCTAAACATAAACACACCAATGAATTTTTGCAAGCGAATAGTTTTAATAGTTAGAGGTTTTTGGAAGCGATCCAAACGGACGCACAGTAAACTTAAACTGGGTAAGAGTTTCGTAACTACATAAATCAGTTAACTGGTTAACATATTTTTAGATAAGACTGAAAAGTTCACTTCTCTCCTCGTGAATTTTTGATCAGTTTCGAGCTAACAATTTTTAGTATTAGTCGTACTATTGTGAAGTAACTTATAGGTAATTTAGGAACATTATAACTTGGCTTAAGATTGCTTAAGTTGAATTGTATTTATCCTGCTGCATCCATTATCCGAGACGGGGATATAACGTCGCATGCGCCTGTGATTTCATCGGCACCCCCACCGTTCCACCAGAACACAATAGTGCTTGATTACAGGTGTGGTGGCCGTACCTCTCCGGATGAACTAGAACTCTACGAAAAGCATGTCACTAATAAGCTGTTTATTTCCATAATGAAATAAGATTTTTGCCTCTCTAATATATTATTTAAAACCATGAGTACCAGGCTCGAAACTGACCAAAAATTCACCATAAAATCTACTCTATAATCTCACCCAGCGCCTATGTAGTTTGACGTCACAACGGCCTCTGCAGGACCTCTGAAGAGACAAGTTAGGTTAAACCGCTTGTCCCTAGAAGTCTGGACGTTGTCACTGAACTGGACCACGACTATATTTGTCATGGTGTCTCCGTACTGAAACACAAGTACAATATGTTACTATTATGCCTAGCTACTAGACAAAACAGTCCATATTCTACTTACCTACTCATAGATTCACATCGGGTAAAATCCCACGTTTAAATCAACCTATTTTTTATAATGACAGATGTGAAAACAGCATCCGCTCGCATTGTTGAGTTCTGCTGTCTTTTCCACTGCTTGAAGGCAACTTACCAGTTGGTATGAATTAGAGCGCATAAAGTTTGGACTTGTAAATGCGCAGGCATATTGCAAGCATCAAAATGTTAATTTAACAAGTACGTTATTGCAATTTCTTTACCCGCTGAGTGCCACATTCAGGGTATCCATGAGCCCCAGTGATACGAAGCGCGTTTACGACGCCGCCATTTCCTCTGAAGAAGCAGCGGTCATAGAAACCGTAGGTGTACATTCGCCCGTAAAATCCTTCGGGCAGTCGGAGAGTAAATTCCATACCGTCTTCATTACAAACTTGGGATACTGAAAGTACAAATATAATTTTTGTTTAAATTTTAATGGCATGGTTTTTTTCCGATATGTTCCTTGTTGTTATATTTCAGACAGACGGTCACGGTGGGGGGACATTGTTTTATAATATGTAAATATACTATTTACCGTCTAAGCAATCGTCAGCCATCCTTCCAAGAGCTCTCTCATAGAAATCATAGTCATTTGCCGTGTTATCAAAATGCGCTGGATTCGCTGCGTCTAACTCCCTCGTATCACGATCGCTAAGCTCACAGTTGTCTCTGGGCTCGCCTGCATAGCCAACATCTCTGTGAAGAAGATACTTATAATATAGCGATATATTTTCAAAGAATACCGGGGAAGAGAGAAAGAAAAGGGATTCAGGAAAGGAATAGAAATTCGGGATTCATTCTAATTCCTTTCTATCTTCATTCACACTGCCGATATTATATGCGAATCTATAATATATATATTTTCAATCAGAAATCAGGAATTGGATCAATTTCAGAGCGAAAGATGTGCAAACCAAGAATCATGCTTTTAATATTTTGAAGGATCACGTTGAATAATTGTTCATACCTGTAGTTGAACGAGCGGCACATAAAGTCCCGAGCTTCTATGCACTCTCTCTGGCAGTGTGCCAAGGAGTGTGCAGTTGTAAATCTTCGAACATATCGCCTCTGCATGCGTTGTCTCCCAACTTGCCTAAAGCTTTCTTCTTCGCAGCGAGTTCCTTGCCACGGCCTGCTGGGTTGCGGTGGCCTTCCCACCGGCCCACCTAAAGGTCCCCCCACAGGTCCAATGGGGCCCATATGACCTCCTATAGGTGCACCCAATGGACCTCCAATCGTTCCTCCTATTGGGCTGTTGACGGGGCCAACAACTGGTCCACCCACTGGTCCAATCGGACCGTCTGGTTCGTATCCTCCGTAACCACCACCGCCTCCAACTCCTGATTAATAGAAAGATAATGTAACGTTTTCATTGATCAATTGAACAGAACCAGATATTTGATCACGAGTCCCTACCAATTGGCCTATCGAGTCCGCCTTGTGGATAAGTTCCTCTGTAACCTCCAGGTCTCTCAACTGGTCTTCTTACCGGGTAACTGGGTCTTGGTTCTGCTGGAAACCTATATAGAACATGACTAATTATGCCTTGTATCCAGTGTAAACTAAAATTAAAAAATATATATATTGTGAATGGGATAAATCTTTATGGATTAAAATAAAGATTTTTGCTTACCGATCCAAGCCTGGCCTTACTGCACCAACTGGGAACCTATCGGGTCCCGCGTAGTCCGGTCCATAGTAACCTCCACGTCCATAACCTGCTACAAAAAATCCATGAGAACAATGAATATTAGAATGTAGTACACCCAGCAGTTATTAAACGTATTGCTCACCGGGATACGACGTTCCGGACGGCGGATATGACGAGCCCGTCGGTGGGTATTTGTCATACATGTCCGGATACCGGTCCCCGCCTAGCGGTACCGGGTCGCGGTTCACGCCGACCGGGTACCGACTGTACGGATACCGTCCCCAGTCACTCCCGTATCGGTCCTGATCGTACCGGTCAGGATAGCGGCTAGAGTAGCCCGGCCGAGCAGCCGGGTAGGCTCCGCCGCGCATCGGATATCTGTCAGCTGGATACCGATCGGCCGGATACCGCTCAGGGTACACATCAATAGGATACCTGCTTACTGGGTATCGATCGTTAGTTGGATATCTTTCGCTTGGATATCGCCCAATGTCGTTAGGCACGGGTTCGTATGGGAATCGTCCACCATCGATTGGGTATCGATCTCTGGTTGGGTATCTATCTGCTGCGGGCGGATAGCGATCGGCGGCTGGCGGGTATCGGTCCACGGCTGGCGGGTAACGATCGGCGGCCGGCGGGTAACGGTCTACGGCCGGCGGGTAACGGTCAACGGCTGGCGGGTAACGGTCTACGGTTTGCGGGTACCCAACTCCTGGGAGATATCGGTCAGCGGGGTATCTCTCAGGGTAGCTAGTCGGGTAGCGATCGACCGGATATCTTTCAGATGGGTAGCGATCAGGTCCAACTCCAGGTGGGTATCTGTCGTCTGGGTATCTATCTGAAGGGTATCGGTCTGGATAGTCTGAGCCGGCCGGGTATCTGTCGTCGGGGTACCGGTCGGGTCGGCTGTACCGGTCGTCGTCGTATCGCTCGTCGTCGGGGTACCGATCGCGGTCTGCGCTTGCGGGATACCTGTCCCGATCACGGTCCCTGTCCCGATCGCGATCGCCACTGCTACTACCACCTTGAAATATTCCAATACTTTTATTATTTACGACAAAATGATTTTTTAAATCTACTGCATGCAAGTACCTACAATCATGCGGTTGCTATACTACAATTAAATTAAACTAAACATTGTCACGTCAGTACACAAATAATATTTACAAAACCAATACAAAGCATCTCAGAACACAAATATTTTCTACCGGCTACTTAAACAAGTCTAAATAAATGAACCATTATCAACAATCCTTCTACAAACAATCTAAAAATAACGTAAACGACAATAAAAGAATCATAAGAAGTAAATAATTAATACACCCATTGATAAGCCCAAGTCCTTTACCTGTTCACTAGTCATGCTTACAAAACTAATTGATAAAAACTACTAAATCAAAGCGACTGTTGAAAAGGTTTTTCTAAAACTAAACCACCAAATTTGTGAAACTGTTATATTTTCATGATGGGAATGAAACGAAGACAGCGCTTCCATTTTATTAGGTGTACTGTCTTTTGTTTACGATCCCACGACTTTAAAAGCCCTAATTGGTTTATCTTATTGAGTAGACAATAGTGGTTATTTATTCACGAATATAATTAAGGTTCATTAGCTTTTTGTGGCCGGTTCACTTCTAGGCATTATATTTTAATTATAAAAGCTGTTTCATGAGTTTAATCAGTCTGGTTTCCGCAAACAGTATTAATAGATTTTTTCCAATTACATTTTATTGGTGGTAATTATGGTAAAAATTGTAATGTATAAAATAATATGTTAATATTTGCGAAAATAATGTTTTAGGACATTCATAGCAGCAATCGGAAATTGCAAAATTTTGACAACAGGCGAGACAGAGATTGTGTCCTAGTATAGGGCAATCACTTTTAATACACCATAAGTAGAAGAAACGGTTTTTCAACAATCGCTTTCCTGGTTCAAACAAAACGCCAACTCCTGTCTACCATGCACCGAACCTGTTGTAGTGGGCCGTCCCCATGGCTGTGATCCACCGGTCGCTGCTCCCGTATCTGTCTCACCACTTACTAGCTGATCTAGATCCCCAAACCATTCATAATCATTTATAACCAAATTTTGACGAGTTAAATAATTAAAGAGTTATTAAGAGAAACGTCAAATAACATTTATTCAGTGATTTTTAAGTTATATAAAACAATTACAAAATGATTTATTTTCCAGTTCATTAATCATAAGTAAATGTAGAGTCAAATTAGTTACTGTTCAAATCTTTCAAAAAAACCTTCATTCATCTTTAAAATCTAGCCGTTCATCAATGTTTTTGGCAAAAATCTATAGTATGGTACTCCCTACTAATATCATGTGTAGGGAGAAATCAGACTTTAAAACTGTATCTAACCTAATACAAAATATCTATCAGCGTACAGTAGTTACATATTATTTATACTAAGCTATTTTGGGGACCACCCTCCTATGGCTTCAGTTGAACATTGTTATCAACCTTACCTTGACGTGACGAATTCTACGTGACTCACGGACGAAAGTAATTAACTTACTTGCAGAATATATTGAATTTATCGATCAGATTTAGATTTAAAAAAGATACTGCTTGTCGCAAAAAATTGTGCAGGCTACCCGAATCGCATAATGGTAATCACCTAAACTTTTTCTAGGTATTCTTTTGTGAACAAAGGTTCAGCATTTATAATGAAGGATCAGGGGCTATTTTCTGAAGAAGATAGCACTTTTTTATTTTGTAACTTGTTTGGTATGCTGTTTTTGTACAGTTTTAGCTCTACCCTGTAATTCCACCTTGTTTTTAGATATGCTATTGATCGTAATAAATTTCTTGATCACTATTATTTGCTAGTTCAGGAGAACCCGGCAAATAGCTTGGTATACTTTATAAATAAAAGATTAAAAAGGACAACGAAATATTTTTTTTGATTGTTGACTATAATATAATCCAATACAGACAGAAATAAGTAGGACTAATAAAACGTCCCCCCCGTGGGTTCCCGCCTTGTCGGGGCGGGGGGGCTTAGTAACCGTGGCCTGGTCACCCACGGTGAAGCTAAGAGGAACCCGGGAGGGCCGCTCCTTTAGGCTTTGCCTCCAAGCCGTCTAGGAGCGGCATTGTAGGTGGCGGTGCCTTATGGGGGGCACCGCAACTGAGGCGGGCTGCGATGTCGAATGGGAGGCATCGCAGCTGAGGGATAGGGGCCGCGGTGGGAGAGGAGTGCCGGTATAACGGTGCGCCGCTCTCCCTACCTACCGCGGCCACGACGGGGTCGCCACCGTTCGATGGCGGACGCGGTGGGGCCGCAGGGGAAGAGGAGTGTCGGTATTGCGAGGCGCCGCTCTCCCTATCCTCTGCGGCCGTAGTGGCAGGCGACGGGGCCACATATCTGACCCGTCGCATGGGGACCTAGGGCGTCTAGACACGGGGTCGTCTGACGCCCTTTCGCTGACCTGGTCCCCGAGGTGGTTGCGACACGCCATATGTCCTGGCGTGTCGCAAACAGAGGAGTGGCACCCGATGCCAACACAGGGGGGTCCGGAAACGGACAGCCGCGGCGGGTTCGCGGATGTGTGTTATAACGTTCCCGTGTTCCCGCCACTAAGCGGCAGAGGAGGACATCGTGGGGTTTTAGTGGGTCTAGTCCCACATAACCGCTCTGTCTCCCCGTGGCAGAGCGGTATGCGAGTGCATTTCCCCACGGAAAAAAAAAAAAAAAAAAAAAAAAAAGGACTAATAAAACGTTCTATTTGAATGAAAATCTCCAATGTCATCTGATGCCTTGTTAACCAATTGACCAACTAATGCCTACTTCTAGCAACATTCTTTGTTGAAGTATCGTGTTACTCAAGGCGTAATATTATGATATCTAGTCGTAATTTTCCGCTGAACTTTAACCCGTGCTTAAAATCAGCTATTAAAACTAGTACCTCAGCAGGTATACACCGACTATTAGGTACAAGAAATTCAGTGAAGGAAATCCAAAACCGTAGGTTGATTTTGGTATTTTCAATTTGAATAAGTTTTACTTTCATTTCTTTTACATCGACAAAACTTACCGCTGAAACTGTGGACATTTTTGTGTACTGCACTAAATAAAGATTAAGTACAGGACAAATGCAAAATACACCTAAATACCTGAATAGAGTCAATTATAGAAAAGGAACATAAATGATTGTTCTGCTTCTGTTTCTTAATATACTACACAACATGTTAGTTAAATCGCACAATGTGCGTGTTTCAAATTATATACCTACAACCTGCATCAGTAAATATTATTGGCCTACTTGCATATCGTTTTCCTACAGGCCATGGCTTGAGTAGAATCAATCAAAAATGCTACTTACGCATTAAATTTTCATAATAGTCGAAGTCGGGGTCGTAAAGCAGCCGCATGCCGTCCTTCTGATTGTATCTGCTCAGTCTGCATGTCCTGGCCCGGTCGCTGTACACCGCAGACCTAAACAATGTAAAATTGCGTTTGTCATGCAATATCGTCCAGTGAACCCGTCGGGATGAATATTCTAGCCTAATTTTGTTCCAGTGAGTAATGGAATTTTGATCCGCTATAAAACAAATATCACTGTTTCACTAATAGATAGATATTAGCTTGAAATTTAGTAGCTAATAGGTATCTATAGATGTAGGTAATTTTAAGTTATATGCACCAATAGAGATCATAGCAAGCACTGTCTTTGACTTGCGGCCTTAGTATAAAATAAACAAATAAACGTTTACACGCTCATTTCCCTGCACTAGAACTCCCTGTGTCGCAAATGACATGGGCAAACATAGAAACGCAAAATCACTCACTTCTGCGAAGTACTTTTAAAAAAGCTTTTTGAGAAGTACTGCCTCCACACCTGGTAATCTGCGCCAAGCAGTGTTTTTTTGATGTGTATGATTAGGCACACAAGCTAATGGCCCATCTGATGGTAAGTGGCTACCATCGCCTATAGATGCTTGCCACATTTGAGGTGTTGCCAACGCGGTGCCAATCAGCTAAAAACTCGCATTGCTGTGTTCCGGTGGAAGGGTGTGGGTGCCGGTGAAATCATATGCGCATGAGACATAGCATCCCCGTCTCGGATGATGGGTGCAATGGAGTGCAACTTAGATATTCCCATACTTCGGTCGAGGAGGATCGATATCGTATTGCTGTTGTTATGGGCGGAGATAAACACTTAACACCAGCTTCAGCTCGCCTCGTCAAACTTTCAAATAAAAAAGATGTAGCCTAAGTTATTCCATATAACATCAGTGAAAGTCCCGTCAAAATAGGTCCAGCCGTTTCGGAGATTAGTCGGAACAAACAGACAGACAGACAGAGAGAGACAGACAAAGGAGAGACAGAGTAGACAAAATTAAAAAAAACAATTGTTTTTTTTGTTATTTCTACCATGTATTCTTTCAAATGCGTGCAAAGAGCTAATTTTTTTACTTTTATATCAAAAACAATCGTCAAATGTATTGTCCTACTTACATTATGCGGAGTTTTTTTAGGTCAAGCTATTTGCGTCACAATCCATCATAACGATAATATTGATTTGGACTATTTTTATATCAGACATGATTGCTTCTATCTTTATCATGCAATGTACCTAATCTCATCCATGAGATTTGGGATCAATTTTACCTATATGTAGGTTGATAATCTAGCAAGTCTGAAACATCGTGTATGGGCTTTTATGATATAGCCAACCCTATTGACAGAAGGTCAAAACAACTCAGAAGTGCTTCGATATAGTTTATCAAATGCCGTCTTTGATCACTGATCGAAGACATATCTGCTAAAAAAGGTGGTATTTGAAATTTCACAAGACAATTGTTTTTATCGGTACGGTATCTAGCTACAAAAAGTTTGTCTAGTAAAATCTGCGAGATTACTTACATATATATGTACTCATCTATAGGTACCTGAGTATTTGTATTCATGGAAAATGTATTATATAAGAAAATATCAATCTATCTCTATGAAAAAGATATTTACCTGCACTGAAAACTAGTCTGACGCAAGCATTCGTCTAAGCACTCGCTGAGCGAACGGCCGGTGATCTCCGAATGGAACTCCCCGGTGATTCTGCTGTTCCTGTACCGCTGGAAGGCGGTGTCCGGCCTTCGTCCCGGGGAGAACAGGTGTGACGTCACGCTGTTGTCCGGATACTCCGTGCCCCGAGCTGTCACCCGATGAGAAACTGATCATAATTGTGAGAAAATCCTTATTGAGGTTACATTAGTCTTGTTAACCAAACTAGTACTCAATTAGTCGGGTTATTTAGGACTAAACAAACTAAATACTCACGATTGTCTAGGCATACGAGGTCGTAGAAATGATGAGTTGGCGACGCGCTAACTGTCACGTCGTCTTTCTGGGATACGGAATCTTCTTCGGACAATACGCATTGTCGCGTCACGGCGTCGTGCTCGATCGAACGGCAAAAATACCTAAGAGATTATAGACTTGCTTGAGCAAAATATTTACGGCAAACACAAAGATAAAAAGGCATTCGCTTACTTCTCAGCCCGAACACACATCGCTTGACATTCGTCGAGGGTCATATTCGAGAAAACGTCGGCTTCGAAAGGCCCGCCTAGACGTTTGTTTTCTTCTTTGATGAAGACTGCTAAGCCATCACAGCGGCGTTCAGCTACAAATATATTTAACAATATGTTATTCTGAGGATTTATGTACGTAGAGCAAATATAAAAGTAAATGGTCTGTAAGTAAGAGTGCCAAGTATGGGCCTTACCGTTGAGACAAGTGTTTTCCAAATAATCAGCATTATGATCATCCTCTAGCATCTCTGGATGAGTTCTTCTAGTAAACCTACTCAAGGAGCAAGTCCTGAGGGCTGAATCATATGTCGCAGAACGGCAGACAAAGCTGAACTCTCCCAAACACTTATCCTCACACTCCGTTCGGTTTGTCACCATGATCTCCTTCAAGTCTGAAGGCGGTAATTTCAATCGTTTTCGAGCGTGACGTTCGAAAACATATCGACGGGATGGACACTCACGTTCCGGACGATTTGCTAAAAAGAAGCATTGTTATCAAAAGGCAGGAAGTTTATGAATAACACGCTGATGTGGTGACACTCACAAGTCAGACATATTTCGTTGAAGTGCACGCTGTTTGGCACAATCATGAGAGTCCCGATTCCCTCCGGCGCAGCCTGTTCTCTGGTCAAATAGCATGTCGACTCCTCGTATTCCGGTTCGGGGCTGAAAGCGGCGATCCTAGCTCCCGGCTGGAAGTCTATGGAGTTGCATGTCCTGACAAGGCTGTTGCCAGAGCGATCACGCAAGCATAAATCCTGGCATTTCTCCAATACACGGAATGGCGGTGCCGTCTCCCGTACCTTTCAAATAAAATATCGTTAGCAAAGATCATTAATCCTCAAGCGTGTATGTTCAGGTTTCGTGTCGATAGATAATATTGTTTATTCGATATGACAACAGGCTTTATTTAGTTATGCATTAAAACAGAACCAAACATTTACACTGATAATTGAGTTGTTGTGTTCCAGTTACTTACAACGTCGTCATCGAACCCGTGCAGCTGCTGATTAGGTAAACGTTCATACATCACTCGGCCCATTCCTTGATTGCAGGTTGTTTGAGCTGAAAATAAACGACAATATGTCATTGACCTGTTTGAGTCATATCAAACACAAAGAAATGCCTTTTGTTAAATTTCAAATGACTAAAAAAGAATTAATTTATGAAAATAATTGTACTGTAAAAACTGACTGCAAAGACATTGAGACATTATGCATCCTGGAAAAAAGGAGGATGTGAAACAAATTTTCGGTCAATGGTGAAGCCAAAACATAGCCAATGTGTGCGCGTGAGCTCCAAGAAACTACACTACCGCCGTGGAAACAGCGTACGAAATACGTTGCCAGTAGAATTTCCAGCTAAATCTAATATCTTTTAGACTCAAATACTTATCTTTGCACTGGAACCCCCAAAAATAGTTATCGGCACCTGAAGAATGAAAGTTTGACTCACCATTAGCCATCGTGAGCATAGTGAGAGCAGTGAAGGCGTGCATCACGCTCGCCCCCCGCGGCTTCATCTTCCGACGCTGGAGTCACCTCGTGTCTACCACGGTCACCGGCCACTCATATGGCCAATTTACTGCTCTACCTGCGAATATCATCAGAACATTATTCGAAAAAAAACGGACGTTCTGTATACCCACCTGATGATAAGTATATATCTCCCGCCCGTAACAGTAGTACGCCAGTGGGGTAGGAATACAGATAGTATTAGAGCATTTTCGATGCTATAATATAATTTTGATGTCCTACGTAACTACAAAGCGACCTATCTTTTTTTAAGTGACTAAAGTGACTGGTCGAGCTGACCGCTCACCTGATGTAAGTGGTTACTGCCACTCATAGGCAACAGCGATACGACCTCCCTCACTGAAGTATGAGACCACCCAAGTCGTATCGCGTTGCGCACATCACGTTGAGAAGGGGATGTAACGTCTCAAGCGCTTGTAATTTCACCAGCACCCACACCCTTCCACCGGAACACAGCGATGCGAGGACACGGCTGCTTGGCACTCGTGCACTCGCATTGCTACTACCAGCTGTGGTGGAAGTACTTCTCTGGACGAACTTGGCACAAGCTCTACTGCTACTTTGGGTTGCTCCTTCCGCACCACCCAGGGAAACCAGGGGGACTCTGGGGGTATTCACCTATGGACGCAAGCAACCTAGTCCCCTAAAATTCTGTATATCTACATAATAAGCAAACTGTACCAATGCAATTTAAATAACCGAATGATTCCCATAACATTGTCAACTGTGCCATGCATATCCAGTAATGACACCATAATTTCCTAGTCGAAGGTCGCCATAAGAATTGAAACGAACTAATATTACAACGTTCAGGCTAACATGCAACCTTGCTCTCAATTGTCTCATCTCTTCGCTGCAACGGTTATGATTAACCTCATAAATAGGTGCTTATTTTATTGTTATGAAGTAATTGCTTGTTCAAAATGTTTTCTTTTTAAACACTAGTATTTTTAAAAACATTTTTAACAGTGACCCCAGACGGCTCTACTGCTTTTCACCAAACATGGCTAAATTTTTCATTCCTTAATTATACTAATATTATAATATAAATGCGAAATTTTCTCTGTACGTATGTTTGTAACTCTTTCACGCCTCGACGGCTGGATGAAATTTGTTATGAATGAAATTCTTACCCTGGATTAACAAATAATAGGCTATTTTTAATCACGAAATAGAAGAGTAGTTTTTAAGTGACTTGCAAAAAAACGCTTCTGACAGCTTTTTTCCCATCGTCTCATGTTGATTTTAACACCGGGTAACACCGCGGGGCACAGTTAGTATAAAAATGATTTAAAAATTGAATAAACCGACTAAACTACCTTCAACACTGTTTTTACGGTGGTTCCACTTCACCCAGGGGTGGAATTTCTTTACGGAATGGGACCTCAGAGGATCAAACCAAAATAAATAGGAATTTACCAAATCGGTCCACAATTGGCGAACAAATCACATAACAAACATACAAAATTAAGTACGACGGACGCAAGAGTAGTGGACGCAATGCAATGCAACATGGGGCTTCATACTTCAGTAGGGAGTCTAACCTATACAACCTGAGCCGTATTGTTCTTAATGGGCGGCGGTAACCATTAAGTATCAGGTAGGCCGTCAACTCGTTCTGACACTATAATTGCATATAAAAAGGCTGCCACGGGCTAATTAGGCAACATCTTTAATTTATTTTGGCCGTTATTTCTGTTATGCTTAAAACGTTAACAGCTTAATTTTTTATATAATGTTCATACGTTGATGTATTAAGCTTTTCTAACACAAATATATATTATAGGAATTCTAAACAATAATGTTATTTCCATAGCATCAATACGGGATATTTTTTCCTCCGATCAGAAAAAACGAGAATTTTAGTAAAATTATTTTAATTTAAGTAATAGGCGAAAAATATGGTTATGTTGTTTTTTTTCCGGGTCAATATCTTGATTTAGCATTCCATAAATAATAAACATTAATAAAAATACATTAATGTCCGCGTGACATTTATCCGCAATCGTCCGAAACTATCGGAGCAGAAAGTTATTTGTAGATTTAAACTGGTCTGTGTTTGTACTCTGCTAAATACAATGAGCACATTATGTACCAACTACTGTACCGGTACTGTACTAACAGTACTGCTGGGACTTTTTATTGATCGCGATTGAAATCGATCCACATACCGACATCGAAGCCGTTAGTTGTGCGGCTGCGTGAAATTGTTAATTATATAATAGGTATTAATGGTTGGTACTAACAGAACTCACTTCATTCTCAATTATCGAGAGTAGGCCAGTGTCCCTGCAGTGGGAACATTTGAAGCTGGTCTAAACATAGGAGGTCTAACAGAAAGTAATTATTAGAATGTTCTGACACAGATATATGTATTTCTGTATCACAACAAATAAAATACCAAGTATTTGACTACTTTAATAAGTTATTTTCTGAGTTTTGTAACCATTATGAAACCATGGGGTCGCGTCAAAGTCAAAGTCAAAAATCTTTATATACTTGAATTAAAAATTACTTGGAAACTTAAATTTATTTTTTTTAAAACTAAGTTCTAATTATTTTAAACTAAGCTCTTAAGAGCTTGGTTTAAACTAAGTTTAACGCTTGTTCTTCCGATGGTGAATACCCTCAGTGTCCTCTGAGTGGTCATAAAGGAGCAACAGAAAGTAGAAGAACTTGTGCCAAGTTCGTCCAGAGAAGTACTGCTTCCACACCTGGTAATCCACCGCCGAGGGTAGTGCATTCGTGTTACTGTGTTCCGGTGGAAGGATGTGGGCGTCGAACAGACAGACAGACAAAAAATTTAAACATCTTTTTTTGTTATACTATGTATTTTCAAATGCATTTAATAAAAAGCTGTTTTTTGACATTACGAATACAAACAGACGCTTAATTTTTATCGCCCAGGTACTACTATTAACACCCAGACCCACAAAAGAAATGTATGTTCATCACACAAATGTTTGTCCTGGGTGGGAATTGAACCCACGACCAAAACAGACGGCAGAGCTACTACCAACCGAACTGTAGTCACTGGAAAGTGGCGAGCGATATAAAAGCGCAACACAAAAACCATAAAATGTCAGAAAGCATATTATTGAAATTTCCAACCCACATAGCGATCCAGGTAGTAATATACCTAGGTACGTCTGCAATAAGTATTGCGCACCTGACTCACGTCTACATCTACATGACAAAGCGTAGCCTATGAAAATTTTGGCGTTTCCAAAAAATCTGGCTATGGAAAGCGGAAGTATATATCCGGTGCTTTGTGACCGAGCGATGTCCTCGCCAGACCATTCCATGGCGCACTTAATACAGTTATCTATGCCGTGAAATCGGTGTTTGCTGATTTGGTATGTATGCATATGATATATTGGATATTTCAGATCATCGGCGGCCTTAGGGTTGCAACCGGGACGTCGCTAAACAACCAGTTATTTGTTTCGATGTACTAAAGTTGTACTTAAGAGGATGCTTACTGATTACCAGTAGTCCTGTATACTTCTAATTCACATAAATTTCTCATATATTTCACATACGTATATCTATGGCCCGGTGCCTCTAAGGCCGCCGCTATTAAACTATTATACTAATAAAACGACCAAAACAGTCTTGATTTTTATTTTCTGTAGGACCGCCTTCAGGAAATAAAAATGAAGACCATAAAATGTGTTATTATAAAGCCACTTAATTAAGATAGACCTCTTCTTGATAAAGCAACTTCTAATAATTAATCAGTCTATTTATTTATTCATTTATTACAGCTTATTATTATTTACGCTTAACAAGTTACAGATATAAAATTAAAAAAAAAACGACTTCATTACTTTCATGCCTTATTTCCCGCGCTTAGGGAAATAAGGGACCTACCATTACAAAAAAGAAACATCCAAATCGGTATACAATGGGTGAAGAAAAAAGTCACAGGAAAGCAAAATATGCAATTTCGTTTACTGGGATGACATATTTTTCCTGTTATTTCAAATCGATTCTGATAAAAAAATATAGGAAAATATGAAAAAGACATTTCCAAATAACAAAAGATTTTTTTAATCGGTTTATAAATGTCTCTCTCTCTCTGGTCGATCCTTCATGATTGAAGATCGCGATCACCATATACAGTCAATGTGTTCGTGAGTCGTCTCCATCGGTTTCTGTTTGTGGCCATCCGGACTACTGTCTCAAACTTAGTAGAGTGGCCCTCTTTAAGCTGGTCTGACCACCGCATTGGAGATCTTCTCCGGGGGATCTACTGAGGTAACAAACATAAAAAAAAACCCGAATATGTTCAACACATAGTTTGTAAACGTTTAACTCAACTGAAATTATCGATTACTTTATAATTAATTCTAACCTTTTATAAGTTTCATATAAACGTATAAACATTTATAACCAATATAAATTAAATCACATAGATTCGTCAAATAACAAAGTCAAATTCATACTCAATTGACCTAGTGAAAGTCCATTGTGTTTTGCATGAAACAGCCATTTGTAACAGGACTTTTCACGATGCCCAATCACCCGTAGAGAGATGGTGTGAAAATGGATACGTTCGTATTATACCATAGGGCTCCATAGCGGCGGTTTATGAATAGGATAGAGGGTCTGGGATGGGCTAGGGAGTGCCATGGGAAAACTCTTGCAGCATCAGGCTGCACCTTTATGGGAATTCGGCAGTTATGTGGGATTGCATAACTTTAATCAGGGGGTCACAACGGATGCAGGTTAATCATTGACTCTACCCCATTTAAACTCAGGAGAATATAAAGGCAAGGCTCACAAACAATGTACATTTTCTGACCAAAATTGCCCAAAAATAATAGTGCTAATAACTTTTATTATTTTTTAGTAATAAACTCACCTCCAACATCCGACTATATATACTCAAACTCATTCCTTCAGATCTCAAGTATCGTTTGGATACCTACCTCAAATTTTACACACCAAATAAACATATTCGTAAGCATATAACATGTCACAGGAGCTCCATAGGCCCCCCCCCATGGGTTCCCGCCTTGTCGGGGCGGGGGGGCTTAGTAACCGTGGGCTTGATCCACCCACGGTGAAGCTAAGAGGAACCCGCTCGAGGGGCCGCTCCTTTAGGCTTTGTCTCCAAGCCGAATAGGAGCGGCACTGTAGGTGGCGGTGCCTTATGGGGGGCACCGCAACTGAGGTGGGCTGCGGTGTCGTATGGGAGGCACCGCAGCTGAGGGTTAGGGGCCGCGGCGGGAGAGGAGTGCCGGTATTGCGGTGCGCCGCTCTCCCTACCTTCCGCGGTCACGGCGGGGCCGCCACCGTTGGATGGCGGATGCGGTGGGGCCGCAGAGGAAGAGGAGTGACGGTATTGAGAGGCGCCGCTCTCCCTATCCTCTGCGGCCGTAGTGGTTGGTGACGGGGCCACAGATCCGACCCGTCACATTTACCGAGGTCTAGACTACAGTCACGGGGGTGGCTGTCGTCGTAAGGGACCTCGAGAGGGCGCGCGCGGTATTTCCGTGCGCCTTTTAAAGAGGGAATAGCTTGGAGCAGCTCCAACTCCAGCAACATTGGGCGGGACCTTGAAAAAGGTCAACGCTGCCGGGGCCGCGGAAGAATGTTTCACGTGCCCGTAGCCTCGGCAAAAGGCGAGATGGTGGATCTCCGTTGGGGTTTAGCCGGTAGGAGTCCGGCATAACCCTGCCAATTGCCCCCGCAAGAGGTAGGGTATCATCCGATGATTCCCAACGTAAAAAAAAAAAAAAAAAAAAAAAAAAAAAGGAGCTCCATAGGCACATTAAATGCAATCAAATATAGTGATTTCATGTTTTAGCTTACTTGTTAAGTTTACGATTATACCAACTCAAACCGACCAACCCAAGTGGAACCAAAGGAAAGGAAACCCATCGAAGACAGTATTATTCGGCAAAATGGTCTTGACTTGAAGAGTGGAGCAAATTAATTCTCAAGTTTTTTTCTAAGAAGGGTGTTATAACTGTTATTAGTTTGACTGCTGTGTTTTACTGTATATCTGTGGTGTTGTGGGCAATCCTTTGACGCAACATATCTCTAAAAGTTATAGACCGATATTAAAGATTTTTTTATTTTAAAATTGTTATATGGAAGATGATTCTCATTCTTTCAGGATCAGCTCTCAATATTTTTGTAAAAAAATTTTACAGTTGCACCTTCTTCTTTCGAGTTAGAACTTTAGTCTTAAATATAAACACTCTTGTAATTAAATTTAACTAGACTTTAATACTCGGATTGGAAATTTACAATTTTTGTACAATTACTCAATGCGAGTACACCACTGCTTGGTGGCAGATTTTCAGGTGTGGAGGCTGTACTTCTCCAGGCGAACTTTGCATAAGTTCTATTGATACTTTTTGTTGTTTCTTTAGCGCCACTCACGGGGTACGTGTAGGTATTCACCTAGGGACGCGAGCAACTGACGATGAATAATATCGTTTTTAACTAATCCGAGTTGCATATTGCCTTCAATAATACTTGATGATAAATTGGCGACTCATGTGCGTGTTATTTCATTGGCTCGCATCAAGAGGCAATAATACGATTACAATACTAATTTGGCAGAATAATGTATAGGACGATAGTAGATGCGTTCTCCTTATAAAATATCGTGTAAACTTTAGTTGCCGTTTTGCACACATACCTCTGCACTAGGATTATCTGTGTCGCAGGGGGCTTTAAACAAAGATAGAAACAAGACAAACACGCTACAGACTTAACGCTCATTACGCATGGTTTGGTCGGGGATCGAACCCAGGCCCTCTCACTTCGGAGACAGGGCAGCTATCAGCTAAGCCATAGAACCATAGCCATCACTATACTAAACCACGTATACTAGCAAACTTAGCATAAGTTCTACTGCCAATCTAGGTTGCTCCTTCCGGACCACCCGGGGGATATGGGATACAACTCAATTGTAGATTTGCGAGATCAACTAATCAAGCCAGGAAATCAACATTACATACTACAAAAGTAGTGTTACTTGGATACAAAGGTTCGTAGCTTCCTCCCCCGACTGAAGTATGAGAAGACGGTTGAGCCCGTCACCCGAGACGGGGATGTTACGTCTCATGCGCATGTCATTTAAACGGCACCCACATCCTTTTACTTGCACACAGCAATGCAAGTACACCACTGATTAGCGGCAGATTACCAGGCATGGAGGCAGTACTTCTCCGGACGAACTTGGCACAAGTTCTACTGCTTCTTCTTACTCCTTTAGCACCACCCAGGATAATGTAGGGATTCAAATGGTACTCACCTAAGTACGCGAACCACTGGAGCCTCCCATAATGTACTGAATTGTTCTAGCTCACGAATTTAGCAACTTCTCGCCGGACTTGACGGTAGCGTGACGTCGCCACCGTCACGCCGGCGCCCGGTCGACGTCTGCCTTTTTGCTGGCAGTTTTAATTACAGAAATAATGGTTGCTTCTAGAATTTTGGAGACACGAGATGACTTGCAAACTATTCTCTGAATAGGACTTAATATAATTCAGACTATCATAAACCAGCCAAGTACAATTCGGAATTGCGTTCCGTTCGACGCGCTGCATAATTTTCTAATAATCTCTAATAATTAATAATTAATTAAGTTTCTAATAATAACCTTCTAATTTTACGGTAATTTGGCATGTTTATTAGGGTATGTGACCCTAATTAGTGAGTGTCAACTGAACATTGGATGCACGTGCTCAGTGCAGTGCATCGTAGTTTACTCATAGTGCAAGGATTGCATAATGCAGTCACAGAACGCTGAGCCGCCGCAAACTGACGCCAACATTCTTCTATATAGATCCTAAAATTTAAATATTAAAGATATTATATGTCGTGCTTTGGACTACTATTGAATGTTCGTTCTGCTATATATCTACAACGGTTCGATTAAGGCGGATGTTCTTATTGAATAACACAAAGCACTTTTTTTACAACAAGTTTTTTTGTGTGAAAATGTTTTTAAACTTTCAGAACGAGCTAATGGCCTACCTATTCCAATAGCAATACCAAATGTACTGTATCAAAACTAGACCAACGGATCAATTTAAAACGAAAAAAATACAAGGAGTGGGCCATCCAGGGCCCACTCCTTGTATTAATTGTATTGGAAATTATTGAAATATTGAGCAACGTCACAAAATTACAACAACAAAAAATTGCAAATGTCACTGCTACGAAGTCTACGAACGGCTACGAAAGGCGACTTACCAAGCGGGCTTTCCACTTTGGTCGGCACTGCGAAGCACGTCTGAATCACTTCAGTCTCTTTCACTTCAACAAAGCACCCCACACACCAGTCCAGAGATCGCGGCACTGTGTCGTACTGGACATCCAAAACCGAATTGTGGCCATTTCTACTCCATAATTCAGTTAAATCACATTTAGGGGGGGACGACAATAGGAGAGCATTGATGTGAGCGAATCACACCATCGACACGCATCGCTAATTTTCCATAGTGTTTACTGGCGAACGAATATCATGAACAATTACCAACTGGAGTTGTCACCGTCACGATTTCAACTCTAACCCCTGGTTACAAGGTACAGAAACCACTGGACAATTGCTCCGCTGTCGACTGTACGCTGTAGTCCATTTTCCACCAGTGCGATTGACCTGACATCATTAAAATATTGCAGGTTTGTGATTTAGCTAATCGTCCACATACGTTTCACTATCATCAATCAACTAACCTACAATAGTCATATAGAAGTACCATAAAGACATGTTACCTTTACAAGCTGAAATGAATATACGTAGTTAAATAATTATTAAGTCTTTGGTTTTTATATATATTATGTTTAGCAGTTATATTAATTCCTTTTAATATCAAAATTTAAGTATGTGATACATAATTTTCAGATACAGAAATATCACTGACCTCAAACTTTTCCGGAAGTTGTTACAATAGCACCAGAACTACGTCACCGCGAGCGCGGACTTCCAAAATGGCGGCATATTTTCCCGCCATGACATCAAAATGGCTACAGACAGATACAAATCGTGAATTAATTGTAAAATATTTGTCCCACGTGGCCTTGGATGTGGTCATCACTCATCATCGCTGATCAAATGAAGATTAAAGGTCGATCTTCGGTTCAGAGGATTTGTTAAATGAGTTTGTGAAGCTGGATAATGGATGCGGATTTTCAGTGTTGAGCTTATCTTGTCAATCTTGAAAGGGCAAATCTGGTAATGGACAAGGACAATAACATTTTGAGTAATACTTAGGTATCTGAGTTAAAACACAAGAGTTAGTTACAAAAAAGTTAAAAAACAAAAACACAAAAGTTAAGCCCCGGCTGGGAATTGAAGGCAATTACTACAAACCGTTTTCTATCTTTTATATAGGTACTTTAATAGAGGAAAACCCGAGTCATATTTTTGTTGTCTAACCACCACCATCAGGTGGGCCGTCTGCTTGCCCTTAGTAATAGGGTCCCGTTTTACCCTTCGGGTACGGAACACTAAAAATCATTATCTTACTTCTGATATTGATGGGCGGCGGCGGTGACCGCTTTCCATCAGTTCGTCAGCCAGTTCGTTTTTTATCGCATTAAAAAAAAATTGCAATCGAACGAAGCCGAGGCAGATCTCTAGTGAAATATAAATACAGCACAAAAATGCCGTTTTGGAATTTAGTCTTATATATTCCGATGTGTCGGAATCGAGTTGAGCCCAGTTCCTAAACTGAACTAACGGACGTGGATTATCATACAAATTGTTTATGTAGCAAGAATATTAAGATACTACCTGATAGAACTTTGCTTATGAGAATTTCGTGCGCTCGTCCAACAAACTCAAATCATTAAATATTAAAAGAACCAACCTTCCTAAAGCAACCTTCTTGAGAACAAACATAATTTTCCAGTATACCTAGTAATTGCACAACACGAGATAAAAATAGAGCACTTAGCACCTAGCATGACAGCTAGTAAGATAAAGTCTTACATAAACACTTAATTAAAACATAATATAAACAACTTTACTGTCACGCATCAACACCCCACTGCGTGTTACATCAAGGTCGAATAATCACTCAGGATTAGACCTTCTGTGAATGATCTTGAAGATTTCAAATCACCCGATTTTAAAATGAGACAGCTTTTTTTGGCTATCTGTGTTGATTGCCAGCTACATTCGGATTTAAAAATCTTTTTAAACAGATTTTAACCATTTTTGGTTAATATTCATTTTATAACTCTTTTATGTGAGGCCACTGGGGACAAGAAGGCTGGCTCGTTCCTCGCCCAAAGATTATCTTTGGCTGTCCAACGCGGGAATGCAGCCAGTGTTCTTGGCACCCTACCCCACGATCAAAATTTTCTGTTTTAATTTTTACATTTTTGTTTTATATAAGTAGGCTCTAAGTTTATGATGTTTTTATTTTTTTAATTTTCATGTGTAAATAAAATATTTATTTATAACATGTTATATTAAATAATTGGCCTTCAATACAACTATGGTCAAATAAAAAGTCACAGAAAGCTTTTATAACTATCTTTCTTTCGTTATTCTTTATTATACACAAACAAAAATTACATAATGACGTTAAAAAATTGGCACGTACAAAGGCAAGTTAACCCTAGAACAAGAAGCCTAGAACAAGTTCTTCCGGCAAACCTTCGAGACTAGAGAAAAGTGTATTTTTACATCAAACATAATTATTAATACCTACGAAAGATATTGCGTACATATAAAAAAAATAAAAAGGTATCATAGTTGTGGACATTATTTTTCGATTTCCCCAGATACCTACCATAATTTGTGAGTTTTGTCGACTTTCAATATTTCGACGCATTTTACCTGGGATCATGACGCATGAAACTGCGTCGAAATAGCGGGGTTGAACAAAACAAAAAAATCTCGGTAACTCGAAAAATATTCTTTGATGAAAATCTATGCAGCAATATAATCTATTCATCAAATTTACTTTGCTGGTTAAATTTTGGATTTGGATGTGTTGTATGTTTGATTTTTACTCAGCAGTAAAACTCAAACGGGGAGAACTTTCACCATTAAATTACATCACACATTAATCCAGTATATGAACTGCCTACAGTTCATACACAGTTCATAACGAATTTGAGTATGTAATATCCTAATATTACATACTCATTTAATCATAGAATTTGAGTATGTAATATCCTAATACAATATTACATACTCAAATTAGTTCAAACTATTTGCATTGATCAAATAATGATCCAGGTTTGACTAAAACACTTTATTGAACTAACGGACATCCGTAGGTCAATAACTAATGCAACATTGTTATCGGTCAAAAGTTTTTATTCACACCTTTTCATCGGTACGCAACAATGTCCGTGCATCAGTGCTTGGCAGCAGAATACCTAATAAGTATGATGGCAGTACTCCATACGAGCTTTTAGGACCACCATAGTTGCTCGCGTCCGTAGGTCCTCAGAATGCTTTCACGTACTCGCTGAGTGGGACTAAAGGAGTAAGAAAAAGTAGCAGTAGAACTTGTGCAAAGTTCGCCCGGAGACCTCGCATTGCTCCGGTGGAAGGATGTAGATGCCGATGAAATCACATGCGCATGAGATGTATCATCCCCGTCTAGGGTGACGGTCGCAACGGGTTCCGACTGGGGTCTTCTCATACTTCGGTCGGGGAGAACCTAAGTCGTATTGCAGTTGTTATGGGCGTAACCACTTCACATCAGGTGGACCTTTAGCTCGTCCCGTCACTTTAATTACATCATAAAATTTGAAAAAAAAAACCATACATGTACAATATTTAAAGGGTACGCGAGCTACACGGATTCCCCACATATGTTCGTTATTACTAGCCAACCTGACCATGTCGAAATATTCGAAGGTAAATAAACACAAAACAGGTTATTCATGTTAATTTTATTGTCTGTCAAGGTAATTTGAGCGTTGCATGGATTGTTTTGTTTCCATTACCTACTCATTATTTTTCATTTGTTATCAATTACACTGACGCACACAATGATAGCATATACTGCAATAAAATCAAAGTAGGCTAGATATTCCAAGTATGCTGCCATGTATAGTTTTCAAAATGTTTTTGATTATATCTCCACCACCATCACCATCACCATGTTTGGCATACATTGATGGCGAAATGAAAGGGAATAATCCTATACATAACGAAGTTCGTACACGATTCAGAAGATACAGGCATCTACAGACAGACAGATATTGTAGGCTTAGTAGCACTTCATTTATGATAAATGGTACCTGGGTCCTAAATGTTCGCCCTCTAATAGTAGTACAAAACGGTGTTTATCTCGGGCAAACGATACAATTAGTAACAACATCTTCATGGAGCCGAAGAGAAGAATTGAGTTCCGGTGGGCAGCTTTCGGAAAACTTCGTCATGTCTCCTTGTCGCCCCCTAGTGGCAAAAGACTTATTGAAAAATGTGGTTCCAATTTATCCCGATTTCCGACCGTGATTTTACCTTATCCTGTAGTAATTACAAATACAACAAAAAAAGAATTAGCCAAATAGGTGCCTCCGTTCTAATTGATTTTTATTTATATAGATGTGTATCAACTGTTTAGAATTACCAGTAAATGATCTTTGTCAATAAATACTTATGACTTGTAATTGTAGGATGAGAATAAGGGTATGAAAGTGTTGCAGCTGGGTTTTCAACTTTTTTAATCAGTTACTTGTATTTCTAAATAATAAACAAATTGAATGGAATCATTTCTTTACCTTGAACTTGATACCTATATTGATACACGAACAAGTCGCGTGAATTAGATATTACACTCTGAAATTTATTACGCATTCTGATATGAGTTGTGTGGAGGTATGAGCGTTGTGACTAATCTTGTGTAATTATAACTTACCTACCGATACATATCTTATTTCACATCTTGTTGACTGGTCTCACAGCTCTGTTGGTAGGCTCTGCGTCCTGCCCAGGTTCAATTCCCACCCAGGCTAACATTTTTGTGACGAACGTAAATCTTTGTTTAGTTTTGGCAGTACGGAACCCTCAGAGTGCAAATCCGAATAGTACTTGGCCGGTAACTTTAACAATTACTGGTCAATAATTTTATAACAATAGATAAATATATCATTGACACGAAAGATGTTTGTTCTGTGTCTGAGTAATTGTATTTAGGTAGGTTTTTACATATTTGCAAAAAGTATACTATAAGTATTTTATCAGTAATCTTGTATCCATAGTACAAGCTATGCTTAGTTTGGGGCTACGTAGCATTATGTAGGTATAAATTATGTAGAGTTAGCTAATGAGGTGACTTACAAATCATGATCATGAAACTGTATCATTCTAGAACTATCCACGCCGGCCAAACCGCAATTTCTCTATTACGATTATGGTTCTTACGAAAAACTATTACCAAACTATCAAGGTAACTTCAACTGCGTTTAAATGTTCTGGAACAAGCGATTGGGTAACTATAATTTCAAACGGATACGAAAGCGTGGGGCCCTTGGATTTCTATAATTATCTGTATACATATAGCAACCCACCACGAAGGGTAGCAGCGCATAGATAGATAGATGACGCTTGATTGCACACCAAAAAGATAATAATAAATTAAAAATAAACAACTTTTGGATGGACAAGAAGTATTAAATAAAAGATAAAAAATGTAGGCATACCTACATTTTTTATCGTTGTGACGAGCATGTGGGTGAGACTAAAATGTAGCTTATGTTTATTCTACTTGGCGTATATTTAATGCATTTTATATCCACGACCGGGCGGCGCGGCGGTCGCGTCACGTGTGTCGCGTTGGTGGGCGACCGCTTGCTCGCTGAGTTTTATCTCTATACAAGTTCAAACCAAAAACAACTATATTGACTACTGATGCGAATTGTTAAATAGGGATCGTTCTAATGTAGATAAAATAAAATAAATTTCATAAGTAATTTTACGTTGTAACCAATTACGCTGTTTTTTTCCGCGCAAAACAGCGAACCTAGAAAGTACAAGGAACGAGCCAGCCTTCTTGTCCCCAGTGGCATCACATAAAATATATTTTTTTTTTATACAATAAAAGATTTTGTAGTCTATGTCAAATTGATATTAAATCATATACTCGTACCCACGAGTAGGTACTTATTATTTGGGAAATTAAGGTTATCTTATCATGGTCACCTGTTCTTCGATTATCACCTACAAGCCGCGTGGGATCCTACTTTGTAATTCGTGATAAAACAAGTAGTTTTAAAGCGAAATTCCGATTGTCATTATTTAGCCTGTAGATAAATCAAAGATGATTTAAGCAGCTTTGGTCAGAGGAACTTTGTAGACACTTTCTCGTTGCTGAAAAGGCCTATTAGTAAGGCCTTGATAAGCCGAACACCGAAAATGATTAATTAACGAACACTTAATTAATCATTTTCGGATTACATATCTTGAAAGGTATTTTTTATTAATTAGTCATAATTTTAATTATTTCAAGTACTTATATAATTTTTTTAATCGTTAAGTATTATTGCAGTTCTTTCTATTACTCTACTCGATCCGCCCATTTTAAGCATTCATTTAATGAGGACACAACTCGAGTATGATCCTTACTTGTAGCGCTGCGAGGCTCTGGGAGACAGCGCCTTGCGGGAGCAAGGGGGTCGTAAGTTTATATTTTTATGCTACTGACAGTGGCAGATCGAGGTGAAGGACCAACTGAGTTAAGTTACATCCGCCCACACCGCCATAACCACAGCAATACCACTTAGATCCTCACCCACCAAAGCATGAGAAGTAGGTGTACCTCAAAGTTGCTTCCTTCAAAAATTCCACTCATAAAATTAAAAAATAAGAATTCAAAATTATGATGTCTGTTTTTAATTAAATCACTCTACAGGTTTACTGCAATTAATTAAATCTTCTTTTCGTGCAGCCAATGTGTCAAAGTCTAGTGTCGGAGTTTTTAAGTCCATCATGGTTTACCGACTAATACACCCGGGACCGTTCATTTCATTGATAAAATTGAATAAAAGTAATCAACTCTGGTCGTAAATCACTTTCTCCAGTATTATAAATATTATACTTGTCCACCTTCGTATACTTGTCGGAGCTTTACTAGGTATTATAGAATCTGTGGAGCTTCTGTTTTCGCATTACGTGATCTGAAAGCTGGGTCACGGTGCAATTTGGGTGGAGTATAGTGACTGTATTGTATTCTGTAGCGTAGGTACTAGTGATGTCAAGGGTGGTCCCGGGATTATAAGGTTGAGGGGAAGACGACATTTTGATCCACATGTAGTGTAAATGGTCTAGAAAAGGGGACTATTCGTTGTCGTCGCCTCAGAAACATACTGAACGTTTTTACAAGTAAGCTCTATACTATAGTTTCCAACAAAGTACCTAACTTGCTTATATAAATAGAATACTTCAACTCAAGTCCAAATACATTATTTCCGTTGAATTCATGAAAAATATGTCATTTTGGAAACGTCACTTTTTTAATAGACCTACAAAATCATGCGTTTACTACTAAGTTTAGAACTTATATTCTAAGGGGTTCTATTCATTGGGGTTGTTTTCTTGACTTACACCTAGTACTGTAGGTAGGTTTTTTTGTTTTTAATTATCACTTCAAACATTAAAACTAAAATTATTGAGTTGAGTCGTTAGGTTTTATAGCATAAGTCATAAACTGTTATAACAATGCAACCGTGTTAATGGTTCGTAATATATAACTGCAATATTACACTGTCAATCTATTGTTTTCCATTCAAAACCCTGATGAGGTGATTGCACCACAAGCGCTTCTCATGACAGTCATGAGAAGCGCTCGTGGCGACGCTTGCTTAGTACAATACATGTACACACATGTTTGTAATTTGTGTCAACTTAGCCTTCCTAACCGGGATTTGGTTAGTTGTGGGAGATAGTCTCTTTCGTCCGTTTCAAAATTACAAACATGTACGCACATGTTTGTAATTTGTGTCAAGTTTGCCTTCCTAACCGGGATTTGACGTAAACTTGTATGTAAACATCACATCACTACAGTCCGCGCAACGGGTAGCTGGATGTAGCCCGATGCCAGTGCCTACGTGACGCGATCCGCGTGTCGTATCGCCGGGTGGGGAGACCGGCCGGCCGGCTTGTTTTGTTGCGTGCGCATCTCTAGTGATGTTGGGCTTTCGATGTTAAAGGCTATCGATACAGCCCCGGCGGCCATCTTGTCGTCCGTGAAGTTTGCAGCTAACTTCAAGGTAGTTGTGTACGGTAGGTGTTTTACCGTGACTGAAAAATGGACACACACAAGAATTTATACTTTTCAGTCAACTTCGAAGTAATTAAGATATATCGGCCGAACCATACATTAGAAAATACATTGCTGGTTCAAGTCGGCTCCCAAAGTGATCAAATTGTTTGAATATAAAAGGATTGGTTATTGGTGTGAAACATCTATTGGTGCGCCTTAGCAGTAAAAAACGGCAACCAGCATGACGCTCTCTAATGCCGTCATGTTTCACACCTGCAGGGCGTTCCGTGACAGCCAACATTTTAATTTTATTTTCTCATGTTGTCCTTTGGTTTTGGCTAATTCATATAACATTTCCGTAATACACACCACCATAAATAGGTACACATATTGTGGCTTCGGTGACGCACCTAACAATCCATTATTATGTATAGATATTGAAGTGAAGACATCGATAAATAGTGATGCTAGTTATAACTAAAAATTAGCTTATTCTTATATTTAATAAATTACGTTCTAGCTCTAAGGAATCAATGATTTATTGAATATATATACTCAAAAAATAGGACTTGTAGTATTTGCAATTCAATGCATTCTTGATATAAACACCAGGACCATCACACATCATCGTATTTTTTTAATTTTTTAACTAAGTGCAGTTCTGTTGGATTCTATTGGAAAACAACTCCAATATGACATAATTGGTTCAGCCATCGATAATAACAAATGTCACACACATGAATAACATGATGCCTATTGATAAACCTTATCATTTGGTTCCTAAAGAGTTCAACGTACACGATAAGCGCGTCGATATCGATAAAACAAATGTAAACATTAAAGACAACATTATTGCGGCTCGTTAAGGAGGCGAAGCAAAACACAACAAAGAATCAGTCGGTCATACGAATCCGTAGCGAACAGACGCTAGCCGCATATCCGAACAACGCATCAAATTGATTGAATTAAACATCAATTTTGAGGAACAATTAGTCCAAATTTTGAACAAGAAAATTGATATTCGAAATAACAAAGATGTATTCGTCCAAAAATGGATTGGGGAGATTCTTCCAAATGTACAAGAATGAAGTCCGCCGGCACATCAGCAAGACCACAAGCGTAACCAACTCCGATGCAATGGCACCAAGACTGGACCAGCCGTCTTCGAAGATACCGGCAGAAGACGCGGGATTGCCGAAGAAACTGCTAAAGTTGCAGAAATATCACAGGTCAGTGAACTTCAGTGAACTCTTGAGTAATCGGAAACGAAGCCATGCGTTTACTAAACAAGTAGGTAAGTGTTGGCTAAACAATATGAGCACTCATTCAATGTGTTCATTTTAACTTACATAATTAATGTTATTGATTGTTGTTGTTGTTGTGGTGGAGGTTGTTAATGATGAATTTTAACTTAATAAAGAATAATTGTTAGGAAAAAAATCATATTAATGAACTGAACAAAAAAAAATGTTCTAAATTAAGTTATTATAATATACTTATCAATTTGTTTTGGAGTATTGAAGAATTTTCGACTTGAATTAAAATTAGTTAGATATGACATCAATGATAGATATGTGATCAATTTATATGAGTTAAAACCAGTCTACCGAGAAGCATTTATCTTCAATCTATTCGGCCGAGCTAGCAATTAAATGAACATAACGCAGTTATGAACGATTCGCAATTGATGAAGAATGCAGCTAAATATAGCAATGTTAATCACAAACAATTGTGCTCGAAAGGGCCCTTGTGCACCGCGTCAGCATCATTTAGACTATTTACCGTTTCACCGTTAATCCTACCATTGAATCGTCAGAGGCTTACAAAAAGGATTCGGGCTCCCTCCATCCTGTTATCAAGTACCTGTCATTATGACCCCAGCTCATTGTTTCTTTTTGTAAGCCTATCCATCTATACAGAAGATTTTGCAGCAGCAATATCATCCACAGAACAAATGTTGATTGTTTTGTGGTTTTCTGCATAGATACCTGTCGACCCTCACGCCGCAGGAGCTGCCGATGGCTACCCGAGGACTGGCCGTCTCCAAGGACCAGTCCAGGGAGTTCATGGCTTGCTTCCCGGACATCGTGAGGGAGCTTACGGAGACTGGCAAGCACCTCGATGTGCCTGAAGCCAGCAAATGGTTGGCTAAGGTAAATTGTGCGCTAGTCAACGGTAGATAATAGTTTGGTTATTGTAAAAACTCATTCAGATAGTATTTATGATCACGTTGCTACAAATAGTATATGAATCCTGCATAGAAGTTATTTCATAGATCTGTTCACTTATTGCTATATTGTACAATATACACATTGCAAAGAACTTGTCAACATTTTTGTGATAATAATACGCAAATCCGAGTGCCTCTGCATATATATTTTATATTATAGAATTTATTACCTTAAACATGTAAACGAACAATAAAACAAATTTGACTGTACTGTACTTCAGTTAAGTACCTACAATGCATAACTGTAGTGCAGTAATTCGTGGGGTAACATTAGCGGCGATGATTTATCACTTGTCAGGTCTACGTATCCGCAATAATATAATCCGTAAAGTGAATGTGACTGACGACATAAATTTCGATTAAAACACTCATAACGTAACTTCCTATGACTGAAAGACTTTAAATCTAATAAGTAGCCTTGGAGATTATTCCTACATCTAAACAAACAAATTTTACCTTATATTTTTAATATAGTAAATAGTATAAATATCTGCGTCGCAGTTTTATCTTTGGATTAGCATAATATACAATAGTTTACGTTAAACCTGTTTAAAACATAACAATTTACATACCTATACAAACAAGTCAAGATATGAATTATTAAAATTTTCTTGGGAATATCACCAATTTATATACATAATGTATTATACAGAGAACACGGACTTATTGCTAAGTTCAAACCCTACAATCGAACACTCTATTAACAAATAGTTTTGAAGTAGATTCCTATTTTTCGCGAGCATGATTCTGATCGCAATCTAGTTATTCATATTACATGCTTAGTTATTACTGAAATATTTTTCTGTATTGCCATTTGTTTATTCAATGAGGGCAGTGGTCCCTAATCATGAACACGATAAGGAATGCGGGATGTTGTTAGTTTAGTTACCCGGCTATTTATAGACGTATCAAAATGCGTAGTATATGTGCGTATTGAGAGGGATATTCGCATTTAAATGTATGATAAAATCCAGGCAAATTATGATGTATTCGTACGTAAAGCAGGTTCACTTCGCTATATCTATGGTCTGTGTGTACAAGTTACTTATTAGAAAACCAGTAACACAACATTATTGTAGGATGGACTTTAGACTTGTCATTTTAATTCAACTCAGCCACACCGTACTTAGCTCTCAACTCGAACACTACGTTATATAGGTATGTGAATAAATCTATGGAGTGTTTAATATGAAAGACTAGACAACCAGGAGAACTTGGTATCATCTAAAGTCTAAGTGGCCATTCCCATACAAAATTACTCCACACACATTATTTTTGAGTCGTTTTTTATTCTAAGATAATGCAATGTAACAATTTTTTGAAAAAAAAATTGCATTTTTCGCGAGAAGTACAGGTAAACTTAAACCACACAAAATTTCATCCAAATCAGCCGAGATACGCGAAATAGATATATAAGATTATATAGAAAACAAATAACGTTTTTTTATTACAAGAACTTTCGATATTATCCAGGTTAAAGAAAATAATAAGTATCTACCTATTTATATTAGTCAAATCATATAGAGAACTCCCAAAACGTGAAGCTAAATAAATAGCGTTTGTAAGCAAATACTAACTAGACATATACCCATATACTCGTATTGACTTTTGACAACATTCTGGGTTTAAGCAAAATAATATACCTATTGATAGCCAAATCAAATAAAAAATACAATAACTAGATATAGGTACGCATTGACATTCGATATCATTCTGGATATACGTATTTACAGTCAAATCAAATACGATCTCTCAAAACGTGAAGCTAAATCAATAACATGTGCAGATACAGGCATGTTAATGCAACATTATCGTGACTTATTTTAGCACCACTTTTTATGGATACCGGTTCCAATACCGGTTCTTCATATCTTGAGAGCCGTAATGATTATTTATCCTGTGTCTCGCCTCTCGGAGCTTACAGACTTTATAAAACAGGCACGCTCCGCGGGCCAGCTACAATGATTTAAGAATAGAAACGGCTTCGTTTACTTGAAATTTCATTATTGTGTTTAAATTCAAAAACATCTGGCTATCAATATGTGTTTTCCATTTGATATTAATATCGAATGGTAAATAATTGCGTGAACAAATCACCGGAGACTAGTTTTTGTATAATACATATTATACATAAATAGCACATTAATCTGACGCACAAGGACTATTTTCTCTGGGACGAGTAAATTTATATATGGTTACGGTTATGGTTATACTTAAATTAGCATTAAATTAGCATTGAAAAGGTAGAGTCGGTCTAAAAAACTTAAAAGGAATTGTTTAACAATTGACAAAAAACGTTCCAATTCGCGAGCTCATGTTAAGCAACGAGTTTCATTCAAGGCTGTCTCATGGTATGGAAAAGACTCAATGACATCATTGTTTTGTACAAGTATAAATTTGATGTAGACAATATAAGTGAAATTACAACTTCAACTGATGTATCAACTTTTTCCACAGTAGTATCTATTTTTGAAATAATATGACGGAATCAGAAACAACAATTTGATAGGAGTTGGTTCTATACTAAAGTATGAGAAGATTTTTGACGTATTGTTTCGCACCCTTCACCCGTAGACGTAGATATAGAATGACCTCGTGCCTGTAAAGAAATCTCAGCAGTACCTATTTCTAAGTTCAAACTCGATCAACAATTCGAGTTGATGCTATAACGGCAGTAATATATCCTTTAGACGAAATAAGATTATAAATAAAATTTAGGTCAGAACTCCTAAAAAATTTCAGGGTATGATGATGAGCACTGAATCGATAACTCCTACAAAATTCCGTAGGAGTTGGTTTGACGGTTTATAGGGAGTAATGGTAAACCAGTATCATCAAGTAATGTAATGGAAAATTAGTCCTAATAAAGAAGTAAGAGTAATGTACTTTTGTTGTTGCAGTTGTTACAATACAATGTGCCAAATGGGAAGAAGAACCGTGGTCTGGCCACGGTGATGGCATACAAAATGTTGGAGAGTAAGGACAATCTCACGCCGGAGAACATCCATGCGGCTAACATAATGGGCTGGTGTGTGGAAATGGTGAGTTGCAACCAGGTATTTTACTATTGCCCGTCTGGACAAAAGTTAAGGCACGATTTTCGGATTAGTGAATAATATTGTACATTATTAGAAGGGACATTTATTCTCTCTGCCTAACCATTCAAATCTGACAATAAGATATTTGCTTAATTTTTTTTCATAGTCACTTTTTAGTGTGTTTAGTCAATAATATAGTAATACAATATAAAAAAATCTCGATTATAATATATCGCATCAGTTTCAGTATTTTTTTGTTCCCCCAGTTTGTTTGAAAGCTGACATGACCAAGATGGTTCTTAGCTATAATTAATGAAAATTTTCGTAAAATTAACTTATACTAGAATCGGCACTAGAAACATAAATTGAATATAAGGTGGCATGAAACAAGAACTGAGAATAGAACTTCTAGTCTGATTATGGAGTTGAAAGTTGAAAGAAAAGACGCAGAAACTCACCTAAAACCGTTAAGTATAATGTTGTGTTCACAGCGAACATTTTATCAAATACCTATAAGTTGCTAATGGCCTTGAAATAATAATCTAAACTCTAGTAGCTGTGATAAAACTTTTCACAAGTAGTATTTATCGTGTTTCAATTCTGAGATAAAATAGTGTTTCATAGTTCAATCCGAAAGTTCACTATAATTAAGTAATATTCCACAAGCGATTACTGATATCAGTTTTTTTATAATAGAATAAAACAAAGTCGCGTTACGCGTCTGTCTGTTTGTTTATTCGCAAACTCTTCATTAACGTATTTTTATGCAGTTTTGACCATTATTTAGATATTTTTTAAAGGTTTATATGGGTATACATATAGAACTTGAGAAACAACTTAAAGAAATATAGCGTAATGCTAGATAGCTTATCCTATAGCCTTCCTACAATAATATACAAAAATATTTTTTCAAAACCGACTGGTAGTTCCAGATATAGGGCGTTCAAACAAACAAACTCTTCAACTTTATTTTATTAGTATAGATATAATATATTATGCGTATTATAGTAAAGAAAAAGCCGATAATTTAATTTTTTTGTAATAAGCTTCTAAACTTGCTGTTTTTTATAACAATTTCACTAAACACAATTGTAGGTACGAATCAGTATGTAGAGACTCTTTTCATGAAAGAAACTGATGCCTCCAAAAATAGACAAACCAGAATCATAATATATACTAATTAAGATAATTTTATCAGACTTTTGAACTTCGAGCGCGGAATTCATTTAACCCTGTGCGCATTTTATCGAGGAATTAAATGGCAATAAGGCCGAAAAATTACTGGGTGCTGAGTGGACTCCTCAAAGCAAGAAAAAATAATTGAGTTATCCTTATTCGGTTTTTCAGTTCCACGCCCACCAACTGCTGCTAAGCGACATAATGGAAGGCAGGGAGATGCGTCGCGGAGTGCCTTGCTGGTACAAGCGTCCAGATGTCGGTCTGGATGGTGTATACGATGCAACCCTTATACAGTCTGCCATGTACACCACGCTGAAGAAACACTTTGGGGCTAAACCTTACTACAAGAACGTCCTCGAGACTTTCAATGTGGTGAGTTTTATTTTCTTGCTATGGAAGGCTTGATACATACAAGTGACTGGTTTAGAAATCAAAATAAACCGATTTCAATACTTTTATCCCTTATTTCTCGCCTTTAGGGGGTACACCCTGCAATTTTAATAAAGAAATATCCAAATCGGTATACAACGGGCGAAGAAAAAGCGCGGGGTTCTTGATCTATTCAAGAATAGTCGAATAGTTTAATTCAGCTTTATGGAAATTTACTCAATCATATTAGAGACTTCAAATTTCATATATGTGAATCACATTATTTAATCTAGGTATCTGCCACAACTACTCGTAGGTCATACTAAGTTTTTTAATTTATTTTAATACTTAAACGTTTACTTTTAAGTTAGAAAGTTTTATTTTCGACAATGAGCGGAATGAACACGAATGTCTCACGCTGTGTGCACGTGATTATTAATACTTATTGTGATGTTGCTTTTGTTCTTGTCAAACCAACAACCTTTTATTTGTTTTCGGTGTCATTATAATCTATATTTACATCACGTTCAACTTCTTTTGTTTTCGAAGATATGCGATGTGATGTGAATGCGTATTGATTAGTTGCAAAGCATCTTGCATATGCCCAAACATTTTAACATGAATACATCAATATAAAACGAATTGAACATAAATAATTTATACAATGACAAACAAATAGAAGGCTGTATAATCATTTAACAGCTTGTATATATAATATTATTCTGTAAGAAAATAAGATCTCATAATAAAATTTGAGTTATAGTAATCATGTTGTGCATGTGAATTACATCATTCTTTTACCAGTGGGTAAACTTAATAATTCACAACATCGAAGCGGTGCTCAATAATAACATAATAAAACTAGCTTACCTAATCATTCGCAAGCATTATCATAGGACGTATTATTGATGGCACGTGGTTGTACTCGTGATATTGTAAAAACGTGAAACATTCCACTGCCATTACAAATACCAAATACAGAATAATACTATTATCTTTCAGAAACAAAAATTTCAATTTTCAAAAATATATTTGTGATCCTACAAAGAATACAGACGGATAATGTCCAACACTAAGACAGAACATTAAAATATTTTTTTAAATCACCATTTACATATATACAATTACACTACTACTACTACTATTTATCTATAAACGAAAGCGTGAAATTTGTAATATTTCAAACCCCAATTTCTCGACAGATGTTGTTAAAATGCTCGATAGGCCACTACGTGGAAAAGCAGATGTTGAAGACAGACAAGCCTGATCTATCCATGTTCACGATGGAGAAATACGAAGCCATTACCAAATACAAGACTTCCTACTACACATTCCAAATGCCGGTCAGCGTGGCCTTGCTGATGGCTGGAGTAGATGACCCAGAGACCCATAGACAAGCGAAGACCATCTTGCTCGAAATGGGAGAGTTCTATCAAATTCAAGTAAGTGTTTTTCTAAAGTAAAATTATACATACACAAAAATATAGGCAAATCGGGTATCTCGTTTGGAATTGTAATAAATAATGTAACCTATTACATTATTCATACGATTCATAATTAACCCTCATCACATTATAATAGAAGTCCGCGATTGTATCGAATACTAAATCCGTTTTTTACTACAAGTATTTGAAAAAAATTCTTATTCAAAGCATTTTTTGCAGGACGATTTTCTGGATTGCTTCGGCGACCCAGCCGTCACTGGCAAAAACGGAACTGACATCCAAGATGGAAAGTGCACATGGCTAGCCGTCGTGGCCTTACAGAGGGCGAACACAGCCCAGAAACAACTGATGGAGGAAAACTACGGTCGATCCGACCCTGAATCCATTGCCAAAATAAAGGACCTTTACGAAGAACTGCAACTTCCACATACATACTCAGTTTTCGAGGAAGCCACATATGACCTCATCAGGACACAGATCCAACAAGTGACCAGAGGATTACCACACGATTTGTTTTTCAAAATCTTGGACAACATCTTCAGGCGAAGCATTTAAATGAGTTAACGATAGGATATGAGTCTTAGGGTAAGGAATATTGAACTAGATCTCAATAGCAGGTTGTTTGCGGATATCTATGTCAAATGAGTATGAAAAACTTCGTCCAGATATTGTCCAGCTCTACACTGTACTCGTATAATACTTCCATGAATTTTATAGATTAATAAATGCATGTAGGGGTAGTGTAAAATTAGGACTATAAGGCACGTTATAGTATTTAACGAATAATCGAATATTTAGCTTAGATTGATTGTATGTTCGTGGATTAAGATACTAACGAGATAATCATAATTTTATAGCTAACTGTTCAGCTGGAGTTTTTATTCTTCGAGTAGAAGATGTAGTTGTGAATGTGCAATGAAATTAACATGCAACTTATTCAAATGCACTAGATATCTGCAGAGTGTGTGACCATATCATGGTCTAAAATAGTTGTACATAGAATAATAGCTTTTACTTATTATATTAAAATTAAGGTATTGTAACTTAAAAGTTTTATAACTACATTGAAAATCGGTGATGTGAAAATTAAATATTATAAATCAAACTTGTATATAATTTATTAAAGATAAACACAACGAAATACGTTTTACTCGTATACAGAAAAACATATACTGTAATCGCCTAAAGGGTAAAACAATAAGTTGCGATTAAGACAAAATAATATTTAATTATAATTACTAATGTAATATATTAATGCAATATCATATATAATGTGCGTTGAGAGAATGTACGGAGATGGAAATTGAGATAGTTGCAAAATTGCAAACCATTGTGTAGGATACTTAAACATTTAACAATATCTACGAGTAGTCCAAAATTCTTAGGACACATTTCTTCCTTCATTGATTTAAATTGTATCTATCCGATATTGATGATGGCGATATACTTAGAAAGAGGTTATCACATAACCTCGTAAGGAATAAAATTAATATTAGAAAAAAATAGACTAATTGTCAATAAAATCTACGAATCAACACGAACTAATCAATACTTATTAAAAAAAAAGGCTTTCAATGTAGTTCAAATTATTACCGACATATAAACAACATTCGTTCCAATACAATCACTTCTGCCGCTGATGCGTGATCACTAAAAGCCTATGAAACAATCGTTTCAACTCACATGTGGGTAGTCTCTGTATTTTCTGCGAAATGTCATCATAATATCCTTTTTCAACTTCTTTGTACAACTCCGGCAGTTTCAAATCTCGATAAAGCTGTTTCACCCGCTCATAATGTGCTGGTTCCTTACTGCCGTAACAGGCACCGAACACTATGCGTTGTGCTGGAGTGCAGCGCTGCAAAGCGTTCACAGCTAGCCAGGAACACTTGCCTTCTTGGATGTCTGTGCCAAACTTACCTGTCAACTCTTCGTCCCCGAAACAGTCTATGTAGTCATCCTGAAAAGAGGTACAAATGAATGAGCAACTTATACTTCTCACAAGCAAATGAACACCAAGCTATACTATAAATCTATTTAGAATATTCTGATCGATTCAAAAATTTGTGATATTCTTAGCGCCCTTATACAACTTTAAGATCCACCAAAAATTCACATAGATAGTCACAAATGATAACTGACGGTTCATAATTTGCCTTTTTCATAGAGTGCCTCAAGGACCAACTTTTGGCCCCCAGACCTACAACCATCAATATTTTAATAATAGTTATGTTAATATATTGACCTGAATTTGAAACAGCAATCCTAATTCCAAACAGACTTCTTGCATTAGTTTCTTGGTATTTTCGTCCACCTTATAATCCGCTAGCAGCATACCCAAAGTCGTTGGCAAGTTGTATGTATAAAAGGCGGTTTTATACTTGTTAATAGTAAGATGTCTTTCATTTGTGAATAGGATGTAGTCCTTGTTTATTAATTCAGACGTTTTGTGGTCCAAGAACTGCCCAAAAGTTGAATATAACATTGTCTGAAAGAAAAATATAAATATCACTATGGGCACGCTCAGACAACTCGTTAAAATATGAATTGAATTGTGTTATAAATATTACGGTGTCTGTACTGTTTAGAATACACTGTGATTTAGTTTTTTGGAGTGGCTAGAACGGAGCATATGTTTTGGTTCGAACGGGAAAACAGTGTTTTCAAAACACTCGAATTGGATGCTTCGTAAATAAGTTTGTAATTCAAAGAGAGTGTTCATGAATATTCAACAAGGCGTTATCTAACCTCAAACTAAGCATAGCTTACTATGGAAACCAGATTACTGATAAAATACCTACAATATATATTTTTTTCTTATCATTTGTAAATACACACGTATAATACATATGAATACCCAGAAACAACAGGTCCTAAAAACTGGTTACTATGTAGTAACTACCTCATGAATAGCATTTAGCATGTCCGTATAGCGCGGTCGATCACCAAAGTGTTTCCTCAGCAAATAAAACATGCAGCTGTAGACCATCACGCCATCGTTGATAGCACAACTGCTGCCTACGTCTGGCAGTCGGTACCAGCACGGCTTGCCTCGCCGAGTCGGTGATCCGTCCATTATGTCATCCACGATGCACATGAAGGCCTGGAACTATTTTTTATGCGATCGAGATGAGACTTGATATCATATGGAACCTTCTAATATAAAATGTTACGATGGGCTGTCTAACCCACGGCAAAATTGAATCTGACAGCTCACCTGATGTTAACTGAGACACCGTCAGTCTAAGACGAGGTAACGTTTCATGCTCCTGTAATTTCACCGGCAACCACAACCAGCAACAGCTATGCGGGTGCACAGCTGCTTGGCGGCGGATTACCAGGTGTAGTGAGGTACTTCTTCGGACGAACTTGGCACAAGTTCTACTGCTACTTTGAGTTGCGCCTTTCACACCACTTGGGGTGTTCTCTTAGGGTACTACTCACCTACGGGTGCGAGCAACATGGCCCTCATCTTATAAGTAATTGTGGAAGTAAGTTATTTTAATTTTCATTTAAAACTCTTCTTTCTATTGGGTCCCGTGATAGCTTTCATGCTTTAATAAATCAATATTGTAATATTGCTTACCATTTCAAAGCACCAGCCCAGAGTGCGAGCGAGTTTCATTGATTCCTCTGTTAATTTGTCGGGTTGTTCTAGCATTTCGTATGCCATCACCACCGACATTCCCCTGGCGGCTTTACCGCCTGTCATGTTGTAAGAAAGCAGCTGGCAAAATAAATGTATGTAACCAAAGCTTAAAATCTGTTCAAATCTACAATAATAAAAATACTTCCTACTAGTACTAGTAAAAAAGTACTAAATAAATAAATTTAGTACTTTTTTACTATTCGAAACCAACAGCGGTGATGAGATACACGATAAAATACAGAAGGTGTAAAAGTGGCCGTTTAAGACTACGTTCATGGGAAAATAATGAATTTATTTATTTTAGGCTTTATTTATATTTACTACTAGTACTAGTACTAAATAAATAAATTTAGTACTTTTTTACTACCTAACCTAAGTCGCATTGATTTTCTAATGGGCAACCTATCCTCCCCGACCGAAATATGAGACCCAAATCGCACCTCGTTGCGCCCGTCACCCGAGACAACTTAATATGGAATGAATCTAGGCCTATCGTATACGCCTATACCACTGAGACATGAATGAGAACGTCTGATGCCTAGAATTACATCCGGCAGCGATACATTCCAATCGGAACATTAAATAATACATGTAAACAGGGACATTAGACGTTTGGCGGCAAAAAAAGGTAGCAATACTGTCCCGGACAAACTTTTAAATTTATGAAAGCAATACAAAATAAAAATAATAAACGCGTTCAGTACACGTTGATTTTCGAATAAGTATCTCCGTGATGCTATTGGTTCTTATGATTTGGGTTGATCAGCCGGCGATCGCCCGATGACGCTGCTAAACGCGACTCTATGAAGAAAAACAACCAACCTTTTTGATCCATTCATCTAGATCGGGTATATCAGGAACCTTCGTATTTCCCACTACAGACTCGATAACACTGGGTAAAGTGTCGTGAAATAATTTTGCTTCTTTATTTCCAACATTATGAGCAGACTTCATGTGGCTTGGATATAGGAAAATTGATCTAAAAACAAAAGCAAAGCAACCCGTCTGGAAATGGCTGTTTTTTGGACATCATCTAGATTTTACTGTCTATTTTTTCTCGTGCGCCTCTTATATTTTACCGGCGGCCGTTCTATTGCCTCCTTTCGCACCACCCGGTAAAACTTGTAGGGATTCCGAATTTGACTCACCGGATTGGTAAATGTCACACGTCTATGTTTTTTTTATATTCTAACACTAGGTCATGCCGGTTTCGTTATTTCCTTTGCCGTTTTTCAAGCGAGAAATTTATCACTGGATTTGAACCAGCGACCATGGTATTGAAAATTGGCATCTGTTCCCCAGCCACAAAAATATCAGGTTTTTTTAAGAGTACCCGGAACGTACTCTTTTATAAGTCAAGGCTTTTATAAACTATAAAAATAACATTAACATACCTTATACTTTGACCTCCATTGAAAAACCATATTCTTTTACATAAATTCATGTCTTATTTCACGTGATATTATGACTGCTTCGGAGCGCAGAATGGAGATGTAAATATGAAATATTTCTACATCTACCATCAATATATAAAAATATGTTTTGATTCAATGACTGACTTGTTTAAAAAGGTCCAAATCTCATCTCATGATGTACCTAAACAGAACTTTCGAATGATGGGACAACGAATTAAATACAAAGTGTTTTTAAATATAACTAGTAGAGAATTTGCACATTTACCGCCATTAGGCTATTCGAATTATGCCGCCACTACCGATCTGTACTGCTCTGGTGCACTGAAACATTATTTAATCTGTGATGATTTATTTGCCGTTTCTGTGGCTCCATTTTCAAATTACTTACAACGGAGGATTGCTTATCAGATTTTTTCAGGAGCCTGCAAGATCCCTATTCGGTAAGGTACTTAATTTCATATCAGTAAATAATCAACTCTGGTGTCGTGGTTTACAAGCCGCCTGAACGTCTCCGACATGGCGTATCGACCAGAAGAGATGCTAGAGAATAATTATGAAGAACATCTAGACAAGCTTCGCCTCGAGCTTTAAATAATGTTCTGCTTATTTATGTAGCTGTTTTCTACGCGAACGAAGTCGCGAGCAAGTAAACTAGTTATCTTTAACATATTCTTAACATCATATCAGATCTAAGGTCGGTTTGGTACAGAAAGCATTGCTCACTGTTTGAATAATGTATGAGAATCAGATAAACATACGTATGGTTACCTACTCTTTATTGAGTATAAAGATTTCTTTCAATGGTAGGTACTTAATTATGTAGATAATATTATAAATTTAATATGTGGTACAAGTATAAAATAAATCAGTAAGGTCCTGTGGGGTAAGAGAAACATACTTTATTTAAAAAAATATATATTTTGTGATGACATGAAAAATAATCGTCTGAAGGTGTTTTAACTATTTTTAATATACTCTATAAACATTAACCTTAGCCAGCTTTTTATATTACTTATCTACGTGAAACCAATCTTATGTTATTAATGAAAATGCTTAGGTCCACGGTGACTGTCCCTCTTACACCGAAAATGGGGTAAGAGAAACAGACTCCATAATTTGCCTTTTCTTACCTCCTACAAATTAAAGACAAAGTCGATCACTATAAGTAACGCTATAACACTGTAATTTGAATCGTATCCGACTGTTATATGGTCTAATAAAAAAAATGAGAGAGTTTTAATGTTTATGGGGGAAGTGGAACATACATGTTCGAGCAGGGGTAAAAAACATTGAAAACTAGATAAAGTATCATGGTATTTTTTTTATTTCTTACTTAACAAAATTATAACATTCAGTAAATACAAAATTTACTGAATGTTTTAACAGCATGAACGGCTTCTTTTATTTTTTTCTGCGAATATGGCATTTTCCATTTACCTGTTTCATAATATTATAAGTATTAGTAGGCGTCCCGACTATAGTTAGTAGGCAAACGTGACAGGTTCACTGTTTTCTTTCACCGTTTAAAGCACGTGTTAAATCTATATATATAAATAAATAAAATTGAAGTGTCTGTGTGTAACTTCAAATTAACAACTTTTTTTAACTGTGGGCATATGTCAAAAATTTGGTTTGCCTCTGATTACCCCCTAGACATCTTCTTATAATATAAATGCATGGAGATTTGAGAGGATGCCCACAGTACAGTCGTGAGCCTGTTTTTTTTATAATTAACAAAGTGAAAAGTGCATCACATTCAAGTCGAGATGTAAGCCCCACAATCTTCAGATCTAAAGTTAAGATACCTCCTCCCACTTAGCAAATAATGATCTCATTTCCTTTTCGCCTTTTTCTAACAAAGTACAGTAAAAAAAGGTTTTCTACTTCTGATACCGGGAAAGAGGAACATATGTTTCACTTGACCCGGCCTGGGTAGTTCCACTTACCCCAGTCGGCATTTTGGACGTTAGGTTTTTGTTTGTATCAATAAAACACTTATAAAGCATTATTTATACAGAATATTATGAAAACAATCAAGACTTGACTATTACGTCGCACTTACCAGCAAAAACACACTGTTTAAAAACTTTTTTATCGCTATAACACTCGCACACAAAATTCGACGCCAACTCGTGGTTTTGATGTTTAAGAATGATTATTTTTTGTTGTCTCATTTACTCTTACTTTTTTGTAACAGTGCCATCTTTGTACAAATATTGAAATTACATCGTAATTTACTAAAAAGGGAACTAAGTTTCATAAACGTACGTCGTCCAGCGTCCGATTTATGGCAAATAGTTCCACTTCCCCCATAGATCCACTTACCCCACATGACCTTACATTCAATTGGTTGTATGACTAGAATATTTTTTTTTTAAATTCAAATATGAATATTCTATCTTTATTTAATATCTAGGATGGTATGAAAGAACTCTCATATTAAACCATGCTAGCTCCTAGTAGGTAGACGTGAAAATGTGCATTTTATTGTTTATATTTATATAAATATTTTATTATGAAATCTCTCTTATCATCATCATTCAAAGCGTCGGTATTACACACACATGCACCACTAAATTTTGAACTTTTGCTCAGGTACATGTAAATATGGTACCTAGCATTGTTTATTACCCAACGCCCCTCGGTGTTACCCGTAGTAAAAAGTCTACATGAGACAATGGGAAAATACTGTCTTAAAATTTTTGGGATAAAATGTAGCCTATGTGTATGTGTATGAGCTACCTTCACGAGAAATTTAATACAAATCCGTTCCGCCGTTAAGGCGTGAAGGAGTAACAAACATACATACCGACAAGCTTATTACTCGTATATTATTATGATCCATATTCATTCTTAAACTATTTGCGTTTAATTTCACTCATTACTTTTTTGTATAGTGCAACTTTTTTGTATTTTGGCATGACATGCTCTAATTTTCTTACGCTGTGCTACTGAACGCTCCTGAGATGTCTTTCTCTCATTTCTTCTTTCCGTTTGTTTTCCTTTGCACACTCTTTATTGTTTAAGGTGGTTCCTACATTGTTTAAGGGGCCTCTAATAACATTGATCCATAACTAACATATTTAATTTGTCCTTGTGGTATTATTGAACATTATATTGTTTGTGAACATGATCATGCTCGCGAAAATAAAGTAATCCTTCCATTAGGGGTGTCTTGTTTGGTCTTCCCCATGTAGGGTTCGAAAGGGTTTGAACAAGTGCTTAACTTAATATAAAGAAAGCTTGTTCTTGTAGGTATATATTTATATAAAAAGAGAAATTTATTTTTTAAGAATAATAAATTAAGTAAAATAAATATGTTAAACTAAAACACTATATTTTGTTTTTCTTTTCATGCTAAATTCCCTTATTCTTAATATCGAGTGTATTGAAATATCTGTTACATTAGCCTGTGAATGTATTTAATTTTATGTTGTGTAAAATTAAATTGAAGATTAAATTGATAATTTAATTGTTTAACAAGGCTTAATTGGCTGTAACAAGTATTTGATATATATGCACATAGTTATAGTAGTTTATTAAGTATCTAAGTAGCTATATGGATGGATAGGTTTATAAAATTTTGGTATCTGTGGGCTAGGTGGCGCTGTTGCCCAGTTGTCAAGTTTCCAGTCTATCTCAGTATACAATAGTAGTCTTTGGTATCTGTGTTCCTTCCTTGTATTTGATGACATTGAATTTATTTTGTTTGTTTTGCTCAAATATAATACAAAGTAAATATCGTAGCAATTAAACAAAGTTCTGCTCGATAATGAAATAATCACGCTTTGATTTTAATTTAATGTAAAGTCTGTAATAAACAACAACGACTACAATTTCTTGAGACTATTTTCATTTCATTCCACTATAGTCATCAGTCAGCTTGACACGAAGAGAGAAAGTTAAAAATGAGTACTACAAAGAATCTCATTATGAATACATATAAAATTATTAATTTATTACCCAGTAAGTTCAGACTATGCTCTGTGTTTCAACATCACCATAAAGGGTAAGAAATCTTGTGTTTATCTTGTACAATATCAAGTAAGATTAGGCTTTACCTACATATTATATATTTTCCGAATATTTTCAACGTTATGTGGGTCATGTAACATTTTTGTGCATTGGTTTTATTTTTATTCTGAAAATAAATCTCATTACTGCTTAAAAATAAGCACTATCAGGCAGGTGCAAACTATTTATAAAATACAACATTTTAAATTATTCTTACCTACCTACCTAGTGTGCCTATAATATATATCATCTATCTATATAGATGACACTTTATTGCAAAAATAAAGATAACTGTTGCATAAATATATATTATACACATAATATATAATTTGAATACAAATACTGTTCTATAGTACAATATTACAGCTACAAAGAGTCAAAGTTGTTTCAACAATGTGTTCACTTTGCAAAACATGCACTTATTTTTCAATATTGGTGCCTATTTGGTTTGTTATTGGCAATTCTGTTGATGTCAAAACTAGTATCTTTATTATTTATGAGAAGCCAAGTCTAATTTAGTTTAAATTATCCACAAAAAGTATAATTTTTAGTACACCTCTGCTAAACTTTAATAAATGGTGTGATGACACAGCTCTTTGCAATTTTACCACTTCTTTACCTGTAATGACCTACCTACCTCTTTATACCTGTAATGTAAGTAAATTAAATAGGTAGGTAAGGTAATTAAATGTAAACAGAATCAACACTTTTATCAAAAGTCTAATATAAAAATTTGTGATTCACAATTTATTTTATGTATTCTATACTACCAATATATGTTTCAGGTCGATCCCAGCGTTGTCAGCAAGGGGTATGTCAACAAATGTGTCAATATCCCAGATAGCGAAGGAAAAGGAAACATTTCAAGATGTCTTGCCCGGTGTCATCGGTTCACTGGTTACAAATCCAAAACTATGCCAAGTGCCAGAAGTGGGCAGCTGGGTTAAACAGGTACCTATCTTATTCATGGACATTTTACACAGCGCAATCTAACCTCAAGCTAAGCATAGCTTGTAAAATGTAAATTAATATAGAATACTTTTTGTCAATACATAAAATACAATATGTTAGCACCCAGACACAAACAAACATCTATGTTCATCACCAATGTTTGTTTTGGGAGATAAGTGGCCACATTCCCACAGATAGCCAAGCAAAGAGCAAACTTTCAACATCCCTCTTTTCATTCTGCAATAACATAACAATGAAACATGACAGTAGGTATAACTTACCTTGTTAAAAGCAGGAGTTTCCAATCTAAAGAGTTCTTATGTCAGGGATTAAAAAAAAAGGTTCTTGCCATTGGTCAGTTCAAGGTTGGATTTGTAATGCACCTTTTTTCAGCAAGAGACTTATCACAAGTTTATCAATCGCTTGATGCTCTGTTCTAGGTATTAGACTATAATCTCATTGGTGGGAAGAAATCTAGAGGATTGGCAACAGTTTTTGCATTTGAAACCATTGAAAAGCCGGAGAACATCACCGAGGAGTCACTTCGGTTAGCTCGGACTATGGGATGGTGTGTTGAGATGGTAAGTTTATCAACAACTATCAATTCAATACAAAAATACATGCATGCAATAAATTTCTTTTATATAAATCTTCTTTGTCCTGCACACATAACAATAATAATAGCCAAATTGGTTGAGCCTTTCTCGAGTTCATTAGTAAGATAATCTTTCATGAGGCAATTGATTTTTATTTATATAGTATTATGTATTTAATGCTAAAGCAGGCAAAGTCCTATTATCTTTATCAAGAAAAATAATCTGTCATATTTATAATGCATGATTTTCTTAGTTATTCAACTACTACTTATTATTTTAATCAAGCTTCCTTTGATATAATGTGATTCATTATACCTTGGTCACATAGGTATTAGTATTTAATTATTAAGTAAACTTTGAGGATCTTCATAAATATCACTAGGCGAGCCCATTCCAAAATTAAAATAATGAATTATAGTACCATTTATCTATTCTGCAAATTACTGGTCTAACTACCGCAGTGACAATAAAGTGCAATTTACTCACACAGCCTAAATACACTGACCTTGCTCGTGCAGCCTATTATATATCGTAATACAACGTGCGAGAGCTTACTTTACTCTGATCGTTTCTATATCCCTCCGTTTCTTTCTGAGTAGTGTTGTAAATAGCAGAACAGAAGTTGTTGATTAATGAACAAAACATCCTTACATAAGGTAAAACAAAGTACGGTCTTATCGCTAGACAGATAAGCAAATGGATAGGATATCATACGGGATACGGGACACGTCAGGTCAATTTAAACGCACGAGTAAGTTATGTTCAGCGTATATGTCACATGTCCTTAGATATGTCAAATTCTAATTTTAATTCGTAATATCTGTTACAACCCACTTGAATGAATCAATCAAGAATCAACTTTGGACAACAAAATGAGTTCTCCGAGTAAGGGTCTTTCAACGAGCGGGTGTTGTGCTCGGGGCCACGGTCCTACAGTTAATGTCTTGAGGTTCTACATATTCTTAAATTGCCCGAACGCATCACTTGCGCGATGTAGGATCAGTAGTATTGCAGCGCCATCTATTGTTAATTCTTGTAACAATTAAGTTAATCTATGTTATTCGAGGTTCTATATAGGTGCGACAGATGGGGCCACAGTACCTGAAGCAATATATTTTGTCCTCAGCTGCAAGCATACTTCCTTGTAGTGGACGACATGATGGACGGATCCAGCACTCGACGAGGCATGCCGTGTTGGTACCGCCTTCCCAATGTCGGACTCGGAGCCATCAACGATTCCATACTCATACACTGCTCGATATACGAGACGTTGCGAGCCAATTTCAGTGGCACGGAAGTGTATGTTGACATTGTGGAGCTCTTCAATGAGGTGAGATTAGGAACACCTACTCTTTTACCAGTACAGATGCTAGACTAGGAGTTTTATGGTTGGGCTATAGTCTCCGGCAACTAAAGCGTGAACGAACACTGTTGGGTTTTTAGCTTGTCTACCATATTTGTTTCATTTGCAACAAGAGGCTGCCCCAAGAAAAAAATGATGTTTTTTTTAAATGTTGCTGTAGAGACAGATCTAGCTGAAGGCCCACTTGATGTGGATTCGCCGTCCATAAACAACAATAAGACTCAGGTATTCCCCTAATGAAGCATGAAAAGGCTCTTGTCGCATTGCGTTACGCACGTCACTCTGAGACGAGATGTATTAAGTGCCTGTTATTTCACTGTCATCTAGTCCTTTCTATCAGAACACCGTAAAGTTAGCACACCACTGCTTGGCTGCGAATTACCAGGTGTGGTAGCAAGAGTACTCTGGAAGAGCTTGGCGCAAGTTTATTGCTACTTTGTATTGTTCCTTTTACTCCAATCAAATGTGTTTAATTAACTTTTTCAAACAGAAACCTGATTAATTTATTAACACTTCGAACAAAGTTTTGGTTTTAGAACAGATCGGCTTCTTGACGATTAATTCCTTGTTAGTTTGGGGGGTCCAGTTGCTCGCGTCCGTAGGTGTGTACCCTTTGATTCCCTACACGTACCCCCTGGGTGGTGCTAAAGGAGCAACCAAAAGTAGCAGTAGAACTTGTGCCAAGTTCGTCCGGAGAGGTACTGCCACCACATCTGGAATCTGCCGCCAAGCAGTAGTGGTTGCATTACTGTGTTCCGGTGGAAGGGTATGGCTGCCGGTGAAATCACATGCGCATGAGACGTATCATCCCTGTCTCGGGTGATGGACGCAGCAGGATGAATGCGACTCAATGAAGATTTGGATCTCATACTGAGTCGCGCGCTTTACTGTTGTCATGGGCGAGGGTCACCACTTACCATCAGGTGGGCCCTCAGCTCGTTCCGTCACGAATTAACATAAAAAAAAAAAGTTGTGCACTTTAATTATTCATGCAAAATTGGAGTCATAGTAGATGACTCCAATTTTGCGATGGTCAAATTTTCAAATGGTCGATGATTTTTAAGTGGTCTCTGTGGAAACCCCTTAAACTTCATGGCTTATCATTATCGGCTAGTATAGCCGAGACCGACATCTTAACATGCTATCCGAAGCACGCATACATTAAATGATGTCTAAGCCCGTATAAAATATTAAATGCTTATTTCAGGCTATATTATTCACCAGTATAGGCCAGCACCTAGACTACACGATGGCTCATCGCAACAAAAGTGATTACAGTCTCTTCACAATAGAGCGATACTATTCTATAGTGAAGTACAAGACTGCTTACTACACATTCAAGTTGCCGGTGTCTTTGGGTATTTTGCTGACCAATAACGCGGACAAACACACGATGAAGAAAGTTGAAGAGGTCTGTTTGGAAATGGGGAAACTCTTCCAGATACAGGTAATCAATTAATTCATTTTCATGAACATTTAACACAGCGCCACATTGCAGATTCAGAGACGCCCTGCTTCATTAGTCTCGCCCAGTAAATGTAAAAAATCTTATGACCAATCTTTGTTTGTATATTATAACTAGCTGCGCCCCGCGGTGTTACCCGCGGTTTTCCGCAAATTTTCTGCGCAACATTCTTATTTTTTTCTTTCCTTAGAACCTTCTGACCCATAACAAACACAACAAAAAATAATTTGCAAAATTGGTGCAGCCGCTCACGCGTGATCAAGGGGAATAGGGATTATTTTTTTATTTTTAATATTTAATTTATAAAAAAAAGAAATTAATGAGTATTTATTTGGACATTTTATCAAATAGGACGATTATCTGGACTGTTTTGGCGACGAGTCATTGACCGGCAAAATCGGCACCGACATACAAGAAGGGAAATGTTCGTGGCTTGCAGTGAATGCTCTCAAACATTGCGACCAAACACAACGAGCCATATTCGTCGAATGCTACGCGGACAAGGACCCAGATAAAGTTAATATAATAAAGAAACTATACAACGACCTTAATCTGCAAGACCTTTATAAGAATGAAGAGAGGGTAATATACGAAGGTACTTTACAAAAGGTTAACTCCTTACCGGCTAATTACGCTAACCTGTTTCTCAAATTGTTGGAAATGATGTATAAAAGAAGTCAGTAGTTTTTAAAGATTGCTAGACAATGATCGGGCGTTCAAATAACGTATGTGATTTCAGTGAGTAAACAGTAATTACTTCAGTGTTTATTTGATAGTTTGAACCGCATTGCGATATTTTTGGCAAATGTATTTTTCATGGTTTCCATCATGTTGCTATGGATTCACCATCACCCATTGACTGATGAAAAACAAGATAACGCTTGTATATCGCATTAATATTACCTACCGATTATTGTTTGGTAAATTTTGGGGTTATTATATTTTGGCAGCGTTCGGGGAGGCACTTAATTGCAAAAATTACAGTTAAAAATTCCAAGTATTAATTAGCTGTTTGTTCAGCTTGAAAAATAGATAATAATCATCGAAAACTGCCTGGATTAATTTATTTTAGATAGGAAAGTATTTCTTTTCTTAAGAAAACAAAAATTCTTTCTTGTCGTTCAGGTAAGTATTTGTTGCTTAAACAGATAAGTAACTGGAAGTTAGAACACAACAGTGAAGTGAATTTAGATCTTAATTTGATTAATAAACAGATAATTTTTAATACATTGATCGTTTAGCGTACGTATTGGGAAAATGTGGTAAAATTACCAAACTCCTCAACCGTATACACATAAATGCCAATTTTGAACTGCCTGTGCCGACATCGAAGCTAAACGAAGCATCATATAATGGTGTGTAACAGGATGGTATAGAAAGTTCTAGAAGATTGCTCTCGAATCTAAAAATTAATTAAAGGAGATTTTTTTATCATATAGTTTAGTTTTGTTAGATTTTGATAGTTAAATCAATGTTTGTGAGAGTTAAAACTAGGTAACTCAAGGTAATCTATGAAACGTTATATTTTTTTAATTTATGAGTCTGTGGTAGTTTATTGAAAATTTTATTAAACTTAACAAGTTTAATAAAATGTTAGACACACAGTTCTTACCCAGTAGGTGCTATACTTGTACATACTATTAATTGTCGCCAAAAGATATCATTTTACTTTGAACGTGAAATGAAATCAGGTATCGACTGTAAATGTCAAGGTTTCTGTTAGCTTTTGACATTCAACATTATAATCAATGGGTAAACCCTTTGATAGGCTCAATTTTTTATTGCTAGTCAATAGTCTCCTGGCATAGATCCCGAACGCTTGGCAAAAACGTCTTGGAACGGAACTTTTGACAGGCGGATATATGCACAAGTGCAAGCAAGACAGCATGTGAACGAATGAAAATGTGTAGCTGTTTATATTGTACATTCATTCACACGCTGAGTTGTCGCCCTTGTAAATTTCTACTCCTTTTTGCCAACCTGTTATTTGTTTTTATGCGAATGTGTGCCAATGTTTGATCGCTAATTAACAAGGGATTGATAAAATAGTTAAGAATACATTAGAATTATCCATAGATATAGAATGCCGCATCCATACAATAAGCGATTCGTAGATACGTACCATAGACATAGAAATAATGGACTGAGCGTCACCCCATAAAAGTGACCACTCTCTAAAAAGAGACAAAGCGACTGCGGCTTACCTGTCTCAGGTAAAGCCTTTTTTTGTAAAGTATGTATTTACAAAAAAAAATGTACTATATGTATTCTATCAGTTATCTAGTTCCCATATTACAAGCTAGAGGGCGCTGTGTGAAATATGTCAATGTAATATTATTATTAAAATTTATTAGGCAATATAGCCCCATTTGGCTAGGTTGCTTCTGCAGCGGCCAACTTTAGAGCGTAGTATGTTATGTGACTTCTAGACTGACTGCAACACCAGTGCATAACTGAATACAGAAAGCTCAGTCCGTTCTCTGTCTATGGCCTACTACCATTGTGACGACTATCTCGTATCAGATTATCATAAGCGTCTGAGTTCGTGCCTGAACCATGACATTTAAGAAGTATTTATGTCCGTATGATCGGAATCCGCGCGTACAGAGCGCAATTCTTTTTTATTACTCTGTATTGTTTTCTATTTGTCAATAGTTATTTAACTTCAAAGCAATTTCGACTTCATTAATAATTAATTTAAGTACATTAGAAGTAGTCTAGTTGAGAAGATCATTTTATTTATCATAACAGTGTAATGACTAAACTTTTTAATTTGGGATTTAATATGGTATGTACGTAATACGTTTAGGCTATATAAAGACTGTTCTAACATTTATTTATGTAGGTATTGGATAGAATATAAATTGTTTATAAATTTATTATATGGGAAAATTATTTAAAGACAAATAAACGTTAAATTATGATTTAACTGATACTTTAGACTTATAATTTTAATTTTTGCTGTCCGCATAGTACAATATTAAGTTCCTGACGCATAGTCAATGAAGTATCAATATTAAAATTAAAATTATTAATACATATGTGCATTTAGTAAATAAGATCTTAATCTTAAATATACACATTGGCCTATATATTTAAAATTAAGATCGTGTTGGATAGCTCAGTTGGTAGTAAGCAGCTCTGCGTACTACGCTGTAGATCGTGGGTCCGATTACCACTCTTTTGACGGACATAAATGTTTGTTGTCTGGATGTTAATATGTATTATACATAACAAAAAAGTACTATCCAATTATTCTATCAGCTACCTAGTGCTCATATTAAGGCTCGACGGATTTTAGTTTGAGAATTTACGTTAGATTCGTCTGAAGATCCTGTTTTACTTACTCTCTTGTGAGAGTGAAACAGGTTATATTAAAAAACCGATTTTGGCGCCATATTATGCCTTCAAAATAGTTTTTTCTCAAAAGCGAGTGCGGTATCAAAATACAGGGTTTAATAAATTGCTTACAAGAATAAATACAAAAGTGTAATTTGGATTTATTTTTTCGGGTTTTTTATTTTCTTATTCAACAATTTCTTGTTATATATCTGTTATGGACCACCTACCTAAACTAACTCCATCTTTAACTTTTCATTCTACCCTTGAACGACCTGTAAACGTAAAAGACTGTTTAAGGAAATACTTGTTTTATTGTGAGAATACGTAATTACATACATAACATTACAGTAGAAAATCATATGACGCAAAAACAGACCGTATTTAAAACGTTATTATGCACACACTGGTAGTAACTTGTCTTTCACTGCCTCACTAGTTAGGAATAGTACAGGAATACAATTTCTCATATGCCCCACTATTGTTAAACTATTTTATTTTTTATATTACAATATATTTTCTATGAAAAATTATAAAATAGGTATACAGGAAAATATGGAAAGATTCTCTACTGCAACGTGGGGTTACAAATGAAATATTTTCATTGAAAACATGTGTGCTATATAATTTTGACTAGCAAGCACCAATTGACTTTATACTATATCAAACTACTAATTCTTACCAAAGTTATATACATTCCCTTACTGGCTAATAAAATTTAGCCAATTGTGAAATTACTAAATTACACTATGCCTATAATAAAATTATAAAACAAGAAAAATTTGAGCGTAACTAGCGATTTCCAAGTATTTGTTAACAGACTTGTTCAGCAGGCCAAACATATATAACTTGACATCTTTCCATGGGTTTCCATTCCACAACTAAACCACTACCAGAAAACCTATCAAAACTCGGTAACGCAAAAAGAGGGTAGTTACAAGTTACCGCTGTTTGTCTGTCTCTTATCTCTATTTTCTTCCTTTAGATGAAACTTCATTAACCATTCGTATTTGGCTAAGATAATGCCTAACTTTCTTGTTACAGAACTCTAAATACAGTTGTTGACTATTGAATACAAAATACATATACTTAGCCTTTTGTAGGTACAGTTTATATGGTGCAATGCAGAATTGAAGTTTTAATAATTCGGTGGTACTTAAATTAAAGTAGCTCTTAAAGTTATAATAAAAATAACAAACAAATTACAGAATTGGTATGAGTTTTCGTGTACCTACACATAAAATATATTAAAAGATCGCGATAAAATCGCCTTCTCACTCAACCCATGACAAATTATTACAATATTATTCCATTTCATGTCTTTTTAGTATATCAGTCCATAAATTTAGAGATAATGTACAGGTAATTAATGTTACTTCCTCCAACTTAGAAGCAAAATTTTAGTAACATTATATTTCTGTTTGTCTCCTACGATTATAAAACGGAAGAATGTGCAAGCAATTTTTCAATGAAATCCTTAAGACAACCTTCTATCATATAGTTACTTAGAATAGTAGCCGAACACGCTATATTAATGCATAGCTCAGACTAAAAATTTCGTCTTACATTTTCGTATTCAATTTTAAGATATCGTGAACTTCTTCAACCCTTTTGACGTACCATTCGAGTTTTTGTTAGTTATACTTAATTAATTACACTTGGTTGTGTGATGCTAAATTTCCGTAGTATCCTGCCCCGGGGTTGGTGGACTAAATCCTTTTCTGTCAATAACAATAGTCTCATTCTCACCTATCCCCTGTTTTACCCTAGGGGGACAAACTGGAACCTTTACAAACAGTCTTCAAACTTAATACATAACAAGTGGAACACGAGCGGAACGGCTCATACATAGTGGGCGGGAATTACACAATTAAAAAATAATATAAGATGGGGTCTCATAATGTACAGATAAATCTAAGACTTTAATCATTTTTATGTGACTGAACGACGCAAATAACGGTATGTTCCTTTGTGGCACTCCGGAGACCAAACGCATGGGCCGCTTTTGAAGATTCTTACGTCAATCAATTTGTGGTAATCTTGCAAGTTAAAGACATGACAAATCAAAATTCAATATGGCGACCACTAGACGCCATATTGAGAAAAAGAAAAAATGAAAGTCGTCGAACGGGTATCATTAAATAGGTATTTGAAAATACTTTTTATGTTTGTGTTATCATTTTTCATTTCGAATTTACGAAAGTAAGTCAACTAAAGCTGTAATAAAGTTTTTAATTTACTGAATTATTTCAAACAGGAGACATCTGGAACCCACGCTACGCCACTGTTCCGCTGTGTTCTAGCTACCCAGGATTAACCAGCATCGAGGCAAAATAAATCAACTATACAAACTAATAAAACACATCTCTTTCTGTTCCATATAAATCAAGACAGAAACTCTTTGGACCTATTTTACTCTAGTCATTGCAAATCAAACAGAATCGACATCAGTATACACTACCAAATTCACTAAATCACAATGTCTGTTGTTTCATACTAAACTAGCAACCGCACACTTATAGAAGTCTACAATTCGACCAAATCACAACTATTATTCAGTTTTAATAGCATTCATAATGTGGGGAATTGCGACGCCATGGTCGCTTTCCGCCGTCTGATACCGCAACGTAAGTATAACAACGTCAGCACACACATCACAAGTTTGTTCCAACTTCTACACTGTAGCAACACTATCAAGCGGGGTCATTGTCCTTTGTAGTGACAGCAAGGGCAGTGCGACGCGATGCGACGCGTTCCCAACTCAATGATTTTGATAAACTGTTGATAATTTTCGCTGCCATCTGGTGGTTACTTTAAAGCATATAACACTGTTTAGTATATGTTTCACTGTAGCATTATGAAGCTGGGTCATTAACCTCAGGTGGTGACGGCGTGGGCGGTTACTACGGACAATCGCGCCGTAGGGCATTCGACACATTCTCATCACAAGTCCGTTCAACCAGCTCAGGTCAGGCGGGGTCGTTGCCCTCGTTTGGTGACAGTAAGGGCAGCTGTGGCGCGGCCGTCAGTCGCCGATGTGCCTCCGAGCCGGTCAGTACTGCCACGGTGATCCCCGCTTGGTACGCAACTGGTATCCTGATATATCGCGTTGGGGTGGACCTTACTACATCGAGATTCCACTCCTCCCGGAGTAGGTTTGCAACTTGACCTGCGGGCAACATCAAGGGTTTGAATCTCACTAGTATAAAGGTTGGATTTTTGACAGGGCAGTAAGGGCAGGTACCTTAACTGTTGTAGTTACAGGAAAACATTCCTAGAGGAAAAAAAAAATTTTTTTTTGCCGTCGATTCTGTTTCATGTAGGGAGCCAATGACTATGGGACCATTTAAGGTAAAAAATGACACAAATCGTGAAAAACTGTAATTGGACTCGTATCTGGGTGCATCTCCAAAACAGGTAAATCAATAAGAACACAAAAAAATCACAGCCTGCATAAGGGACTAATATAGATCACTGGTGATTGCAGACAGCGCCCCAATTGTAGCATGACGGCTCATTTGGTAGTGCGTCTCATTGCTTTTGTAAATAGTCAATTGTACATTTTGTAGATAAAGACAACATAATAAGTTAGATAAGGACAAACAGGTCGAAACTTGTTTGCCGGGAAAGAAAGAGACAGGGATACATATAGAAATTGTTAATCTCCGAGTGTGCCATCTACTACTAGCCCCGTTAAAAGTCAAGATACTTTATTTCCGTTGAAATCCTATAAAAAATACTTTGAAACGTAACTTTATTTAAATAAATACGTACCTGCAAGAACATGGCTTCTTAATATTAAGTTTAGCACTCGTTAAAACCCTATCCGACTCTCCATTGGGAAGAACAAGTGAGAAAAATGTCTATAACCAATGATAGTTTTATTTATATAAACTACTAGCGACCCGCCCCGGTTTCGCACGGTTAGTAAAGCATCAGTGTCGTATCAGAAACTACCCGTGCGAAGCCGGGTTGACTATTACATTATACATATAAACCTTCCTCTTGAATCACTCTATCTATTAAAAAAAACGCATCAAAATCCGTTGCGTAGTTTTAAAGATTTAAGCATACATAGGGATATAGGGACAGAGAAAGCGACTTTGTTTTATACTATGTAGTGATGTGTATTACTCACCATATACGTTAAGCGTATGGAACCTCTCATCAGGCACGTAAGTGAGCGGACTGAGGTCAGTTTCTTCAGTGAACCTCGACAGCACGTCGCTCGATTTGACCAGGAGTACAGACGGGGACACAAGTCGCGGCCACAACGCCGCCTCGCGCAGGCACTCCAGCGGGTTGGAAAGGTACACCCCTGACGGTGACACTCCGAACACCATCTGGTGGTGCCAAGCGTCCGCCATTTCGGTATCGTTCGCGTTTTGCAGGTTCAATGTTAGTAATGGTACGGCACCTGAAAAATAATTTGTAAAAATTGATTTTTTTATTGTATACCCGGCCTTTCTGCTACTACGCTAAAAAAATCAATACATTTTGTGCTTAATGAATTGTTTTAGTAGTCTAAAACATCTTTGCATCACTGCCTTTCAAATGAAACCGTTTTGGGGCACATTGGTTGGATGGTTTCAAATTCAAACTCAAACTCATATATTCCTCTAAATCTCAAGTATCGTTTGGACACGTCAAATTACACCCACAAGTAAACATATTTATGAGCATGTAACGTTTCATGGAGCAAGCCTACAATTCAAAGCCTACAACGGACAAATAAAAACAATTATTGTGTTTTATGTATTAGGATTATCTGTGGTACAATAATAGATCTTACCCAATGATATCCAGTCAGCGAGCCAATGTGATAGGGACATGGCTCGCTCGGGGTAGGTGGGGAAGAATCTAGCTGTCACAAGACCCCCTGAGGCTACTTGCATGCCGTTGACGAGGTCAGCGGCTGTGCAACCGGCCACAGCTCGGGAAAATAGGTACCTGAAGAATTTTTTTTGTTACTGCCAAGACTTCTGTACGAGACGACGGCTCACCTAACATACGGTGGGCCTTCAGCACCTCCGCTATGACAACAATACGATCTAGGACCAACCCTACCCATGAGATGACATAAGTCGCATCGCATTGCGTCCGTCACCCGAGAAAGGAATGTGTTCCATGCATCTGTCATTTCACCGGCATCTAAATACTTCCACCGGAACCGACGAACTTGACAAGTTGCCGCGTTCATAGGTACCCTTATAATCCCTGCACGTGTCCCCTGGGTGGTGCAAAAGGAGCAAAGAAAAGTGGCGTAAAACTTGTGCCAAGTTCGTTCAGAGAGATACTGCCGCCACACCAGGAATCTGCCGTCAAACAGTAGTGCTCCGGTGTATTCCGGTGGAAGGGTGTGGTTGGCGGTGAAATTATAAGCGTATATAACATCCCCTTTCGGGTAACACAACGAATGTGATCTGGGTATTCTCTTACTTCAGTACGAGAAGACCAGAGTCGTATCACTGTTGTTTATGAGCGGTAATAACTACTTAAGATCAGGTCAGCTCGTTTCGTCATTTAGTTCTAGGACATGACATTTTTCAAGAGACTTTAAATGATGCACTCATGGATTTTAACCAGCAGCCTTTTTGATTTGTTCTCGTCTAATATGCTTGAATCATTCATTTGAATGTAAGCAAAACAAGTGACAAAAGTACATTGTCACTCAGTGAAAGAGTAGGGGAAGACAGTTCTTCGCTCTCGCATTCTCTATCCGACCGCCGAAGAGTACGGTTCAGTTATCAATATAAATTCATACAAGGTGACCACAATAATAACTGACTAGACTAGTAATTACACTAGAATTACATCAGATACCAAATTCAGAGAGCTCGAATGGTAGATTACCTTGGAATTTGAGCTGTTTGGGCCCTCAATCTTGTACCAACAGCTGTGTTTATTCGTTCTATGTCGACAGGAACTCCTAGTGCGTTCTGAAAATATTTTTCACGTTGTTTTCACATATTTCGATTTTTTTATGTACACTTCGGTTCTATTTTTACCACTATTTCATTACATTAAGCCTTATCGTCGGCAATACGATTCCGCCAATAGGGTTTGGAAAGTGCCTCTGCCTTGCTGCCAACTTTATTTTTCTAAAGCTAAGGTCCAACTTATAAAATTGTTGACAACAGCAGTAACCTCACAAGCCGAAGTTCCGATTTGTGTGACATACCTCACCCAACCCGTTTTTCAGAAAAAAATGTGCACCAAAAAAATGTGTTCGAAAGTTGAGCAACTTTCGAATTTGGACTTTAGTTTGCTCAAACTTACTATAATCCTCTAGCAAATGCAAATGCATGCAAATTTCTACTCATTTCTTCTAAATGTTAAACTTACAAACACGTTGACGACAGCGGTAGCGCCACAAGCCGAAACACCAATTTGCGTGACTTGCCGCTCGCAGGCCGTTTCCTCAGACCAAATCATGCTGCGGGGCGGCTCTACGCAAGACGCCGTCGCTGTACTGGTGCTTGGCCTCGGTTCTGATGACGGCTGAAGCATCACAAGAAGAATGTTTCGATTATATGTGAAATCATATTCTGGAATATCGTTTAGCTTTCAACAACACTACCAAAGAACTGATTTTATATGTTTTCATATTTTATTTACATAATAACGCTTACACATTTACCCCTAAACGAGGTTTCCAGTGTCGTAGGCGGAATGGACAAACATAATTATTACAAATAAATTAAAACAGAAACAAATTTCTATATAAAAATGGTCTGTTATTTTGCTTAACAAACCTCAATTGATTGTTGTCCTTCAGAACCAGCCTTTTGCTTATTAGCAAGCATTATTTTTCCCTTCAGTTTATGGAACTGAAATGGCGGCAAACACTCTGGATGCTCAGAATCTAAAAAAGAACAAGTTTGTATTATAAACGACTTAAACATATATACACACACGCACACAAACACACACACACACACATTCATGTTAGGCAGAGCCACCTACTGTTCACCTTGTGGGATAAGTTGTGTGCTAATCAGCACCTTATTATTTCCACTTATATACTCAGCTAACACTTTCCTACCGTTTATTGTCCTTCAAAGCTACATGTACAGTCCATCGTCTGACTGAGCCCTTAGTGTCAGTACAGCAGTGAACTGATATAGGCCGATGATTAAAACTTTGGACAAAACATTTTACCTTCGGTAACTTCTTTACTACTTTGATTGGTCTGATTTGTGTTGGCACTTTGCATTACTGAATCCTGTTGCTCGTCTACATCATTTCTTATACCTAAAAACCAAGGTACATTGGGCTTGAATGGGTGTTAAACTTAGTAATAAGTATTATTTGTAAACCATGTTGGACACCTCCAGGCAGCTTGGAAACTCCGACACTATGGTTGGCCACTTACACAATAGAAGAAGAATATTTTGCCTTTGTTATTTAGTCGATAACTTATTAGTAATATTTACACATATGAACCCTTGCTGGAGTATTGCAATAGGAAACAGGCCATGGTATTATTATATCTCACTCACTCTAAAAGAATATAACCATGGATTTAGATTTTAGGTGTCATCTTTAATGATTGAACTACAATATATATGTCAATTTTTTTAATTTGTATTAATCTAAATGTCAAGGATGAAATATAGTTATTTTATTTTTCCAATAAATATTAGGTGTGAATATTTTATTTGGACAATATTTTTACTTTATTACTATTAGGTTTCTTTTTGAATCTTAGTTTTGCTATTAATATGTTTTTATGAGCAGATCTCATGTAATTGTTTTCAGCATTTCTGTGCCAAATATTCATTTATTTTGTAGTAGCATTTCTCAAGTAAGTATAGTTTTAAATTTGGTATTGTTATGCTATATCTTAAGTTTTGATGTTGGTAGAATATTTGTCTATTGCATGATTTTGTATTATTTTATATTGCACTTAATTGATAACAAAGCTAGGCATAATTTTTTCCTGTGAACCATGGCAATGAGAGGCTATTAATTCACATAAAATTTTTAATAGCTATTATTGATTATTAGTGCACTAGTTGCTGCTTATCAAAATTTAAAGTAGTAAAATGTAATGTATGATACTTATTGAAATTAGTTTTGATATAGTCTGAAATCAAAGTAATATTGCAAAGGCAAAAGTATGTGTGTCTGTGTGTATGTTTGTTACTACTGACTGGCTCAACACAAAGGCTACTTTTGATCCTGGAAAACCATGGGTAACACTATGGGATGCCGATAGTATTGTATATTTATTAAACATGACTTACCTGGAGCAAATGGGATTAATTCTCCATTGAAATGGTAATGGTTTATACTGGTAGGTGCTACCCACTGTGACATTGTCCTGCGCACCAAGATTTTTTCCCCACTTGTATTGACATGTGTAATGTATGGACTGTACACAACACTAGATGTTGTCTCTTGTTTATCTGCATGAACTGAAGTCCCACGACTTGTTGATGGCACGTTTGGACTTGAGTAAGTGTGGTCGACAGGTACAGCAGGTACAGGTTTGGGACTGTCGTCCGATACTGGTGATAGTTCTCTGATAAGCTCATTTTCATCCCGTATATTCACTACAACGTCAAAATCCGCATCGGGTATTGATTCATCTCCTGTGTCGACTTCATTAGAAGGGCCAGGATCAAAATCCATCTCTAAAAAGTCCATGTCAGGACTTGAGGCTCTGGAGCCATCTCTAGCAGTCCCAGCTCCCTGAGCGACAGGGTAATTCCGTTGAGGCAAATGTCGATCTAGTGGTAGACCCATATCTAAGCTGAAAAATGAACTAGGCAGATCTGCCAAATGCTCCCCACCTCTGTATGTGTATATGCAACCGTCTTCTGACCCCAATGAATAGTCATCATTTCCTGTGTCACTAGAACTGTCATCATCCAAGACCGGTCTGTTTAATCTTAAGCTTGATGGCCTTTTCCTGTTCTCCTTCACTATGATAGCATCGCTGGCCTGACAAGTGCCACTTGTTGATGGTCCATTTAAAACTCCTGCCCCGTCTAGAGGTACTTTGAGTGATCCAGATGAACCTGTATCTAAGCCATTAGCGGGATTACTAGTATGCAGACTCGATTTACTACTACTAGGTGTTGCAGAATCATTTGAATTGACTTTGGCATTTGATGAAGATTGGCTGGAGATAGAGCTTCTTAGACTATCTGGAAGGGTTTCACTCGATATCCCAGGTGCTAATGCTAAGTAATGTAAATACGGATGATCTCCTTGCCTTTGTGTATTTAACGAAGGCCAAGAGTTCTGAGAGTGTGTAAACAATTTGTCGTTACTATCACCTTGTGCAGTTTGTTTTGGAGTCCCCTTAGGGTTCCTATTTATTTCGCTGTCACGTTCGGCTTTCCCAGAATGTGTCTTTGGCGCTGGTTCCCTATTAGGATCCATATCTAGGAGCTATCGTTGTAGAATGGTCGGCATTAAACAAGATATTTTTAAGGTTACAGAATGTTTACAATGTGGGAAGTTTAAGTTGAGAGTAGTTCAATTGCACGGCATTAAAGTTTTTAAATTAAATTGTTTTTGATAAAGGAAAAAAACATAGGTATTTGTAAAACAATAAAACACACCATGGTCACATCGAAACTACTTGTTTGACATATGACATGAATGATTATCTAGTCAGAATTTGAATGGTGTGTTGCCAGATAATATGTGGGTAATTCTACGAATTACCAACTATGAACATAAATGATTGATATGCCTAGACAATGTTTAGGTATAAATATTGTCAAAAATTTATGTTCACTAGCCCTTAAATAATTTAAAATTTTGTTATGTAAACACGTTAAGAAAGAGCATATTGTTTATATGAAGAGTTTTAGTATATACAAGAAAAAATCATTTCAAGTTGTATCCAAATACCTAATTGCATGTTGCAGTAGTAAAGATGGGGGCAACAAATTAAATAAATCTACCGAATATTATCAAAAACTGAAATTACTGAAAGTCCTTAAAAAGTTTATGTATGAAAAAAATATGCTTATATAGAAAATAAAATAATTTAATGTTGTTTTTCTACGTTTCAAATAGAGGTGTTTCAACATTTTAATATACTTTAATCGATCGAGCAGGCATTAGGCATTATACTAAATAATAAATGTTTCATAACTCTTGGAATTTCTCCAGACTAAAAACAACAGTGTCAATTTTTTATTTCACAAATAAACCACAAAAAAGTCTGTTTGAAAATTGTACGTTAAGCCAAAGCAAATAAGTACGAAAACTACACTTTTCGTAACCGTCTGGCAATTTTTATATGCAGTATTGAAGCTATCAAAATCTAAGTTGACATTTGAACGAAAACGTCCACAGAGCGCACATCAGGCAAAAACCATGGGAAAAAAATAAGAAGAATGCAATAGTTATATGAAACCGTACTGGATATGTAGTAAAATGAAACTGATAAAAATAAGTTGTGTTATGTAGCATTTGAGTTACAGCTAGCATTCATATCTAAATAATAAATAAGTTTAACAATCAGGTAGTGGGAGAACGGAAGTACCCGTCCGATCCGATTCACTCCCGTGAATAGATAGTATTAAATCTCGGAAGGGAAGAATTGTCTATGGCTTATTGCCATTTATCGCGCTACGGTTGGCTGCATTGCATTAGTTGTCAAAATCCCACAATGACAATTTGATTCAGCCAGCTGTAATTTTTTGTTATAAATTGCGTCTCAGAGTTATATTACTAAATTCCTCTTGTGAATCTATAGATTTTACTTTAACTACTCATTACAATCAGTGTTTGTAAGATACAGAAGTGAAAATGGCATACGCCTACTTGTTCAAATATATCATCATCGGTGACACAGGTATCGATTTTATTTCCTGATTCACAATTTAGTTCGTAGAGATACAGGAATCCTATTTTAGAGTTGCATTTCTTTTGTGTGTCAATTACTATTAACTACTATTGGTAACCGATATATTGATAGTGTTTTACCTTAGCATTTTGATTATTTGTTTTTGTTGGGCGTGAACAGTTTTGTTAGACGCCTACGCTCAAATGTAGCTATAAAGTTAAGGCTTAGATGTGCGCATATCATTATCGATCCACATCACTTTGATCTCTAATCAACAGCAGACTAAGCCAAAAATTGTTTTGAATTGTCAAGGTTTTCTTTGTTTTGAATTGTTACAAATTGCCTTGTCCCTTTCTAATTAGGTGTGGGGAAATCATGCCTGCTGCTCCAGTTCACTGACAAAAGGTTCCAGCCTGTCCATGACCTAACAATTGGAGTGGAGTTTGGTGCCCGGATGATAACCATTGATGGCAAACAGATCAAACTGCAGATTTGGGATACTGCTGGCCAAGAGGCATTCAGGTGAATACAGATCCTAAATTAAAGACAAGTCAAGTTGCCTTTGTGTTTTGGTTTTTCTCTTATCTCTGTTTTGTATTGTTTAGTATAGAAAATAGGTCATGTTATCCACCTGTCTGTGAAAACAAACAGTTATAGTATTTATTTTATCAATGTTTATGCTATAAAGTACAGGTTATTGTACTGTATATAACAATTATTTATTAATGTTATTAAACTTAGTGGGCAAGTGCAATGTATGTTTATATTAGTATTTAAAGTGCTATTAGTTATCAATTAGTTCCAGTCCCACTTTTCTATTATTATTTACATGAGATTTATTTTTAAGTGCCAAGTATTTTACAGTGGTTCTATTTCTACCTTCCTGCAACCAGCAACCACTAAACAGGAAGAAGTCACCAAGATAAAGGCTTCGCCTAATTTGGGACCCACTGTTAACCATAATTTAATGTCACACATAAGTAATGTTAATGCTTATTTTGCCTTTGATTTTTTATGTTTCCTTGGTAACCTGAAATTTGCATTTGTTGTAGTTTTAAATGCTTTTGAACACACTACAGCTGAATTATTCTTATATCTGTTTTATTTGTTAAACAAATAGGATTTGGTGTCAGTGAAAACATGAGTTATAAATATAAACCTCTGTAATTTATTTTTGATAATAATGACTGATGTATGTAACACAAGTGATAAGTCAATCTAGGGTTGGACCTGTCAATTTGTCAATATTTATCTTATTTTGTAAATAAGAGGAGAGAAACTACACAACTTCACAATCTGTGATTCTATGGCAGTACATATCATTCACATTGAGGATGATGGCAACTCATTGCATACATAGCAGACTGAAAGACAAGACATTTTCATACTGTCACTCACACTCCACAAACCATGGGAGGGAAACAAAGATTTGTTTTATCTTACACAGTTTAACAAATCATGAATATATATAATGTGGTGAAGTTTTTCAGAATGTAATCTACAAAGAGACCTAAATCATAATAAACAAAGACAAAAGAACAAAAGATTGCATATTAATATGCCAGTAGCTATGTATGTAGAGCATGCTCTATGAGAACAAAGAACTAGATATGTTACAACCTAATAGTATAAGGAAGTTTCTTTTTACAAGGTTAAGCCCTGAATGATTGATAAGCCACACAATATATGAAATAAAAATGGTAATTCACACAGCACCATCTAGCCCCCCGCCAAGCATAGCTTGTGCTATGGGAACCTCATTACTGATATTTTTTAAGTAAAAACATATAACAACTAGATAGAACAAACATCTATGTTTCGAAACCATGACCTACAGTGCAGAAGGCAGACCAACTACCAACTGAGCTGTGTAGTAAAATGTACTAATTTAGTGCTAATGAGGTTATTGATTGCCTTATCTCATTATTTAATGGCCAACACGTTATTGGAACTTGAACTGTCACACATTTTTCGTGATTGATGCTATACTGCTGTTTATGCAGGAAATATTAGTAATAATCAACATTGATTTGAGAGTGAATACAGACCCAATTTAAAAAAATATGTTTACATGTAGCACATGTTTGGAGGATTTCCTGTGTTGGAAGTAGCACATAAGACAAATACTCAACAACTCAACAACAATACACTCATCACACAAAGTTTGTCCCATAACTAGTTTATTCCTTGAGGCCTCATTACCCAAAAAAGTTTCTTGCTAGACCGTTAGACATAATTATAGTTTAAGCCACCAACTAAAAAGAGGGGCGTTATAAGTTTGATGGTTCTACATGACAATTACATAAAAACATAGCAATATCTTCCATATTTCATTTGATCTGTTTATTCAGTGTTCATTTGTTATCGCAGATCAATCACACGGTCGTACTACCGAGGCGCGGCGGGCGCCTTGCTCGTGTACGACATAACGCGACGGGACACGTTCAACCACCTCACTACCTGGCTGGAGGACGCGCGCCAACATTCCAACTCTAACATGGTCATCATGCTGATTGGAAACAAGAGGTATGCATGACGACTGTGCTCTACTACTTCTAACTAATATCTCTAATAGTAATTTAAAAAAGTTAACACACTCATACTCCTGCACTTGGATTCCCTGTGTCGCAGATGGCATAGATACAAGATAAACACCCAAGACCCGAGAACAAGCTTCATGCTCACCACACAGTGTGTCCCAGCTGGGAATCGAATCCGGATAAGCCACGGAGTCATCTCATAATATAATAATCTGTTTTTTAAGGTTCCGTACCCAAAGGGTAAAGCGGGACCCTATTACTAAGACTCCGCTGTCCGTGTGTTTGTCACTAGGCTGTATCTCATGAACCGTGATAGTTAGAGTTGAAATTTAAATTTAAATAAAACGTACTTGTCTTCAGTGACCTAGAATCCCGTCGCGAAGTCAAAAAGGAGGAAGGGGAAGCGTTCGCTCGCGAACATGGCTTGGTCTTCATGGAGACGTCGGCAAAGACCGCGGCCAATGTCGAAGAGGCCTTCATCAACACAGCCAAAGAGATCTACGAGAAGATTCAGGAGGGAGTTTTCGATATCAACAATGAAGTATGTCTATTTCACGCACATTCGTTCATCCATAACTATCTTAAACATATTCGTTCATCCGCGAGCTTTCAACTTTTTGATATTAACAACAATACTTATGAAAGAAATATTTCACGAAATTTCAAGTGTACGTATAATGAGGCCTGAAGTGACTCAGCATTTCTTACTGTGCTGTTACTTCTTAATCTTATCTTGTCAACCAATTTACACAGAAAACTTCAATGCATACAAAGAAGTACAAAGGCGAACTTAATGCAATTTAGAAGTAGCAGAACGTGCGCCTAAATCAATCGGAGAAGCACTGTCACCATACCTGGGAATCAGCCGCCAAGCAGCAGTGTACTCGCATTGTGTTCCGGTGGAAAGGTGTGGGTACCGGTGAAATTACAAGGACATGAGATGTTCATCCCCGTCTCGAGTGACCGGCGCAAGCTGATGCAACTTGGGTTTGCCATTACTTTGCGTCGGGGAGTACCTGAGTCGTTTTATTCTTATTATAACCTTCAGCTTGTCCCTTCACTTTCGTTACATAGAAATTAGCATTTTCTTCATAGTTGATTATAAATAGAGAAATAAATATTCATGGACATATGATTGATGATTGTCCTGGGTAGGAATCGAACCCATGACCTTCGCAGAAGGCAGACCTACTACCAACTGAGCTATTAGGCCAGTCGAACCATATTCCTATTAGGATTATTTGTGGCCGTGTTCATTCCACAAATGTTCCAATATAATATTTCAGGTGTATGTTTACTTAATTCCAGGCTAACGGCATCAAGATCGGTCCCCAGCACTCGACCGGCGGCGGCGCGAGCGGGGCCGGCGGCGCGGGCGCGGGGGGCGCGGCCGGCGGCGGGTGCTGTTAGGCAATGCCTTGCACACACTGAACGGGCGCCTCGAAGGCTCAAAGGTAAGTTATCCACAAGTTCAAAGTCAAAAATACCTTATTTCCATTGAATACTTTAAAAATTACTTGGAAACGTCACTTTTTTATTTATTTATGTACTAGATCATGCGTTCTTATTACTAACTTTAGCACTTGTTCAAACCCTATCCATGGAGAGTCATTAAGTAAACAGCAATTACTTGCTCATGCCTTGCCTTACCTTGCCCATTGATACCACTGTTAACTACATTTCGGCCAAAGTATTTTGGTTACTCTGAAGTTGGCTGCAAAAGCTTTTGCCTCTTACCATGAAGGAAGCATGGAAAGAGACAAAAGCGTTTGCAGTCCATAGCCAAGCTATACTTAGTTTGGGGCTAGAGGTTGTGTGAAATACAGGCAGTCCTCGACTTACGTCGTTTCGATTTACGTCGTTTTGAAGTTACGTCGAACAATGTTTTGACACTATTCCTCAAACATACGTCATTTGTTTCGATTTCCGGCATAGGAGAATTCACTTGTCGCGATGCCAATGACATACGACAAAATATGTCTCGATTTACGTCGTTTCGATTTACGTCGCGTATTTCGAGAACCTAACATGCCGTAAGTACGAGGACTGCCTGTATCCATAAATAAAAAATATTGACCTATTTGTTCCGCTGAGTATTTTCTCCCGGTCATAATTATAATATCTTCTTTTTCAGGAGTGATAGCAGCTGTGTGCAACGAAAATGGTACGGAACTATGACGGATTATTGGGATTATATTATATGCTACAGAATTATTATCACTCTGAACTCATACTACGCCACTCGGGCACTTTTAAACTCAGTAGAAGTTGTAACTTAAGTAAATAGACTCGTAGCCTATCGAACATTTTGGCTGGTTTACTCCAAATTTTACTTATATTTGTTATATCTAGTTCCCTTTCTACAAATATAAGTGCTATTGCATTGTTTCGTGTCATGATGTAGAATAGTTTCCGCTTGGAAGGTAATTGCTGTTTGATTTAATGTGTAATATCTAATTTAATCATTTTGACTGTAGTAAACTTTAAATATGTTGAATACGTAAAACGATCATGGACAATCGCTGAACATCGGTGACTGCGTAAAATTTCAGGAACGCGACTTATACCATATACAATTTGATTCAATAATTCAGGAATTTATACCGTGATATGATGCATTTTTAGAAATGTGTAATTTCAATAACTTTTTTGGCAATATACTTAAAACATAATGACTGAAGCTTAAAAAAATTACTTCAGTTGATAAAATAAAAACAACACAAAGCATAATTATATTTTTTCTGACATAATTACATATTATTATTTGACAGTCCATCCTACCTAACTATATGAGAGAAAAAAAATAGTTTTGCGATGTTTCCGGTATTGACTTAAGTACTAGCGATACATGACACCACTTCGGAACCAGTAAAAGATAACTATTTATAAAGAGAAAACAGTTTCTGTATGAAAAAGTTACTCATGGCCACTCAGCATTTTGCCACAACCAAAATTACCTGTTCCTTTTACCTCTAAATAAACCCCAGACCCAGATATGTACGGGTTTTTTGATGAAAATTAAGTCATCTGTACTTCATTCATACCAAACTACACTCTCATCAGTCTGAAGTTTAGGATGAACCATTTAATCAACTTCTGGTTTAACCTCAAGATAATTCTCAAATTAATTGGCCTTTTGTATGTACATTTTGTAGAGGTTTTATTTAGCTAAATGTAACCCATTCAGGCATTTATTTAAGACGAACATTGATGTTAAATGTATAATCCTATTGTAATTGATGTTTCATTTAATCAAGTAAGAGTGGTTTGTGATGATTAATTGGTCTCGATGTAACGATTGTTACTCCATCACTATTCAATTATTGTGTAGCTAGACTACAGGTTGAAACAAATTATGTTTCATTATTTTAGTTTTATAAATTTTATTGAGAGTTTAGTCAATTTTTTATTTATACACCAACAAGAAATCACTTATGGACTACCTGTACAGTGATGAGAATCTGTGTTATTAAAAGTTGTATGTATTATTAATTTTATGTTTCATTTAAATGTGATTTTATTAACATTTGATGCCTTGCGTTAGATAACAAGAAGACACGTAATTATTGTGTAAATAACAGCTGTATTGAGCTTTGGTACTTCATTTTTTTAATTGTTTAAAAAAAATGAAGTATAGTTACATAACAAAGCTGCAATCAAAGATGGGGGCCTATAATATATAGTTTTGCACAATATTTCTCGAAACCTCGATGGTTCACAATGATTGAAAAAAGGACTGCTTGCAAGGTATGGAGAGACATGAAAATAGGTTACTAATATACTTTAAGTTTAGCACATTGTAATATGATAAAAAATATTTTGTAAGGTTACAATATGCCACACATTTGTACCTAAGGTGTATGTAATTCATGAGAGTAAATGTTGAAAAACCCATGTGTCTTTCAATCCAAATCCAGCAAACAATAGCAACAATTAGCTTTACTACAGATTTCTTTATAAATCGAATATGCCGACTTAAACAACTTAAAGTTATTTTACGCAATTTCTTCATGAAATTTCATGAATAAACAATAAAAAATAATCATCTAAATAGACACACAATTGGCGAAGAAATCGTGTAACATACAAACCATCATACTGCCGAATTGATAAACACTTTTGAAGTCCAAAAAAAAACGTAGGAAATAAATGTTATTTATTTATATTTTATATGTGGTTACGACATCACATTACAAATCATTGAATTTTTTGGCTTTTCTGTATCTCGGTATTATAATATATATGTATTATACATATAAACCTTCATCTCAAATCACTTTATCTATTTAAAAAAAACGCATCAAAATCGGTTGCGTAGTTTTAAAGATGTGGACAGACGGTGGGAAAAGACTTTTTTTTAAACTATGTATTGATTATCATTTTTATATTAATATTTAAAAACACGGCGTATACTAAGTTACCTCTTTTATTCTTCCATATCCGTATTTTCATTGTCAAGTACACTGTTCAAAATGCTAAAATCCTTGTCATAGATACTGGTGATTTCATTCAACACTGTAAAAACACAATTCACCATTTCTGGTGTCTTCATCTTAACGGCTCCATTACTTTTTACTTCGGCTTTGGCTAAATTGACCTCACATACGTCGAAGACAGTTATATCAAGCATTATCATGTGGAAAATCTGGCTTTGGAGCATCTGATAGGTTAATCTCACCAGTTCCGTTGGATGGTGTGCTTCATCTTTCATTCTGGAATAGAAGAATAATATGTTGAATGTTAATAGCACTGGATCTATCTAGTAAGGTTACTTTATTTGTTTGGGTATTGGAGATACCCAAACAAATAAATTAAATAATAATATTGGAGATGAAGAAAGTAGAGCCCGTGATAAAGGGTGACAACAGAGGCTGCGCACATTGATGCTCACTGGTCATGTTGAACATCTGACCAGTATAATGCAAGGTCCCTTTACCTGTTATATCAGAAACAGGGATGTTACTGATTTGAAATTACTCAATACTTTCAGATAATCTATGTATCTTTTACAGGTACAACAGTGTGAGCCGGCTCCGCAGCATCAACAGCGGAAACTCGCAAACGGTGTAAATTTATAAATAGTATATATTATAAAGGCTTAGGCCCTTCAAAAATTTTTTATTGTGCATGCGCCCTGTGTATGGCTTTTGAATGGTTCTATGAAAATTTAGCCGCGAGATAATTATGATAGTTATCTTCCTGATTTGAAAAAGTCAATAGTCATTGGGATTCTACCGGCGGGAAAAAAACATACGCGTGGTGCCATGACGTCTTAAATCTCAACTCAACGAACGATCAAATGGCTCGGGCTTGCCGCGCGTAGCGTCGCGATGATACTGAAGCTGCCGCGCTCGTTCGGGGACAGTTTCCGCGAGCAGCAAATGCCTCGCGAGGCTGCTCGCTGTATGGACCCGCCTAATCAGTTTCATGTCAATAATTACATACCCATTCCAAATAATCGAAACATCACCAACATCAAATGATAGGCTCAGCTTATCTTTGTGTTCCACCTGTGGTGTCTTGTAAACAAGGGTAAAATGATCTGTGCTCCTTGATGAGTCATTGTCCACAAAATTGAAGCCAAACTGCAGTAGTTGGTGCTGAAAACAAAAGAACCATGGCTTTAAAGACGAATTAACTAAGCTACTATACCCTCAATAAAACAGAAAACTTAAAGAGTATTATTATATTTAAAAATGCAGTTGCTGATCTGTGGTATATTAATACCAATCTAAAAATACCAGTATTTTATACCGCCCCTCATTGAACAAACCAACCAAGCAGGCCCATAAACACTTATGGGTGTTTTATACATTTATAAAACACTAGCTGTGTTCCGCGGTTTCACCCGCGTTTTTCTCGTTTCCGTGGAAACAGCGCACGCAAAAATAGGTTTTCGATTTTACACCTTGATTAAGGATCCATAAATTTGAAAAAAAAAAAAACATATCCTATAGCTAAATACATGATTATGCATATGCATGATCTTGAACATCTGATATTTCCAAGATTCTTAAGAAACCAGTGAAATAAATAATTTTGAATATTGCTAACTCCTTGTGGACTGACCTGTGTAAAAGTATACTGTCTTATGTTGCAGTCAAACAGGTTTTGAATTGTTGCTCTCACTGATGCTCCAATCCTCTGCTCTCCTCGTTCCAACATGTATGGCAGATGGACTGCCTTATTCAGACTTTTGCTCACTCCCCATGATAGAAGTATTGCTGAGTACACCACTTTTGGTTTTGTGTTGTCTTGTACGGTTGTTACAGTCACCTACAATATATCACATTTAGTAATTGATAATGAGATTTGATGGCAAGTCAGATTTTTTTAGGTTGAATCACTACACAACTACATGAAACATTAGGTATATTTAGTATAGTGTGTAGGGCAAACAGCCACAAATGATCCTGCTTTATTGGTAGTTAAATAAATATAAGTAAATTTGACTATGCATACAATAATGTTCATACCATTAAACCACTGGCATCTTCCTCGCTGTACCTCAAATTAGGCTGTTCCTGAAATGTTACTTTATATTTCACTGATGATGCTTGTACTGTACCAACCAGACCATGTCTCATTTTCGCAGCATACATCTTTAGCTTTACTGGCTGATACTTAATATTGTAAAGAGGTGTTACATGGTTGATACGCCACAAGCCTTCATTGTAAATAACTGTAACAATAAATAACTATATTATGAAGATTTTTTCACCCAAAATTATATATGTAAGTTTAGTATAGTATGTTGTATGAATATCGTAAGCCAAAATTTGTCATCCGTGCCCCTAATAAGTAATTTTTTAGATGAATGGACAGAGAAAGGATTATGCACTAACACGGGATATCAACGCAGGTCAAGTCATATTATGTGTTCTCTTTTGAATCATGCTTATTTATGTAATAGCTTTTAAAAATCAAATGGTTTGATAAAGTTTATACACAAAGTACTTACTCGCCAGAGGATCTCCACCAGATAAATAGTTGGGAGCTCCCGTATCATTATCTCGTTTCCATGAAGAATCCTGACGTAATAAATTCATGCTGCTAAAGATTTAGGTACTATAAAGTAAAGTAACTTAAAATATAAGTCAAGAAATTAAATCCCAAGTGCTCATTCAAAACAAAACAACGGTTGATATCCAATATCCATACACAACACAGATAAGACAATCATATCAGTCACAGATAACTTATATTATATTAGATAGTAGTGACAATATAACACACACCCCGCGCCCGCCGTCCGCTGCCAACCGGGACGAAACGTCCGGCCCGCCAGCCGCTGTACCTCCGCTTTTTAAATCTCTAATATCTTCTAAGATATCCATTTTAATGAAATGCTTTTAGGGCGTTTTGATCTTCATGAAATGTATAACGTATGTTATGTATTTAATTGTATGAGGAACTAGCTGCGCCCCGCGGTTTCACCCGCATAGTTCCCGTTCCCGTGGAGAATACGGGGATAAATTGATTTTATTTTTTCGTTAATTTTCCAATGTTTTTAATAGTTATTCTGCTATTCGGGACGGAAACAAATCCAACAAATCAAAAACCATGGCAATCGGTCCAGCCGTTCTCGAGTTATAAGTGTTGTAACAAACACGACTTTCTTTTATATATATAGATTTCTTACAAATATCAAATAGTCATCCATACGTCATTACATAGCTGTCATTATACGTCAATTTTGTTATTCCAAGTCTGATTCTTTTTTGTTATACCACGTTTTATAGTGACTGACGTTACATGTCAAGTCACACGGGAATGATGTCGAACGGGATAAAAAGTATCCTATGTCCTTCTCCTGGCTCTAAACTACCTCCCTGCCAATTTTCAGCTAAATCGGTTCAGCCGTTCTTGAGTTATAAGTGAAGTAACTAACACGACTTTCTTTTATATATATAGATTAATATTGAAGAAAAAAACTTGAAAAATAAGACATATTTTTTTGTAATATGTAATAGATAAAAATGGTTACTAATGGTTACTAATAAAATGCTAACTGCCAAATCTTTATTAAATCGATGTAACATGAAGTTCGCGGAAGTATGTGAAAACGTTCCCGTGTTCGCCACTAAGCGGCAGGAGACACCGTGGGACTTTGTGGGTCTAGTCCTATAATAACAGCTCTGTCTCCCCGTGGTAGGGCGGTATGCGTGTGCATTTGATTCACCACGGAAAAAAAAAGTGCTGTATAATACTGTGTTGACTATATCGGGTCGTGCATTATTTTGTCTATAGACTCATTCATTCTGTGTTCATTCATTCATGTTTAGAAACTAGACTTAAATCAAAGAGATTTCAGATCAAGAATAGAGCATCCAGATAGTCAATAAAGATTAAAATTACTTGTTGTTCGGTATTTATTGGCAAAGCAAAACTAAAGAGGCAGTTAAGTGAAAATTCCAAGACAATAATCAAATATAAGTCTGTATAGGTAATTATTTTATGTCGTACAATCAATCCATCAAACTTTCACAAAGAACTTGTTTTGCATGAATTGAACTTTGCCTCTTGCTCGTTTGATAAATACTTCGCAGTTGAAATCTTATCATTGTGTACAAAACCGCAGTTCATTGTTTGCCCGTTTTAGTTCGCTTGGAGTCGCCAGTGAGAATGGATCAATTGCGCTTCGACGGTCGTGTGGCGGTAGTGACCGGGGCCGGTGGTGGTCTTGGGAAGGCTTACGCCCTCCTGTTGGGATCCAGGGGAGCCAAAGTGGTGGTTAATGACCTCGGAGGCGGTAGGGATGGTGCTGGCAAGTCTAACTTTGCTGATGCGGTCGTCAAAGAAATCAAAGATAAAGGTAAGTTTTTGGACTTTGTGTTCCTTGTATTGTAATTTATTCAAATTGATCAACGTTTCGGCGGTCTTCAAGATGGTATTGTATAACCTATGTTACTAGAATTGATAGGTGTTATATAGACTTGAAAAGAATTAAACTTTGAACGCTGATAAAATCTTAAAGGAAACAACTAGGCCTGCAGTGATATTCTTCCTAAGGGGTGTGAACAAGCTTATTAGATAAATATATTCTTGTGTGTGTGATTAATGGGAAAACCACCTGATTGTATTGCAATTTATAATCTCAGATTTGGAAGATAGAATGTCTCATTAGCACTTATCAGTATACCTGAAGTACCCAGGGGTTATGTGGGAGTCAAAGGGCACACTCCTATGGATGTGATCAAATGAACCCCCAAAAAATTATACTTATTGAATTACTATGCAGTTCAATATTCAATAAGTATAGTTTATCAAAAAGTGTTTGCATCTGACCTATGTTTGAATCATGACCTCTGTATTATTCTGTTTTATTTATATCTGTAGTTCTCACCATTGAACAATGCAGACATGTTAATTAACATTCGTAATGAGAATATATTATACAGTAATAAGGTTTTCATTGTTGAAAATGAAAAAAAGTTTGTTGTAATCTTCACAGAATAATAATGTTATATAGTTTGTTAGGAAATCCACATCCATAGGAATAATAAAAAATACAATTTGACCTTGGTGTGCGAGTTTGAGTTGCACTGAATCATATTTTCTAAATATCTTTTCTGTCTTACAAGGCGTCCCTTGCAATAGTTTGGTATCTCTCACTATTTGATATCTGTGTGGTAAGACTCTGTAACATATACCCATATATTGTGACTGGCATGAGGCCTCAGTCCACTTAAGATGGGTCCATCCAGAATGAAAGTCAATGTAAAACTTTATTTTCTTTCTTCTTATAAAACCAACTGGATACTGAAAATGGCTGCCACAAAAAAAGCCACAGCCACTGGCAACTTCCAAAACATAGGAAAAGTTAAAAAGTGATTTGTGGTTTGCATGAACTAAGTCATGGGTTCATACAAACAGAGCCCATGACTTAGTTTTTTTTTTTCTATAATTCCCAGGCCTATTTTTTTTTTCATACCTGCTGGTCAGGAGGTATGGGTCCGTTCAAGTATTATGTAAGCAGATTTTTTGCAATTATTAACCCACCCTCCCCCTCGTCAACAAAAATAAGCAAAGCAAAGACCTCCCCGCCCCCTATAGTGCTTACATAATACTTGAACGGCCCCCATGTAGGTACGTAGGTATGTAGGTAAGTATGTAGGTATTATAACAAGTATTTATCATCATTATCAATGATTTATTTCTATCTATTGATATGACACATTAAATTGATAATTATAGTAAAAGTTAAAATGCTCTACTATATGATTCATACCAATGAGTTAGGTAAATATATTTGGAGTTTGTTATGTCACCTAAGGATATAACAGTAGCATCATAATGTAATGTCTTGTGGTGGAACTTACCTGGTTATAAAATATTATAGCATACTCAGTATATGTGGGTGCGTGCCTGCGCGCGCGTGTGTGTGTGTGTGTGTGTGTGTGTGTGTGTGTGTGTGTGTGTGTGTGTGTGTGTGTGTGTGCGCGTGCGCGTGCGTGTGCGTGCGTGCGTGAGTGCGTGCGTGCGTGCGTTAGTAGTAGTATTTTTTATTATTAGGAGTACAAATAAGTTTCCGCCGTTTTATTGTAGATGGCGCGGCACGGAGTTTCGGTTAGCTTTCGCAGATGATAACCGGCTTAAAAAATAGTTTGGACATTCAAGAACAACATAACCTATTAATATCATTGATTTTATATTGGTAAAATATAATTTTTATAAGTTGAAAATGTCAAAATTTGAGCCAAGTAAGCGTCATTTGCGGGAAATATTAGTTTACTTGTTTAATTTAAAGAAATCTGCTGCTGAGGCGCATCGATTGCTCGTAGAAGCATATGGTGAGGTTGCTTTGAGTGAGAGAACGTGTCGAGAGTGGTTTCAAAAGTTTAAAAACGGTGATTTCGACGTAGAAGACAAAGATCGCAGTGGAAGGCCAAAAATTTACGATATGCTGTGTATTTGGTGGGATCAGCTAGGTGTAGTGTATTATGAGTTGCTTAATCCGAGCGAAACAATTACTGGAGCCCTCTATCGAACACAATTGATAACATTGAGCCGAGCTCTGAAGGAAAAACGCCCTCAATACTATTCTAGACACGAAAAAATTATTCTTCTGCATGACAATGCTCGTCCACATGTTGCGGCTCCCGTGAAAAAGTACTTGGAAACACTTGATTGGGAAGTGTTACCCCACCCGCCGTATTCACCAGACATTGCACCGTCCGATTATCACCTGTTCCGGTCCGTAGCACATGCTCTGACGGCGCAGCGGTTCACATCTTATGAGGATACCAAAAATTGGGTTGATTCGTGGATAACCTCAAAAGACAAGGAGTTCTTCAGACGTGGGATTCGAATGCTGCCTGAGAGATGGGAAAAAGTGGTTGCAAGTGATGGGCAATATTTTGATTAAATTTATATTACCGTTCTTCTACAATAAATATTTAATTTTTGTTAAAAAACGGCGGAAACTTATTTGTACTCCTAATACATTAGTAGTAATTTCTGATAGAATCGGCGATTTACCCTTGACTCAGTAAACTGGCACTGCATGCCCTAGTCACACCAGGAGGTTATGGAGTCCTTTTTATTACTACCCTCCATAATCCATTAATCAATTGGCACATATATGACGGAGCATCACATAACGGCTCGATCGATTTGGCTGATTTCTTTTTGTTGTGTTTGTAATTGCCAGGGCAAGCTGTTATGAAAGAATATATTTGAAACATCAGAACCGGAATAGTCGGAAATATGGATAGTATTTTTGCATTTGCACCAGTGTGAAGACGTCAAAAAATATATCGACAGATTCTCATTGCTTCAAGATATAATTTCGTTTAAAAACTTTATTATAGATTTCATTATCCGACCATTATACATATATTTTGTTTAAATAATCGTTTGATCCTCAAATAATTTTATATTCATTCTCAGGTGGTGTTGCTGTAGCAGATTACAACTCTGTAGTTGAAGGAGAGAAGATTATTAAAACTGCTATAAGTAACTTCGGACGCATCGATATCCTTATCAACAATGCCGGCATTCTTCGTGATAAGAGCTTCGCTAAAATGTCTGATCAGGTTTGTGATATCTAACCTTTTTCAAAGACCTGTCGTTTGGTATAGATCATTCGCCCAATGTTTCTCGGTATCCTCTGCTCCTAGCAACAGCAGTGTTGAGCATAATTTACGAAATTATGCTCCACGAACGAATCCAATATTATTTTTTCTTTTCAAAATATTTCATTCTATTTGAAATCAAAATATGTCTAATTCCAAGCCATCGTGGGTCGACGTGGGTCGATTCACAATGGCATTATTAGCTTGTTTTCAAGCTAAACTAACGGCCTATGGATAGTAACATTTTCGCTCCCATATTTTCAGAACAAACTGCCAATGTCGCCAAATCGTCTTCGGCGTTTTAATTGTTATTTTTGTTATATATCAGGGCTTCCCAAGTACTTAGCCAAACCCTATAATCAACTAACAGGTTACTGGATATTAATTGCCATAGCAACATTGTTATCTGTCAAAAAATATATGAAGTTTTTTGACAGATAACATTGTTGCTATGGTAACCTATCTCTAGTAAACTGTTTGTAGATTATTGGCCTCTAAGGAACCGTAACCATCTTCACTGATGATACTTCGGACAAAAGTAAAAAAAATATGAGTCAAATTGGGAAACGCGTTTCGGCGGGCTCTGGTTTCTATACCAAAAGTCGTATTATGCTGAAACTAAAGTTCACCTTTCTTTACACACCTGAGTAAATCCATTTCTTTATTCAAAATAGGACTGGGATCTCATTCACGCGGTCCACCTCAAGGGAGCCTTCAAAACCACACAAGCCGCATGGGATATCTTCAAAAAACAAAAATACGGTCGCATCATCATGACGTCCAGCAATGCTGGCATTTATGGAAACTTTGGCCAGGCTAACTACAGGTTTGTGCAATTTTGGAAACTTTGGCCAGGTAAACTACAGGTTTCTACAATTTTGGAAACTTTGGCCAGGCTTATTACAGTTTCGTATGAGTTTACACCTTAAGTATTGGTTTATGAATATTAAATTATTTTATGAAATATTCTTTAATCAATTTTTTGTTGAAACTAATGAAACTAAACATCAAATGTGGCATGTTATTATAACAGAATGTAGTTTTGTTTGAATTGGGATCGAATCGACTCTTATCTCTTTCCGGCAAAGAAATAGTCGACCTAAATACGATATATTTTAAAACGTACTAGCGAAATTACAAGACCCTTTTACACAATTTTCATGTGTACATATTTCTGATATACAAATTTCATGTGTGCATAATTCATTGCTTTTAATATAGGTACATACCAACAGAAAGGTTCAGATTTCAAAGTTTGAATTCCTTTGGTATTTACAATCAAAATTTAGATTTGAACCAGCGACGTTAGATTTCAATCCCTTTTCTGTACCTCCGGGCCACCACGATCTCTATATCACGTTTTGTTGTAGAGCGGTAAAACCTTGGTCGGACTTTTCACTTAGGCTCTGGAAAACAAAATCGTTTTTATTTTGTAGATCATTTGCGATATTACGCGACGACCGTAATTTTTTTGTATTTTTTTTTTTTATTTTAAGTGGACATTATATTGTTGGGCGCATATGAAAACTTTACAATTTTTCACAACTTTACACTGTACACTGTTGTTAGCGAGTACGAAAAGCCAGTGTAAAGTGTAAAGTTTTCGAATTTTATCATGAAATCTATACATCTACAATTCAACAAATTGTTTTCAACATCTGTAGCGCGGCGAAATTGGGTTTGGTGGGGCTAGCGAACACGTTAGCTCTTGAGGGTGAAAAATACAACATCAAGGTGAATACAATTGTCCCCACCGCCGCGTCGAGGCTGACTGAGGACATTCTGCCCCCGGAGATGTTCAAAGCCATGCAGCCCGAGCTCATCGCGCCCGTTGTTGTAAGTAAAATAATAAACGTAAACGTTTACACACTCATATCTCAGCACTAGGATTTCCTGTGTCGTAGTTTGGATGGACAAACACAGAAACAAGACAAACATCCAAGAACTGCGAAAAAACTTCATGCTCACCACACAAAGTGTGCCCCGGCCGGGAATCTAACCCGGACCCCTCGTTTTGAAGGCTACTATCAACTAAGCCACGGAGCCGTATATTGTATGAGTCGTTTTAAATCGTACGAAAGGAGCTAACCAAAGCAGCAGAACTTGTGCCAAGCTCGTCTAGATCAATACTGCCACCACACCTGGTAATCCAACGCCAAGCACTGGTATTGCTGTTCTATTGGAAGGGTGTTGGTGAAATTACAAGTGCAGACGTTACCCCCGTCTCGACGTGATGGGCGCAATGCGCCACAACTTGGGTTTTCTCATACTTCAGTACAAGAGGACTGAAGCATATATCTATTACTGGAACATATATCTATTACTAGCTGTGTTCCGCGGTTTCACCCGCGTTTTTCTCGTTTTCGTGGAAACAGCGCACGCAAAAATAGGTTTTCGATTTTACACCTCGTGTTACAAAATAGCAATTTTATTACGGATCCCTTAATTTTGAAAAAAAACATAGCCTATAGCCTTCCTCGATAAATGGACTACCCAACACTGAAAGAATCATTCAAATCGGACCAGTAGTTCCAGAGATTAGCGCGTTCAAACAAACAAACAAACAAACACTGCAGCTTTATAATATTAGTATAGATATACTTTTTATTAGTTAAGATTTCAATTATTAAGCTATTGTTATCTTTTTGGTGCAATAAAGTGTCATCTATCTATTACCGTTTGTTTCATAACTCAATCATTCGGGCTGTTTATAAAAATTATTGTATTTTGTATCCACAGGCGTATATGTCGCACGAGTCGTTCCCAGATTCGGGGCAGGTGATCGATTCAACCCTAGGATTCGCCACTAAGGCGCATTTCGTCCGAGGGAAAGGTGCCCCGTTGAAGTAAGTTCGTTGGTTGATCATGTATAATTAATAATCAATAATTCCGATGTTTTTGCCGTTAGACAAACACTAAAAACGTCATCCATCATCATCATATCTGACATCATTTTGTATTAAGAAACCAGTTAATTTTATAATACGAAAATGTAAAGACCCCCTAGTTTTAATGGTAATGAGATGATGACTTTGAAAGCGCTGAAACGATTTTGATAAAACATGTCTAAGAAACACCGCTAGAAAACCAGCTTGTAAATAAAAAAAGGACCCAAATTGGTTCACCCGTTTAACAGCTACGGTGCCACAAACATACACACATACAGACAAACACACATACCGGTCAAACTTATAGCACTTTGACAATTTGAAACTGTTATCCTCTTTTTTATTTATTGGGTCTTTTTAGTAAGAGTTTTAAAAAGCAATTAAAATGATCGGTTGAGTAGTTATGGCGTGAAATCGTAACAAACGAAGAAACTCGCATTTAATTCAACTATATTTATTTATATCCATATTGATATATTACATATTATTCAAATACTTAGACTCCGCCCCTTTTTGTCAAAATAAAACACATTTGTTCGCTTACAAAATTAAAAAAAAAAATTATTGAAAGTATGCTCCATCTGCAGCTACAACCTTCGCCCATCGTTCAGGTAGTTTTCGTATTCCTTGCTGGAAGAAGTCCTGGTCTTTTGAGCTTATCCAGTTGTCAATCCAAATTTTGATACTTTCACATGAAGTAAACTTTTCTCCAGTAAGGTCTGTCTGCATCGTCCGGAATAGGTGGTAATCCGAAGGAGCTATGTCTGGTGAATATGGCGGGTGGGGTAACACTTCCCAGTCCTGTCCCTCTAAATATCTTTTTACGACTTCTGCGGTATGCGGTTTGGCATTGTCATGCTGAAGAACTAATTTGTTATGTCTATTCACCCATTCTGGTCGTTTTTCTTCTATGGCTCGCTTCAAACGCATTAGTTGTCGTCGGTAAACTTCTCCATTAATAGTTTCAGAGGGTTTGAGCAACTCATAATATACAATACCTTTCTGATCCCACCAAATACAGAGCATGACCTTGGCACAGTGAATATTTATTTTTGGCTGTGATGGGCCTGGTTCGCCTGGTTTCACCCAAGCTTTTTTGCGTTTAGGATTTTCGTAGTGTATCCATTTTTCGTCTCCTGTGACTATCCGATGCAAAAATCCTTTTCTTTGCTGTCTTTGAAGCAGCATTTCACAAATGGTTTTCCGACGTTCCATGTCTCTTTCTTTTAAATCATGTGGAACCCAGTAACCGGCTTTTTGAATCATTCCCATCATTTGTAAACGCTTTGCAACAGTTGAACGATCAACATTTAATGCTGCAGCTAATTCTGATTGAGTTTGGCAAGAATCTTCCGCCAATAATGCTTCCAATTCAGCATCTTCAAATTTTTTTGGTGGTTTTCCATGTTCTTTATCCTCAGTACTAAAATCGTTATTTTGAAATCGTCGAAACCATTCCTTGCAAGTTGTATTAGACGGAGCATGCTCACCATAAATCTCCACAAGCAAACGATAAGTTTCCGCTGCAGTTTTCTTCGCAATCAAAAAATGTAATAACACTTCCCGCAAATGACGTTTATTTGGAATAAAAACCGACATTTTCGAAAAGGTGAAAACAATTGTTGCTTACACTTCAACCAAATATCATAAAATGCGTTAGATAGCTGACATTCAGTACTATCGAATACAAGTATGGTCATTTATTAGTACACGTAAACAATACTAAAAACGACATCTGTTGAGAAAGGGCGGAGTCATATTCACACACCCAATATTATCAAAACTTAAATTTTAATTAATGTATTCGTATTTAATTTGTAATAAATGTAATTTTTGTGTACCCTAATTGTAGTCTTTTTTGTAAACCCAGGATAATTTGAATATAAATATAAAATTAAATATTTAATCTCAATGTGTAATAACGTCCAGTGTCTACAATTTCGTACTCCGAGTCTCAAGACACAAGCTTTTAACAAGCTTAGTTTGGGATTCTCTGTTAACTGTGTTAGATCCTTTTTTTGGCAAATAAAATTATTCTTATTCTTATTTATAATATTAGTAAGGTTTTGTATCTTAGATTATTTGGATATTATAATTATATGATGTCGGATAAATGAGTGGGTGTTAATTTACGTGAATTTTCAGGAAGAAGTTCACGGACCAAGTGACTATCGAGTCCGTGAAAGAAAACTGGCCGAAGGTCGTTAACATGAAGGACGCGGTACATGTCGATAAACTCGCAGAAGTCACAATGGATTTGGTAGAAAAACTGCAGGTGAATAATTGTGTGGCTTTGCTTGGAGACCAGAATAGTACCACGTTCATTATTTTTTTTCATACGATGTTAACGAGACGAGTTGAAGGTACTCTTGATGTTTACCTACGCCCATAACAACAGCAATACGACTTGGTCATCCTCGACCGAAGTATAAGGACCCCATTTCACCCTCACCTCACCCTTCAAATCAAACTTGGCCGGCCTACTTGGCACCTTTCATTTCTTTCAAATATTTTTTTATTTTTACTCCTCTTTACACTCCGGTATGAATGGAACAAAACAAAATAAAAAGATATTCAAATCGGTCGAGCCATTTTGGAGTTTTTGCGAGACTAACTTACGGCAATTGATTTTTAATAGATGTGCAATTGCGAGACTAACTTACAGCAATTGATTTTTAATAGGAGAATATTACATAATCACTATTGATTTTTTTAGGACTTTGAGGAGCGCAGCAAATTAGACAGAAATTGTGAATCATATTGGTCAACATACACATATGATTCAAAGGATCTCGTATTGTACGCTCTTGGAGGTAAGACCTATTTTTGTTATTTACTGAATAATAACACACTATCGCCAGATTTTATCACAAAAAAATATCCATATCAATTATTATAAGCTACTACAGATAATAAAAACGTACATTGTTATATAACATAAAGTCACTGACATTTTAAATTATTGGCTTTGCATTGAAAATGTAAAGTCACCATTCATTATCTATTCAAATTAAATGTTATCAAACATTTCCATGCATAACAACTTTTGAAAGGATTGGCCAGTGTGAAAGTAATGTTTTCAAACTGGCTTTTGAACAAGGATTACCTGTGTCTGAGACCCGAGAACAAATTATTGATTGCCATTCAAATTTTGCCCCGGCCGGCAATCGTACTTGGGACCCTTCGCTTTGAAGGCAATGCGAGTATCAAATTAGCCACGGCGTTGTCCAAAATATTAACGTATACCATAAAATTGGTTATTGGACTATGTTGATTTTTACCATCTTATTATTCTTTTCTTCTTCTTCTTTGGAGTCAACATTCCAAACTTAAATTAGGTTTTTGTAAAATTTGGCTAACTCAATGGCATTACTGGTAGCCATATTGAGATCTTCCCCCGTACAGGTAAAAGGGCACAAAGGGCAGACGAGTAGATGAGGCATGGTCTGGGTTGGGCTTCCACAGTCACAACCAGTTAATTATTCTTTTTGTCCTTGTTGTAGATTTACTATGTTTTTTATGTTTATTTCGTTGGTAAAAGATTTCTTCGGACCTTCGAAACTTCTCAATGATAACTGACAAACATAAGGCCGAATTGAAAACCTCCTTCAGTTAAGAAAAGAGATTCGTGCAGAGAGAGTAAACCCGCTCTTGATTTCGACTGAATGAATGAAATGAACTGTTTCTTTGTAGTGGGAGCGTCGGTAGTGAACCCCACAGACCTGAAATTCCTATACGAGAGCCATGAGAACTTCACGGCGCTGCCAACATTCTTCATTCTTGCGGGGATGTGCTTGGAATCGCCGGTTGTTGCACAGGCGATGCCTCCGGGTAAACACGCCGATTTCAGCAACGTATGTATTGAAGTCTTAAATAATTGTATACAGTCTTGTATTTTTGCAACACTAAAACCAGTTTCAGTTTTTTTAACCACTAAACAAAGATTTGGCGTGTCACATAGTTAACCTTTGTCGCTGTGGTTTATTGCAAATTATTTTATTTTTGGAAATATTACACAGTGCCATCTGAATAAGCATCGAGTGAATATGAGAATCGAATTACTAAAAGAATATAGTTTTTTTTGTAAATAAATACTTATTAACCAGCCATAGAGTAAACATCTATGTTCGTCACAAAAATGTTTTTTCTGGGTGGGAATCGAACCCACGCCATCTGAGCTGTGAGGCGAGTAATTTCATCATAGTATATCTATAAAATGTCTAATGGCAACATCGTGAAGAAAACTTCACCTAAGTGCCGCAACTGCAAAAAATTCAGTTCCTCGGATGCGCGTGCGCATGTTGATGTGGAACAAACGCACTAATATTGATTACACTGTCTTGTCTTAGATTCTGCACGGGGAACAATACATTGAGTTCATGGGGGACTTCCCCGGCACCGACGGTACATTCACCATACGTACATACGTCGTCGACATATTGGACAAGGGGTCCAGTGCTGTGGCTATCGTCAACAGTGAGTTTTAGTTTTATATTCTCGTACATCGGTAACTTCTCTGACACCCCAAAACATGCTGTTATGGGCACTGGCACTGTTTATAGGCGGCAATTATAATTCACAAGACATGTATACAAGACCATGTTGCTGGCGTCCATAGGTGAGTACCGTCAGTCCCTACGTGTATCCTCCGGGTGGTGCGAAAGCAACAACACAAAGTATCGGTAGAACTTGTGCAAAGTTCGTCAAGAGATGTACTGCCCAAACGTTAAGACCCAAACATAAACCCTGTAAGGGCACAGTAATGCTTAAGATTATAATTTATTATTATTATTATATAATTAAAGGTAATACAATACAATAACGCCCACTTAAAAATATTCTATTAGGAACATTCATTATTAACTTATTTATAAATTGCTAACTAACACTAAATATGAGGATGTCGTGTATTTATTATGCTCAAATTTGAAACGTTGAATCGTACGTTTATGGTTAAATTTCAGTGATTTAAGCAACAATTTAATGAATTTAAACTGAGTTTTGGGATAGGCAATAAGCCTGCTAATTAGTCACCTAGGGGCTATCACAAAAATTCACGATATCATAAGCATTAGTCGACATGAGATATATTCGCGTTATCATTGTAAATGTTGCATGAGATTGTTTAATCAAACTAATCGTGAAATAAGTAGTGCGATAATATTAATAAAAATAATCTGATAAATAGACTATGGTTCATAAACGCCATCTAAGATGATAAAAAAGGAACGTATCTATCGAGGAAATAGACCAGTAAAGAACCGGTCAAGTGCGAGCCGGCGAGTGCGATATTTATTAGATATCTACGAATTACATATTGATTAACGCAATAATCATATTGTTACTATTGGATTGGTGTGGCTTACGTCCAATAGTTGGATAATGTCATATTGAGCCATCTATTAGCAATCAAGTACCACAAAAAATTACGAGATGCCGTTATATACAATAATCAGCATGGTTTATTATAAAAAAAAACGTTTATTTGTAAAAAAATGCGTTTGACGTAAACTTAAAAAGCAAAACCCTATACTTACCAACACAAAATTTGGCGGTAGAGCCGAAATAAATAAATATTGTATACAAGAGTTGCTCATTTAAAGTAATAAGATTGTTTGCTTCTTCAGGCGAAGTATTCTCCAACAAGCAGTTGTTGCTTCGCACTCAGCAGCACATTTTCGTGCTCGGGCAGGGTGGCTTTGGCGGACCAAGGAACAGCCAAAACGCCGTGAACGTGGGACAACAGCCTAAGAGGGCCCCCGATGCCGTTGTTGAGCAGAAGACTGCCGATGATCAGGCAGCTCTTTACAGGTATCATTAAATTAACCAATCGTTTGCACAATTACTTTTCAGGTTTATAGTGAATAATAGGTTTCTACTAGACCACAGGTCTCCAAACTTTTTGGCTCATAGACCACTTGTTACAACCGCAATGTTATTCGGTTTTGGGTACACCCCCAATTTCGACTGCTAATATAGATTTTTTTTTCTAAATTTAAATACTTAGTGTAATTATATAAATTCCTATATACTTACACTAAGTATAATTCTTCGTGATGATCACACCAGTTAGCCCCAGCCGGGAAACGAACACGGGACCCGTCGGTTCGCAAATTAAAACCAGGTAGCAATATGGGGCAATTAAATGATTTTTGAATGGTGGCAGAACAAAATGCAGTCAGTATAAAGCATTTAAGAGGCCTTTGTTGGAGAAAACTACTAATAATAATGCAGCATTTTGCAGTTAATGTGCGCTTTCAAACCCTAAGGCAGAAAAATGGAACAAATTCCCTCGCGTGTTTACTTTTATGCTATTGAACAGAAGAAGCGAAGCGCTTGTCAGTGCAAAACTCATTAGCATGAATATAAGTTTTCGTTGTTTACTTTCGCGTCTTATAAGATTAACTATTTGGATTTCTTATGCAACAGAAATAATTAGACGTAAATTTCAGATTGTCCGGCGATTTGAACCCACTTCACATTGACCCCGACGTAGCGAGCGTCGGCGGGTATCCCAAACCGATCCTACACGGACTGGCCTCTCTCGGCTTCTCTGCTAGACACGTCTTGGCTATGTAAGTACTACTTGTTGGTTTGCATTCTTTCATACTATTACATAATCGGTCTATTCCAGTCCACTGGAAATAGGACTTTTATGTTACATTGAAATGCTATCAAATGAGTTTCCTTTCGAACCTCAAATAACCTGAACACGATGGTTATTTGCTCAGCCGTGACAAGTTCTTTTAGAAATATTTTTAATTCTAAAATATGAATTAAAAATATTTCTAAAAGAAACGTTAATTGAGGAATTTTGTGTTATGATTTGACAACGATTTTTCTACTTAAATGATTTCTTTATAATCTTTTCTTTATGTACAGGTATGGCGATAACGACTCCAACAACATAAAGGCAATAAAGGCACGATTCGCCAAACCCGTACTTCCCGGACAGACATTGCAAACCGAAATGTGGCTGGAAGACAAGCGCGTACACTTCCAGACTAAAGTCAAGGAGACCGGCACAGTTGTTATTGCAGGTGCATTATGTTTTATGTTGCTTCAAACACGTTCTAGCTAGACAGTACGAGGATGTTGGACGGGTTATGCCGGATTCTTACCGGCTAAAAACCCCACGGTCCCTTCTAGGCGCCTATTGCTGGGGCTACGGGAACGGCTTGCACTCTTCCGCGGCCCCAGCGGCGTTAATCCTCCCTTATCTAATGGCGCACCGGAACGCGTGTACGCCATTCCTCGGTGGAGAAACTCTTCCGTCGGGCGACGGGATCCCCAACCCGTCGCCCGAGGTTCGTTAGGGCGGCAGGCGGCGCTCGTAAGCCTGCCTTCTGCGGCCTACCCTTCGTCGCCTGATAAGGTGAGGGGTGTCTTGTTCCCTGGCCTTCTCAGCTGCCTCCTTCTGCGAGATCACCTGTTCGCAGAAGGATTGCGTACATCACCCTAGACGGGGATGATTCCACCGGAACACAGTAATGTGAGCATTACTGCTTGGCGGCAGATTCCAGGTTGTGGCAGTACCGTTCCGGACGAACTTGGCACAAGTTCTACTGCTACTTTTGGTTGTTTCTTTAGGACCACCCAGGGGGGCCGTATAGGGAATCAAAGTACACACCTACGGACGCAAGCAACGCGGTAGAAAATAACTCATTGTTAAAAATTCCAGGAGGCTTTGTAGACTTCAAGAAAGTAGTATCAGGTTCATCATCAGCGTCGTCCATTGCGTCTGCGCCGTCCGCTTCGTCTGCGCCGTCCGTTACGTCTGCGCCATCTGGTACTGTCCTTAAGAGCGACGGCATCTTCATGAAGATCGCTGAAGAAGTGAAGAAGAACCAGGACAAGGTCAAAGCCATTGGAGGATTATTCCTCTACAACATCACTGATAACGGCAAGACTGCGAAGCAATGGAGTAAGTAGTAATTAATTGATGTTAATAATTATAACCCAAAAAAGATTGTATTTCTATATTTATATAAACTCAAGTTGATAAAATTAACATAGCAATTTCAAAGATAAATTATTGGTTCAATATAAATCTAGTGTTGAAGCAATCAAAAACCAAATGAGTATTCATTAGTCAATAATAGAATGCCCTGTATTAGAATTAATTATATTAGTTTAGATTTTGTAAACTGCACTTATTTCTTACGCCAGTGCTTCCCAAACTTTTGGGCTTCGATCCGCCTATCAAAAACTACCAAATTCGGGACCCACCTCTTGGGGACCACATCTTAAAAAGAGGCATAAAATATTGGTAATGCTCAGATCCCTAGTCTCTGTGGTCAGAGTGAACCTCACGACGACTGAGAGTTTGTTTCATTAATGACAAAAAATAAGGTTTGCATGATTATCTGACACATAGTAAAGATAATTTGTTTTACCACAGTTCTGTCTGTCCAAGATTGGCAAATCTTGTTGTGAACTGTGTTCTTATAACATCCCAACCGCTACCCAACAGTTTCACAGAGCTCGGCATTCATATAGATATTTAAAGACTGTTAAATATTACTTATCAAAGCGTAATATAAAATTATGTTCTTTCTAGATGACAAAAAAGCATAGCTGTTATGACAAAATGATCTATGATGTTATCCTTAATAATTATTTTTTTATAACATTTATATCAATAGTGATAGATCACTAGTGGTACACCCTGCATTTTATTTTTATCTATTTTTAATTTATGACATTTAATTTAAATTGTATGTACCTGGTTTTACTATTAATTTTTTTGATATTGTTGTTTTATTATTGTTAAATTATTGTTTTTGCTATTTTGAAGATTATTGTATATTTAATAAATTATTGTGATTATTTATTATTCAAAAGTGTACTTTTGATACCTAATTGTCACAATAAATTAATTGAATTGAATTTTATGTAAGTTTTGTCAATACGACGATTCCCCCATTGCGCCAAGGCGAGTTCTAAAACTGATTTTTAAAGCTGGTGTACAAAAAATTCTATATACCATGTATGGTGAAATACTTATTGAAGGAATTTTGATGATTGTATCTTGACTTGAAATTAAAATTCCAATTTTAGAGCTTGGGGAAAAAAACGAGGATTTGAACATTATTATTGCAACTTACAGTTTCATGAACTTCTTGCTTTGAGTAAATCTAGTTTATGCATTGAACATTTGTGTTGCAACTACTTATACAGCCTATTCTTTTGTTTTCCTTATGTTTTTTTTCATGTGACTAAACTGACAGCCCAACTGATGTTAAGTGGTTACTGCCGCCCATAAAGATCAGCAATACGATTACGGTCCTCTCATACTGAAGTATGAGAAAACCCAAATCTTATAACGATGCGCCCATCCCATTTGAGACAGGGATGTAACGTTTCATGCGCTTGTAATTTCACCAGCACTCACACTCCTGTACTAAAAGACAACAATGCGAGTGCACCACTGCTTGGCGGTGGATTACCATGTGTGGTGGCAGTACTTCTCTGGACGAACTTGTTCACATAAGTTCTACTGCTGCTTTTTGTTGCTCCTTTCAGACCATACAAGGGATGGACTTTCGAGGGTACTTTGAGGGTAACGCATGCAACATGGTCCCCCAATTATAGTATTGTAATGGTGAAATTTCATTTACAGCTTTGGACCTGAAGAATGCTGAAGTCTACAACTCTACTCCCAAATCTGGAAAGGCTGACACAACCATGACTCTCTCCGACGAAGATATGGTTGCGATTTCCACTGGCGCACTCAACCCTCAGGTCGCCTTCTTGAAGGGAAAACTCAAGATTGCTGGCAACATGATGCTAGCTCAGAAATTAGGACCTTTGTTGAAGTCTGATTCTAAACTGTAAATATTATTGAGGAGTTATCTATGAGATTGTTTTACCTGTATTCTTGGGCATTGGTATAAGTGAATCATTTTATGCATTTTGTTATTCAATATTATATCTATATATATTTATTTGATGGCAACACTGGGTCTGCTGTATATAAAAAAATCAAACTGTGATAAGAGAACATTAACTTCAACACTTGAAATAATCAGACTTGATTCATAGTGCATATTTATTTAAGTTTGTTCCAATATTTTAGGTACACACATATATTATTATATTTTTATAATGGTGAAGGAATAAACACCAATTTTATAGAAAAATGTTTTATTTAATAACAGGAACTACTTTTTCTTCCATGAATAGATTTGTTTCCCTGACTTCATTGTCCCAAGCAATCTTCATTTGTGGTTGCGCAGACAAGTCTATGAACTTATTTGCTTGGATTTCTGGCAGCCCTTTGGTTTTAATAGCTACACCTATAATGCAGCAATATGTTCCTGGTAGGTAATTAAATAGATAATGAGATAAATTGAGATAGTCATGCAGAACCAACGCTTGGGGAAGTGAATGTCTCAATGATATTAGCCAAAGCCAGTCTCACCATCATTTCAGTATTCTTTATTCGGTTACAATTCTAATAAACCTCGTTTAGGGCCACTAGTCACTAGATATATTCTAATAGTTAAAGTAATTGCTTTACTTTTTCCTTTAAATTCTGGACTGAAATCTCTGTGATACATAGGTAAAATTACCCGCTTATTATTTTATAATGGTTGATACATTTGCATAATTCTTTGAACAGGATTTATATTGAAAATTATATTGGATACCAGGTTTCTTCTGTGTGAGTATATAATTGAATGTCGCGGAGTTTTCAAGCGCTTGTAAGATTCCGAAGTGGCAATGATATTATTAAAAAAATATCAATTCTGGATACAGAACCTACTTTTTTGAGTACTGGTATGAGAAGGGTAGCCAGGGGCACAATAAAATAAGAACAACAAACAAAGATCGATTCTCAGATTCGAAAATGTATGTACTAAATAAAATACTAAAGGTCAGGAAAACTTAAAAGCGTGCTATATAAGCTAATACAACAAGCAAATCGTGACATTTAGGTAAGTATAGCATTAGTTGGCTGTATAATAGGTAGCTAGTATTAGGAAATTGCGTATTGATTTAGGTAAACTAAACAGAAAAGTACCTTTTTTGAGAGAAAGTTTATCTATGACTCCATCAGCTGCTTCACATTTTGTTATTTTCGCGCGCCCCGTAGTATCCGACAAAATCAAAATGTCCGATCCAACTGTCTGTTCAATAGTGCCTTGAATCCACACATCCAACGGTGGAGTTTTGCTCACCAAATCCTTAATTAAATATTTTTTTGGGCATATCGCCATTGATAATTTGCGCACGCAAAAGAGCCCTGCTGACCAATAAGACGTACTTATTGATTTTTGGAAGATTTTGAGCTTCTTGATCACGTTCAGTTACGGTTTTATTTTATGAAAGATTCCGCTAAATTTGAACAGGTTATAGTTGGTATCAGTGTTTCCAACCCCATCCTAGAGATAAACTACTTACATGCTTAAAAAAACTGTACAATATAACTGAATTTATACTAAAAAATGATGGACCGACGGCTTTTTCTTATTTTATATAATTAAATGGTAGTAATTAATACAACATCGTAACGCATATGGAAAAGAAATTATATATGACTATATTCGTAACCTTTTAATTATATACGTATGTATTATCAGAACGAACATCGATTGGACAATAATTTAAAATAAATAACAGCTCGGCCAAAGCAACTAACTGTTGTTAGTTGGAAAACTGTCGAATTATGTTTTACTGAATGTGTTAAAACAGATTTCGAACGAACGATCTACAGTATCCGCAAACGTCATCTATTAATTTGGTTGACAAATTACATAGTCGAGTCCGTTAGTGGTAGGTTTGACTGACGCTGAGTTAGATCCTTACCTACATAGTAAAGAAAATAGATGACGTTGGCTTAACGAATAACAATTTTATTTAATGGTTATTGAAATATTCATTGATACTCACTTGTATTTTTATTAATAATCCAGACTTATTATCAATAGTAAATATACTTTTTAATACAATTTACACATCTAACTAGTTTATATAACAACTTCCTTTATACGAAACCCTTTAAGCGCATAGCTGATGCGTTCCATCTGATCATCTGACGCCTAACTCCACCACAGCCCGCGCTTATTGGTCAAATCATATAACGCGCGCTTTCCCGTCTTCCTGGCTTCCGCTCCTTTTCACGAACTCTCTTGCAGATTGCACAGATTGCAGGAAAGCGACAGGAAAGATGTTATAGATCAAAAACTAAATTTGCATGCCTATACTAAAACAAGAAGATTTCAAAAAACTGTAAATATACAGTTAAAACTGTAGAGTTGGCTACACTGGTTGATATTCATTCATTTCGCCTTGGACACTTAGACCACAGACTAATTCTCTGTATTACGTGCAGACGGGTACATCTACGGAGGCAATCTCGCTAACATCATTCACTAATTGTAAAAAATGAACGATGGCAGGATAAATAATAATTGACGTTTATCTATTTACTTTTTGTAAAAAAAAATATTTAAATTGACACATCAGGCGTAGAATAAGGTCCCAGTAAAACGTAAGGTCCCTCACTCTGAGATGTAACGTCATGTTCTATTTTCCCCTAAGCGTTCAGTTTCGCCCTACTAAAACAACCGGAAAATATTACCCACTAGCAGAGGGTCTCATGTCTAAGGTAAATCTTCTTTAACTTTAAACATCTTTTAATCTTCTTTAACATTTCTATAACTAAACGCCGTCTACTTTATATTACCTGGCTACATAAATAGGACATACTAGAAAATGAACCATACTCGATAGGTATATACCTATTTATGTGTTAATCAACACTTTGGATTTGGTTTCCTCATCTAGTATTCAACTTTTGTTCACACTGTTTGTATAACTTGTCCATATCACAAAATATCGTTATACATTAATCAAGTCTTGCTTTGGTGCTGTGGTCGACTCCATGGAATAAAAATTTTCTGTGTTCCTATTAATTGTTCTATGGTCATACAAAATATTCTCACTACGATAAGAAAACTAGTTATGGTAAAGTCTCGTCAAACACTAACTTTTTTATTGAACTGAAAACTGATGTTGTGATTGTCTTCACAACATTGTCTATTGGTCAAAAATTTATGGAACTTTTCGAAAGATAATCTATGGTGATTTATCTACTGTATTAGTATAATACTCGTAGTTAAACATACAAACTAGCTGTAACCTAAATATTTGTATGAAATAAATATAAATTTACGTGGACCTCTACCTCAAGAATAAATAATATCCCCATACCGACATAGCCCACTCATCAAAAGATAAAATAATTTCCAACACTCGAAACCGGATTTTAACAACTTAATCAACTCCGCTCCGACGGACGCTCGTATACATTTTTTGTTTCATGCCCACATGTACCTTTACTTATCTGGGAACAACAAAAAAATATGTAATTACAGCCGTACTTTCTCAGAGAAGCTAGTTATGGTTTATAGGTGGATACCTACATCGACAAACCGACACAAATGCGTATTTAGTACGTACCTAACTTGCATAATTATTATTAAGTGTATAAGTAACTAATTCAATGTTACACATTGAGTTTTTGGTCAGATTGTTACCGGTTATTACCTATATAATTATCAAACTGATTATTACTTCATAAGTATCTATGTTTGTAAAACAAATACAATTTAAATCAATAATTAAATAATAAAATAAAATCTAATAAAATAAATAATAAAATCATATCTGTGCTAATTAATTATCCAAAAAAGACATATTTTAGCTCTTCAGTAGGTAAGAACCCAACTCATACTTCTTTCTACTTCAATTATGTAAGTATTTACAAAGTATATAATTTAATCGGCTGGTCCGAAGTACCTGGGAGGAAATACAACTAATAAGTATTAACATATTTCGTTCACTGCATCATGTACGCGTGGGTAACCTACCTACGCTGAACCCTGTAAAACAAATTTACTACGGAGATGAAGGTAGTAACTACTGCGAGGGTAAGTATGGGGCAGCGGGGAGAGGAAGATTATGAAGCTGTCATCTGCCAGCTCGAAACGAAATGAACTCACAAAACAACTCACTTGCTTGAGTAAGCGAGCGGGCTAATGCCTCAATCGTTTCGGAGCGCGCGCGCGCGAGTCACGTAGGTACGTTCCCGCCGGAATAGTTTTACCGAGTTTCGTGATTAAACAAAAACACATATCAATCTTTAACGGAATCGTAAATTAAATTCAACGTGAAATATGCACTGCAGTGATGTTTTACAGTGACGTTGGCGTTTAGTGATATTTTTATGTGGGAGATCGTAAAAAGCCAAGAAAAACAGAAGTTCTAAAGTTTCCGTCGGTCGAGCCATGTGACTGAGAGCGGCAAACCAAGATTTGTAAGTGCATTCATCTTGATTTAGCTTAATTGTTAGATTTGTTAAAGTTATGCGGGTAATTTTGATGTTGTAGAGTACATTTAAGTATCTTAGTATTTATTTGTTAATAAACTATAAAAACCTAGTTGTATAAAAGATTTAAATTCGAAGACCCTAATCGCTTTAAGTTTTTTACTTTTCAATAGAGTCTTAGTTTTATTATTAATCTTATACTTAATATACATAATACAATTTAATAGAACAACAACATACTTGTTTCCAGAATATTAATTTATTATTGAGATATTTAAACTTTATACATAAATTAGTATATTAGGTGGCTGACAAATTTAAATGGTCCTTTAACTCGAATTCATAGAATTATTTAGAACCACTTAACATAGCATAAAACCAGGTAAACGTATGAATTAATTTATTGGCTTTGAAAAAAATCTCCATCAGTAACTTTACTTGCTATTTTCAAATATGAATAATGGGTATTGTTTACTACCTTTTCTTTCCTTCCATATTTTTTTAAACCGTGGTTAATTTTAGCCAGTTTCTAACTCGGATTTTTTTTTGGTAACGATGGGGAATCTGCTACAGATACACCGGTTGCCCTAGATGGGATAACCGAGTTATGTGGGACTTTTACCTGAACTAAATCTTTCCGCTGCCCGACCTCTACGCATTCGAGGATCTTTGGGCTTTCCTAAAGGACCTTTACTAGAGTCCTACCTAGGCACTTAGCTCACACCATCACCTCCGCATAAATCTTCCACGTTGTCGTCTTGTTGTCCTCTAGTTTAACTCACTGGGTAGCTTGAATGACGTCAGGCAATATGTGTCCCACAACATACAATACTTTTGCTTTGAGGCTTAATTTCAAACCAATTGTGCTTACATTGCCCGACTTAAAATAGGTGTCGCTATTTACAAAGGGAAGAACGTCATGAGTACAAAGAGTTATGGATAGATCGTGATGCGCCAATAACAAGCTTCGCAAATGTTAATTCTTAAACATTTGCATATTCGTGATATGGCATAGAAATGACTCTATTCAAACAGCTCATCGAATCCGTACTGTTAGCACTGTAACAGGGAGGAGAGAATAGCAGGTGTACTCTACAAATTGACAGAAATTCACAAGCAGCCCGAAAATAAAACTTATTCTATTTGTCCTCACAGCAGCGCATCAAGTGGTCACCCTCAAAAAAATCTTTATCATATGCAGATACGTATAACGCTACGTTTAGCTAAAACCCTATTTCATTCACATTTAACATTTTTTTTAAATGTTCAAAAACTCTTTTGCGGGACTCTATAATTTTCTGAAAGCTGTTTTTAGATACCTTAGTGGATGTTTTCGGGTGTGGCTGGGGATCAAGAAGAAGCGGTATGCCATCTATACTTATAATAAAACTGTAAGAGGTCCGATTCTGTATATTGAAGATATTTTGAAAAAAATTTTTGGGGTGCACCCTATTATCGATATATACCTAAGCCAGAACTTATCTTCAAAAGCATTTTTTTCATTTTTATCTGTCAGTCTATATCTATGCCGCGCATCACGCTGAATAAATTCTAATGAGATTTGGCATGATTTGTCTCTTTGTTCCGGCTAATCTCCAAAACAGCTGGACCAATTTTCACGGGACCTAAACAGGCAGAGGTAACGCACAAAAAAAATATATTCCACGCTCACGAAGTCGCGGGGAACAGCTAGTGTAAGAATAAAACTAGTGTTTCAAACCTTTTGTATTGAAAATCCGGATAATTTACTTATATATTTATTGCCACTGGGAAGTGAACAATCTATTCTAATCATGCCGAACATTCATCGAGTTGTATTGTCGCCTTTCCCGTGTCCTTAGCTGTAGTCAAGACGTGGACTGAACTAATGAGATGGCCCATTAACGGAGTGACGTAAATATAATAACATGACATACAAACGGATGTATATTATTACTTATTTCGAGCGTGTTTGAATAAATCTCTCAGCGGGCTAAGTCAGCGGGAATGCAAAATCCTTGGCAACGAGAAGATGAATGCCAAAAGCAAAAAATGCAGAGGTATATCGTTGGAACGTTAATGCAGATCTATGGAATATTTCCTCTTTCAATATTTTCAATATTTAAGTGTGTTTCTTTTGAGATTTATAGTTATAGTCGAAACAACTTATTATTAAGTCAACAAAAATATAGTTTCAGAGAGCCATTCCCAAGTATTTTGTGTTACAAAATCACTGCTAGTTCGCTTTGTATATTATACTCTTATTCATGGCTTGACATCTACACGATGCTTACGACACTCAATCATGACATCTAGCTGTTACCATAAGCAGTTTATTCATATCGACAACTCTTCTAAACTACGAACATAGAATCATAAATACACATTCAGGTACTTAGTAATGTAAGTCTATCTAGCCAGAAGGGCACACGTACACACTATAAAACCACGCACACGGATAGGTAGATTGATTTATGGCAGCCCGCTGTCCATATTTATGTAGTTGCCTGCTTCAAGAATAACTTTTGTGTTCAGTAGCATAACTTGGAATGTCTGCTAAATTAGGACAACCAAAGGATTGGCTATATATCATCCAACACGGACAATGACATTTAAATATTTGATCACGATTTGAATAATAATACTAGATACAACACAATTAGAATTACAGAACAGAAGACATTATGAATTTACCAGCAGATTGTATTGGACATATTATTGTTAATCAGTAGTACAAATTGGAAATAACAAATACTTGCCGTGTGATTGACTGTAGATATATTTAAGAGGTACAACTGAACAGCGCAGTGGCTTACCAGTCCGTCCAAAGAGAGGCCATTAAAAAACTCAATACTCAAAGCCACAGCGATTCTCGGCTTCAGAAAGCTATTTATTTAATGGCCGAAACATTTTGCGATTTCCCAGAACGAGATGTTGAGCGTAAAATTATGATAATAGCTTCAGTAGGTATTATTATAATAAGCTGATGTGATGACAGTACGGCCTTGCTCAAATTAGAGCATTGTTTCGCGAGTATATTGGTTTGATTTGTTTACAGAAAAATCCTATATGGTATGTCAACTTGATTCAAACAATGTTCAAACAAAAAATCTGTGAATCACATACCACCAACATTATTATGTTTCACAGCATTATCTTCAGCAGTTGGATTCTCTCTCATTCTATAAATAGATATGCTTTTGATTTGATAGCTATTCATGACTGTAGTTAGTTATAATAACTTCAGATACTGAGTTATATTTAACTCCATCCACATTGTTAGTGTAAACTCATTGTGCACAAAGGAAAAATAAATTTTATTTATGAGGTGTCATATTATGGAATTGCCTGACGTTTATTGGCCGGTATATCGAGCCTGGCCGAATCTTACTGCGTCTCGGTGTTTTGGTTTTAGTCACGGTTCCCGGTATTGGTTCGATTTCGTCGGCCTTTTGATATATTCTGGGGATAAAAAATGCACCGAAAAAAATAATGATTGAGAGATGTAGGGTCTTGCAGCTGCAAACCACATGTCTTAATTTGTCTCTGGCGACCTTTTCGGTGATTTATTATGTGGGACTAGGCGGGCTTTGTCTTGGCATGTGATTGTGGAAACTACAGACTCTATAATTGAAAAAAAAAAAAACATTTCCACTGGATCTGACTCCGCTGTAGCATTGGTAATAATTAATGACAATATGTATTGTTTTAATGTGTAATATATAATAATAATCTTTTATATAGAACTAGCGACCCGCCCCGGCTTCGCACGGTTAGTAAAGCATCATTGTCGTCTCAGAAACTACCCGTGCGAAGCCGGGCTGACTTGCTAGTGTATTATACATATAAACCTTCCTCTTGAATCCCTCTATCTATTAAAAAAACCGCATCAAAATCCGTTGCGTAGTTTTAAAGATTTAACAGGGGCGTAGCTACCGCCGTATTTGCCGTATCAATTACAATATACGGGGCCCCCGGGCCACGGGGGCCCCCAAAGTGTGTAAGGAAAAAGAATAAAAACTTTCTAATTTATTTTATTTTACAAATGACAAGAAAAATCTTTACCTCCATATAAGGGCCTCCAAAAAAATTTTTATACGGGGCCCCGACAAGGCACGCTACGCCACTGAGATTTAAGCATACATAGGGATATAGGGACAGAGAAAGCGACTGTTTTATACTATGTAGTGATATTGAAGATGTTTTAGTAAGTGCTTAGTATTTCGTGGTATTTCTGCCTTTGCTTCAATAATAAAATGGTTCAAGTGAGATGTACGTACTTTTTGCGAGTTGGGGATTAGTTTGTCTTATTTCTAAAGTAGCACAGCTAATGTGTTTCGTTTGAACGCACAACTAAACAATTACAATAAAGTGTTGGAGCTGCTACCTGAAGCCCTTTCAAGTGTTTATTCCCTTTTTTCTGCTACCGTTTGTTGTTCGGTATTTTAGACTCCTTTCTGGATCGGAGATCGGCCTTTTACCTGAGTGAGCTTTCATGTTTTTAAAATACAAAGTAATAGTTTGTGCAATGTGTTTTTTAAAGATTTACACACCCTGTAGATGTAATATTCTATTTAAATATTTATCGGCTACTGGCAACTTTATTATGTTAGATGTTTCCCAAATAAAACAAAATAAATATTTTATGTCCTCTTATAGAGTCTACAATATTGTAAGGGCATAACTGACATTAAATCTTTCATTCATATTACATTTCATATTCATATTCATACATATTCATATTCATATCATGTGAACAAAAAGATGAAAAATTTCAAAATAACCTCAAAACTTTTTTAATAGGTAAATGCTATTACACTATAAACGAATATTTGCAGGATAATTTTGTTTCAATATCACGAAAGCATTAACATGTGGTTAGGATCTAACCTATTAGATGATAACCACACAAAAGTGTACAATAAATTGTAAGTGTATTACAATATTGCAACGCCCTTGCAGGGTGCATTTCATTAGTTTACAAGAAGTGTCTAGTATATAAATCTAATGTAAATGATGCAATAAATAAATAATTTCTATAAACATCTAAATTTGGGGAAAATCCGTCACTGGGAAGCGTGACTAAAATCTTCAAGTTTTTGTTATATAAAAACAAAAGACATATAATGTATTTTTTTATTGTCCCAAATTTACTTACTTAATTATAATAAACTACGTCATATTATATTGATTTCAACTAAAATGAAAGCCTAATTGATGTAATAGTGATGTGCTTAATGAATAGGTATATGTCATTTTCATCTCGCTCATTTTTGATTCGTACCTTGGTGTTATTTTGAGTTCTACGATTTCCACAAAATATCTTAAGTAACCTACCTAATGCTATTATGTAAGTAGGTAGGTATTTACAATCTTAAGAACCTTTGACAATAACGGTCTAAAGAAATGAGATATTCGTGTGATCTAAGTTCTATAGAAGCCCGCATGCTGTTGTTCAATGAATGAACAATGGGTAAAGAAATGCATTTTTCTACTACTCTAGCCTTTTGTATTTCTCGCGATTAATCTGAAGGTCGGTATTGTTGGCATTGTTTCTAGTAATGAATAAACCTGCTATTAGCATTTATATACGCGTACGTACTTACAACACTTTCTGTAACACTAACCTATGATATAAAGTACGAGCGACCCGCCCCGGCTTCGCACGGTTAGTAGAGCATCAGTGTCGTATCAGAAACTACCCGTGCGAAGCCGGGGTGAGTTGCTAGTGTATTATACATATAAACCTTCCTCTTGAATCACTCTATCTATTAAAAAAACCGCATCAAAATCCGTTGCGTAGTTTTAAAGATTTAAGCATACAATAGGGATATAGGGACAGAGAAAGCGACTTTGTTTTATACTATGTAGTGATATGTTAACCGTATTTATCTTTTGAAGTGTTAAAACTTTAACATGAGGTGTAAAAAATAACTGTTTTAGATTAAAATATTGAGTTGATTTATTAAACGAACTAATTTACGGGAAAACATGCGATTTAGATAAATAATGTTCAAGATAACACTGATATTTGAACTAAGCGTCCACAGTAACACGACCTTTTGTTGTGCGATTGTAGAATTTAACTACATACCTTTGGCTGAGAACATGTCTCTCATATTATCCTGCACAAACTTATTGTGTTTAGCACCTCAGGTATCAACTTATTACGGTGATTACAACGGCTTATCGCACTTAAATTAGTGGATTGTAAGTGCCCGTGTATTTCTTGTGTTTTGTAATGAGGTTATCGCTTCGCCTTGTTTGATTAGCTCCACTACGGCCTTGTCATCAGATTTGTACAAGTTATTTAGTAAATTTTGAAATCTAGGGTATAAAAACTAAGTGAGTTAAATTGACTTAATGATAATTGACTGATTTCAAATATCGTCAAAACTGACTTCAATACTTTTCGTCCCTTATTTCTCGCAGTTAAGAGGTACATCCTACCATTTAAAAAAGAAACATCTACCAAATCAGCATACAATGGTTGACAAAAGTCACAGGAAAGCAAAATACGCAAGTTCGTTAAATTTCGATGGGACCAATCAGAAAATAAATCATTTGAAATAAAAAAAAAATATTCCAAATTGTTTGATAAATACATGAGACAGAACATAAAAAAACGACCAAATTAACACCCTCCTCCTTTGGAAGCCGGTTTAAAATACAACAATATACTAATTCGTAAACTTGTACTTTGTAAGCCTACAGGAACCACAATACACTTAATAATAAGAAAATATTTACTGCATTTACTAGAAAGTCGTTTGATAACCTTTAGCTGCACACACGGCGCATCCAAATCGGTAAGAGTAAGTACTTGCTTATCTGTTGACGTTAATGAAAAGCAAGCAATAATAAAAATATAGGTACCTACCACTGAAACTCTACTAACATTAGTCAACAAAGTTATCTTACATTGTTTGATATTCGCAAATACATTGCTAACATAGAAAAAATGTCGTTGGTAACCAGATATCACTGTCTCCAGAATTCAGGCCCGTTTTAGAAATGTATTATTATAATTTTACATGAAGGGAAAGAGAAATCTGTGTAAAGGTTTTTTAGTGGTAACGTGAATAAATTAGAAACCATTGCACGTAAAAAAACGATTAGATGAATCTGTTTGATTTGGAATGTACGCAAAAACCACTGAATGGAATTTAATTAAAATTTTAAAATCAGTTATCTAACTTATCCAGTGGGTATATTATATTTCTCAACCATGTGTAGAAGCAAAGATATCTCAGAAATAGTGTTGACCACATTTAACTTAATGTCATAAATTAATAATTTAATTTAATTAATTTATTGTGATGATTGAACGAACGCGCTTTACCTACATCATAGCAAGTACCTATAGATTCCCTACAAATGAAACGGAGCGGGTACAACTAGTTATTTTAATAAGATCGTTAACATTCGAACAAAACGCGGCGGCGACCACTCTCTACAACTGACACCGTTAATGGTGGAATCGTAAATCAGAGCGACATTATTTTATAACGACACCGATGTGGATACATTGATTATATTGTACTCCAACTAGGTATGCGTTATGGCAAATGAAAAGTATTATTAAAGATAATGGCAATGATACACAGCGCTAGTTAGCCCTAAACTAAGCATAGCTTGTATTACGTGAACCAGATAACTGATAGTTTACTTATATAGTACTTTTTTTTGTAAATACATACGTATAATTTTAACACTCAGACACAGAACAAACATCTATGTTGGGAATCAAACCCACGACAACGCAGAAGGCAGAGCTACAACAAACAGAGCTGTGGGGCTTTTCAAAGACAAGACAAGCCAAGCCAACGCCAGAACTATCATATGTATTAATAAACAGAACTAAGTAATTGATTAAGTACTTAGTGAGTTGAAGTGGATGGTGAATGGTAATCTGCGAGGTAAAGAAGGTACTGAGTAAAAGGGTGGAACTCAGGATTTAACTCCATCATTCTGGACATCAGCATAACTTTAACATATTCCAACTATTGTAATAACTTCAAATATCTAAATAGACTTGACTGAAACATTGACACGATAGGAAGAAGAAGAAAATTGCAATACATCTCAATAGAAACCGAAAAATTTAAATAAAATAAAACTGGTAGTATAACCTGATTCCTAAGCAATTTTGAATTTGTAATGAAAAAGTCTGCTAATCCTTTGTATTTCAGAACTAGAAAAATTCAAATGAATGTCAAAGAAAATGTTCTCGTTTCAAAACCATTTTGGTACGTTTCACTCATCTGTTTACCCAAACGTTTGGCGCCTAATGACACGCAATAACGAGTTGCGCGGGAGCCGTGTTTGCTCTGTGGTTAGTGTGTAGCCCAGGAGACGCTAAAATGTCAGCTAGAGCAAATATTCTTAGAAATTCTGGAATAGTTTCTCTTTCTGTTAATTATAATTCATGTTACGCTCTAACGGATACATAAAGTTTTAATTTAATTTTAACGGAATTTTGAAATTGACATTCGAGTTTTATTTTAAATTTCATTTATTATGTAATTCTGCAAGTATCTAATGATTAAGTAAAAACTGACGACCGTTATTGCTTCCTTTTATTATAATCAAAATTGGAAAGCATTTTAACGATTATTTTATACCTTTAAAGAACATGCAAGTAACTGTAAATTAATCGACGTTGCTACTCAAATTTAAAATGTAGGTAGTTATATAATTAAGCACCATTCATTTCCCCAGATCTCCAAAGATACATTATATTCCTAACGGTTTCTATTTCAAAATCGTAAAGATACTTTCATAGCTGCGGTCACGTTTGTGGACACAGTGTGAGCAATTACTAGACGCTTTTCACACTTGCACGCTAACCGTTCGTATTACAGCTTGAAATGTCACAGCGTTTCTACAGATTTCCATTATTTAAACTTAGCGTCTTTACTCACGTGGCGATGCAATGCGAGCGATATTGAATCTATTGTCTATTCGAATTGTACATGCAGCGATGCGATTAATTCGAACTATTTGCTGAGCCCTGTTATCATTATTATTGGCAATGTTTAGTAATGCAAATCAAATTAAAGCGTCTGTTTTATAATGTCAAAATAACAGCTTTTTAAAAACACAATTTTTGTCTCTCTGTCTGTCTGTTTGTTCCGGCTAACCTCCAAAGCGGTTGGACCGATTTTGACAGGACTTACACTGGTAGATGTCTGGTTTTATAAATTAGGCTACATTTATTTAAAAAAAAATTAGGGTTTAGCACAAAAAAAAAATTCACGCCGACGATGTCGCAGGGAACAGCTATTTTTGAATAAAATAAATGTCACCGGCCTTTTCTTTTAATTCTGACTTCAATTAACTTTCTGAAGCACATACCGCCATGCATTTTATATTTATTTACCTAGTCCATACATTTTATTCGGCCTCACACATAAGCGATATCTGACTGATGCCGGCAATCGATATAATTCTATAATTCTAATTAATTAATTCTAATATCGAGTCGCGTCATGAGTAAATACGCGTTACTTTGTCAATGTTGATTTGAAATTGATATTTGAATTCTCTGTGAAACTAAGCGCATTGTTAAGATTAGTTTCTTGTACTTGTGCTTATCTGTAAACTCGATACGACATATATATGTTCGATATGTTGCAGTAATTTTAGAATTGTATTACAAGCATGTCAGAGGCCTAAACGAGGTCGCTGGACCTGTATATTAAATCTTACTGATTGGTCTTCTATTCTTTGACTACTCTAGTCTAGCGTGGAATCTACTTTAGTAAGGTAAAAAGTATAATAGTTAATTACTAATTGAAAACGTCAATAATCTCTAAGCCCGTTGAAATATAGAGCGGAGGTTATTTATATATAAAGTTACATGGTTATTTTTGTATGTAGTTACATTATAAGTTACTTCGTCATTGAATTTAATGTAATTAAATGATTGATAATAATATACAATAATATAAGATAATATTTTCGTGCCTATATAGAGCACTAAAACGTTATTAAACGTAAGTAATGGAGCTAAAGAAGGCTTGTAGTTTACGTTGACATTTTGATTCCTAGGACTATCTTCAACATATTTTTAATTTTCATTAAATGTCATGTGTATTGTGCATGAATTTTCAATGATATTTTATAGTTATTGCAATGTGGACTTAAGTGTTTGTTAGGTTAAGTTCGTCGCTTTTCAAACCCTCCGTATTAGTTTTTCGCAAATGATAAAGTTAAAACAACTTATACTTGAAAATATGAAAACAATAATATTACCTATACAAACATTATTACATAAAAATACATAACCATAAAAACTTGATTTTTAGTTAGTCGCCAGTAAGAATAATAAATTACAAGGCTTCATTAAAGTAGTACTTGAAAACTAAACTAATATCTACCTACCCCTATACTACTACTGCTTGTCCTACTTTTTAAGAACTTGTCGATGCTAACATTTATCTAATTATGAGTTTTAGCCTAGAAAATTATGTGAAACCTTTATAGGTTTTTTAATTTATTCATAAACCACACTCAAATATGAAAGTCGTTTCATTCAAGTATTTAGTTTGATGTTCGAAGAAGTGGAAGGTTAATGTACAGAGGAACGCTTGACAAGATGCTTCAACTTTAATTTAACAATCAATAGAGTTATTAAGTTAACAAATCTTCAATACAAATTGAATTACCTTACGAAATCAACAACCATGCCAAGCTGTCTATCCTTATTGTTATGCTAATAAGGTTTACTTTGGTTATGGAACTTGGATTGTTATTGTAATGCGCTTGGCACCGGGCACGGACTCACGGAGCGAGTGGTGGACATCTTAGTTGACACTTTATTTTCTTTTTGCAGCCAAGACTTGTGGGCCATCGACCTTACTTTCGTATCTCTTTCCCGTAGGGCTGTCATCGTGTTCATTTGTTCACGTTATTATTAAAGAGAGTTCTATTGAGCTTGACGCATCGTCATTTCTTCCTGAAATTTGGTATACGGATAGAACTGCATTAATGTTGCGAAACTCAAATGGTTTAAGAATCGTTCGTACGAGTGTTTCGCTAATTTGACACGTACTCGTAATTATCGTAGACCTTAGATATTATGATAGTGATTATCTATGATTCTCTAAAATTCTCTAAAACACAGATGAAGTTATAAGAAATTAAGTTCTTATAGTAACAAAATGCTCACGTGTGTAGCCTTTATTCAGCTGTTAGTATTCCATATTTAAATATGAGTTTGAAAATTAAAAAACCCTCGACTTGGGGTAATGGCAATGCACCGATGAACATAAAACGCCTCAACAGATCTTCATAAGTTATTACTAAGAACCATTTTGACCTCGTAAGTTTATAATCACAAAATACCGCATCAATATCGGTTCATTCGTTTAGGAGCTACACAGATGCACAGATACACACTACAAACTTATAACATCCCTCATTTTCTTGAGGGATCTATAACAATAATATAAGTATATTTACTGGTAGCAACCCTGCATCAGTTACGGTAACGTGTAAGTTAGTAGCCAGTGAGGAGTGGACGTGACGCGATTCTGTTTGTTTAGACCGCGGTCGGGTTCCGAGAACTGTTTGTCAGAACCACCATAATAAGATCATCTCGCTGCTATACAAGTTGTTACAGCTTTTACAGAAAATAACATGATCGTGACGACGTAAACGTGGGTTATCTATTTATGGAAAGAAATAAATTCATAGATAGACAAGCCGAAAGACGTTGTTCTGTCTTAATAATTATATTTTTGTTTCTCTTCCTCTGGCGTCGCACTTCTATGCATTTGCAATAATTGTGTTCTACGATATATTTGCATTTATGTCAAACTGACAGTTATGTCAAACGCTATAAGGTTACATTAGAAAAGTTTATATTGTCACTAAAAAAGTTAATATGGTCGTTAGATTTTCTTAAACTTTCTAATGTTCCGCGCAACTTTCTTAATTTTTTCTTTCATAAGAACCTTTTCCTGACAATAACAATCAACAAAAAAAGAACAGTTAAATTGGTCCAGCCGTTGACGCGTGATTCCGTGACCAAGGGTTATAGGGATTCATTTTTATATATATAGATAATTTATTTCGACACAATTACATATTCCTATATGTAATTGTGTCGAAATATAAAAAACGACATAAGTACATTTCTACTAACTATCCTCTACTTTATAATGACAGGACAATTCCTGTCACCTACCTAGTACATACATTGCAAAAACAATAAACAACAAAACGAATATTGAGTCCTTTTGCATCCCGTGCCACAAGAGGGATTGACTCAGCATGTGTTGAGGATACTATCCTTAGCGCTGATTTTCAGCCAAATACCTGATCCATTGACAACATGGACGATAATCTAGTATACGTTTGTACGAAAAGCAGTTAACAATTATTATTGCAAAGAATAATGTATAAATAAATTATATTTTGTATGTTAGAACATACACGATAACAATTTAAAGCATTTCTTATAAAACATGGCAGTCATAGTTATGCCTCAGAGAATAAAACACATAAGACTATTTAAGAACCTGGAAAACTGCGGGTAACACCGCGGGGAGCAGCTAGTTAATTCATAAATTTCTTTATTTTCAGGTGATGTGGTTGTTGGCCGCACTGCTGGCTCTATCCGCTGCGTCGGTGACATCCACGCCATGCGTGCAAGCGCGCACGCGCTGCGCCTACCGCACGGGCTGCGGCAATGCGTTAAGCAACTACATGATGATGTGTGAACCGGTGCTCTCCGAGCCTACAAAGTACTGCCCCAAGGAGTGTAGCCACGCCCTCATAGCCCTCACTTCCACCGAAGAAGGAAAGGAACTCATGAATGTAAGTAGTTACATAAAATATGACGCGTTCAAATGGTGTTTAAACCACTATCCCCGCAGTAAGTAATGTAGTAAAATTTTGCAATGTTATTCAGTAATTCCGCGAGTTCAGCTGGTTAAATTATTTTCGTTAATTTTCAGTGCAGCATACGTTTGTAGCTAATAGTGAATAATAATGGTAAAACTGCACAAGCCTCACAAAAAAAAAAACTAGTATGCTATTAAACTTAGTTTAATGCTATGTACATGTTGGGCCCTAATTAACTTGTTATATCCGTTATTTGATAAGTAATGTATTATTTTTTATTTATTTATTTTAAGGAAATCAACAGCGGTTTAGTTACAGTTAAGTTAGTGTTACAAGCTATTCTAATAGTATGGCTATGTATTAGTTGCTCAGTTTGTGTGGAAAATTAAGTTGCTTAGATTGTTTAAATAAATCGTAAATTATGGTTAGTAAAAACGCTTTCTCAAACTATTAAACGTATGTGCTTTTTAGACGATATTTTTGTTAGTATTACTGATTTGTCACGAATCGTGTGTGAGAACATAACCTTAAAATTTTATGAACTATAAAAATAAAACGCATCGTTTTATATTACGGTCCAGAAGTAAGACGATTCGTTGGCGTGAGAATATCAAGTGCCCCATGTTTGTCGTCCCTCAATTGGTTTCTGACAAACGGTTGTTGTTGTGTTTTTTGTAAGTCACTTAAATTACTTGAAATTTTCGAGATAAAAAGCAGTCTATGTATTAATTCAGGGTATGAGCTACCTTTATAACAATGTTCATCTTAATCCATTCAGCTGTTGAGGCGTGAAGGAGTAGGTAACCAACATTCATACAGATAAACTTACGTATCCTGTCTACTTATTGAATCACACAAACGCGTTATGAAAAATAGAGTAATATTTTGATCTGGTCCGCAATACTTGAGCTACCCAAAATACAAAGCTCCGTGCACCGCCTCCCTACCTGAAATGTAATAACAATTATAAGTGCCTTCCTTGTTTAACAAATAATTGTACGTATGAGTAAATTACTAAAGTTTGATTAGGTAAAACATTTTCCAGTTCCTCATTTTCCTTTTCAAGTCTGTCACCCTGGAGAGAGAAACTTTATATTTATTTCATATGTTTAATCTTAACCTGGATATTGGCGATGAACAATAATAGTTTAATTACGTACCATTATTTACTACTTTTATACTCTACTTAAAGATTTTATTTTTGTTTTACAAAAAGATTTAATATATTTCCTTCCGATTCAGATAAGTTGTATGAATAACTATTGGCTTTTAGCTCTTGTGCCAGTTAATTTACTTATTAAAGAAAGAAGAAATATATAATGTTAAATTAGTGAAACTTGACAATAGTGACTTAAAGATTTAATCGAACATAACTTACTTTGTTTGAAGAGCTTCAATGATGAAAAATGCTACAATAGCTGAGTAATCTCATTATCAAAACGCTTCCCAAGTCCAGACCAGAGTCCAGACATGTCACTTACTCCTTCGGCTGTTTACAGCTCACAGATTCTTAATTGAACAGGATGGCCAATAAAAGGAGAGCCCTCAATTGGAAGCAGTTTATTTCTAAGAGAGTTAAATTGATGGTGGCGTGGTGTAGGTGTGTATGCAGACGCAATAAAATCTAATTTAGACGTCGACGGGCAGATTTGTCCGACTATAGGACAGTAAGGGGCGCGGTTGACGACCTCGAGATCATGAACATGAAAACTATTGGGGAGTCGCTATTTGAAAACAATGTAGATGAGAGTATGCTTGTGTAATGAAACAATACGGTTAGTTTATGATGATGCAATGAAAAGCCAAACAATACTTGAAATCTACGGCAATTAATAAGTTTGAGTGAGTTTGAGTTTGAATAATTTTGAATGTTGAGCTATACCATCTAATAGTTTGCCTATTAGGAGTTGAAAATATTGAAGTTAATAATTTTTATATAACTGTTCATATTATGTTGATATTTGTAGCTTATTAGGGCTAGTGTTTTGTAAACTTGATCTTAAAAGAATCATTAATTCAATCAGATGTATCAGTTAAGTAGAAGTAAAAATTGTATAACCAGTATTTAGAAGATATTTCTCTATAATGTACACGTATGTGCATGAACTATAGCTAGAAGCTAATACCTAACCTTTGATAAGGAAAACGTAACCGTAGCTATTGTAACTAGGTACAGATAAGCACCACATCACATGCAAATATTTCATCGAGTAAAAAACTTCATCTCGGAGACAAGGCAATTGGGTCAACAAAAACCTTGCATTGCGATACTGAGACCCCCCTCGTAGCGCAGGTGTCAGTAAAAGTCCAACAAAGCATTTTATAGGTATTGGTCCATATTTTAATATCTGCGAATTATCTTATGACGCAATCCAACGTTCCGCGCTGAAGAATTGTTTTTATTGAGTTCATTAATATGAAACGGATCTGGATAGAAGAGTAGATATTTAAAATGGGAAACTCCTGAGGTATAATAAATTAGTATTTTCTCTGCTTTTTATAGTTTGTAACGAAAATATAAATCTTCTGCTAAAATTGAATTAAATTTTCAAATAGACAATGAGAAAATAATGTAATAATATTATTAAAAACTACTAGTAAACGTAAAAGGTCAAAATATGGCTAATGCTTGACTGAGGCTTCACAAGGCGGCTTTTGAGAACAGAAAGGAATTCTTGTTATCCTACTTAATTAAACTTTTCTGTGAGCACCGCGCACATTCTTAACGGTGTTGCCACAACTGCCTATTTTATAATAACTAAACCTACCTTATTGGGCTTACTTCAAATGCTACATTGTACTTTAAATAGAACCGGTTGATCCCTTAATTACGTCGTCACAGTACTAGTGGGTTGGGTAGTGTATCGAGTCGAGTCGAAGCAAAGAAGCGACCGAACAGCCTTGAGATTTGACGTCTTGATCGGGACCTACCGCAGCGTCGCGCAGGTGTTGCACAAAAAAACTAAGCGTAAGACGGCGGCTGACTCTTCATTAATATCTGAAGGCATGGTGATCCCAAATCCGGGAAATTTACCTTAGAACGAGAAGCAGAACGGATCACTTCTGATTGAAATTACTCCATCTAGGGCAGCTTATTCAGTGAAAAAGATTTCTGCCTGTATACTTTTTTCTCACATACGATGCTGAGATATACGGTTAACTCCAAAATTATGGCTGTATCACATGCAAATATGTAATGTATTGTATATCACAGAGGGCACACGCTCATAATTTCTTTCCCGGCTCCCGAGTACACCTCCAGTTAATCTTTTAATCCGAATTTATAAACCAGTCGCCGTATTTGTTAAGATTTCAAAACTTCAGGCGTTTCCATAGAGGAACCGGTATGTTTTATCGTAAAAATATTTTACGAGTGAAAATGTTATTATTATGTGTATGGACCGCGGTAATTTACGACTTTCCCTAAAAATTTATTACCTTGCCTCCGCTTACATTAGACTTGGAATTAAAGTTTAAATTTTGGTGGTCGTCCAACATCTCAACTTAACGGATGGTATTCCGATAATTTTATAACATTTATCAAACTAATATGACGCGAAGTTCCTTGTAATAAAAGTGTTTCTATTGTTACAGTGTGAATGCGAAGACGAGTCCTGCGTGGAAGCAAAATCTCGGATCGACATCTGCCGGCCGCAGGTTCTCAGAGGGGCAGAGAATGCTACATTGTCCTGTACTCTATCACAACTTATCTGCATCGCCAACGCCCAGTGTGCAACAGCCCTCTCATACTACCACGAGTTCTGCAGATCCATGTACAAGGGAAGAAAGTGTTCAAATAAATGTTTAAACTCCATAGAAATATTGAAGAAACAGGAAAAAGCAGCGGCTTTGACCGTCTGCCAATGCGACGGCAACGAGGACTACGACTGCCCTCAAATGCAAAGCAACCTCGAAAGGCTCTGTTTCCACCGGAAGGGCCATAGGCGAGGTCACGAGCGAGGACACGAGAAACATAAGAAAGCGCCAAAAGAGCAAATGATTCATGATGGTGCAAGTGCGTCGGTCGTGTCAGGATTTCTTTTGATGTTCGCGGTGCTTTTGAGCTTCCACACGTGATGATTAATGATTCAACAGTAGGTAACCTAAAGACTATCAAGTAAAATGCAATTAAGGTATAGGTACAACGTTGTACATATGTAAAAAAATGTGAGCGTAAGTAAGGGTATGAGTTATGAGACTGCGTGTGGTAATATTTCGCTTCCTCGAGCTACTAATCATTGTCTTTATATTTTAAATCTATTCGGATGGCTTATAGCCGCCCACGGGCTTGCGCAGGCGTTCGCTGCTATAAATATTCCGGCGCCGGTGGTCCGGTGACAAATACTGGCCTGTTCCCGATGTGGCGCCACGCCGATTGATCTAACGACTGTTCCGGTAACTCACCCTGGCTGTCATCTCCTCTCTCTCATCCGTCAGCTTTTAGATAAAGAGGGAATACCCCCGAGTCAGGAAGTAGCGTTAATGATACACCAGTGATTCCGGCAAACGCGACACTAATCGCTCTCAGTGATGTAGAGTTAACGGCTTACAAATATGTGGTTTGGATAACTCTGTTGTTGGAATGATTTTCTTTTGGGGATCCGTTTCTAATGATGTTTTCAGTTTTAATAGCTTCAGTAGGAGTTATTTTCTGAACTGATCTCACCACTTTATTTTATAGGCTATTTCCTAATAGTTTGTGAACGTTGAACTGTTATTCGCCTCACGATTAGGTAGGTGATTGTTGCCGGACACAATATTTTCATATTAAAATCTTAGCTGCTTCAAGCAAACCTTTTGGTATAGATAGTAATCGATTCAGATCAAGGTTGCCCGGTATTATTTTGGGATGATCGACGTTTGCACTGCACAAATTGAAGTGTATTAAAGCAGCATACTGAGTCTTAAAATGTTTTAATATTTTGTTCCTGTTTTCTCAGCCGATGAAACCGGTTCGGCTAACTCACTGGAAGTAGTTGCAACACAAATCTAGAGCATTTTGTCTTAGTATAATACAAATACTCCTCATTATAATGTTGGCTGGTGTTTGTATCATTTGGGCTATAGCCAGTATTGCAATGTTTAGTTTGTATTTGTGCCAGTATGATAACAATCGAAAAACGGGATATTGTTTATTATTTTGAGGTATCTTAACTTATGATGTGGATCTTCGAATCATCATTGTTTTCAACATTCCTTTTATAAATTTTTCTTTGATTAGATAGTTTCCGATTAAATAAAATAAGATTTTTTTTTATATTCACTCCTACTACTTATCTAATTAATCATTACTACGTATTCACTCGTTTGTTTAACTGGTTACAAAGGACTACTTATTTTTTATCTATAGAATGCCATTTTTCTTATATACCTCTTTGTATTTCAAGTAAGTTATTTCTTTATTTTATTACTTTTAGTCTGATTCGACCAGTGAAGTTATTACACATGAATTTTCAATTTTCTTCTAAATATCTGATAGGATTCCTAGAAATCCTTACGCGTCTTATGTAATGTGGCAACTGTAATAAATTAATAGCTTGTTGGAGTAAGAAAAGTATACAAGATAAAATTTTATTTCCTCAGATCTACCTTACCTTGCTATAAAAGTACAGGTGTTACCTATACTTCAATTACAATTTTAACTTCAATTGTTAATTGCACTTTTAAGTTGTTCCAAAGATCTTACACAGTACTGATGAAGTAATGTATATCTTTTTGTTTTGTGATCATTCAATGAGTATCCATCTCGGTACTTTGTATGCACACCGGAGTCGATCCTTACTAATGTTCTGTCGCCAACATCATGTCGTGTTGCATAATGCATCGCGGTGATGTTATCCGCGGAATCATAAACATGCAGTAAATCTTGGCTTGGAAGAATGTGGTTCAAAATATAGCATTGTAGAATTCTTGTTAGTGGGCACGGTAACAGTCAAACGTTCGTCTGATGTCGTCACGTCATCGAGATTGTCGGAAAGTGTCTACAAAGAAACGCTCTACTAACAAAATATACCCATTATCTTGATGAACTTGAATTTATTATATTTCTTTTTAAATCCTGTGGATGTAAAAAACTGTATTTAAATTTTAGCTGAGTGAAATGAATGTTACATAAATATTGTTATTTTTATTCTTTTAACCCATCTGACTTTAGTTTAGAGGTATATAATTTATTCCTGTGACCCTAACTTCCCGAAATTAATCTCTAGTTATGCTGTTAATTAAGGTTATTAGAGGAAAACACCCACCTAGTATATAGTGATTATGTAGACCAGATAGTACCTATATATTGATTTATTTCAATTCGTTTCCTAATTTTTCTCAATTTACTAACGGAAGTAACTTGACTGTTAAAAGTAGTTATACCAAGATTTATTATGTCTAGTTCGCATTTGTACTACTCATATTGGAAATGAATTATTTTACCTCATGTTTTGATTGTAATTTTGTATGTGTGTATAAGTGTGGTGTTGTCTTGTGTATGTGCGAGTGTGCTTTGTTTGTTTCTGTTGTAGTCTTACAGGAGTGATTTTTCTTTGTGTAACATTTTCATAAGCCGTTAATATTTTACTACTTATTGCTTGACCAATATTGCGATATTTTCATACGAAGTTATTTTCGGTTTATATTTCATACAATTCTACAAAGAATCACTCTTGTATGTAGAGTTTAAGTAATAATAATTAACTAAAGCCCCATAAATAGAACGCACAAAGTTTGTATTAAGAGATATATTTTATGATTTAATTTGATAGTTTTAGTAAATATCTGCCTTAAGTTTTAGTAAAACCCATTAACCACAGTTTACCAAAGTGAGATTATTAGTAATACGAAGAATTGTAAATAGTTTTTCTTGTAGTTTATAAATTACTTATAATATAGTGTTTAAGAAAATTCGTACAAAGTATTTTAGAATTATATTATATCATAAATATTTATTTTATAATTGGTAAGTATTCTATTTTAAGAATTGTTGCATTTGTTTCGTTTTTGTGAAATATTTTTAGGATTCTATTTGTAAGTAACTATTTATTTAATAAATTTCCTGTTTTCTAAATATGGTTTTAATAATATATCCAACGTTTGTTTATGTTTTTTGTTTTAATATTTTGGAATATTACTACATGAAACATACTTACCTTAAAAAAATATTTACTATATGTTACTATATACATCGTGAAAATATTGGCATATGCAAGACCTTCACACAATCTGCTAGGTAATCAGGCAAAAATTTCTGTGCCCGCGCGATTTAATCTGCGTGGAATCCATAGGTTATTAGACGTAGGTAACTATATAAATTGCGTATTTGTAAAATTAAATTGATTTTAGTGGTTCACTAGTGGGTCGGCTATGCTTGTAGATAGTAGGACAAATTCATGGTAGAATAATTCACACAATGTAGACTCAGCAAAATAAATTACCATGATCAAAACACATCGCAGATTTTCCTTTTGATCTTTCCCTTCAAGAAGTATTCAGTGCTGATGCCCTTGGAAATGGTAACGCCAATTTTTACTAAACATGGCTAAGAATCATCATTTAATTCTAGCTTTCTTATTCTAGGAGTGGATAAGAAATAATTAAGCACACATCACTTTTATTGCTTCCTTTTTATCAAGGGTTAAAAAACGCACGTGGACAGTTTTTTATCGCTTTAGCAGGTATAGTTTTGCCATGGTAAACAATTTGGCGCAAGTTGAAGCATCCCTTCCCACGCATCATGATCCAGCTTGCATAGTTTTGACGAAATGAAACAAATTATTATATTTTATTGTATATCTATTTGGGTTATATCTATTGGGTATTAAAATGCATTTTAATACGTATATATTTTATATTCTACTGAAGTAACGGGACGAGCTGAAAGCCCACCTGGTGGTAAGTAATTACCTCCGCCTATAACAACAGAATTACGACCCAAGTCGCATCCCGTTGCGCCAGTGGCGTAACAACACTATCTGAGGCCCGTGGCAAATTCATTGGATGGGGCCCCAGTAAAAATCGTCACGTTGTAATAGATTTAAATAAATTACTGAAGTAGTTATTCAACAGTTTTACTAATATTGTGTGTATTTCAATTAAATATCTAATAAACTTCATTTTCAAAATTATAAATAACAAGTTAATCTTAATAAGATAAAATTATTTTCTCCCAGTTTTATGTTTCGCAAAAGTATCAATTTATGTCATTATTTATTCAAGCGAACACCAACATAGCATACACCAACACATTCAAATTATCAAAGTTTAAAGATCAAGCCATATAATTTTCAATAGATAGAATAGTCAAGTTACGTAACCCGTCTTGTCACATAGAGTTCCATAAATATTTTTCATTAAAATTAGTTTCGAAAATGATCTTTCAGCACTAGTTGTAGTCATAAGAATTGTAACAAACAACATTAATGCAGCACTTATATTAAAAATAATAAATTTTCCAAAATTATGTTAAAAATTTTCGGTTATTTCTGAGTACGAGGCCTCTCGGGCCGAGGGCCCCGTCAGGCCGGAGGCCCGTAGCATTTTGCCAGTCCTGCCAACCTGTAGTTAAGTGATTGCGTTGCGCTCATCACCCGAGACGGGGATGTTACGTCTCATGCACCTGTGATTTCACCGGCGCCTACTCTTCGACCGGAAAACAACAATATGAGTGCATTACTGTGTTCCGGTGGAAGGTATTATTCAAATTTTGCAGTCTTGAGCCTATTAGCTGCGCCATGAGTGCCTACGCTGTCCAAGCTTCTTGCTTCATGTGATTTACTTAGAGTACTTGGAGTACCAAACATGAGCCCTTTTGTGCGTTTGCGAATTTTTTCAAATTAAGTTAATTTCTCTCAAATTAGGGGTAAACGATTTTGATTGTCAGACTTGCTGGAAAAGCTAATAGTTAATGATATAGTTATTGCTATTGGAGGTACCCAAGACGTTTTTCATTTTCATCATTCGTTAAAACCACTCAATCCCAAAAGATTCTCGGAATATAATAGTATTAAATGGTTCTAAAAACATATTCCGCTAAATTAACTTTGATATTTTAGACTCCCTAAGTCCATTGAATAATTTCACAAATTGAACCCTCGCCGATTCGTCCAAGCCAAATATAGAGATAGAAATAGCTACCTACGCTGCTCTTTCAAAATTTTTATGTTATTACTATAATAATAATAAATATTCATGCACATTTTTACACAGCGCCTCCTAGTTCCAAACTAAGCATATAACTGATAGAATACTTTTTTTGCAAATACACAATAAATATTAACACCCAGACACAGAACAAACATTTATATTCACACAAATGCTTATCCGGGGTGGCAATCAAACCCACGAAAAATAGTGCAGAAGGCAAAGCTACTAAAAGCTGAAGCTGTGAGGCTAGTTAATGTACTAACTAATGTGTACTGTGCAGCACATTAATTAAAAATGTGCTACAGCCAATGCCAGTAAGTGCCAAGCCGATGTCCGCAACGGCAACATAAAAGTACCTATTTCACGCAACCACCTGCAAATCCGCTCTCCTAAATCCTCTCATTATACAATTTTCCTAAGTTTTTGCTTCCGTTCCCACGGACACAGATTGTGTACGTTGTTTCGCCAAAATCACGTGCAGCTGCTTGAGTTAGCTTGAAAGTCCTTGAAAGAGTACACTTACCTACCTAGCAAATTAGCACTCGATGGATGGGTTATATCCTGGATCACATCCTCTGGACCGTGTGAATTGTTAAGTTGACTATTTTTGATCATTGGCGTTTATGTTTGTCATGTCTAATCAGAGCACACGCTCAATTTGCATAACCTTTCCATTTTAATTATTGCCAATAAATTATTTTGTATTTAATCGTCGGTTCGAAAAACGATGTAAAGTAGCCTATATTTCAATTCCGCTAGCTTGCATTGTCTCGCTGAAGTAGCTTATATGGGCTTAGTATATATTGTTCCAACTTCTTGTGTTCTATTTCAAGAAATAAACCTTGAAAATTGACTTGTTAACAATAACTCAATTTCCGGTGGCTATTTTAGAGATGAAACAACGTATAATATCAAATAATAAAAAAGTCGAGCAAATAAATGGTTTCAGTAACCAATTTTAAGACAATGATAATTGAGTCGCATTCGACTTGGACAAAACCAATATTTGATGACTATATAAATGATAAAACTCCATAGTATGAAGTTGCTCTGCTCCACGACAAACCTTGGTACATATTTATTAAAGAATGTGACGTTTCCTAGTAATTATACTGATATTAAGGTTTTTGATTGACTTTGATGCTAAAACAAGTCCCTAAAGGTAAATTGGTATTATAATAAAATGAGACACAATTGCTTGTAATAAATACTATGTGTATCGCAAGTGTATTTACTCGTATTATATTTATATTTCAGTTACTCATATTACTTTTATCATTATTCTTTGTGACCTATTAACTGCCGTAGTATCCTCCTTTCTTCGAAGGTAAAATATTGGCCTTGAAAATTACAAAGTTAACGTCTCAATTTCCGCTGGCCATTTTGTCTAATCAGACAACTCGGACTAATTCCGCCAACGTTTTGTATCGGCCACGGAGGCTCCGGCTTCTTGGGTGGTCCAATTACATGCCTTACATAAACCTTATTATTAGGTACCACCTGAACTAAGCCATTTGTATTGTACCAAAAATATCATGCCTATCCGTTGATGCGAAATAAGCGAACTTATACATATACGTAGGAAGTCTCAATGAAAAATATATTGCCTAATTTTTAAAGCATGGAAAGTCCTAAACGGAATTTAAGCCTCGATTCGAAAGTTTTACGGCTGCTGAATCTGAAATAAGGCGAAAAATAAAATGATAATTGTGATTAGGAATAAAATATTAGTTAAATTCTTTTTTCTTTCACGTAAGCTTGATCATTACAAATACAACGAAGAAACAAATCAGTCAAATCGCTCGAGCCGTGCTTAAGTGATGCTCCGTCGTACATGTGGAAATAGAATTTTATTTATATAAATTACCTGGTGCCACCTTACTTTCCTGTATGGGGATGCTAGACATTGGCTTGTCCGGTGGCTCCTAGCAAGTAAAGCAAAGGACATGCATTCCTTGGACCAACACTCTATATTCGAGATCGGAATTACGAGCTTATTCGGACTCAGTCAAAACGGAGAAGTTAAGCATCGCAGGTGAGGTCGAAGGGACCTTATCAACTCTGGGTGTATTATCTCCCATCCTTCCCGATCGGAAACAAAACGAGCCCAGGTGATCTTGCTGTCGTTGCGATTATACTTATACCGGTTAAGGGTACACTAAAATCCCCCGCTTAACGTTGTCATAAAGGTATTTTTGGTCCCTACGAGAAAAGTAGATAAAGCGTATGGTAAGTCTATAGTACTTGTATAGTATTATAGTAATAGTATCTGTGGCTCTAACTAGACGCATAACATTGCGCTCGGCGCCGTGAAACATGAAAATAGTACGGTTAATGAATATTTATGTACATACGACACTAACACAATCCAAATTCTAACCGGGCCGAAAGTTGCTTAAATTAAATTATCTGTAAATAACAGCAAAGCAAGCTTCGCCATTCGCTTCTGTTAGTTTTATTGCTACACAGTATTTTATAATCGATAATTTTCTACAGTGGAGGTAATTCAGTAGGAGACACTAATTTGTTTTAAAGCCTCAGGATCTAGTACAGCCAGCAAATAAAGTAAGCTGAGCAGAGACCACCGGGTAAGACCACGATTGTACAAAGTGTACACGCCTCAATTTAAGAATCTAAGATCGGTAGTTTTGATTTGACCAGAGCATAGCGAAGATTGTATGTCGTTTTGACGATCGTTATTAAGTTTTTTGTGGATTCGATTTTATCGAACCCGCAATAAACAGTAGCAGTAGAACTTGTGCCAAGTTCGTCCGGAGAGGTACTGCCACCACACCTGGAATCTGCCGCCAAGCAATAGTGCATTATTGTGTTTCGGTGGAAGGGTGTGGGTGCCGGTGAAATCACATGCGCATGATACGTGACATCCCGTCTCGGGTAATGGACGCAGCAGGATGAATGCGACTCAGTGTAAGACCCAAATCTTATATTGAGTCGCATTACTGTTGTCATGGGCGGGGGTCGCCACTTACCATCAGGTGGGCCCTCAGCTCGTTCCGTAACATTTCCACATAAAAAAAAATAAAAAAAAATGTTCTGTAATGTGTGCCATATCAGTTCTTTTTCCAATGTCTTTCTTTTGGTCCATAAGAGCTATGCAGCAGCCTTTATAATGACGAGACCACCTTGCTGGAACATGATGCTACACGCCTCTCGCGAGTCATCACGACATGCCCGTTTAGCTCTAAATGCAACGAAACGAACCCTTCCAGATATGAAGTCACTCTGAATGGATGGAACTAGGCCGCTTTGATAACTGAGGATCTAAATTGGCAGTTAGCATTACGAGTGGGAGCGGAGCGTGGGATATCAGGTGTGCTACCTGATATAAAGCGATATCCCGTGTCCATACGAGATAAATAAACATAAACATTCATGGACATTTCATGCAGTGCCATTTAGCTGCAATCTAAGCAAAGCTTGTACTATGGGAACCAGATAACTTATAGAATACTTATATAGCAATTTATTTTATTAATATAAATACATCCATATAATAATATAATATTAAGACCCAGAACTAGAAAAAAGCTATGTTCGTCACACAAATGTTTGAACTGGCAATCAAACCCACGCACAGAAAGCAGGGCCCAGACGAGTAATTGGTCTACGATAATAACAATACCACTTAGATCCTAGATAGAGTCAGTGAAAGTACCAGAAAATTCCTAACTATTTTATTATTATTATTTCTCATTATTTATTTTATTTCTCATTTGTATACATTTTTCACAACAAAATAATACATTATTTATAAAATAAACAGTATAAAAACATTGTAGTAAAAAATATATAAAAACGGACGACCACCGACTGCGGAGTAAGACCCAAGCAGTCGGTGGCTAGGGCTGCAGAGAGAGGAACCTCCTGACGATGCGTGCCAATTATTATTATTAATTATTTAAATTTAATAACAATAAATGCAAAAGTGAGTTGGTTAGTTAATATTTCACGCCTAAACCACTGAATCGATTATGCTGAATTTTAATATACAGATAGATGGGACCCTGGAGACTGTTAAAGGCTATTTTTTTCGCAAAAATCAATAGGGGGCTAAGGGGGGTAAACTTTGTATGAAACAACCAGAATTTGATGACGAATCAACATGCGAGCGAGCGAAGCCGCTAAAGTGGAACTAAATGTAGAATGTGAGCTTCTACTTTGTTGATTTTTCAAGCAGCCGCAGCCCTTATTCAGTAACTATAGCTTGTTTTATTGTGATTTCCACAGTAAAAAAAAGGAAAAAAAAATTCAAAGAACATTCCGCGTATGATGTTAACGTATTCTCAGCCCATTATTTCTCGATTTGCACATGTATTACTATTGAAGCACTCACGGGAATTTTACGGCTTCCTTAATATCCACCATGAGTTGGGAACCACTAGGGTAATGCCGTTGGCGAACACCCGTAATTGTACAGACCCATCATTAACCTAAGACTTCACTATTAAGACATGAAGCTTCGTTTAAAGGGCAAATGTTTAATAATATATGTAATCTTGGTAATGTTGACTTGGTAATGCAAAATTAATATTAGTACTGGTTTCTGGAAGTTGGAGCAAATTTTCTAACTCTAATTATTTAAATCAGCATTTGTGGTTTGTCTGAGTAAATCCAAACTTCCATGAACATGGTTGACACAAATTTACGTGGTGGTTCTGGTTGTCGAGAGCGTTCACACGGGAGATGAACAATCAAAATTATTCAACATCAGTTCAGGAGATGTCTAAGGCCTGCTGAGGCAGGACTTATAGTTTGATTGACTTTTAATATTTGTGCATTTTATCAAAAAAATAGTTTTTTTTTTTTTTTAATTCATTTCATTGTCCGCCAAAGCGACACCACTTCATAATAATACGTAGATAATAATAGATTTAGTAAGAGTTTGTATTGTATGACCGAAATTTTATGGCTTGAACTTGAGACATCTCAAGTTATAAAACAAATCTTAAAATTATTCCAAGTTAAGTTTTAGACAGACATCACAAAAATCAAATGTTCGGCTGTTTCCAATAACCAAAAATGTCGTCAAAAAACAACATAAGGATAGTAAAATGCGGCCGTAAAGAAAAAGTACCAATCCTAATTGACCTCACGTGGTATTCTCAATAATAGTCTTAGAAGCTAATACGGAAAAGCAGTATGATAGACACAACGACTCAAAATACGTAATGTCTCTGTAATCTGGTCCACACGAAATGAATTATAATGACGGTTCATCAGTACTCTACCTCCCAAGAATCTATCGTGTCAAAAGCAACACAATTCAACATTGAACATACGGGGTTGCGCCATCATCATCTAAGCCACACACGGTGTATCAAATGATTGTGTAAGTACTATTTGAAGCATAATTACTGCAGGGCATCATCAGCAGTTACTACCAGGCGTTGTGACCAGCCACCCACGTATTTTGGACATTAGTGTGGTACCGTTAAATGAGAATGGACGCTCAACTCAACAGTAAAATGTACTGCGTGCGGAAATGTAGATCACATTTAAATTGAATTAGGTATATAATTATCTCAAAAATAACATTAGACTTTTTATCGTACGATTTCTACCAATCTGTTCTCGATAGGATCAAGCAAACAAGCGCGTAGGTATTATTTTCCTAATACATAAAACACAAAAATAGTTTCTGCCTATGTCCGTTATAGACTTTGAAACCATCCAACCGATGTGCCGCAAACCAGTTTAATTAGAAAGGAAATAATGCGAAGATTGTTTTGGAATACTAAAACAACGAATTGGGCACTAAATGTTTTTTTTTTAGCGTCTACTACGGTAAATTTGTACGGCACGGTAGTTGCAATACTCCGAGATACCTTATCATTGCTTCAGAAGCAGTCTTGGATTGATGAGGCTTTAAGCTGAACTGTCTTGATAGCTAATCTTACAGGAAGTTGCGTTTCCTTCGGGATTAGTTTGTCAGTGACCTGACACATCTTAAGAGAGTATGGGCCCATGTTTGAGGATAATAAATATGAACGAAAGTAGGAAATAAATAAAACTGCCTGTAGGTGTGCCCTCGAGCCATGTTTTTTTTGTGACTAAAGTGACGGGACAAGCAGACGGCCTACCTGATGTTAACTGGTTACCGCCGTCCAATAAACAATCAAAATATGACTTCCCCTCTAAAGTATGAGAAGACCAAAAGTCGCATCGCATTGCGCTGGTCACTCTGAGACGGGGATGATATGCCTCAATTGCCTGTAATTTCACCGGCGCATGTTCCGCTGGAAGGGTATGGACCCTTCCAGCGGAACACAGCAACGCGAGTGCACCACTGCTTGGCGGCGCATTACCAGGTTTGGAGGCCGTACTTCTCCGGACGAATTTGGCACAAGTTCTACTGCCACTTTTTGTTGCTCATTTAACACCACCCAGGGGGACTCTGATAGTATTCACCTATTGACGCAAACAATATGGTCCGCCATGTAACATGTCTATTGCATCTCCAGACATAATTTACATTATGTGTTAAAAATTTCAGCTGCATCGGTCAGTAGTTTAACGTAATAAACATTTTATTGTGATTAGCGCTGTTTTGCTAGGTATTTGTTTAGATATAGACAGAGCTTAGTCTTATTGCTTTGTTCGACTGGCACGAAGCCCAATGAATTCCTATTCCCAGTTTATTGCATAATGTGGGTAAACGATGATCATATGAGATGCAGTATCACATTTACACATAGTAGACCATTAAAATACTTTATCGTTTGCATTACAAAGTATAATGTGGTTAATTTATGATTTCACTATATACGTCCCTGGAATCTCTTGCATAAAGACTTATGAAGACCTCAAACTAAATACAATAGGCCGTAATGACGTATCATTATCCTGATTACAATACAATTCAACTGTTTTAAATTTTTATGATCTACTTATTTTGACCCCGGCTTTGCTTGTGTCACATGAGTGCTATCTCTACTAGTTGATCATTAAAAACCTAACTTTAACTCCGATATAACCATTATCCATCCGTAACCCAGCAACCTCTTGAAATAGACGTTAAGAGTGTAGTATGTAGTATTTCCCAAATCAATTGAAGTATTTAGATATAGGTATAGTTTCTAAGATTTTATTTAATTTTCTAAGGTATTCAGATTATTGATGCTCTGGAAAGTGTCCAATAAAACTTTTTCAAAATATTCTGGAACAAATCTATGTATGAATTGGTGTTCTTCAAAAATTACCTAAGAGCACAAAAATATAAAAGTGGGTTGCACCATCAGTGAAATTTAATGTACCGTATACGTTTGGCGGATAAGCTGCAATTTGGTTGTGTTGGTTGTGAGGCCTATCACTATCCGTGACTATCAATATTACATGTTGGTTAGGTACTCATAATGAAATGTTGAATCATGCATCTTAAATTTAATCGCATATTGCTATTTCGTTAAATTAAATGCCACGTACTGATAGACATACTTGTGCTACCTTCCTTATGAGATAAGCTTGAAGCGTGGGTACGTAGAAACTATTAATTGTAACTGTGGCGTGGGTGGACACCTACGGCCACGTGTGCCGGATGTGTGACAAGGGATTCAGGCGTCCTGAGAATTGTAAGGGAAATCCGTCGGGATCAGTGCTCACTTGTAATTCAAATTGGTTGTGCTGACACGGCATAGCTGTGATGGGTGGCAATAATTTATAGCTTTTTATTTCGTACAAACCGTAGATATATTAGTCATTAGTCTTGAGTGTTGTAGTGAAGATCTGGTGAAGATCTGGCAGCACTGAAATTTTAATAAGAAAACAACTGTGATGAGAGATTAGTAATAAATATATATATAAATAAATAAACGTTTATACACTCATACCTCTGCACTAGGATTCCCTGTGTCGCAGATGGCATGGACTAACACAGAAACACAAGACAAACACCCAAGACCCGAGAACAAACTTCATGCTCACCACACAAATTATGCCCCGGCCGGAGATCGAACCCGGGACCCCTCGCTTCGAAGGCAGGGCTACTACCAACTAAGCCACGGAGCCGTCATATAGCCAGATACCACAGAGTAATTAATAAGTTGTTGCATAGGTTTTCTGAACATACAGTCATTAAATCGAGTAACAGCGATCTGTTATTCGCAAGAAATCGCAGCACGCAAGCAATCTCTCGCAAGCTATATAAATTCTATTCGAATCAGTACTTGCGGCTAGCAAATAACAAACCGAGCGTGTTCATTCGCTATTAGAACTTGCTCTATATATGTCAAAAGCTTAAATAACAAAAGAAATATGTAGGCAGTCATTATTTATGTAATAGTTATTGCCAATCCAAAAGCTATTTTGACTTTGTATTTTTAATATCTTATCTGTATTTTGACACAATATTTTATGATGTTACCGCGTAGGCCCATGAGGTTATTGTTCTGGTTCAATATCAGAGCTTTCGATCTGTAGAAGAAACACAATTTTATGGGCTCAGATTATTGGGCAAGAGCGACAGAGGCGTGCCGAACTATTGTACTTTTGGATGTAGATATTCGATTTTATTAGTGTCGATAAGCGGTTACGAAGCTCTCGTGAAACTTCAACGTAGTAACGGGTTGGATACTAGCAATATTAGTTTAAAGCCCTTAGAAGCTAGTAGCTGAATGAATAGCTCTCGGCTCTCGAATCAAAAGCATTCGGCGTATGAATCAATCATAGTAAGGTGAATCACCTGTAATTTACTATTAAGTTTGAGCCATTTTCATTGTATTTTTATTTGAAAAGGTGTTTTATGAAGTTTTATCAGTCTTATACTATTCTTCTCTTTGTCTTATATTATATCCATGAATATTATGAATTGTTTTTTTCCACTTAAATTTTGAGTTGTTGGTAAATTTTGTTATTTATATAAAAATAATAGTTTAATATTTGCAGAACTATTACTACAAACTAAATTTACAATATAAATAAGCATTAAAAAATTAACTGCGGCGTCCTAACTAACCTATATGTATCATTGTACTCAAATTGTAATTGTGAATTATAATCTATAACATACCAGTTGTTAAGAAAGTTATAAAAACATTCAAAATTTCCGTTTGCGTGTCTACCGGGCCCAAAGAAAGGAAAAAGTCACAAAAAGCTGTAAGAAAATGATATATAAGTATTATGGTCCAGCACAGCCTCCCCCCGCGGCCCTCGATCCCGACGAGTTAATCAGCCTTCGGTCCAGTGGTACTCAAAGTTGTTTGCTTTCTTTGAACGAACACTTGTGCTTTCCTGAAGCTATGTTCTACGGAACTACTACGGATCTTGGCACCCGTTCAGATCTCAAGTCATTCGTTGGTAGCACTACAAATCGTATTTTTTTTATGTGAATGGGTGACGGACCGAGCTGAGGGCCCACCTGATGGTAAGTAGTGACACTCGCCCATGACAACAGTAATGCGCGCGACTCAGTATGAGATCCAAATCGTAGCTGGTACCGGACATTTTTAGACCCTTTTAAAATTTTTCTTTGTATGCATATAATAAATTTTAAAGATTGTTAAATTGTTATTTTGAAATTGTTAAAAAGGACTTATTTACAATTACTTCACTTACTGTTTCCGAACGCGGCACTATTGTTTTCTATTACGGTAGATATGTCTCAATTAGTTTTTTATGATTCCTGCTATTATATCTGTTTACAAAGTATTATTGCAATTTCGGAATCTGGTCATTTGCAAAAACTTGGTTACATGTAACCGTATAGTTGTTTGCCACCTTATTTTTTTATACAAGTGACAAAAAAATATGCATACCTCATTTAAATATTTTGGTGTTTTACGAGCTTCTTGCGGCCTCATTCCGGACAACATCCAATTTTTTTTTATCATATATATTATGCTATCCCCATCTAGCCCCAAATTAAGCATAGTTTATACTATGGGAACTAGGTAACTGATAAATATATAAATAGTACTTTTTTTAACATATAATACATATCAACACCTAGAGAACAAACGTTCATCACAGAAATGTGTGTCTTGGTGGGTGGTGGGTCGAACCCACGAGCTACAGCGCTGAAGGCAGAGCTGTTGTAGCACTGCCTCAACTGAGCTGTGAGGTCAGTCGTCATGGTAGACGTCTTCGATGACATCGCATTCTGAACAATTTGGTGATGTAACCTTTAGAGGTTCGTATGCAAATCTATTTAATGGAATACACTTATTATAAATATTATATAAATAAACATTCAGAGAACGCCGTCTAGAATCAAACTAATCAAAGCCGTGGAACGAGATTACTGAAAAAATACATAAATAGTATGTAATTTTTTTTTTTTGGTAAAATCGTGTATTTACTTTTTAACACCCAAACATAGAATAAAACATCTGTTCGTTTTACGTTGGCTAACACACTATCATGCCTAGATTAAATATTCATATATTAAAAAGAAAAGCCAAAAAGAAACCCCATTTTATTTGATTTCACTAGAAATAAAAAAACCACGGTTCGGATAACCGAGACACCCAAAGTTTATACTTTGTATCTACTCTTATAAAGCGATTGAAGTTACGATATCAGGTTTTTGTTTCGCTTGGAGTTTTTTGTATTGTATCGTAATTGAGAACCAGTGTTGAATAATGGAACATAATGACTCTATTGGCGGCGGTGTAGTGGCCGCGAGCACAAGAGTTCAGTCTTAGCTTTTTCCACAAAGGATGTTGTTCGAAGAATGGTTCTGTAACTGTTCAATCAACTGTGGATTGGAGTGGAGTGAGAGTACGACGATAATCACGGTGGTAGCTAAACATGATATTGAGGGCATCGTTCTATAGGGGCGCATTTTTTTTAATGCTATACAATTGATGAGACGAGCTGGCTGGCTAATTTTTGTTTTAATATGTTAGTTACGTGATTTCTTCGCTAATTGTCGATCAGTTTGGATGATTTTGTTTTAATTTAATAGGGTGTGTCTCCGTAGCGGTCTCATAGCCATAAAGAAATTCCACAATGTGAAATATAAAATAACAGATAAAAAAGTCAATTTATTCAAACCAGTAAATTATTGAATAAATTATACTTATTACAATTATATTTCAAATTTTTGATGATTTAGTGTCGATCTAAATGTTTAATGCCCGTGTACTTCTTACGTATTATTTTTCAGTCGATCAGTCTTTCACTCTCACTAGTAAAGACTTATAACAGTAATAACAAAGTTAGTTTTCAAGCTGAACTGATGCCTTCTTTAAATTGCACAAATACAAAGTCCCACTGCTGCCTAAGTCCGTAACTTCCCAGAACATCACGACGATAATAAATCATCGTGTCAACAATGCAGGGATTTGCACCACAGCATATTATATCAGCAGAGCTTCGGGTTAAATAAAACGTTGGGTTAAATTACCGAATACGTGCACGTCCATTCAAATAGTTAAGACACGTTTAAAAGGTATACAATTCCTAAAACGATGAATCGAGGCTATTACATTGGCCGTAAAAGCCATTAGAGGTACATATAAAACATAGGAATAATATTATTCACCCTTTCAAGCAATTACCTAAACGTCAAAATAATCTTCGACCAATCAAACGCTACAACCAAATCATAGATCAAAGCTCCGGACCTTTTTAATGAAGCCTTCAGCGGCGCGCGCGCATAAAGCCACGTACCGCTTTGATGTTGCCGCCGCGTATTCGTAGTGACAGAGGCGACGATGCTTTAAAAAAAAAACTATGATTTACATCGGCCCATTTCGGCTAGATGATGTCTCAATCAATAGATCCCAGAGATATAATTGCCAGAACTTTAAATTCAAAATTTATGGCACAAGATGGTTGCACGACGATTTTTATTAGTTTCCAGGCAATTATAGTTTCCTTGGAATTAGGTGATAAACCTCACGGTTTTTATTGGAACTCCAAATTCGGTTAGTTTATGATAGTTTGTACCAATAAAAACGGATGCGGACCGTTTCTGAATCCTCCGCTACCTGTTTTTAACCATTACTTTCATAGTTTCGTATTCAAAGATTTTGAAAAGCATGTACTTACAATAGCGATAAGTAGTAATGTTCAAAAACAGTATTCTTTCGAAAGCTCTTAAGTACTTTTATACAAAACGAAGCTGCTTATGCCCAAATGCTAAATCAAGCAGTAACTACACAATGGTATTTAGCAGGTTCTTCATGTGGATTATGGACCAATGCCCGGTAGCAGATTTTGATTTTTAATAAATTGCTCAAAAAGCATAAATTAAGTAATCGCAGACCATACCTACTATATATGTATATAACTATTTACTGGATGAGTAGATTTAAAATGCTATTTATCAGTAGATTTAACTCCATACAATTAGAACCGGGTGACATGTGTGGATTTTGTCGTTTTGGTGTGTAAGTAAAGACTAGCAACAGCAATTTAAGAGGAACAAAACGCGTCCCACGGGTTGATGGTGGCAAATTTTTTATTCACATAAAATAAACACGTTGATCCATAAAGGTTTGCTATCCTAGGATTACTAAATTTCTTTTTGACATGACACGGATTTTATTAATAACGTAGCCGACGTTTGAAATTTTAAAATTCTTTCAGTTAAGTGTAAGATCGACGGCTCCGTGGCTTAGATGGTAGTAGCCCTGCCTTCGAAGCGAGGGGTCCCGGGTTCGATTCCCGGCCGGGGCATACTTTGTGTGGTGAGCATGAAGTTTGTTCTCGGGTCTTGGGTGTTTGTCTTGTGTTTCTGTGTTTGTCCATGCCATCTGCGACACAGGGAATCCTAGTGCAGAGGTATGAGTGTGTAAACGTTTATTATTATTGTTTATTATTATCTGTAGAATAAGATAAACAGTGACAATACTCTGAATTTCATTACGATCCACATGAACCCGATTATAAAATATCTAAACGCTTCCTTCGACGGTTTCACACAGTTAAAAGGGGCTAAGTTTGAAAGTTCAACGTTTCCTCGTGTCGTGAGGTGTTCGATCAGTGGCGATACAACGGCCTGAACTGGGAACAGGTTCTGAGCTCGTTATCTTCGATGAAGTTGTTATACCCGGCGGTTCGCGCCTGTGTTACTGTCGGCGACGCGACGTCGTGTCTCCGTGGCAGATTCTTACTAAAAACCAGATTTGATACTACAAAGTAATCTTAAATCTTCATAATTGCAACAGTTATCAATCTGTTGGGATTGAATATAACTTTCGGTAGAGGAAATTCTTCAAAGTCTTGTCGTTTGAATCAATTTCGAAACTGGCTGTCATAGAGAAAAACAAAACAGTTAAAATTTGGTCACGAAATGTAATGTTCAACACATTACATTTCGTGACCAAATTTTAACTAGATTACGTATATTTCGCTAAGTATTAACATCCTAAAGGAATATATATATATTTTAATGGACTTTACGTTGTTGGCTGCAAATGGCCTTGACAACTTTACGCGGGCTTTTGGTGAAAGTGGAATAAATAACAATAAAACGGTGCAATAGCACAAATACAGTTCGAATTATAAAGTTCTCATTCTACAAATTAATAATGAATTGCAGTACTATTTCGGCATACGTGCTATACTGAAACGTATTTTCAAACGTATTATAAAATATAATTCAAAGATCCAAATATAACGATGCGCGTTGATGTCTTTTCTTTGACACATTAGAACAAGTTATTGTGTGCACCAAAATATTTTTAAATTTATGATTTTATTTATATAAAACACTGTTAATCAGCAAAAAATAGACTAAGCTTTTTGCAAAATTACTTATTTATTGCTTGCACTTGAGCGTAGGGTATTTATTGGCACAGTAAAATTTTGTTAGCATTTATTGTCACTCAATTGGTTTATTTCTTGTTCCAGCCAGTTATATATTATAAAAAAGTGTTTTGTTTAGTTAGTCAATTCTATATTTTTATAATTTATGTTCAAAAGATCATAAATTATAAGTATGTATATTAAACAGAAGAAAAATACTTGGTGGTGGTAAATACACTTAAAATTTTAAGGATGGTACCTTCAAATGCGTTTTCATGAATAAAGTCATATCCTGTTGGAGAGCCATTGTATTCAGTTTATCCGAGAGAGGCTCTGCCGTTGTACTTATTTATGTTGGGCATAGATCGACAACATTTTGAAAATTTCTACAAGTTAAGCTTAATTTCACGCTAGTTCCTTGACAGGAGAACACGTAACGAGAATTGTGTATTCATGTTTTTACAGTCCGTAGCTAAGTTGGCTATGTTGGGATAAACTTTTGAAAAGTTTGTTCTCGGGTCTTGTATTCGTATTATATGTGTGTGTATGTGTATGAGTCCTGCAACGCAGGGAATTCTTGTGTAGGAGTATAGGTGTGTAAGCTTTTATTTTTGTTAGGTTGTGTGTGCACAATACAAATACCGTTTATACCTACAAGTTGTATGTATGTATCGTATGATATAATATGTAAGTTATTAAGTTAGTCTAAAACAAGGATACTTCCTTTGCATCTCTCTTTACACGATTATCATATAACCATAATTAATTTATGAATATCTGAATTTCTATTAATTCAATAGATGTTGCACGAATTATCCTAAAAAAGGTAATTTCTTATGTAACTTTTATAAATACCATTTTTTTTTGTTGAAACTCAACTCAAAATATTACAAAGTAACTTAGTAATAACACAATAATAAAATACTATACTAGTAAAATGGAAAGGTTGAGGACACCACCGTTCGCTCCTCTTGCATCCAGCTGCGATATCTTCATTTGGCGGCCGGCAGGTGTCACGTGGCCTATACTCCATCCCTCTCCAACCCAATACATATCATAACTGCGTCTCTTTCGCTTTCGTTGTAGAAAAGCTTAGTAAGGCTTGTAGCCTTCTTTTTTTTCTTTTTGGTCGAAGGTTTATTTATTTGTGTCGAGTTGTTACAACTAAATGCGATTGTGTGCATGCAAACCTTGAAGAAGAGAAAATAAAATGAAAGTTTCATGATTAAGGTTAAAATTTAATAACCTGTCTTATAAATTATATTTATTGGTTCATAGAGATGCGCCAGGAGGGTAATGTTTTTCGAGTGTATGTATGTATATTTCTTTGGCACGCTCTGTAGCATAAACAACTTAATAGTTTTTAGCTTGAAAGATGTCGTTAGATTCTTCTTAATTGTGAGAGAGTCACTGGTTATATAAAAGTTATTATATTGTAAAAAGCAATATAAAAAATTTAATGGCTGATTTTTGGCGCCATATTCGTGTCATCAAAATTTTTTTTCCTCAAAACCTTACAAAGCTTAAATGTTTAAATGTAATTTGGAATTTTTAACGCTGTCGGGTTTCTTGTTATATAGGTACCAACCTAGTGTCTCAGGATAAGCATTCAATCCGATAGACTTCAGTAAATCCACGATCGTTCCGTCACGACACTTACTTGAATAAAATATGGTAGGTAAATACAGATTAACGAGTCACTGAGAAAAACAAAGAAACACTTGTGGAAAACGGTAGCTGTCAACGTTCTGTACAAAACCATACACAGGTATACGATTTAGTAAAATTGGAGCCTTACTACATAAGCATTTAGAGTTAAAATCGTTGTAAAGTTATGTTTGTGTAAGCGGAGGCTTAGTTTACACAATGCTGAATAAATATTTGTAAAGTGTAGACTTAGTCAACAGGATAATCTCAGTTATGTAGAACTGCAGATTATCTGATTCGGCGCCGGAAGCTTAAACAGTGCATATTTACAATTGAAATGATATGTTGTTATAAACAGAGATGTCTTCTATTTTGTGTACCTAACACAAAAAGTACGAGGATGAAATTATCCAAAAGCTGGTTATACAACTTTATTTTGTTACTTAATAGACCTTCTCTACAGAAACGCCGATTTGTAGCTGAAGGTAAACTGGTAAAGGCAAGCCTTGTTAATTTTAATAAGTACCTAAGGTAAGTTTATAATTATAATAAATATTCGTGGACATTTCAAACAGCACCGCCTACTTCCATAGTATTTGTTTTGTAAATACATACTTATTATTATTAACATACAGACACAAAACAAACACACAAAAAAAATTTGGATGAGAATCGAATCAACGATCCACAGCGCAGAAGGCAGAGCTACTAGCTAAGTTATATATTTACCTATCTTAATACATATAAATTACGTGTCATGATGTTTGTCCGCGATGGACTCCTAAACTACTGAACCGATTTTAATCAAATTTGTACACCGTGTGCAGTTCGATCCAACTTGAAAGATAGGATAGCTCACATCTCAATTTATGATCGCAATATTATTTTATTGCAAATTATTTGTCTATTATTTGACAGTCACAATTACAAAAACGTTAGCCACAGCAACGCGTGGCCGGGTCAGCTAGTATTTTATAGGTTAGGTAAGTAGTAACAGCCTATATAGTTATCGTTTTTGCCTAATTGTTCGATTACTATAGTGAATATAAATTACAAATTACTGAAGCTTGTTAGTTGCTTTTCACAAATCATCTAAGTTAAGCTATCAGTATACCCGGTCAATACTTGGAGAGACTTTACGATTTTTTTATCGTATCAAAGGAGAAGACGTAGATATCGGCATTTATTCACCAAAAAAAAGTAGCAACCACGTACGCAAAATAAAAACATTAAAAAATAACAAATTGTTGTTTTTCTACAATTCTCTGAACATGCTAAGTTAGTTATTAATCATTTTGGCTTTTTTATCTTCGGCGTCTGTATAGCGGCGTCCCGATACCATGATGAATTCGGTTTTAATGCAACAGCTAAATAACATGAGCCATCCATCATCTTCTAACAAGGTTTTTAAATTTGTGTAAACTGATATTATAATTTAACATTGAGAACTTACATCCATAAGTTTTGACTATTCAGTATAGAACAAAAAAAATGCAACCGATTTCAAAATAGGAGGTGGTTTACAAATTCGCTTTTTTTGTATGTTAGTTACGCGTTTAGTTCGCCAATTGTGGGCCTATGTGAGTGATTATTTGATTCTACTTTTAATTTGATATCTATGGTTTACCTACGAGGTGGTATTGAAATTCATGAATAATTTCATAAATGGCGGATGAAATTTTAGATAGAGTTTTGCTGTATAAGTTTACCTGTATAATTGTATTTCTTGTAAAAACGCAATATTTTTCCAAATAAACGTTTTACACATTAGAAAAAGAGCGAAGCTGGCTCGTCCAGGTACTGGTTAGGTACTTATTTACGAAATATGTATAACAAAAGTAAAAAAACGTCGTTACAAATCTTTAATGTTGAATACCAGTATAGATTATTTATGCTAATAAATTATTCATAAGGTGATAAAATCTATCTTCCGAGAAGGCTATGAGGTATAATCTACGTTCGAAAAAGTCAAATATATTAAAAAATATTACCGTTCGCTACGCGCTCAGTGGCTATCCCTAAGTATCCGTAAGTTTCTTCTCTTCTCATTACAGTCTAAAAATGTTAGAGCTTTTCATTTATCTTGACAATAAAATACACCATTTTTGGCACTTACCTGCGAGCTGATGAAGCAGCAAGATACGTAGTACGTTAACAATCTTGGGTTATACCTACTGGTAATACAATATAGAAAAAAATCAGGCAGACTAGATTACTGTACCACTGTAGAACGTCTGAGGCAGATGTGACTTCAACGCTAATTCTATGACTAAGTAGTTCCTTATTATACGGGCTTAATATAAACCTAACGAATAAAGAAGATTAAAAGATATTAAAGAATATTGGTATGGCATTGTACTTGATGAGGATATGGACCACTCAGGCCATAGATCTCTTATAGTTCTTTTTTTAATTAATTCTTCACAATATAAGTATTCAATGTATGACATTTCAATGACATTGGTTTGTTAATTAATAATTAATGTGTCTCATTTTAATAGTTGACTGTAATTACTTAATTGTTGGGTTATTATTATGTAGAACGTTCAAAAGTGTACTTATGTGTCTAATTGACGAAATAAATGATTGATATGATATTTATATCTACATTTCAAAGCATGAAAGAGTCATTACTGATGACTGAAACTAGTCAATATATACTTATAATAGAATGGCCAGACAATCTGCGGTATGGACTATGTAGGAAAACAAAGATCGACACTATCGATCAGTTTTTTTTAATCTATCAAATAGCACAAGCCCGAGATGCCAACAGGAAATAAAAAGCGTGAGAATAATATAAATTAAGAACAAGCCGTACCGGCTTGATAATTGAGACGTCAATTTTTTCAAACCCTCGTTCCGAACCTTTTGAATATTTATAACACAAGGGGACCGTAATTTTAAGTTCTCTTCTCGTTATCTTTACGGTTCTATCTTCGCTTTATTTTGACTCGTATCGGCCGATTTATGGGGCTGTAGTATATATAATGAAATAGAAGAATCTACACCGTCACTGAAATTAATTTAAACACGTTTATTTTTTACATTAGGCGTTGCACAAGTACCACAATATGTGGACAAATCTAAATATTTTCCTTCTTTTAAAAAAAATATTTTATATAATGAATTATTAGAGATTTATTTTAGCTTAGTAATGTACTAAGCTAAAATAAATCTCTCCTAATCTGGTTATTCTTAAAAATTACATAATGGTATCATACTTTTCCAGGCTAACAAAAATAGAAATGTAAATTAAATAATTCAGAGCATCGAAGATTAAATAAAACACTTGACATGTCATTTAACTGTAGAAGCAAAAGAACTAGTAAGGTCGTTTAGATGGTCAAATTCAAAAGGTTTTATTGTATTTCTATCATCTGCCATTCCTTACTAACAATGAATAAGAGACGTATTAAAAAAACCTTTTCTACCTCGTACGTCCGTTCGGACAATTAAGACGTCAATCATCCTCTCTGTAGGTGTCGGTTTAGAGAATTATTTTTATTTTATAATGAAGGGTTCTGCGCCTTTCTTGACTTTTTCGTGGGGCTATATTTCTCTCGGTGCACACGTGCCGTGTGTATTTGTCAGGCACCGCGCCGGCGAGGCGTATGAGTGTTGTATGAAGTAGTAAGTACGTACCGTTCCATACGCACTCGCCGGGTGAATCTGCTGCGCTGGTCGACCACTGGTGTGGTGATTATGAAGTTTTACTAACTGGTTCACAAATGTCGGTCTGGCAGTCGTCCGGCGACTGCGTTTATATTTGAGAGTATAATTTTTATACATTGCCTGGAGAGGTAGAAACTGGCTGCGTGTGGAGGGTTTCCTTCTACGCTCCAGGTCGGCACTGGACAGATTCGCACGGCACGTTTTCACCAAGCCTAAATTTAGCTCAGAAGGCTATTTCAAATAAGTAACAATAATTGTTTGAAAAAATGTGTTCGGTATTGCCCTATATGCCACTTATTAATCTGAGTTGGACTATCGTGGTAGGTCGAAGCCTATCCTCGGTAGGGTTCGGTAATACGCTCTAATTTCTCATAAGTAGGCTGGTGCAGGTATGTAGTGTGAACATTGGGAATATTTTATTTAGGAACTAGCTGCGCCCTGCGGAGTTACCCGCAGTTTTCCGGGATCACAAGTAGATTATATGTTAGTCCAGGCTAGAAGCTATCCTGGTACCAAATTCAAACCAAATCCGTTAAGTCACACACACAAACACACATACGTACAAACTTTCGCCTTTTTTATATATGTGTTCTTATTATGAGGAATGTGTATTATATGGATATTGGAAATAAAAAAATGTGACACGGAACCCTTGGTGTACGAGTCTGACTTGCATTGGCTGGTTTATAAAGGTACTGTACTTTTCGTATACTTTTGTTCGTGCGCACGTTGCGTTCTTTCATAGAGCTGTAAATCCTGGCATTGTGTCGCAAATGGACCAGAAAATGACGACTGCTCTTCTTTCCTCCTGCATTATAGGAAATACGTCGGTTTATTTTTTATGTCGTGTTTATTTAACCGACACCTACAACTTTCTATTTTAAATGCAAAAGCGAGTGCACACCGCTTGGCGACAGGATAATAGGTATGGTGGCAGTGCCTACCTTCTCGAGTTCTTCGAACGAACTTGGCCCATGTTACACTGCCAATTTAGTATGCTCCTTTCTCATCCGTGCTTCGGACCACCCGGGGGAACATGTTAAGTGATTTGATTAATTATGTCAATTACTTAACTTCATTAAAAATGTAATAGAAAAATATAATGATTTTTACGGGTACCGAACATTTTGGGTGTTGCTTTCGTTAGTAAGTAACACTCTCAGAGTCTACACATTTCCAGGGTGGTGCCAAAGGAGCAACCCAAAGTAGCAGTAGAACTTGTGACAAGTTCATAAGAAGCCACCACATCTGGTAGTAAGACGCCTTTGGATGAGTTTTTAATCAAATCTATTTTTTTTTATTATGAATTGCTGAATTAAAATACTATTAGTTAAGTTAAAAGTATGTTGCCCCATCCAAATATTGTATCAATTATAAAATTCAATTATTTCAAAAATAGATTTCGTATTGAAAAACGCATTAAACGTTATCTTGCAGTTGGCCGAGTTGTACGATAAAAACCACAGACAGAGTACATTTATTTATATACTTTATGGAAAAAGATTGTATTATAAAAATCTGACATATAAAATTTTTCATTCTTACTGCGCCATCTAGTTGCAAAAAAGTGAAGTACCTTTTTTTTCGTAAACAACAACTCATAATATAATTATTTATTTATTTGATTTCAAATTATTCTAATTTTACAAACTTAAAACTCGAAACCAAATCTATGGAAATTTTATAAAATAGGAAGAATGAGTGATGGAACGAAATGAGTTGTCAGTTTTCTGTCTTGCAACCTGTCATCGACAGATTATCAAAACAAGTTTGACAGATGTTTATTTCGTCTTTCACAAAAATAATTGAATAATATTTTACAGAACAAAATAAAAACTGCTACTCGTAAGCAATAATTTTATTCGCCTCAATAGTGGCTAGTGATTTACTTAAAAGAAAGGGTTATTTTGGTAGAATTAATCAACAAGTGAATAGATGGATACTTGGGTATGTTTCTCTTACTTTTACTCTTTGGCCCAAATTTATAGGGTTACAAATAACTGGTACGAAACCCTGTGACTTTTGCAGTTTGGTGATAACATGCTTGTTCTATAATATAAGATACAAATTAGGATGTATGGTGTAACTTTCTTTTACTTTCATTCTCCATAATTATGATAATGAATGTCATCATTACTCTTGACCACAACCTGTGCGGTTCTTATGACATTAAACATTAATTTTGTAATGCTAGAACCTCTCTTTTAGGACTTTGTTATCAGTGTCCTCTAAGTTTGACACTGACTAAGGTTAGACTAACAATCTGTTAAAATGTTTGCTTACAGGTGACTATTATGCTGTAGAAACTATCAAATAATAAATACGAAAGCAAACTGCATACAATTGAGACATTAGTGCTGGTGGACATCCAACAATGAACAACTTACCTGCAGGTATCAATCCAGATAACAATTTGCTGCCCGGAGGTCCATTAATCAACCCAGCACTCCCCAGAAACCGAAACAATAACCCAAACCCATTGTTTAATGTGAGAGAAAGATTATTCCATGCACTGTTCTTCAAGTTTGCTGTTGCATATGCTCGTACATTTCCACGGCCCGTGAGAAGATTTTTCGAGTTCCTTGTACTTTTAAAAGCCCTTGTGGCTTTTTTTGTGCTTGCTTATATACATATAGCATTTTCAAGATCTCCCACAACATGTTTGAATCAAGTGAAAGATTCCTGGCCTAGAGATGGGATATTGAGGGTTGAAATACTGCGGAATCCTGAGCAGGATTACTCATTGGAACATAGTTATGCGAGAGAACAAAAACTGAAAAAGGATAAAATGGATCATAATACTATCATGGGAATGATAGCTACTACTGAGGGGTAAGTGAATGATATAAGAATAAGAAATACTTATATGTTAAAACTAATGTTACTACTTAGTCTAAGTTTTGAAATGCAGATCTGTTTTATTATTTTGTATGACCACGAAACAGATGAATAGAGGCCCATTTACAAAATACTATTATCAAAATTAGGCATCAATTCTATACTCACCATATATATCTATTAGTTGTGTTCAGAGATTCCAAAGAATAAGTAATGTGCTACAAACTGTACACAAAATAATGTATTTAGAATTGTTGATTTCTTAGTTATACCTATGGTTTTTTAATGTTTTTCTAATTCACACAATCAGTCTCAAGATTGATGAATATCTTGATCTGTTCACGCTGTTACATACTTAATATTCTATTAGTGTTGTGGTAATTAAAACAAATAAGTAATATTTGCTGTTTTTCCAAACAAATTCCAATAAAAACTCATCTTTAAATAATCTTTGAATAAAGTATTTACAGCAAATTATTCAGTAAAAAATGTGTGCAGGTTAAGTGATGGTTGACGTTTTGCACATTTTGGGTACAGATGGCAGTAACTTGATCACTGGCATCTTGCTGGTAATTTGAAAATTTGTATGCATTGTCCATTTCACATTAACAAACCAAATTTGATTCTGTCAGACACTCCCTGGCTTAAGACTATGGCGCAGTGTGTACCTAGAATAAGACACTTGCAGATATAAGATTGTTGGCGACTTCAGGCATTAGTAGTTCAAAGTAGTTGTATTGTCTTACAGTAATATATTGGCATTTTGCAACACGTTTGCCACATTATCTGATGTTGCTTTAACCTTGATTAATTTAAATATGTAGCAATGGCACATAGTCATGATCACTGTGATTCAGCAATTTTTTTTTTGTTGAATTTTGTATGATTTGCATTCTTTACGGTATCTGAGTGTTTGTAAAAAATTTACATATATTATTATTTTGACGCACCTTATAGTTTTCAATGAAGCCATAAATTTAGAGTTATGTGTATTCTAATGACAATTCAGTACAATGAATGGAAGGTCACTGATTCAAATCCATAATTTCAATTTCAATTTAAAGACATTTCAATGTTACCCACTTAAAACTCGTCCACTACTGATACCTGTTGAAAGAATTTTCGATAGGCTGACGCACTTTTTTTTTATGTGAATATATGACCGATCGTGCTGAGGGCCCACCTGGTGGTAAGAGGCGACCCCCGCCCATGACAACAGAAATGCGACTCGGATACAGTAATATAAGATTTGATACTCATCCTGCTGCGTCCATCACCCGAGACCGGGATGATACGTCTCATGCGCATGTAGTTTCACCGGCACCGGAACACAGTAATGCGCGCATCACTGCTTGGTGGTAGATTTCAGGTGTGGTGCAGTACCTCCCCGGACGTACTTGGAGTTCTACTGCCATTTTTGGTTGCTCCTTTAGCACCACCCATGGGGTACGTGTAGGGAATCAAAGGGTACACACCTACGGACGCGAGCAACTGGACCCCCCAAAATGCTAGGGTAGTTGCTAATAAGCTATCCATTCCAACCCTTTGAACTTACAATAATTAAAGGGGTTGGGTTGGGATGGGATGACAAGGCATTCAACTTTCTCTCAAAGCAGTTTTGCTTTAGGTGTAAAATAGTATGTAGCACGCGTTGAATTAGCACACGCCACGGTGGCGTTGCGAATCGCTAGCAAGGATCGTAGAGGTTTGAAAATATGCAACTATTATAATGAGAATCATACTAGCTCCCCACAGCGCAAGATCATATGACAACCTTTAATACTTATGACTTAGACGAGTCCAGGATTTACCCATTCGATTGATATAATAATACTCTATAATTAACCCATCATCGAAGTATCCTCACCTCCGACCCTTACGACTATACATATACTATACTGGATATTATTATAACCCTTTGCTGTGGTTAGGAAATAGTTACTCAGACAAGAGGTAATACTATCAATATTACCTCTTTTTGCCTGAAAATCAGAATCCAAATCAAAACATTCTTTTTACCATACAAAGTAAAAAATAATTATTTGTTATTTTCCGGACAGCCCTAATGAGCGGTCATTGACCGCGCTTATCATTCCGCACTCACACACGCATGCGATTACATTAATGAAGGTAACCGTATGTTACCTGGTAGGCTTTTAGGGTTGAATCTTGTCAAGTTTACGTTAAAGTTTCACTTGTGAGGACTGGGAAACCTGGTGGAGTGCATTTTAGATCAATCTACGCATAGCGCATGCTTAGATTGCTCTAAGAAAATATTATCATACTTTTTTAAACACCTTGTATGATAAACGTGAAAGGCAATCGAAGGGGTAACCCTGGATAAGACTCCTAAAGATAAGTTCAGTCCAGTCGAAGTGAAGGATGTTGAGGCTCTATTTTCCGAGAGTATCTATCAAACTTCAATCTTACCCGCCCAGTCTAAGCAATAATCCAGATGCAATAAGTATAATATAATTTGAAATCTAAATGATATTCTAATAATTCCAGATTCATCAACATAGAATCGTCTACCAAAGACGAAACATACATCGAAGTGGAAGAGTACATTCGCGACGGTACAGACTACGGTAACGTGACTCGTTACCACGAAGAATTCCAAGAGACTCCGCCAGAGCAGCTCGTGGAAACTCCTTATGTGGACAAGCCCGAAGAACAGGATGTCAACGTGACAATCGTGAGCGGAGCCGATGTGACTCCGGCCTCCTCCATTTGGGAAGGGCTGATCGGACTCGTGGATGATAACATTTCGGAATTGAAGCCAATTGATGTGAGTTGCCTTCACAGATAATTGTAACGTCTCAAGATATTTGTTATTCTATTAGCTACGAGTAGACCTGATGGTGTGTGGGTTTGTTTGTAAAAATCTAAGAATCCATGTTCACACATTTTTCTGCAATTTAACTATATGGTAATAATTTGCACGGTTGTTGTTAAAGGCAGAGTATACCAAGGTTCATAAATTCTAAAAAATAAGTTGCCCAAGATGTAGACGTAATTTTTAATAATATGGTTTATCTCCGATGTAGATGTTATTAAAAAATGTATGATGAAAATTAAGTTGATCTCTGATGTCTGTCTGTCTCTGATCTCATGTGTAGGCATGATTAGATACACGCCTTCGAGTATCAAAAAGTATTATATTGTAGTGCCAAAATAAACCTATACAAATAAATGAAATTGAAGTGTCTTTTTTGTAATGTCAAACAGCTTTTCAAAACGCCAATTTATTTTTTTATGTCTGTCTTTCTTTTCGGATAATCTCTGAAACGGCTGAATTGATTTTGACGGGACTTTCACTGGCATATAGCTGATGTTATAAGGTGTAACATGACTAATTTTATTTAAAAAAAAAAATCTTCAATATCGTAAGAAATTGAAGCAGTATTATTCAAAGGAATACCTACGAATACCTCGCCATGTAAATCAATGATCACAAATATTACCGTTGTCATATTTCAGGAGTCACCAGAAGAAAATGGCGGTGCCGCTAACGACTCCATGAAAGGTGAGTACAAAATTTGGAATGAAGCCTATGATCTGAAAACGGGTATATTTAGTACACCTCCGCTAAATTTCTAATAAATGAGTTTCCAAAAAACACCGACCCTTCTGTGCGCCGTTTTAATATTGAGGGGTTTTGGAAGGAGGTATACTAAATAGTAACCCTTTTTAGATCATTTTCACATGGACTTTCGCAAAGTTAATTAATCCATCAATTATAATTAGATCTGCGTCATATGTGACGGTTGATTTCTTATGCCAACCACTAACTGGAACTAATGTTATGCTCTCACTGTGTATGTACCATATCAGCTCTTGTTTCCACTATAAAGACAGGGCTACTATCAACAAGATAAATTAAGATACTTGATTTTGCGTTTCTGCACCGTGTGGAGAACGTGGTATTGGGCATACCAACATTTTTCAAGGTACACCTCTTTCGAATTGAAAGTCATTGTCTGTACTATTTGGTCACGGCGCTCCCACGGTATAGGTAAAATGTATACAAATAAATAAAATTGAAGTGTCTGTTTGTAATTTCAAAATAGCAGCTTTTTATTAAATACAAATTGAATTTAAAATTTGTGTTATTTTTTGTTATGAGTGTCGTATATATTTACGGTAATTATAAAAAAAAATCTGTTTGTTCTGTCTGTGATTATGACAGGAATTTTAATTTGAAAAAAAAAAAAAAAAAAGTATTGCACAAATAAAAATTTAAACTTCATGCGCACGATGCTCATGGATATGATACTCCATGCTCGCGGGAAACAGCTAGTCGTTTATAATAATATATCCTCATTATTTTTTACCATATTGGAATGGGAATCCACTATAAACCGATTAAAATATCCTCGTGCCACTTATTCGTAAGACTCATTCATAATATCCACTTCAAAGGTTTCCGCAACCATGACTTCCTAGGTTACAGATTATACAAATGGTAATTGCGTCATTTGGTCAAGAAGTGCGTCAGTTGACAAAAACTCACTTTTTCTTCTCACTATCTGATCCTCAGTGCATCTCAAACTCACTTATTAAACCCAAAAATAGTACTGTAAGTTTGTATTGCTCTTCTATTTTAGCTATAGTTTATGAAGATCCGTTCAGGCGTTGAATTTTTTGCGAGGTTTTTTCATGGCGCGTGTACTTAAGCTCCAGTAATTCCAATCCATTTTATGAAAATAACACACGGAAATGTGCCAGAGCAATTTAAATATGGATTTGAATCTGCTGCAATCAGCTATTATTTAAAAATATTATATTGTCTAAGCGCATTATTAATGTCGAAAGATAAATAAATGAATTGAATAATTGTCTGTGATCTCACAGAAATTAATTTCTCAAGCCCAAAAGCTATAGATGGCGTACCGGCACATAAACAATCAAACCTATTCTTAACAGGTGTCAATCTTTCAGAAGAAGAGTACATCCTCGAATACTCATTAGAGTACGGTTTCCTCCGTCTCTCTCCGAGCGCCCGGATACGCCTCAAGATTCCGGTCAAGATAGTGACTCTCAATCCGGAAACGGACGAGTGTTTCGGCGATCCCTTCTCCAGATTTGTGCTTGACGAATTCCTGGGATATGACGACTTGCTGATGGCGTCGATCAAGACTCTGGCTGAGAATGAAGATAATAAGGGTTATTTGAGGTGAGTTGGCGACGCTACTTATGAAATATTCAAAATTTACTTCAAAAGGTCCAGTTTTTCGCGTCCGTGGGTGAAAACCCTCTTGTATCCCTACACTTACCCCCTATGGTTTGCCAAAGGAGCAACTAAAAGTAGTAATAGAACTTGTGCCAACTTCATCCGGAAAGTGCTCCTTCCGAAGCTGGTAATCTGCCGCCAAGCAGATAACCAGCTGTATTGCTGCGTATTGCTGCGTTCCGATGTAAAGGTGTGGACGCGGGTGAAAATACAGGCGAGTGAGGCGTTTTAAAAAAGGTAACCACTCGGCATGTGCTGCGTCAGTGGAATGATACAGCGCTGGTGTTGTGTGGCACCGTGTTGAGAATAAATGAGTTTGGCTTTGACTTTGACCTGTATGCTCGTTTTCAATAGTTTTTTTTATATTTCAGGAATGTCATAACTGGGGAACATTACCGCTTCGTGTCGATGCAGACTGCTCGCAGTTCTTACATTGGTGCTTTCTTCATTATGATAGTTTTTGTAAGTGTTTATTTTATAATACATCATTGTCTTATCTGTTACATATTTTAAGTAATCTTAACATATCTTAACCTCTGACTAAAAAGAGGTGTCTGTTTATGGTATAGTATCTCTCAAACGAATGTGTTAAAAGCTGGCTTGATCGAGATTAGCTATAATTCTTGAAGATCTGTTCAGGCGTTTGAAGATCATCCGGAGTACTGCCACTATACCTGGAATCTGTCGCCAAGCAGTAGTGCTCGCATTACTGTGTTCCGTTGGAAGGGTGTGGGTGCAGGTGACTTAAAATGAGCTCATTAACATTACAGCAAGTCGGGGGCTTTTACATTTTCGTCAAATGATTTTGACCTTTTTACTACTAAGTTACCAGTATATCAAAACTCTCCATCTATTCTTTAAACTAAGAAATACTCAAGTGTCTATATCTCCTACTCTCAAAAATATTTCTTACTAAGCTGCCATCTATCGACAAGTAGTTCAGATACTACCAATAACAAAAATCCAAAAATTCCAGAACCCAAGGAAAATTCAGAAGGGTTCATATCTATAACGCCTATGCCTATGCGTACGTAACTGCTGCCATCTAGTGGCGAGTAGTGATAAGTTTTTCACCAAAAGAGGCGGGTTAATATACTTGTAGCTATTCCAGATTTTTGTGATAAACGTGGCATTGAAAGGAGAGGGCGCTGTTTAAATTTTAAAGGATAGAGAAGGAAGGAAATGTAGCAGGGTGTTTTTATGTCGAAGTTCAGGACTTAAACTGTAGAGGGCGTTTTTAATACCTGTGATTTTCTTATTGTTTTTTGGTCTTTTATGTAGTAAAAGGGTATCTTAGGGTAACGTTTGCATATTTTTAACGAAAAAATAACTATTGATCTTACATTCTTGAAGCATTCGAGTCGAACAACAAACAGTTCTAATACCAATAATATTGTTAAGTTATCTCAATTAAGAAAATAATTGGTGATTATCTAAAATATACAAATACCCATACATCAATATTTCCAACGTTCTGTATGTCCAACGTATCAATCTCAAACTCAAAGTCAAACTCATTTATTCCTTAAGATCTCAATTATTATTTGGACTCGTCAAATTTTACTCGTACAAGTAAACATTCGCCAGTATATAACGTGTCACAGGAACTCCTTAGGCACATTACATGCACTCAGATAAGTCTAATAACAGTCAGTTTTCATGTTTTAAATAATCTTATTTGTTAAGTTTACGTCTGTTCCAACCATAATCGACCAACCCGAGGGGAAGAGACAGACAAGAAACCCCTCGGAGACAGTATTACATATTCGCGAATACGGTCCTGCGTCTAGAGTTGAACAAATATGCAATAGGTACCGATAACAGAAAAATATACGAAATACGTAGCGCGAAAAAGAAAATTGTTACGCACTTAAAATGTACCTGACGCGCTTCACAAACTCCAGTTCTATTGTGACAGCAAACTGTGCATGTGCAAATGTGAGCTTGACAATTCCGGCGCTTAGTTGGTAGTAGCCCTGTCTTCGAAGCGAGAGGTTCCGGGTTCGATTCCCGGCCTGGCGCACTTGTCCTGTGTTTCTGTGTTTGTCCATGCCATCTGCGACATAGGGAATCCTAGTTCATAGTATGAGTGTGTAAAAAGCTAATGGGCATCCTGCAACTTTTCGTTTCAAGCCACCATAAAAATATCGATTGGAATCGCATACCGCGTCGACATATCAATTAATAGGTATTGCGTAAGTTCCCTTCTCGCACTAAAATCTGTGCTCCACCCCAAGCTACAGTTATGGCCCCTTTACAGCCCTTTCAAACTTTATTACGGTACCAAATTCCACCGGCCTCGCGCCGACCGGTGTTTGTTTTACAAAACTGAGGTGAACTGCCGCTTTCATTTAGTACTATCCGTGTTTGGGAATTTTGCCTCTGCTAATTGTACAGGGATTACTGTTTCGCTAGAAGCAATGTTGATTATATCTCGACAAATTTTTAATCAGTGCCGTAGTCAGCCGATCGCACTCCGTATCAGCCTCTAATGTTCCCACTGCACCACTGCAGGGACACCGGCCTACTCTCGATAATTGAGAGTGAATGACTTGGGCTTTGATCTACCACGGGAGCCCAATCCGGATTAGTAGATGTCACATGGCTTCGAATTTATGGTTCTAAGACATGCCGGATTCCTCACGATGTTTTCCTTCACCGTTTTGAGAACGTGGTATTGCGCACATAAAATTCAAGTGAAAATACTCATTGGTGCACGTGTGGGTTTGAACCAGCGACCTTCAGATTGAAAGTCGGCGTCTGTGCCCCTGGGCCACCACGATCGCACTCGTTAATAATTAAATCTCTTTCGAATTAGTATATTGTCTTAATTTTTATTTAATTTCGTTCTTTCCAAATTGAACTTTTATTTAATTTCGTTCTTTCCAAATTGAATTTAATGTATGTACTCATTTATTTCTCATTGGGCGTAGAATTGCCCCCTAGGCTGTTTGAAATCTCACCCGTGGTTCTCATATCTCATACGATCTCGAATTATCTTACGACGTGGTAAGAACGCATTGCTTTGTACCGCAAAAAAAATGTGTAACTTTCGGATTCTTCATATTGCTCACGTCTGTTTTAGTCCTGGCACGTACATGCTGGACGGTGCCTATAATAGTAGAAGAACTGTTCAAAGTTCGTCCGGAGAATTACCACCACAGCTGGCAATTTATCGCCCAGCAGCGGTAACTTGCCTTGCCTTTCCGGTGGAAGAGTTGTGCCGGTGAAATCATGCGCTCACGGGACGTTGCATCCCCGCCTCGGATCGTGTCAGGATATGACTGGGTTCTTACTTAGGTCGCGGAGAAGCAAAGTGGTATTACTGATGTTATAAAATCAATAAATAATTATTCATACCTTGTAGATAACCAGATAGAATACTTATCATAGTACTTAGTGCCTCCATCGGCGCCCAAAATGCTAGACGCGAGCATACCTCCGCTGTGCTCTGTCATATCTGAATTAGCCATAAAATTATACGTACCTTTGTCCCGTAGATTGACACATGCGAAACAAAAGGGTTTGTCCTCGACATTACAGATGCCTTTTCATAGTATCCATAAAAGAATATTCTTATAAATGTGTATGGCTGGCACCTATTCTTTTCGCCAACAATAGCGAAGTACGTATACCTTCTAAGAATTCATATGGTGATGACGTAGGTATTGTTTATCATTGGCAGTATTCTTACGTGGTTTTGTGCGATGAGTTGTATTATAATATTTATTAGTGAAGATCTTATCTTACTTAATGGACTCATTGGTAGAGATAAATATTTTGTGCCTGCTATTTATTTGATATTATTAATATGATACTAGCTGTATCTGGAATGTGTTGCAATGCCACGCAATAAAATTATTTCTATATTGATTTTTGAGCTAGAAACACTCGCGGGCGTCAAAAATCTGATATGCACCGTGTTGGCAACACCTCGAATGTTGCAAGCGTCTAAAGGCGACGGTAGCCACTTACCATCAGGTGGGCCGTTAGCTTACGTGCGTAATCATGCAAATAAAAGAAAATTACACGCATATAACGTGTAACTGGAGCTTCTGTCTTGATTGGCAATGTGACAACAAGCTGTCAAATGAAAGTTGCGCACGTAATGACAATACTACAAAAAAATAAATGCTTTCAGTTTTCCCAATATTTCTAATAATCCGGGTAACTTTTCCAATTTTTCTTTACATAATGACCTTATTTAGACTTTTATTTTAAAATGTAAAACAAAAAAATGACAGTTCGGTTTAGCCGTTCTCGAGTCTTACTCATACTCATTGAATACTCATTTACCGTTCATTCGTAAAAACTTAGTAATGTAAAATTTACATTCACAGTATTTTATAATATTGTAATATTGTTGAATAATTAAGTCACGGCACAAATTAGAATAGACAAGTATCGTAGCGTCAATAAATTCAATTATAATATCATTAATTAAACGATAATCAAAGAATAGCTGCTGTATAGAGACATTGTCAAGAAATTATACTAATTAATGATGATTATTATTAATTCGTTTAGCTGCTGTGTATACTGGCATTGTCAAGAAAAGTGTAAAAATAAATGAATGGGCTTACCAACGAACATCATTTAATTTTTATTGGTATAGATATATATATATATATAAATACAATATATATATAGATTTGGAGGACAGAGTAATCGAGCAAAAGCTGTGCTAACATTGTCATGTTGTATAAAATAAGTAGCGTCACGACCAAGATGAGTAAGGGACTTCAAATGCTTGTCTTTCTTTATTAAAAGTCTAATTGTCATATATGAAATACAATAAATAGACAAGTTCAAGCGTGGAGAGTACGCTTCAACAATTATTTCCTTAACTAATGCAAGGTATCGAATGTCGATGCTCAAACAATGCACACGTCACATCCAATATGTTAGGTTTAATCCAATTCCGTGACGTCAGGAGGTAGAGAAATTGCATTAATCAATTGTCGAACGCCACGTATTGTTCTAGTACGTATGCACGGTACGCCGGTATTTGATGTACGCTATACGTTGTCAAAGCGAAAACCGAATTTGGCTTCCATTCGGCCGACGTATTACACATCTCGTAAACATTCAAAATAAACAATGAAAATACGAATACCGCAAGCATATTTATGGGTCGCATATCGGCGAATCCGAAAAATGCAACATATTATATCCGCAGCTATTTCATTGGGTTCCAATTCGCGAAACCGTATACTCTATTAGTTCTCCACACCGGTATGTTTTATTTGAATAAAGTCCATTTCGAAGGTATCTACTATGTGAAATGATTTTTCTTTGTGAATTTGATATTCGAATTTTGGGCTCTAAAATAAATTGATGCAATATCTTTTTTATGTGTGTATTGCCTTTTTTGTTTTGCGTATGAGTCAGAATACCAAGCCTCTGGTTGTTGGTATATGTCTTCTCGAATTTACTATTCTTATTATTTCTAAATGCTGTTTGCATTTGTACGAGTATGTCATGGAACCAGTGAGCATTTTTAAATAAAGCTTTCAAAATTCAATTTTTATTGCTAATCTTCAAGAACTTAAGTACATATCATAATATGCATAGGCATACTAATGAATCTAGTAAGTTGAATAAATGCGAAATACTAAATTTTTCTCGCGTCATTCCTGCGCGATTTCCGTGAAATTCCCGAACCATACAAATAGCCGGCAACTTACTCGCAAGTTATTACACTCGTAGTGCTTCATGAAGGTAAACCGAATCGCGCAACAACCCGAACTTGTTCAACAGAAGGCATTTCTCCCGTGTCGATGTCGGTACACGTACTTCTTTATATGTACAGGTTGATTCTGAAATCAGCGTTCTAACCCGATAAGGGAAAAAGTAAAATAAAAATTATACAGATTGACAATTTATTGTTTACATATTGTTTTTTAATAATGAACATTGGGTCTGTGTAGGTTATTTTTTTATCCTTTAATAAGTCAGTCAAAATTCTTATGCTAAAAAGGGCTAGCCAAGTTCGCAAATAAGCATAATATAACTATTGCAAGGCCTCGTAAATCTGCCTGCAATGTATACAAGTCGTGTGATTAGTAAGCATGTGTGATGAGCATAAAAATTGTCTATGCCACCACAATTATTTAACGCCACCGCGTTTTAATTATTTATATTGAAACGCTTTTTAATAATTATCAGAAATTTATTTTTATTTTGGGAATTTCGTTTTCTGCCCCACTTGTGAACGAAGAACCCGCTGAAGGGATAACATTCTAATATAGCATCACCCCCTTCCATTCGTTTGATCGATCACTACAAAACCTATAATGTAAACGGGAGCTGGCTTATTTAACCTTATCGAAAATCTAATCCTATCATAATAACATTAATAACTCCAAGGAGAACCATCGCCGCCTATTTTTCAAAATGTATTAAATACTCAATCGATAAACGGCATACGAGAAAACCCCGTAGGCAAATGGCCCGGTTGATGACATAAATAGCACGAGATTTCCAGAAAATCCACAAGTCTAATGCAAATACATCTTATAGTATGCGTTTTAGAAATCTCCAGTATGCTTTGGCTACCGACTAATCTTTATACGCCCTAATGTCTTAAGTGATAGGACCGATACGGTAGCATATAGCGCTGCTAACATTACAAACTATACCTACGGTCGTAAGCCAGCAAATAAACGGCACTAACTCAAAAAGAAAATCCTTTTAATATAAACGTGTGGGTATACGATCGATGTGTCGGCCGCTCTTTAGTTTACGGTCGCCGTAAAAACTAACAGCTAACGGTCGGCTGGATTACATCCGGTCGATTGCGCGTAGATGCAACGCTCCGACGGTCCATGGGTGCGACGCATGCCGGACCTGGAATGTCTGGTTTTGGCCTGGATCGCGTGGTCAACAGTTTTCTGATATCTTCAGAAAAAGTGGGAGGGCCTCATGATCTCACCTAGTAAAAATGTTATTTTTACAGGACATGGCAAGTGGCGCGGAAGCGCATAAGTCATTAATCGGTCTGATTGGTATTGACTTTCAAGTGTTTGTGAACACTTGAAAGTCTTGTGAGTGTTCATTAATTTAATGAAAAATTATTTCACGATTTTATTTAAAAAAAATATATTAGGAGACTTCTTTTTAATATATAAAATCAATTATGTCTCTCCCTGTGCAAAATCCGTCTAAGATTTCCTTTAAATCTCATTTTTAAACGAGGCAATAAAATTTAGTCTAATTTTGGGCGTGTAACAGAAAACGGTCCGCTGCATTTCAGGTTGAGGGCGTCTTACGAGTAGATATGCATACGTACAATTGCGACGGTTATTATTAAAGTGGATGGTCTTTCAGGAGCAACGATTAAATGATATATTCTTGAAATCAATTATTTCACTATGATGGATATAATTATCAGTGCTTACTAACATCTACAAAGGTAGTTTTTTTTCTAAAAATAGACTACATTTTTCTCGATCTATATCGGTCGATTGGTAATCCATGTTCGCTCGCACCGCTGTTCATTTGATTCTTGGAATAAGAACTTCCTCCATAGTTACAAGCAGAAAGCTACACCGGCGGTCCCCGTGCGTCTATCAATCTTTTCGCCACATCATTTGCTCCCCGCCCCGCTCCCCGCTACGCCGCGATTGAATTTCATTAACGAAACGCTTAGTGCAGATTGAATCCATTTAACTAACAGTGGGATCGCCCCTTATAAATGTATGTTATGCGCTAGTTCTTATAATGGCCGAAAACATTTCTCAAACGAGATTTAGTATGGATTGTTTTTATTTAAATATTATAAATTGTTACCTACTCATCAAAGTCGTTATATTCAATGCAGGTTCCCATTCATAGAATTATATGATTGAATTTAAGTCACGTAATTCTTAATGACAGATTTTTAATCTGCTGATCATAACACATTTTAAGCCAACTTCAATAAAAGGACGTTTCCAATTAGGCTGTTAATTAGTACGGTTGTTACGCCACTTTTAATTTGATAGGGTGTATGAAGAACACTAAATTCGATCTTTTAGGGTGTAAAATAAGTGATTTAAGTTTTGAAGTCAGTTTTACGATTTTTAATCTGTTAATTATTGTCTGTAAAAATATCTTAAGTAGGTTTATTCTTATACCCTTGCTAGAATGTTGACTTCATTAACAGCGATTTATTGAATCAAAAAAACAACAAAACTCGTATAGACCAAATTAAACAGCACACCTATATCAGAAAATGAATAGCACGGATTGGAACGCAATAAATTCTGCCTAGTGATCCGACACTTTATGGAAATCGCGTATCACGGACAAACTCAGTTTGCGTACATCGGAACTATGTTGGATATTACTTTCGATGTACAGAGTTAATGACTTTATATCGAACATTCCCAATTGGAACCCGAAAGGCAACAAAGAGAGTATCCTAGTATGTTACCTATAAAAAATATATTAAAATGGAAAAATTTACATGGAAATTATATGGAAATGTTTTCTATCGCCTCACAATTATATCAATATAATATAGTTTTTGTTGTGTTCGTAATTGTCAGGAAAAGGTTTGTAAGAATAATTTTTTTTGGAAAATTCATTTTAAATGGCGGAAATTTAAAGTTTGCCCCTTCCTATCCAAAAAAAAAATACAATCCACTAGGCGGGTCGCTTGTATAAAATAATAATAAATATAAGAAAAGTACTTGGAAGAAAAATGACGTAGGCCGATATTGTTCAATGGTATCTTATTGCACCGACGGATTTTAGTGTGCAAGGCTATGTCTTGACGTCTAAAAGTTAAAAGTATTTAATTTAATTTACCATTCAGTGAAATTTTGTTTCAAATTTTCATTTTTCGTTTATACTGATTTGGTGCATGGCTTCAAGCGCTGTGCCTTTGATTCCAAATCAGGTCTTGTCATAAAAATTAATCACTGATGTTTTTCCACAGACGGTCTCCATTTCGATGCTTCTCCGCTACGCTCATCACCAGATCTTCGTATTCATTGGTGAGTACTAATTTATTGTCTTTATATAAAATAGGAGTATCTCGATATACTTATAATAGAAGAAAATGCCCTTGACCATTATGTTTTTATGTATGTTGCTGTATGGTATTTTTTTCATTTGTATCTATTTTATTTGAATAACATTTAGGGTCAGCTTATTCTTAAAATCATCATAATTTGCCTGTATGTTAAAAAAGTACTGATCAGTTACCATTTCTCGTACTGGTTTATCACGTTCATTATATTACGATAATTCATCATTAATTTAAATCTTGATTTTTTAATAACTTCAAAGAACAAGAAAAATACTTTTATTATAGAAATATTATACCAATATAACACGATGAACCTACTGTACCTACTGTAAATAAACTGTCATCAGCCAGTTTAAAATATATGTTTAGGCAATATTTGTTTGAAGTACAAGTTACTTGGAGTGCAATTAGAAGATGTTCAGCGAATCCGGTAAAAAACCTCGGAGCCGGCTCAGCGCAAGCTCTTTGTAATAACAATAATTGCGAATAACGCCCCGGGCCGCGACCCACCCCTGAAAAAATAATACAAAAATACAACGGAACGGGCGGTTCGACCGGGACTGCTTTAGTTCTAGGCCGGGATTGGGAGCTTTGGCCGAACTCGACTGCTCGTAAAAATAAATAATCGAAACTATAAACATAAATTTTTGGTAGCAGTAGCAGTTTTTGGTGGTATAAATTTATTGTATAAAAACTTGTATGACATAATAGTATCTATAAATATCACTTCTTCGCTTTCATATTAGGTGGGTAGAGTGAAAAAACATTGCTGTGGCTTCTCCACTGCTTAGGTTTGTCTGTTGTCGCTTATCACTGCGCGTAAATGCGCAATATTATAGTGAAATATATAAAATGTAAAACTCCTGACCGCAGAGTAAGACTCAAGCGGTTAGTGGCTACGCCTATAGAGAAAGAAACCTAACAATACGTTCCGTGTCCAGGAGTACAGGAGTATCGCACTGTGTATCTGGCCCTTGGTTCAGCATCCTAGCCTGAGCCTCTTTATTGTTGCTGAAAATTAACAGCCATTCCCAAAGTCATGATTACGCACACTATCATCATCAGCTTTTTAGTCAAGTTTTTCAGTCTACAGCTGGACATAGGCACTACTAATACTCTCCATTGAACTCGAATACGCCCACCGCTGACAAGCAAATCTGATCGGCCCAGGGCCGATACTCTGTCGGACCCCAGTGCGGATTTACCTAGCCCCCATCCCCCCCTCTTGATCTGTCGGCAATTAGCCAGATAGATACAGATAATTTTTTCCTTTCCGCGTTTCGCCTCGGAACACCACTTAGCTTAGTGTTTCAATACGGCGATTGTTTTGAATTTTATTTTCCAATTTCTTTGCTAGAAAATGAAATCCCGTAACGTCGGTTTTTATTAAGTTCTGCGAGGGATTTGGGATTATTGTTTGTACTGTTTTTCGTTATCTGATGCTCTGTTGTTTTAATGGGTATTAATCATCAAACGACCAGTTTTCACAATATTTTATATGTAATTTTTTTTGTACTATTATTTTATCAAGCTTATCTTACGGCTTTAAGACTATAATATTCTAGAATTTTCTAAGAGATATCACTTGTCTAAGATGTCTTAATCGAACCTTATCTAGCTTATCTTATTGATATTTAGTCCACAACTAGGTTTAACGTACATCGGCTCCGTAGATTAGTAGGTTTAGCCCTGCCTTCGAAGTGAGGGGTCCCGGATTCGGGTTCCTGGTGGGGGGGAGGGGGGGGGGGAGGATTTTGTGTTTGAGCGTAAAGTTTGTTCTCAGGCCTTCTTGGGTGTTTGTTCAGCCATGCCACCTGCAACATAGGGAATCCTAGTGCAGATATATGGTATGCGTGTGTAAAAGTAACGTGTAGACTTAACTTCAAATTTCCAAATTTTTTCGTTATCCACTACGAGGGTTCATCGGGTGACGGTTTATCGGATGGGGTCTATCTAAATTGGCTATGGAGCCCAAAAAGCATGTATCTGTGAAGATAGAGATAGATAGAGAAAAGCATGTATGGGTTCCCGTAGCATAACCAACCAGTAGTAGTAACGCGGGTAGTAACCCCCGCGTTACTACTAGTATGAAAATAAATATCATAAAAGAAAGCAAAAAATACAAAGATCTGTAGCAGTGAGGAACAGACAAGGACACACTCTCAAAAAGAGTTTCCATATCACTACATAGTATAAAACAAAGTCGCTTTCTCTGTCCCTATATCCCTATGTATGCTTAAATCTTTAAAACTACGCAACAGATTTTGATGTGGTTTTTTTTAATAGATAGAGTGATTCAAGAGGGAGGTTTATATGTATAATACACTAGCAAGTCACCCCGGCTTCGCACGGGTAGTTTCTGATACGACACTGATGCTTTACTTACCGTGCGAAGCCGGGGCGGGACGCTTGTAACATTATAAAAATAGTGCAGAGGCATGAGTGTGTTAACGTAGTTCTTTTTTTGTTCGAATTTTTGGTTCTATCGCATACTGTTGTTCTCACGCATGATGTTTTCTTCCACGTAACATATTATAGATACATGGGATTATGGCGCTAAACAACAATAAATAAATTAGGTTACTTAATTAATTATTTTAATAAACAATTTAGGTGGTCATTACACTGTTCCGTTTATCAAGCAACTTAATAACAACACGGCTAGTTCATAATAAGCTTTCTCGCTAATTAATCTGATTTAATGAATCTCGCTTTTATCGATAATGATATACGGGAATCACGAGTAACCATACACTGTTCGGATTTAATATTTTGTCTGATCCAATTGCTTTAATACTTATGAATATAATATGTTTTCAAGATAATTATGAAATATCTACTCTCTCTCTCCATTGTCATTCTAGAGATTTCGATGTTGTTGTCCTGTTGTTTTAGATTGGCCTCATAGATCAGTTGGTAGTTCTACCTTTTCCGCTGTAGGTGGTGGTGGGTTCGATTCCCCACTCAGAACAAGCACTTGCATGACAAACATAGTAAAAGTTATCTAGTTTCAATAATAGGGCTAGTTTTTTTTAAATTTATGGATGTGTCTGAACGAATTGAAGGCCTACCTGATGTTAAGTCGTTACCTCCGCCCATAACAACTGCAATATGACTTAGGTCCTCTCCGACCGAAGTATTCACATTATACTTATCGGAAATAACTAATCGGTGTCATATGAATGACACAATATTTATTTAAAAAAAATAGCCGTTCTTGTTTTGTTTAGCGTTAGATAATTGTGATTAATAAATTGCAATTTACGGAAAATACAGTACCCTATCATCTAACTGCACTTTGCCAGCCTAGCCTTTTTCGTCCATACCTGGAACAGTGGTTTGTTTTTCGGATAAGTGTACATAGGTACAGTAAAGTAACAACTTAGAATCAAATTTTTAATTTACCTTTTTTGTTCTACCTTTATAAAGTCTGAGGGTGTTTTAATATAGGTATGTATGTGCAAAGTATTAGCGTAGGTGTTAATATTTTTACATCTTTAAATATTTTATTTCAGTATTTCAATAAGTCTTAAGAAGTACTCCTTTATGTTAGAAATAAACCGCTTAAATTCTCAAATTAAATATTTATCTACGGTTTCCGTCCAACATTTAAAAGCAAAATAAGATTGATATCTAAAGAAGCTTAATGCTTAAGAAATAAACTATTCAACCCACAATATCTGATAAGGGCGAATCCGTTGAATGGGATCTCGTTGGTCTCTATGGCGACCTGGGAGGGACAGTTTTACAGGAAGTAAGTATGATTTTTTGTACAAAACTCGGCCAGGTGTATAGGTAGGAAATGGTAGGGAAAATACGCGTCGATTCTAATAATAGATATGAAGGAGAAATTATTTTGCAAATAAAGATTTTAGACTTTGATTTTGACATTTGTTTGGTCGCCATTTTATTTGGTTGTTAGGTCCAAATGCGGCTACCATAGATGTTCAATATTACATAATACATTTAATGCGTTTAAAAAAAATTAACTGGCTGATATTCACAAAGAATTGTCGTGCTACTTGTCGCCTGCGCGCTGATGAGAAAGTGGTGACGCATCACGACGAAATGCGATGGCGAAATCTTTGGTCCCCGTTATCACATAGTAAAATCATTTTTGTTGACAACTATTTTTACTTGCTATTTTATTATTTATCTAAAACTAGCGGTTACCCGGTGTGTAAACGCTAAAAAAAGAAATGGGTACATATTGTGCCTAATGCATTGTTTTAGTGGTCTAAACCATCATCTACTGAAACCGGTTTGGGGCACATTGGTTGGATGGTTTCAAAGTCTATAACGGAAATAGGTAGAAACAATTTTTGTGCTTTAAATATTAGGATGACCAACATCCAAATGTAATTAGATGACTTATTATGATAAAAAAAATATTCTGGTTTGCTTGAATCGATCTTTAGTGTGCGCAGAATTAAATACTATGCAAGTCTTTTACTGCTCAAGTTTTCAATATTAAATGGTCGAGTATAAGATCTAATGGTATAGTTGCTCACAATGCTTGGATAAACTTGCTAGTTCACAAGCGGATGCAAAAATACGAACCTGCCGCTTACTTTATCATAACTGTTATAATATAACATTTCTAATTAGCTTCTCTGTCAGGAACATAATTTATCTATCAAAAATAAAATCAGTAGGCAAAAATATAATCATTTTAATGACGTCTCACTGAATCAAATTTGGAAGATTTAAAAGCTAAAAAAAGGTGATCGTTTGATTCGTGATTGATAATATTGATATCGATATAAAACTTCCTTGTCGGAATTTTACATATAATTCATACATTTCTAGTTTGAAAGGCTCTTTGGAGCTATTGTGTACGCTGAATAGTATATTTCTCCTCTTTGGGACCCGGATTGGTCTCTATGACTACTCATCCCTTGCAGATATGACAGTTAACTGTTGCGAATAGATTCAGACTCTGTGTCGATACCAGTAGAGTTGGAATTGTAGTGAAAAATTTTTCTTTTCATTTTCTCACTTTGACTGTTTATAATTGTGCGTAAAAAAGTTTCGGCGTCGAAATATTCGCGTGACATTCATTTGAATTTCCTTTTTATGCGTATATTTATTGGGCGAATCTAGTATATTTTTAAATCATTACTACTGATAATATTTTGTAAGCCTATAAAATGTTCGGATCATTATTAAAATTGCAATCGAAATCGAAAATGTCGAATAATTTTAAATGCTCGCGTTTGTAAATTAAAACCCTTTGAATCCCTGCACGTACCTCCTGGGTGGTGCTAAAGAAGCAACAAAAAGTAGCAATACAATTCGTGCAAAGTTCGTCAGGAGAAGTACTGCCTCCACACCTGGTAATCTGCTGTCAAGCAGTGATGCACTCATTGCTGTGTATCCAAGTCGTATTGCTGTTGTTATGGGCGGAGGTAACCACTTCACATCAGACGGGCTCATCCAGCCACTAGTTACATAACAAATAAAAAAAAAACGAACTATAGAACAAGTTTACTTTTGACTGACGCCTATAGACGCCTAACTGACTGACGTAGCTAGGTAGTATTCCTTCGAAGCTGGAGGTCCTGGATTTTATCTCCTGCCGTTTCCAACTATGGGTGACTAGCATGAAGCCTTAGTATCAGTATGCAAGCGCTTGTTTGCTTGCGTTTATCAAACCTTCTTTTAAGCAAATAACGTATATTTTTCAAACCAAAAACATCACAGATTATCCTTTGCGCTCTGTGAGAATTTCTCACCGCCTTGTTTACCACCTGTATTCGGGCAGATCGAGAGATCCTAGGACGTTCAGCGGATTATGCTATCTTCGATACCTTTTGTGTGCACCTTTCTGCGGCTTAAGTGTAGTGTCCCCACGCTGAACGTAATAACAGGACAATCTGATAGTTAACATGTCCATGATCATGACAGTAGCGCGTGACCAGCCTTAGTGAGAAACAGATCGAAATGGTGGCTAAACTAAAATAAAATGGTTGTTGGTCTATTCGATTTTTGTTTCACGGTGCAACTTAAATGCATATGTAGTCTGTGCATCGCTAATGCTGTGGCAATAACGTGGTAAAGTTAAAAAAAACGTAGAGTTTGTCGCATTTTGACTAAGGAGCAGTAATATGTGAGGTGCTAAGCTAACAAATTAGTGAAAATTATACATGATGGTCACCTGTTGCGATAAAATCGTGTCCACAAAGCTTTGTCCTCCATGTAAACCCTTCATACCAACACATTACCTGGGATTCGATTCTCGTGGCCTAGCTAAAATATCGAATGCGAGATTTTACGAAAATGTGACTATATTTGCAATTACACCAAGAATAATTACGAAATATAATAAAAAATTATTTTGTTTGTGTATCTAAGTCAGGAATCGTTATATAACATATTGTGTCTCTAAATTCAAAGTACCAAAGCGGTGTACCAATATTTTAATTGAGATTTCGACAGCAAATTATTAAATAAATTGAACATAATAACAACTTCGTTTTAAAAAAAATACTAATCCCCGACTAAGTGTCAATGCATGAACAAATCTTCCTTAATGACTATAGCGTCAGCTTTTAGACAGAAAAAATCGCATCAAAATCTATCCTTTCAGACAGACACAAAAATAGTACACGCGTTAAATTTATACCACCCTAATTTTGCACCGTGGGTTAATAAGAAGAATAAAAAATATTTTTAGTCACATCAGCAGTTTATGTCAAAGTAATTTATTCTAACTAAATTATTGTCAGTTGGCAAATCTGTTTTTTTTTTTTTTAAATTAATATAATAAATATATTGTATATAGGTACTACAGGTAAATAATATATTAATGTCTGGTTAAAGGATTAATGCGAGTTATGAACCCCAGTTTTTTTACGCGAGAATAGTCCCCTGCACTCGTTGCTTTTGCGTGTTCCCTAGCACCATACAAAGGTGTTCGGAAATGTATACGAAAATCCTTTTGAGAAATTCTCAACTGGATCTGGGTATTCTTTTGAGACAGAAATATTGTTCGGCATTGTACTGCACCTTTGTCGTTTGCTGTTTGTAGAAATATCTCAGCAGACATTGTTTTGTTTGTCTGTGAAGAAATATTATACATGATAACTCGCTTAGTTATCATGAATGCGCGGATATATGCGGACAGCTAATAACCTAAATAGCCTGACATAACAATAATCCATGTTTGTATTATGTTACAGCAATATCATATTGCCACATGTCACTACGTTTCATGCACTACCTATTGTGAAAATTGATGCAGCATTCATAAAATAGTTTTACATAACATAATGTTGCGGTTTTTCCATTCCAACATTCCATTTTATGAAATGTAATTGAATACCCACTTTTAGTGGAACGAGCGATCGTTGCAAACAAATTTATCTCATTGTACTTGGACGAGTATGTATTGTATGCATAAGACGTAGATAGGTAATGCTAGCACAATTTAGATGGTGGCTTTGGAAACAAATCGTTTAAAAACAATCCTTTCGGTGGTTAAGAAAAACCTTCTTAAGATAAAAGGTTAGGGGGTAAATATTCGATCATCTAATAGGTGTGTGAATATGACTCCGCCCCTTTTTGTCAAAATAAAACACATTTGTTCGCTTACAAAATTAAAAAAAAAATTATTGAAAGTATGCTCCATCTGCAGCTACAACCTTCGCCCATCGTTCAGGTAGTTTTCGTATTCCTTGCTGGAAGAAGTCCTGGTCTTTTGAGCTTATCCAGTTGTCAATCCAAATTTTGATACTTTCACATGAAGTAAACTTTTCTCCAGTAAGGTCTGTCTGCATCGTCCGGAATAGGTGGTAATCCGAAGGAGCTATGTCTGGTGAATATGGCGGGTGGGGTAACACTTCCCAGTCCTGTCCCTCTAAATATCTTTTTACGACTTCTGCGGTATGCGGTTTGGCATTGTCATGCTGAAGAACTAATTTGTTATGTCTATTCACCCATTCTGGTCGTTTTTCTTCTATGGCTCGCTTCAAACGCATTAGTTGTCGTCGGTAAACTTCTCCTTTACCTTTCTGATCCCACCAAATACAGAGCATGACCTTGGCACAGTGAATATTTATTTTTGGCTGTGATGGGCCTGGTTCGCCTGGTTTCACCCAAGCTTTTTTGCGTTTAGGATTTTCGTAGTGTATCCATTTTTCGTCTCCTGTGACTATCCGATGCAAAAATCCTTTTCTTTGCTGTCTTTGAAGCAGCATTTCACAAATGGTTTTCCGACGTTCCATGTCTCTTTCTTTTAAATCATGTGGAACCCAGTAACCGGCTTTTTGAATCATTCCCATCATTTGTAAACGCTTTGCAACAGTTGAACGATCAACATTTAATGCTGCAGCTAATTCTGATTGAGTTTGGCAAGAATCTTCCGCCAATAATGCTTCCAATTCAGCATCTTCAAATTTTTTTGGTGGTTTTCCATGTTCTTTATCCTCAGTACTAAAATCGTTATTTTGAAATCGTCGAAACCATTCCTTGCAAGTTGTATTAGACGGAGCATGCTCACCATAAATCTCCACAAGCAAACGATAAGTTTCCGCTGCAGTTTTCTTCGCAATAAAATAATGTAATAACACTTCCCGCAAATGACGTTTATTTGGAATAAAAACCGACATTTTCGAAAAGGTGAAAACAATTGTTGCTTACACTTCAACCAAATATCATAAAATGCGTTAGATAGCTGACATTCAGTACTATCGAATACAAGTATGGTCATTTATTAGTACACGTAAACAATACTAAAAACGACATCTGTTGAGAAAGGGCGGAGTCATATTCACACACCAATATAAAAGATGTTGTATGAAAGAAAGAAGTAAGGTCAAAAAGGTCCCTGCCACAGCATGTTACATTGAAAGATTTAAGTGCGGAGCTGGTTTCAGTCAGCGTGAGAAATTGTTGCAAAACATACTTGCAAACATAATAAAGAACGCAAATAGTTATTTGAAAATAAACAATAAAAACAAGTTAACATTTTTTGTTAAACAATTCCATTTGTTACCCTATATAGAAGGTTTTTTTTAAATGATTACATGAGATGTACCCTTATACTGAAATTACCGAATTTATAATTTTGATTAAAATACTCTAAGGTACTTCCACTAGGTGGTTTTTCAAGCGAGAAAGTCATTGGTGCACATATGGATTGGAATTATCGACATTCGGACTAGAATTTGAGGACGCTATCCACACACCTCCTTTGAATCCTATGTAACATATATCCTCACCTAGAATGTACGTTTAAAACGTACATTCTAGGTGAGGATATATTTACCCGTAGTAAATAAAACGTAATTATACGTAGCTTACAACAATGCGTGTTCAATACATTCCGCACAATGTCGATATTAATTTCCGAATATTAAAAACAATGCAATACCAATTAAATTAGCAATGCTCTGTGGCTGTGGCTTCATTATCATTTGCCACTGTATGCGGTCCTTTTGTGATGCACAAATAGAAAGCATTCAATAGGTATAACAAATAATTTTAATGATGATACGGAAAAGCGGAAAAGCTTGCATCGAAAACGTTTAATTTTTGCATTTGCATAAATGTGGCATTACCTCTTAAGGGATCGAGTAGTAGTATATTGAAAATTGTAAGGGCCCACAAGTACAGACGCCGGCTTTCAATCTGGCGGTCGCTGCTTCAAATTCAGACGGGCACCTTGGAATATCAGTTGACGCGGACACCATACGATAATTAGGTTTTGAGACAAGTTTTAGGGTGGCAAAATATAGCCGACTATCTCTCATTCCGAGATTTTTGCCCTAATTTGAATAATATGCTTGGACTATATTTGACAAAATTTACATTCACAAGTAAACTAATAGTTAAAGTAAAGTCAAAACTCAGTTACTGAAAGTAAAGCATATCCGTATCGGCCTCTATTTTTCCCACTGCAGGGACACCGACCCACTCTCGATGATTTAGAGTGAATGGGCTTTTATTACGTCATCGAATTTTTGGTTGACATGCCGGCTTCCTTACGATTTTTTCCTTCACCATTTGGAGAACGTCGTATTGCGCACATTAATTTTTCAAGTGAAAAACTCATTGGTGCACGTGTGGGTTTGAACCAGCGACTTTGTTATTGAAAGTAGGCGTCTGTGCCACCACGCTCAAATTACAGTCAGTTTTCATGGTTTACCTGGTCTTTTTTTTAAAAGACTATGCCTGATCCAATATACCTATGAATAATTATTTTACTTTTATGTACCTACAATTTATTTCTCCGTTCCCGGATATTTTGTCTGATTTCTAGAAGCACAATTTGTTTCATTCTATTTCTTCTCCGCTAATGGATAATAGAAAAACAAAACCGTATTTAGGGATAGGAAGTGGAGTTGTTGTCCGATTTTAATGAAGGAAAACCCTGCAATGGAGTACAGTATTGGCATAATTAAAGGAAGAACAATGGTTTTTACGGCGGTCGTGTGGTCACGACGGATTACATACATTTTGTTTGTCAATGACCGTAATGACTGTTTTTAGCGTCGAAAGCAGATCATGCTTTGCCAGTTTTGGGAATTGGGAATGTTTCGACATTGTATAGGTCTAACAATAAAATAGAAAGTTTCTTTCCTAAATAAAAAAATATTAGCTATTATCTACTATTAATACTAAGAAGTACTTTTATTTCATTACTTTAAACCAGCAATTCTTGTATATATTTGTCAATTTATTTCGCGTATCTCGGATACAGCTCGAACTAATTTTTTTTTTCAAAAAACTAATAGTTTGAAAATTTCTGTTTAAATTGGGATTTGCTGTTTAAGTTAAAATGTATATTTTGTAATAACGCAATATTTTACAGAAAGAAAACAAAAAACCGAGCCTAGCTCGTTCGCCCCGGTACTTAGCTATTAATAGTGCAGCAGCAGTTTTAGGCGTTTTTACTATAATACCTTACATTCATAGAGACCTTTTTAGAAGACAAAACCCAGTATAAAGGGCTAAATTATTTAGTATCTACCACTGCTTACATTGATTTCAAGCACTACTATTGCTTCAAGCAATCATAGTCGTGGTAAACGCAAAACGTAGCAATTAACTCGTCGGGCGCCGCACTGTGCCGCGCCGCTCAGCGTTGTAAGGGAGGTCGCACGAAGCCATGTGAAACCATGCTCGTAGGGTACATATTAATAAAAAAAAAAGTGACGTTTCCAGGCATTTTTTTAGAATTAAGAATTCAAGGCAAAAATTTTCTTGGTCACAGGTGTGATTATAGAAAATAAATTAAATAAAATCACCGCTTATATACGCTATATATACAATCGCAGCTGCTTAGTTATTTTTATATTAAAAAAATCACACAAAAGGGAAATGATTTATTATTTCCCAATTTCCTTTGTTGTTTTTCATAGCACGTTTATCGGATTATATCGATATTGTATCAGCTTTCATGCCAATTAGTAAATTAAGAACAAAATATCTTGAACAAAATAGAAATGGGATAATGTTTATAAGAAAAGAAAAAGAAAATAATTGTTTCTTGGAAATCTATGAAAATGTTTCTAGTCTCGTTGTTTACACCATTTTTTATTGTAGAGTTACGCTTTAATACTTAAATAGAAAAAATAAAAAAGGGTTATACAGTCGTTGGCAAGGTGAGGCATTTGATGGTTCAACACGTTTTAGGTCTGGAACTATTATAATTTACTAATGTATTCATCCAGTGGTTTTTTTAAAGCTAGCAGTAGCTCGCGGATAACAGTTAGTTTAATTACATATAATACTTTAAGATTTATTTCAAGGAATCAATTAAAAGTGTTCTATTTTATTGTCTTCGCGTTTTTATGGTTTCGTACCCAAACGTTAATATGAACCTATAAGCCTGCATGCTCTATTTGTCCAAATGTCACCATATTTTTTTACTATGTCTTATTAGGGCAAATATTCTAAAAAAAAAAAATATTATTGTCTGATTTCAAATTCGAATAAACTTCAATATTTTAATCACTTATTTACTTATATTTTGGGTTTCTTCGAAGAATTTGTTCATATGTTTTTTATTGAATTACTTTAAACCTATCAAATTAAAAAAAAAAACATCAATATCGGTCCACAATTAGCTTTATTTATAATATAATAAAATAAGGTGGAACTCTCAGCCCTTCCGTAAAACGCATTTATGCAAAGAAACATGAAATACCAAAAATAATCCAAATAAGTTTAATTTGTATAATATTGGCCTAAGTATGAATGTTTAAATAAATTTTTATTTAATAGCAAAGTCTGAGGGCTTCAGAACATGGCGAAAATATCAATAGCTTCCTATAAATACTTAAGTGAAAATAACCTGGCGATGGCGTAGGCTCGATAATCCTTTAAGTATCTAATTTGCGATTTTTTTCCCTCTTCAAGGCGATTTTCCCGGAGATTCTCGCCAATTATTTCGTATCAAACTTGGCGTAATTTTCCACACCAATATGGTATTCGAAAATAAGCAGATAATAATAAAGTATCAAAGCTTGATGTTGAGGGGCCTCGCTTCTTTTCCGATGTTATTTGAGATGTGATTTTATTGATGATGTTTTTTTCTATTCTTTTTTTACGAGTTACCAAAAATCGCGACCATAGTTTAGAGACAGTAATCGTAAGAAATACGGCTTAAAATTTTACATCGTATGAAATTGAAGACCGCAATATAAAATTAAGTTGTTATTAAATTTGCGAAAATAAAAGCAATAAAACCTGCTAAAGGGTGTCTCATAAGCAATGTCGGTTTTCATATGTGAAAACACCTACGCCTTAATTTAAACATGTTACTTGTTAAGACTAGTCTCTAATTATATGAAGAGTACAATTGCTTTATTTTCTTTTAATCATTCTCTCTTTTTTACGACATTACTTTTTACAGCCAACCCAATTTTATATAATTTGTTGTAGCTGTATCATTTTCATAAAATTACATTCCGGAAACAGCATTTAAGATATCAACTCGAAGTGAGATTTTGTACCGATACAAATCCCTCTCGACTTGGAACGGGCGCTTGATACTTGACGCTCCGAACAGCGCATCGCAGGTAATTGGCATTAAACCGTGCTCGAAACGGTTGTTAGTGTAATTGAAGGTGAGCCAGCTCGTAATTAGTTAGCAATATGATACGTACAGTGAGCTGGTGCGGTGAAATACTCCGAGGTACACGAAACGATAAACAATTGTTCCAAATATTTGTGATCGCCTGTTTAGTTATGTAAAAATTAAGTTACAAAATAGTAAAGTTAAGAATCTAGGAAAGTAATCAAACAAAAGTCATCATCATCAGCTTATTTCAGTCCACTGCTGGACATAGGCCTCTCCAAGTAAGGGCCATTGAGCCCGGTCTACGGCTCTTTGCATACAGTTTAACAAGAGTAGTCAAACAAAATACCTTAATTAAATTTATCTAGATTTTAGTCATATTTTAGTTTTGTAATACAATAAAATAAAATAAAGAAGCTGCTGAAAGCGCATTGTCAAATCTTTTGCACTGATCATTTAACGCTTTAATTATTAGCGTTATGAGATACCAGCGTCCCCACGGTTGGCCATCCTAAGGCAACACTACATTTTTCCGGGATCAAAAGACGCCAATGTATCCAGAAATAAGCTATCCTGGTTACAAATTTCATCCAAATCCGTTGAGCCGTTTGAGCGTGAAGGAGTTGGTTAGTACAGACATAAGTCTGAAATAAATCCAAGTCATGATTAAAAAAATATAATTAATGTGTTGAATATTGGAATTTGTCCGCGGAGTGAAGATCAAAGTGACCAGTGTGTGATTTTATGTTAAATGTATATACATATATCCTCCATCCATGACTGGTTTCATAGCTCAGTTGGTAGTAGTTGTGTGTTAACATAAATGTATGTTCTGTGACTGGGTGTTAACATAAATAAGTATGTATTTACAAAAAAAGTACTATATGTATTCTAACAGTTATCTGTTATAACAGTTCCTGATTACAAGCTATGCTTAGTTTGGGGCTAGATGGCGTTGTGTGAAATATGTCCATTTTTTTTATTTTAAAAATCTATCTTTTATCTATGTAAAATAACATGGCTGTTTTTTTAAAGGCGAGAAATAAAGGATGAAAGTATTGAAGTCGATCCTTTTTTTCCCATTTTTGATTCAGTTACTTGTTGATATTTATGGTAGCTTCGCGCAATAAGCTACAAATGAAACGCATAGACTTTTATTGGAATGCGAATCAATAAATCTCTGATTAAAAAAATGGAGGCAAATTTAATTCGGAAAACGATATTGCACCCGCGTTATTTGATAACGGGGCAACTCGTCTTGCCACCTAGCTCCCAGTGCGATAATATCACAGTAAACTATGAGCAGCAGTAAGACTAGTAGGGTTATGAGTTTGTAAACGTAATAGATAAAGATAAAGATAGTTTATGTGAGCATCTTAAAAAACATATGATTAGGTACACACACATGCTTACGCTAACAGTAATTAAGATACTTAATTTAGGCAGATAAATAGTACCTATACAGTTTAAAAGCCTTTACCTTCCGTGCTAGTTAAAAACTGTGTTACGGCAAGGTAAGATTCTCATCCCATACTAATACGCTTTATTTCTGCGTGCATAATAGTAATATTATAATATTTCTGTACCTCACACACTATCAAAATAAGCAATTCAAATTTCTAACATTGTTTATTTAACCGACTTAAAAAGAGGAGAAAGTGATTTTTTTATTTGATTAGGTGACGCCGCCCATGGTAACGCGACTCAGTATAAGGTTTGGATCTTACACTGAGTCGCATTCATCCTAGTGCATCCATCACGCGACTTGCAGACTTGCACTGCGAAGGTCGCTGTGTAGAATCTAGATGCAGAATGCAGTGGTGCACCTATGAGCTTTTCGTTTGATACATTTATGTGCGCGTTAACATGACTCTATAATATGGATTGAGTAGTAAATCAAAGTCCATTCACTCTCGCTTTTCGAGAGTAGACCGGTGTACCGGTGTACCTACAGTAGGAACATTACAGGCTGATAGTGAACAATGATCTATCAAAAACACTTTTTACGCAATACAGAACACACATTACTGCATGCTGTCTATATTGCAGTAATATGAATCTGGGCAGTAAATCGCAGAAAAGTACGCAACGAAACGGGAAACGGGGAAGCGATGGCGAAATTAATTCCACATGATGAATGATGAACGATGACGATGCAATTTACAATTTTTATACTCAAATTATTGTGAAAGAATATTGGATGGTGAATCTATTTTGACACCTTGGCCCGCCTGCCAGTTTGATGTAAACTTTACTTTGCTTATACTGATATGCCTTCAGATTGTTCCCAAAGATTTTTTATCAAAATCGGTTCAATAGTTTGGAGTTAACTAAATAACTGAAAAAAATATTGTATGTCCTCCAAGTAAACGAAATTGCGTATTTTGCTACTCTCAAAGTATTGAAGTCGTTTTCTTTTCGATTTTTAAATAACTTTAGACTTGTAAACTAAATCTAAACTAATCAGTTTAGAACTAAAACTAAAAACAATAGAATCTTTTTTGATAAAATTTCTATGAGACCAATTTGAAAGTATATCCTTCCTTTTCCAAATCGATTAATAAATAAAAGAATAAATAAAAAAAGATTTTTTAAAATAGATTCTTAAAGACGCTTGGACGGCAAAAGCTTTTTAAATAAATAAACATTTTTTGTGAGTATTCTAAGAAGAAAGTTGCCGAATTAAGGGCGAATGTTGCCGTCGCAAATTTCGTTAACAGCCTGGACATTTTAGACAGGGCTCCAGACTTTTGGGACCGCCGCAAAAATCAGACGACACACAAGCTTCACGCCTTCACGCTCTCTGCGTGACATACCCATTATACGCAACAAAAACGTGGCTAGACCCGAGACCCGATGACCTCTTTCGATTTGGGACACGTCACCCTTTCACCCAGTAAGATGACATCAAAAGACGTGACAACTGGGAACATGAGCGCTTATTTTCGATATGGAAACTGTACGAGGATTATCCTACGGCAGGCAAACAATCGTCCACAAAGCCCTGTAGTCTCGGAGCTGGAAATGATTTTCTTTGCCTAGTTTGAAGTCAAATGCCAAACACAAATATCTTTTTTGGTATTATTATACCAAAAAGATATTTGTGTTTGGCACATTTTTCGTGGTCAGACCCTACATTTTAATCAGGTCTTGGGGGTCTCATAGCTCGCGTCCGTAGGTGAGAGTACCCTAAGAATCCTTACACGTAACTTCTGGGTGGTGCTAAAGGAGCAGCAAAAGTGCAAAGTTAAGTGTACTTGGAGAAGTACTACTTTAAGGGATGCTTCAATAAAAAGTGAAATGATGAAACACTATTAAAAAGTACATTCGGATGATGGGTTTGTCACGTGCTCAGTCCACGTTGGGTAGAGTCGCGACAATTTAACTAATCAATAAGCTAGTTAATTTGCTGTGTTCCGGCGGAAGACTGTGTCGGTAAAATCACAGACGCATGAGATTTCATCCCGGTCTGATAATGAAGGGCGCATTGCGATGCGACTCAGTTCTTTTCATACTTAAGTAGTACCTCGTATTACTGTTGTTATGGATGGAGGTAATCATTTAAAATCAAGGGGGCGGTCAGCTCTTTCCAACATACATTACATAAATAAATAAAAAAGTTGTTCGTGTAATCGACGATTACTAACTAAATCACATGTACGAAACTAGCCACTGGTTCGTGGACTATATTCATAGAGCATACGTGAACTATGCTAACGAAAAGAAGATAAAACCTTTATCTTATTACGGGTCTTTCTGTGTCGTAGCGTCACTTTGAAAGGAATCCTATTTCGGTTATCCCTTTTTTGGTGGTTTTTGTTTAGTCCACCTCTCGCTCGGTTTTGCAGGGTTAAGCTAATTATTTAATTCATTACGTTAACAGATTCATCTGTAAAAGCTTTGCATTTTTGTGTGGAAGTTGGAGAGGCGGAGTTATAAGGCGACTGGAACCGCTTAGACAATGGGAACGTGTTACTTGTAGCCTCAATAAAAAAATTACTTAACGATCAAGACTAGCTAAAAATATGAAAACAGACTTCAATTTGTTGATATCAGTTTCAAGAAATTTCAGTTTTCAGATCCGAGAACAAATGTCATGCTCATCACACAGCCTGTGTCTTGGCCGGTAATCGAACGCCTGGCTTCGAAGGCAGGGCTAACTAGCAACGAGACCGTATCAGTGTGCATATAATGTGTCTAAGAAGCTCCTGTGACACGTTATATGCTCACGAATATTTTACTTGTGTGTATAAAATTTGATATGTCAAACGATACTTGAGATCGAAAGAAAGTCAAGTAAGTTTAGTCGATGGATCGATTTATCATCAAGCTATATTACCTGTTGTATTTGATAAGTTTATCAAAGCCAAGAACCACTTGGGATTTAGATACTCGAGGTTAAAGTTGTGGAATAGAATATTAGATATCAATTAAGGTTTCACAAAATCAACCCTAAAACAACAATAAAACGGTCCCACCTTAAATTGAAGTTCACAATGACAAGTCATTCTTGTTGCGTAATACGTAATTAAAATTAAAAGTAAAATTAAAAGTATAATTAAAATTATTGTACCACGTACCGAAAATTGCAAAGCATACAATTTTGCCCTAGACTTTCGCTGACTATGTCGGGTGCGGTTGGGGTTGCTACATTCAGACATAGCATTTTATTTTTCAATAAGGAATAGCCAAGAGTGCAGACGCTGCTCGTAACGTACCGCGATAGGTAAACTGTATATTTTTAAAGGTTTCCCGTTGTCGGATCGTAAAGAATGATCCGATGTCTCGGGCGACACCATTACTTCTCGTAGCGCATGAAAAATTCATATTGTCTGTGTTGCCAATGGTGTCGGCCCTTTGTGGATGGCATTCGGTGACTACGTGCTTGAAGCTGGTCAAAAATGTGAAAACCTTCGCGGGTCCCATTGGTGAAAGAAATCTAGATAATAATGCGTGTAGTTTCATGTAACTCCTGTTTGTCTGGTCTACACTTATTGTTTCCTTCTATTTTAATTTATCACACTTATATTATAAAGGCGAAATTTGTTTTTATATGTTTATTTACTCCTTCACACCTAAACGGCTAAACGGATTTGGATGAAATTTGTTATGAAGGTGGCTCATAACTTGGATTATCACATGGCTACTTTTTATTATGAGATAGTGAAGTATTCCCGTAGGATGGCCGACCGCGGGTACCACTGTGGGGCGCTGGAAATCCCAAAGGTTATTGAATCTTGCTTATAACGCTCAATTGAATCATTAAGCAGGATGCGTAGCAAGAATGGTCGGCAAAGGTGGTGCATGGTTCACGACAAGTATGACATTTATCACCAGCGTTGACGCTAGTTGCTTGCAAAATCTTACGATCTGTCTAATGTATAGAATTTATGGAGTGAAAGTCAGAGCTTGCATCGCACAAAAATCTTTCTATAAGTATAAAGCAGGGTTGGGTTGGTCAAATTAGTTTTAATGAAAATGTTCACTTATTAGACACGTATACCTTAAGTGTAATTGATTGCGCGGCCATTTCCGTCTGAAATGGATTTTTTATTTCCTACATTTACGCTCGAGAGTATCGTTGGCCTAATATCCATAGCTTACTTTTAGCACATTTATATTATACTAGCGGAAACCGGGACTGTGCTAAAGCGTAGTAGCTAAACGAGAAAAAAAGAATTGTGCCTAATGTATTGTTTTAGTGATCTAAAACTATCTTCACGTTATTTCCTTTGCGGTTGTAACCGGTTTGCGGCACATCCGTTGGATGGTTTCAAAGTCTATAACGGACACAAGTGGAAACACTTTTTGTGGTTTATATTACGAGTTAGGACATTTATAGGGTATTGCGAAAGGACCAATCCAAAGTAGCAGTGGAACTTGTGCCAAATTCGTCCGAAGAAGTAATGGTGTACCTAGTAATCCGACGCCGAGCAGTGGTGCATTCGCGTTGCTGTGTTCCGGTGGAAGGGTGTCGGTGCCGGTGGCAGGCATATGAGGTGTAACATGCTCGTCTTAGAGATACGGACGCGACGCGATGCGACTTGGTTATTCTCATACTTTAGTAGGCGAAGACCAATGTGAAAAATTTGGTTTAGCCATTTAGAATAACACAATGAGAAATGTGGTTTTGTTATTCTATGGGATGTATATAAATATTCATGGTCATTGCACACAGCGTAAGGTATAATTTAATTCATTTAATTTTGTAAATGAATTACATATAAATACCCAGACACAGAACATACATAGATCGCCACACAAATACTTGTCCTGAGTAGAACCAACGGTCTACATAAGGTAAAGCTACCACCAAACAAGCTATGGCCAAGGCCAGTTCTTATGATATTGTTTTTAATGATTTGTAACAACGCGCAAGATATCTTCATTTACTCTGAAACTAAACATATACGTGATACGAATTGGAGCTTCGAAGAATCTAATTTCCATCGGTGATGTGATCGTCTGGGGAAGTCAAAGGCAAAGTCAAAAATCTTTATTTCCGATAAATTCTTAAAAAAAAATATCATTTTTTTTTATATATATTTACGCAATATCGCAATATCTGAATTTTAAATAAGCTTTAAAGAGTTATTTTTGTTGCAGTTGATTTACTACAAATGTTGGAGTTTAACGTGACTGTCTCGTTTCCCGCAGCTCCGCTTCTCACCGTTATATTGGCGCTAGTTGGTGAGTCAAAAAAACTTTTAGAAAAAAAAAAAAAATTGCGACACTTGTTTTTTTTAGAAAAACATAGTCCCATCTCAAGGTCCTCGCGGGACTGGTAGTTTTCAAAGGTGTCTGCATATCAAAGGTACACGGGCGAAAGGAGCCGTTTTGCCACTACGTGCACTGTACACGTTATGAATTACTGCACTTAGGAAATTGTTCATTACGTAACATAACACTGCACGTTAGAAAATGCGATTGCGTATAGGGAAACATAACAGCTCCCCAAACATTTTTTATTGTAGTGAGTCACATTTGGCGCCCAACGTGGTGGTATAGTGCCAGGTGGGCCACCATAATTTTTGGTTATTAAGTCAATTTAAGTATATAAACACATTGATTCATCATACTATAGGGAAGACATGACTATTATTGTGAGACTATACAATTGATTGAGCCACGTCTGGTAACGATGTGAGTTTCCCATCCACAATGCAGCCACGCGTGATTTCTTTATAAAAGAGGTTCATTTAATATCAGTTATTCATAGTCAGCCATACGGTTATGAATATCGATGGAGCTTGGTGATGTAACCCCGGGTTGGGTGCCATTTTGTCGCATGTTGCATCTACCTATCAGTGCATCTCCCTCCTACATTTTGGTATACAATCTATACTAAGAAATTCGTTTGTTGAGTGTCTTCATGGAAACGTTAGTAGGTCGGTCGATTCAACAAGTAAGTCGAGCAGTGGCGCCTGTTGCGCGACTAGCGACGAAGGGGGAAGGGGGGGGCGGGGCATCTGTTGCGCCTCGCAGACGCCACCGCCGCCCACTCCAGCTACGCCCGTGCTTCCGTCCATAAAGGAAGATACTTTTGACCCATTTCCACACATATTTCTGCGCGTTTTCTCTGTTACACTTGCACCCGAGGATGCATGCGGTACCTGGGTGCGAGCAGCATCTAACTAGGTTCCACCTAAGTTGCCCCACCTCAAGCTCCAAGCCATTAATATTCGTATTTGCGTCATGCAATTTGAAAAGGAAACCTTTGTAAAATTGAATGATGTTCACTGCGCGCATCGTTAGGAGGTGCAGATTTTTCACCTTCCCACGTTTGCCATCAACTTTAATGAGGGCTTTTGATGAGAGGCTTCTACTACCTAACAATGACGCGACAACTTTGATATTTGCATGCCTTTTATCGCTAACGATTTGTTCGACTTGTTTATTATAATATATTTGATGCTATCTTATCTGTGACTCACGGGAAATATTCTTCGCGGACTTAAGGGTGTCAGGTTGTTGTGGTATTGTGTTCGTTAAGCATATTCATTCAAACAACTTCATCAATTCAACTGTTGACTCTGAATAGGCTGATTTTCATTTAATTATAATTAGTGGTACGAATTCCTCGGCGTTCGAGACTGAATCCAAGCTGGCCGTTTTATTCTGTAAAAACAAGAAACATTTTAACTTCATTCCTAATTCTATTCCAATTTTGTATAAATTGGAATATAAGTAGAAGTTTATTATACAGTTCTCTGTTCTTAAGGCAGTTTCAGGGCTGAGTTTCATTCCGTATAAATATTGGCAAAGGCTTCATTATGTACTTGATAAACAATAACAAAAGCAAGGGGCCATAGCCTGAGTACCTACGGAACAAAAGATTGATTTGCAACACGAAAATTATGTTTAATTGAAGGTTGCTATTGCTAGACAGCATCCAAGAATTAACGAGTTCAGTGGACCGTTAAGGACGTGATATTTTTGGATATATCTCCTGTAGCACTCGTAGCAGCCTTTTTAATGTGACAAAAGTGACGGGGTGACCTGACAGCTCACTTGATCTTAAGTGGGTACTGTTGCCCATAAACAACAGCAAGACGCCTCGGGTCCTCCTAATTGAGTATGAGAAGATCTAAGTCGCATCGCGTTGCGCCCGTCACTCTAAAGCGGAGACGTAACATCTCATGAGCCTGTAAGTTTACCAGTACCTGCAACCTTCCGCTGAAGCACTAAAACGCGATTGCACCACTAATTGGCGGCGGCTTACCATATGCGGTATACTGTCAGTACTTTCCGGATGAATTTGGCATAAGTTCTACTATTAGTTTGGATTGTTCTTTTAGCACTACTCGGAGGACCATATAGGGACTCTGAGGGTACTTCCCTACGGATGCGAATAAAATGAACCTCCAAGCTAAGCCGTTGGGCCATGTTACTGAAGTGACGGGACGAGCTGAAGGCCCACCTGATGTTAAGTGGTCGCCTTCGTCCATGACTACAGTCATATGAACTAGATCCTCCCGACCTATGTATGAGAAGGCGCACCCCGTGGCGCCCGTCATCCGAGACGGGTATGTTACATATAGCAACATCCTAAATAATTGAACTTATTATTAGTAACCAAACTAAAATTGTGCACTCGTTTTAACACTACGTAGGAATTGGTTTTTAACACAAGTTGTTCGCGTCCGTAGATGTGTACTCTTTGATTCCCTACACATATCCCCTGGGTGGTGCTTAAGGAGCAACCAAAAGTAACAGTAGAACTTGTGTCAAGTTCGTCTGGAGAGGTACTGCCTCCACACCTGGAATCTGCCGCCAAGCAGTGGTGCTCGCATTAATGTGTTCCGGTGCCGGTGAAATCAGTGCGCATGAGACGTATCATCTCCGTTTCGGGTGATGGACACGGCAGGGTGAATGCAACTTAGTGTAAGATCCAAATCTTATACTGAGTCGCATTACTGGTGTCATGGGCGGGGGTCGCCACTTACCACCAGTTGGGCCCTGAGCTCTTACCGTCATGAAATATTGATTAATTAATTAACTTAATTTATAAATTGACTTGATTATTTAAAAAAATTAACAAGGTATTTATTTATGCCTTTTAATTAATATGAGACTTAAAGAATTCTTAAAGGTAGTGTCATTGAAATGGTGTAGGTCGTTCTCGCTCAGTAATGAGTCTAAAGTTTTATTGTACTATGGCTAAAAGGAGGAGGTTATCATTGATTTCTTCGCCATTTATCAACCGATTTGGAAAATTCTTTTTTTTATTTGAAAAGATATGATGTTAGATTGGTCTCATAGAATTTTCATCAAATCGGTTCAATAGTTTGGTTTTAAATCAAAATAACTGGAAAAATACATCATCCAAGTAAATGAATGTTGCTACTCTGAAATTGAAGTCGGTTTTTTACGATTTTTTAATCAGTTTGGAGACAATCGAAAGTCCAATTGAATGTTGATATCCGATGAAGAACCGGTGTGTTCCGGTTTGAAGGCTAGATGTCGCTGTTGGAAATGACCATGAATATTTACTTATAAAATGTCTGTACCCGTCGCGGTTGCACTATAATGTACAATACATATGTAAAATGTGTCCATTCAAACGTCAAACATCGTAGTTTCTACGAGCAAAATGATTTTTTATTAAAATAATAATTGCCACTGATAACTTGCATAGATGTTTCATAGATGTTAACGTCTTTGTTAACTGGTTGTGATTGTTTATATTATACTTAAGATGTGGTTAAAAGTTAGCTTGTATAATATATAAGTGTACCTAATTATGCGTACCTAATTTTCAAAATTGAAAGAATTTATTAAATAAGGTAGTCATACTCGTATTAATTTTCATCTTTCATAATATTTTGGCTTCTTAATTGTATTTTAATTATTGCTGCAAATTAATTTTGTGACCTTACACAGAACTATTAAAGAATTACTATTTCTTTAATTACTATGTTTCTAGAGAAATATTGGACCGTAAGCTAACTAAGTTTCAAAATCCGTGTAATAGTTTTTGAGTACAACTCGAACAAACAAACAAACAGAGAGATAAAGAAAAATGATTTATTATGGTATCTTCTAAACACGTTTTCTGTAATAAAACCTATGTACAGATTTATTCTCTTTCTCTTTGTTTAGATTACAAAATAGTCTTACTAAATCAGGTAGTCTTCGAATAAAGGAAGTGATTCTTAATCCGACTATGTTTTCTTACTAAACAATATATTGCCTGTATATGGATGTATCGTTTTTAAAATAAGGAATGAAAGAATTGAAGTAGGTATTTTTCGATTTTTAAATCAGTCACTTCTGTATGATTAACACGTAGGTTGCCGTAAAGATACAATTTTAAAAATTAATGTGCGAGAAGTATTAAAGTCGGTTTCTACGATTTTTAACATGTTCCGAATCTTGCTTAAAATCAGTTAGTAATAGTTTGTTAAAAGATGCCATTTTGTTTAAATAGCATAAGTTTCCCATACAAGTTCCATATTTTGCTTTATTGCTGTATTCAAATTCACCTCGCTATTGCCTCGCTAGATCAAGAAACGAGTGATCGTCGTCTGCCATAAAATTGATCCAACCGTATTTATACAGTTGTGGAGCGCATCTATTCGGGAAAAGTTGTAAACCAAATTGCAGTTCGTCTGACTCAATTATTGTTAGCAGCCAGTACAGAAATTCTAATCTTGAAGTTGAGCACGTGTGCGCCCGCATTGCATATCCTCTGATTAATATCGCTCCGAGTCTGCTTCGTACGGCTTCAGACAACTTTCGAATTTAACCACTACATATTGCACCGGTTCGGTACTGTACATTCGCGAAATCTGTTTGCCGTTGGCGGAACTACTTTATCCGCGTCTCTTTGCTGACACTTTGATTTGGAATTCAGAGCGCTGAGGTGTTGAAAACTCGGTACATTATTAGCTCGAGTTGCGATGTAACAAAATAAACAACGATTTGCTACAAGATGCAACGAGACCTTTTATCCGCTTAGCTGATTCTTTTCAACTAGTTAATATCGTGTATACAACAAGGAACTTGTTATCGCTCGGAATACTTAGCGTATTTTTCTTCGCGAGGAGCGAGTCAATATGATTTCCTCCGAGGGAGATTTTTATGTGACGTTAGTAAATTGATAAGCTGACAAGATTCAATGAACTGTGAATAGCGGACATTCCTTTTCGTCTCGAAAGTATTTATGGATCGAGAAAAATGTCATCTTTTTAATTTATTATCTCTTAGGAAGTTCTTTTCACTCGTCATTTCGGGGAGGCTTACGCTTTTTAAATTTCAATCTTGCGACGGCGATGCTATCGTGCCTCATCCGTCTGTGCTTCTCGTGAACTCTGGAAAATGACTGCCGAAGGGATTATATTCAATCCGTTCCCGGGAGCCTCCCCGATGTTCGGCATATTTAATAAGGCCCATTATCTACATCGCTGTCCTCCGTTTCATAGACGTTTCAATTACTAAGCTTTTGATTGGACTTTTTAGAGTCGCATATCTGCGTTTGCCATCTTAATCTTCAATTCTCCGCGTTTTAAAAAATATTGTTTGGCATTTTTGAAACGTAGCTGCACATTGTCGCGTTGAAATTGAAAAGGAAATCTTGCCTCGCAGTGACTGCCCAATGGAAAACAATATCAGCCGGAGGTGACGCGCGACGCACGGGCCTATTTCAGTCGTGTTTTGTTTGCGCGTGGCATCACGTTCGAGCACGTACCCACGCGCACTCTGAATACTAATGCATATCGTAGGCTTGTGCCAGTGTGGAGAAGAGATGTGACATCTTTACTTCAGAAATCTGTTCCGTTCACTCACTGTTGATTGAATAACATTCATTCAAGTCATTCACTTAATTAACTTTTGAATTGGATCCGTAAAGTTGTTCAAAAGTTGATTGACACCATGTCACTGGTTACTAGATGCCATAAAAGATATTAAAATTCTTATGCTTGATATTGAACAGAAGTGAAGGAAAACGTCGTCTAGCATTAAAAAAAAACCTGTAGCGAAATAATTTCATCTAACCGATATTAACGGCAAAAGCCTCCCGAAATACAATTTTTCTAGACCAATTAAAACGTCAATATAAGATTAGAAGTACTAAATATTAATATATTTTCAACGATGTTGCATTGAGTCCCTGATCGAAAAATAAGCAGTGAGCTAATTTCCTATTGCATTGCAACGAAGAGAAGACTGATAAACAGAGTTTCGCTCATTGCTTTTTGGATTGGTCGCCACTCTAGTAATGCATGGCAGCGGATAGGACCCGCGTCCGAAAATTGGATTCGCATTGTATGCACTGCACGGTATTAACGTCCCGAAAAACAATGCCCAATCAAATGGAGTGCGCCGCTCCGCACTTTGAATCCGTTATCATATGGAGCTCTCCATTTTTGCATTGGTGTTTTGATTTATTGGCATAGTGGCCTGTTCATCACGGATGGACCTGGTTTCGTTGTTGCTGTTGTATCATTTAAAGGATCCACTGGCATAGTTTGTTTCAATTCTTAAATAACATACATAAATTATAGCATTTTTTAAATGGAGGAAACGCTCTAGAGTCGCATCTTACTGGCATTGCTTAGTTTTGGCGCGGGGAAAATTACAGCCGCATAAAACATTCCATTCTCATGTCTTGTGGGCTTCCTCAGTCGTAACATGAAGTGACTTGGGTCTTACCATACTTGAAGGATGGATTCTATTTTCATGATCAGGGTTGACTCCTTAAAATCAGTTGGGCTGTCAGATCGTTCCGCATCTTTCGTCACGTAAAAATGGTAAATGGTAGGTTCCATTTTACACCGGCATCATTACGCTATATTACTAACAAATTTTTAGAAAGACATTTGTCATTAGTATATAATATTGCAGTGGTTTAGCCGAAAGCGTTTCGGATAAGAATAAGAATGTAGAAATTTATAGTATAATTATATTATAGTATATTTTTGTACTATAAGTTTTTACATAACTTCATCCTACTCAATTGCAATCATCATATGCTAATCGTGATGTTTCGATTGGTCATTTTCGCCTTCTGTTTGCGGTGTGTGACTATCGATTTTAGGTTGATAATGAGATTGACGGATCGCGCGTGATGAATTATAATGCCGGTGTTGATAATCCTTGTGCATTGTTTTGATAACTGTATTAAATTTGTTTGCCTTCCACAGTGACATGTTGTGTACAGTACATACACCTGTATCAGTGATTATACTCGCAACTTTCAATTACTGTGTACAACGATATATTTATCTAGAAAATACATGTCTTGTTATTTATTTCGCACCAAACATCGACACAAACTGTATAAACATTATTTCGGTTACATCACCTTTTAATTTGATATATATCTAAAATAATGCCCTTCTAAAACTGAAATTATGCCAAGCATTCAAGAAAGCTTCCAATCGATTCAAAATATTTCAGCGATATTGGTTATTAATTTGCAAAACTCTCGTAGATTTCCCGCTGCGAAGCCCATAATCTCCGTTAGTAACGCAGGCCGGACTACAATGGATCCGGACACGATCGTGGATTACCCCCCTTTTAGGGAGCTCTTACACTGGGATAACACTTTTAACCGAACGATATTGCATAAATCTGATTCGCCGAGCTCGTTAGTCGAATATTGAGTTATTAGTTGGCGAAATTCGTAGATTCCCCGCTGCGATGCTTAGTCTCTCGTGGACAAGCCGAAATAATATTGTATTTTGTTTAGGACACCATCAGGGATTACTCAATTTTATGGAACCGTTACACTGGGATAAGTCATGTAGAAGGATTATCCCTTTCCTTATTTTCTATGATTTACATTCGTTTATTTCCGCTTCGAAACCAAAGATGGCGAGTGTAGAACGAATGTCATCACGATATTTTAATTCGCCGATTTTACAATGTTTCAATGATTCACATTGAATGCGAAGCACTAGCTTTGGAAAAAAATGGGCTGATGATAATTGATGCTACTGAAAATAGCTCTACGCAGCCGAAATACGAACTAATTTCGTTGCGTAATTTTATTTTAGTTGACCTACTACTAGTGTCCAATTAATAAGTTATATTTGTATGTTCCTTGGATTTGGAAACACGAAATGAATAATTAATAAAGGGTTGTTTTATCTATAAATAAATGCGTATAGTTGTCCAAAGCCAAAAGCATTTTTTTTTTACGAAAGTTTTACATTAATTAGATAAGTATATATTATAATTTTAATGAGATTTATGTGACTGCATACTCTCTACTATCATCTATTGGGTGTGTGAATATGACTCCGCCCTTTCTCAACAGATGTCGTTTTTAGTATTGTTTACGTGTACTAATAAATGACCATACTTGTATTCGATAGTACTGAATGTCAGCTATCTAACGCATTTTATGATATTTGGTTGAAGTGTAAGCAACAATTGTTTTCACCTTTTCGAAAATGTCGGTTTTTATTCCAAATAAACGTCATTTGCGGGAAGTGTTATTACATTATTTTATTGCGAAGAAAACTGCAGCGGAAACTTATCGTTTGCTTGTGGAGATTTATGGTGAGCATGCTCCGTCTTGCAAGGAATACAACTTGCAAGGAATGGTTTCGACGATTTCAAAATAACGATTTTAGTACTGAGGATAAAGAACATGGAAAACCACCAAAAAAATTTGAAGATGCTGAATTGGAAGCATTATTGGCGGAAGATTCTTGCCAAACTCAATCAGAATTAGCTGCAGCATTAAATGTTGATCGTTCAACTGTTGCAAAGCGTTTACAAATGATGGGAATGATTCAAAAAGCCGGTGACTGGGTTCCACATGATTTAAAAGAAAGAGACATGGAACGTCGGAAAACCATTTGTGAAATGCTGCTTCAAAGACAGCAAAGAAAAGGATTTTTGCATCGGATAGTCACAGGAGACGAAAAATGGATACACTACGAAAATCCTAAACGCAAAAAAGCTTGGGTGAAACCAGGCGAACCAGGCCCATCACAGCCAAAAATAAATATTCACTGTGCCAAGGTCATGCTCTGTATTTGGTGGGATCAGAAAGGTATTGTATATTATGAGTTGCTCAAACCCTCTGAAACTATTAATGGAGAAGTTTACCGACGACAACTAATGCGTTTGAAGCGAGCCATAGAAGAAAAACGACCAGAATGGGTGAATAGACATAACAAATTAGTTCTTCAGCATGACAATGCCAAACCGCATACCGCAGAAGTCGTAAAAAGATATTTAGAGGGACAGGACTGGGAAGTGTTACCCCACCCGCCATATTCACCAGACATAGCTCCTTCGGATTACCACCTATTCCGGACGATGCAGACAGACCTTACTGGAGAAAAGTTTACTTCATGTGAAAGTATCAAAATTTGGATTGACAACTGGATAAGCTCAAAAGACCAGGACTTCTTCCAGCAAGGAATACGAAAACTACCTGAACGATGGGCGAAGGTTGTAGCTGCAGATGGAGCATACTTTCAATAATTTTTTTTTTAATTTTGTAAGCGAACAAATGTGTTTTATTTTGACAAAAAGGGGCGAAGTCATATTCACACACCTATTAAATCCTTGGGTTAGTGCTACTCAAAACCAAACATATGTCGGAACTAGCATCAAACCGATTTTGAATCTTTTTTATTTGTACCTCTTCGCGTACCTTTTCGGTTGCTTCCAGAAACTACCAGTCCTCAGCGGACCATCGTTAAAGAAACACTGGGATAAAAAAAATGTCTGGTCTTTCGTGGATTGTAAAATTGTTACAAGCGAATGCGCTTGTCTGCAGGCGCTTTAATATTCCTCCCCGAAGGTGTACAAATGGGGATTTAATTTGCCGTACCCGTAAATTCAATGGTACGGGTATTTGTTTGTGTGATGGTGTCCGACGCAGAACGGATAGGCTGTTCAAATTTTAGCTATGCATCTACTGCATCTCTCCAAAAGTTTTAGGAAAGCGCTGCTATTAGATGAATAGTTTTATTCCCTAAAATGTTACGCCTTACAGAATATAAAAAATTACGTATTCTTTTAGATTTGATTCTGATATTGTGATTAACTTTCATTATATATCCCCAATTAAAATTCCTTTGTGATCATCTGCTCATAGCTGCAAAAGAGATTTCAAAGTGTTCTTTTTTATTTATTAAAGCTGGTTTATTTAATATGGTTCTTATGACGGAATAGTTTTTGAAAGAATTTTGGTATTTGATGTACCCGATTTTTTAACTTATTTTTGAAAATACAACCTTAATAAATTCAACGAGAGCTATAAACAAAATAATTCAGGATTTTTAACTTTTGTATTTTACAACAATTTTTCGGTCACAAGTAGTAAGTAGTACACTATCTATAAATACCTCCTAGTATAAGATGAGTGATTGATTGATTGATCATTGATATGCTCTAGCATATTCATACTTTTTTACACCTATGGTCTCCTTAAGTTTATCATATATACTTTAACCGTTTTAGTGCCACATCTCCACTGTTTAACTCACTTTAGGTCTGAATTATATATTTAATGAGAATATTTTCCTAACCAAGCGCGTGGGTAGGCTAACTTTCCCGCTCGCCGTTGCTAAAACTAACGAACCTGCTTTAGAGTTTCTAGAAAAAAGTACTGACAGCTACTTAAAAACACGTCCGGTGTAAAAGAAGAATAAAAAATTGTTCTACACTGTCACTGTCAGGTTGAACTGTCCTTTTGTAGGGCTGTAGAGAAATGTCTTTTCTCCAACAATGATGAAAATTATTTAGCTTGAAAACTTTTCAAAATACTACAAACTTTGATAAATGTTTAACTTCTGAGAGCACAGCCTTAACCAACTGAGGATGAGAGGTGTTCCAAAACCGATAATCAAACCATTACCCTCTCGCCGCAACAATACCACGCAGTACAGCGACCGTTCTGTGGATATCTTCACACTCGATTCTCCCGGCGCGCAATAACGTCTGGAGCCTGTTGATTTTCCGTTTCCATTTTCTTGGCCTTTTTCAGGCAAGGTCTCATCTGTATATACGCTCGAGGGAACGAATGTTCTATCTAATTAACTTGATCATAAAGCGCCGGTTATTGCCTTGTCGGCCGTCGGACGGTTTAATCGGAAACTCGCTTCGGTGCTATAACGCGGATTTTTCGCTTGACTAAAGGTAGGTAAGCCAAGTGCAACGTAGACGACGTAATAGCAGGTTGATCGGTTCTTTGTTAATAATGGTTTGAATATTTCCGATCTAAAGCTATGGATCGTTAGGGAAGTTAAGCTTAGGTCGATTAAGAGATGATCGTGTCTTGAAAGAAGCATAATGATACTTTCTTTATAATGAATTCCGTGAGCGGAATCACGCAAGTTGAGAGTATTTTTCGACAACTGTGACAAATCTAAAAACGTAGCTCTCAAAAAGCTATCCGACGCGGAAGTTTATACGTACATAATATAGAATTTTTGTTCCCCGCGATGTAGTAGCCCTGCCTTCGAAGCAAGGGGTCCGGGTTCGATGCCCGGCCGGGGCACACTTTGTGTGGTGAGCATGAAGTTTGTTTTGGATTTGGATGTTTTTCTGTGTTTGTTCATGCCATCTGCGACGCAGAGAATCCTGTGCAGAGGTATGAGAGTGTCGTTTAAAAAATATATAATTTTCTTGAGCGGAACCTTATTCTTTTTCTTTTTTAAAATAAAAGTAATCTAAATTACTGCTTATAAAATTTCTTGCCATAATTACCGTATATACTTTCAAATACATTTAGTAAAAAGCTGATATTGTATTATAACATTACAAATAGACATTTCAATTTCATTTATTCCTTAATTATTAATAAAATATTTTAAAGTTTTATGATACGTTATCACATCGCAGTAAATCTCTTTAAAATATATCCTTGTAAATCAAACCCAAAATTGTTTTCTACCTATGTCCGCGACTTCATCCGGTTTCATTAGAAAGACAATAATGCGAAGATGGCTTAAGACCACTAAAACAATGCATTAGGCACAAAATGTTTTATTTTTTAGCGTAGTAGCACACGCGGGTATCCGCTATTGTTATATATGTATCTGTTTTAAAGTGTGAAACACAAAACACATTAGATACGTGTCGGCAATGCTGGCACCGAGGTGTAAACCCAGGACAGTGCGCCTTAATCTTACTAAGTGAATTACTCGCGTCCATCGGGCTCCCTGCAATACCCTAACGTGGTCCGTAATGGAAACCTGATTGCCACTCGTGGGTTATTTACTTAGAACAGTATTGGGAGTTTGTTGTGATGTATATCTGAGGGACACTTGACAAAAGATTGGAACTTTTAGATGGAATGAAATAGAATCGCAATCTGTGAAGTGCCTTGCAGTTATGCGTTTGACAGATCAGCGCTTTTATTTTTTATTTTCAAGCTTGGTTTAATTAGGCATATAAATAAATATACATCGACATTATCATCCCATAGTACACAGTGCCAGTACTATGGGAACTAGATAACTGATAGAATACTTATATAGTATTTTTCGTTTAAATCCATACATGCATATTAACACCCAGACACAGAATCTATGTTTGCCACACAAACGCAGTTTGTGGAAATTGATCCCACGAGCTACAGCGCAGTAGGCAGAGCTACAATACAACCAACTGAGCTGTGAAGTGAGGTCAATACTCATTAAGTTTAGTATTTTAAACAGTAAGTAATAATAATTAAGTATTTTTAAATAGTATTTTCGACGTTGTTTTATTAGGTGATGAGCATATGAATACATCTGAAACTATTACATCTAAACCTGCATACATCTGAAACTACGGCCGTGCCGTAAGGATATATATAGTTTCAGACTACTTTTGATAAGTTAAATGACACTAGTATCTTCATCAAAACAATATTCCTGCAAAAATTTTCACGATAAAATAAAATAAACGAGGTGTTATTTCATTTCCTCTTACTTTATGTCCTTTGAACAAAGCGAAAAACTCATACCGGCGTGCAAAACAATACAAAAATAAAGTTGCAAAAAATCTCATTTCACAGCGAACAAAGCACGAATATCTCACAACTAATCTCTTAAACTGCACCCTGAATAAAAATAAAGTTTTCTCAATTAGATGCAGCGAAAGAACGTACGGACGAAGTTTCAGCTTTCAGCCAAGATAAAACTGAAAGCTGAACTCTGGCGGGATCCTCGACAGTGGATTAATAATAAAGGTGGTACATTAGATTTGGATTTGATAGCTCGTAAGAATCTTTTACGCGAGCTGGAAGTTCGATGTGCAATATGATAGTTTGGAAGATAAACTTCAACTTACTGTTTAAGGAATAAATAAGACACCTCTTAAGAATCTTTAAAACTTTGGCATATTGGCAGTAGCTACCTAATTCTGACGTCATGAAATTTGGTTTTGGAGTCTGCTCAACATTGTACTAGCTTACTGGCCTACGAAATCCTTAGCATAAGCATAGCATACATGCTAAGGAAACGCATGTTTTACCAGAACGAGATATTGTTAACAGGCAGCTACAAAAGACAAAATCTGAAGGCACTCGCAACATGCATGGTCATCCCACTCGAAGTTCTTTATTTTATCATTTGTCAAATATTTTTTCATCTTATTGATGTATCAGTCAGTCACGAGCTCCTGTATAATATTATTTATATAAATAAAATCTCGCATAGTCAATACTCGAGTGCCTGAAAGTGAATCGATAAGCAATTGGAATTTAATTCAAAATACCGCCCTGTAGAGTAGGCTTCATATTTCAGCAGATATTACATCTTGTCATAAATTGGTTTATTGCTTCCTCGAAAATGCGCACCCAATGACATTCAACATCGGAAATGCAATATCCACGATAAATATTTGCATGATACGTTAAGTAAAATCGAATTTTGTCGTATCCAATATACGTGAACACGTTTCCACGTTTCCAATAAAGCGATAAGGCCCGATATGAAAACTTGATTGCAGTAAGTGTATAAGGAAATAATAAAAGTATTAGAAGAGGTCCAAGTATCAACCGAGGGGGAATCAAACAAACCGTGGGGAAGTTCTTAAAACTCTTCAGTGCGAGTTGTTGCCTCCACCCAGACACTAACTCTTATTACAACTTGTTCGGTCCGCTTCGATAGAAATTCCTATTATAAGTAGAGAAAGATATCTTATTACAATTTGCTGGGAGATATTGGTAATCGAACGGAAGTTTTGTATAGTACCATCACTCATCGCTTGTTGAAACTTGCTGCTTATGGTCCAAAATTATTTTGCTAGGTTATTACAGAAAAAAAAATAGGGAATATTAATGTAGTAGGTCCTTTTGTTTATATAGTTTACAGACAAAATATGATATCGATTGTGAAATAACATAACATATGAAAATATGAATGCTTAAAAACAAAATATAAATGGAAAACTGCCATAACTGCCATTTTTATATTCTGTAAAAAATTCTGACGGTTTACGGACCGTCAGACATATGTTGTAGGCTTGGTTATGTATATAGTTCCTTTACTCTTTAGGTACATCACATCTCTAAACATCACGAAAGTTCAAATTGGTTTTCTTTTTAATTCATCGGTACAATGTGTTTATTGGTAGTCCACACATTGAACTCATAGTATCAGAATAGTTCACTGCGTTGCTTGTAAGTTCGCTAGTTTTCAATCAAGTAAACTAGAACAAGTAGAAAAGGTGTGAAGGAAACCTTTACAGAACTACTGTACAGTCAATTTCCAAGATGAAAGAAGGTAAAAATGAACATCAAACTAAATTACATTTGAACGCACCACAGCGAGCTCAAATGCAATAAGAAAGCACTCTGGTTAATTTTCCAGCTGTGCCGGACTGGGCAGGCTTAAACCTGCATTCCGCTATAAAGGCAACGCTTAGGGCGAAACTGGCAAAGGCTTACCGAGACAAATTATTAAGATAATCACATCGCTGTGTTGTGGTAAAAAAAATCACTACAAAGGATAACTCTGAACAAAATTGCACTATTGTTTATTATCTGTCAAAGAAACAAATTGAAAAAGATTTTACTATTTACTGTGAATATATTACGGGAAATGCTGCAAAAGGTTAGCGTACGCTATGTGAGTTGCATGCGATCGTTTAGTATAGTTGTTGCCTCTTCAGTTATCAATTTTCTAATTCTTCGTAACTTTGCGATGCTGTTGTATTATGATTAATTGTTTATCTGTATTCAAACATTTTTTCAACAGCTCCGTAGCTTTTTTCGAAGCAAGTGGTCCCGGGTTCGATTCCTGACTGAGGTAGACTTTGTGTGTTGAGCGTAAAGTTTGTTCTATAGACTTGTGTGTGTCTTGTGTTTCTGTGTTTGTCCATGCCACCTGCAACACAGGGAATCCTAGTGTAGGGGTATGAGTATGTAAACGTATTTTTTTTTGTTCTCTTTGTGTGTTTTGTTTTGTAACAGTAGTACCTTCTTTTGTAATTTGTAGTTACTGAAATCGGTAGGATATGATTAAAACAATGTTGATTATTAAATTAACTGACGATCATTGAGCTCTATCGAAAACATAAAGAAATTTTTAAATCATCGCCAATCAACATTAGAATACAAAATTACAAAACAGTGTAAAATAAAGAGAAAATAACCACCAGCAAATAAAAGGTGCCACACATGCCTTGTGCCTGATGGACAATTACCATTATAGCGCAACGTGCATTAATCGAGCTCAGATAGCTTGCATTGAATTATTCGGTCGCACTGTATCATGACAAAGCATTGTCAGCCGGTGTGGTTGCCTGCAAAATGTATCTCTGTCGAGGTTACGTGGCACATGTACCGGCGTGTCAGTTTACCTTTGACGGGAACTGATGGCTTCATTATTTCCACACGTGAAGCTTTGAAGATTAGGTCAACTGGAAGGCAAGGTTTCGAAGTTCATTTCATTTTTGTTTTAATATTCTGGACTTCTTATATTGTTCGAATTTATTTTAATACCATACATTCAGCATCTATCTTTAGAAACAGAATTTGATTCACATTAACAGAATGATAGCTTTACTGGAATTTTACTTTAGGTTTAGGTAAGGCTAACGAGTCAATGGTCCTGAAGATGCTGTGGAGAGGCAAAACACGTGTCGATTCTATTGTTTGTTCTATTGTAACTAAAACCGAAATACCGTTTTAGTTATAGTTATTTTTTGCAATCCTGTTTATATTACACGTAGAAAAACTCAGCTCCGTGCACCTAGCTGAGTTTTTGGAAAATCATTTAGGAGGTATATATTGCCCTCTTCAGATCATCTTAGGATGGGCCGCAAAGTAATAATCCTTGCGCTAACACGGGTCGGCCATCTAAGGCCATTATTGTTACATCTAATTATTTTGAGCAGCTCCTTGAAATAATCCAGTTGGCCGATCCATGTATTAAACCAAAATATATTAGCGATATCAGACCTAAATGTAGCCCAGAATAATTCGTTGAGACTTCTGTCGAGACAAATTATGCGTCTGAAATGTATTAATTTAACAACGTAGGCGTTTATTGTCCGATCCTTATTGATTGTCGATTCGGTTCATAAAATTGACTGTATTTATAATTGTTCTTGACTTCCTACCGAGGTCAATTCTATTGTTAGCGATCAAGAAGATTCGAATTTAGATAAGTTTCTCAGTACCCTAGGCTACAATCTACGAGTCACCGATATCCGTGTTGTTGTTTGACTTTCCGTCCGTCTGTCGGCGATCACGGAACAAATTATACCTCGAGGCAAACTTGAGAGTCGCGTTTCGTAAACTTCTAGTGCGGTTTTCTGTACGATACTTGTGTTACGAACAATGTGTATTCAAATAGAATTAATTCAGTAATGCTAGTAATGCTATTAGTTTAGTAGTTGTCGAAAAAGAGTAACAAACATCCGAACAGATATATTTTTGGACATAACATAAGTTGTTTTTTTTTTGTGCCATTTTGTTTTGTGGCTTACAGCCACAGCCTACATGGTAGCTTTGCCTTTTTTATATGTCGCGGATACGATTCTGTATCTGGGTGTAAATGTGTATTAAACGTATTTAAAAAAAAAAATCACTCTAAATATTTTATCAGTGATGCGTTTCACGTAGTACAAGCTATACTTAATTTGGGCCTAGATGTTGCCGGGGAAGTCCTGCCACAGTATATATTTCGGCCCCGAGTAGCGAACTTGCAATGCGTCTTCTCATAGTTTCCCAGAGAACCCAAATTGTATTACTGTTGATATGCGTAAGGCAGACAGCTTTACGTCAGTTGGACAACCTCCTCGTCGAAAGCCTTAATTAAATGTAAGCTGATTTATTTTCTGTAACTATGTTAAGTTTGGGTACTCTGATTGTGTACCCATATCCGTGAACAGTTATATCCATTCATGCTTTCATTCATTCAGTCCCCATGTAGTTCAGGAGACCCTCATTATGGTCTAACGCATATGAAACAATAGACGATGACGTTGCGTCGTGGCCACACGAGACGCCGATGACGCCGCATTAAAATGAAATCCACACGGATGATTGATGACACCGACAAACAGAGCCGCGCCCGGCGCGTTCAATTTACTGTCATCGCGTGTGTACACCGTTCGTATGGTAACGATATGCACTTTGCTCCTCACCGCGTTTTTCACATAGTATTTTTATACCAATCCATTATTACTGTAATACGTACTTCAATATTGTAACCATACAATTTTACATTGAAAACAAATGTATTTTTAACAGTCGCGTGTGTGTTGTTCGCTGTCGTTATTTTGGACTCGATTATTTTCCTTCTAATATTTTTTTTTATTTTACGTCAATCGGCATCTGTCGTTTGTTCGTCATATTCATTAGTTATTTGATAATTAGGCACATTAAATTTTAATTAAAAAAACTGTTGCATGCTTTAAAGAGGCCAAGAATACCTACATATTTGTTTTATTTTCTTTTGGAGAAAAGATAAAAGGTAGAATATTAAATATTTATATTAATATTTGCGAGGATTGTTTAAATATTCTGTAATTATACACTCAATATACATAATGATATATAATGTTGGATCAAAAATATTAAAAATACACCATATGCCGTCATTCAACTTTACGTTGCTCATTTATAATTTTCAGATTTATTGTAATCAGAAAAAGGGTTATTCTATTTCCATCGCTGGCACTTAAAATTACGCGTCTCAAAATGTATATAAGTCAGTGAGTAATTATAACTTTAAGTCCAATCGTAGTGTTCTTGTCAAACGGGCAAGACCGAGGGCCTTATCCAGGAACTGAGACCCAACTAATCTCTTGCTTGCTTGCTTAAATGATTGATTGACATTTTAATGAATATAAGAGGTGGCACTAAAAATATTACTTCACTTTTTCAAACTAGCCTATAAGTAATATCTATGAGCTACCCTAATAAAAAAATCATCCAAATCCGTTCAGTATTTACTTGTCTCATCAATTTAATCATAAAATTGACCCCGCGAATCTTATTAGGTTGCTAAAACACTTATTCGTATAGCGCTTTGGCCTATTGACGATCAAAGTGCTAGCGGTCCTTGGAAAATTAGACCAGTTTGTGTAAACTGAATACATCCGGCGTGCACCGGAAGTTGCAAGCTGCCGACCAAGTTTTGATTATACCGCCCTCCGCTCAACTGCCGATAGACGAACTACAAGCACTTTATTGAGCAAAGTGGCTTTTTTGCATTTATTTATCATCAATTCTGTTTACGGTTTCATACTACAGGATATGAATAGAAATTCTTTATATAGTTTTTATGTAATTTGTGAATATGACTATTAAGTTGGATGTCTTCACCATTTCTTATTTTTCTGTCAATCAAGACAAAACAACAGAAAAATAATAAAAAAACTAAGCAAACCGTGCAAAAACGACAGTTTAAAATTAATAGCGCATCTATACAAGAGAACATCACAAAAAAAATGCCTTTATTTTTAAGACTTAGAAAATGTCTTTATTTATGGACACGTCATCGAAAAGTGTGACCAAAAAGTGACCAAGGGTGTAATTATTATGAAATTTTGAAAATGTTCAAAAACTCCAAAATTATGATACTTTTGCTAAACACAAATGTCAATTTTCTGATAAGTCATGACGCCCTGGAAGGCGTCACACAAGTGACGGGTTGAATTTCTTTTTTATGTGAATCGATGACCGAACGGGCTTAGGACTCACCTGGTGGTAAGTGGCGACCCCCCGCCTATGACAACATTAATGAGATTCAGTATAAGATTTGAATCTTACACTGAGTCGTCATCCTGTTGCGTCCATCACACGAGACGGGGATGATATATCTCATGCGCATGTGATTTCACCGGCACCCTTCGACCGGAACACAGTAATGCGAGCACTACTGCTTGGCAGCCGATTCCACTTGTGGTGGCAGTACCTCTCTGGACGAATCTGGCACAAGTTGTACTGCTATTTTTGGTTGTTCCTTTAGCAACACCCAGGGGGTACGTGTAGGGAATCAAAGGATATACACCTACGGACGCGAGCAACTGGAACCCGCCAACATTCATTCTTTCAATCTAAAGGGCTTGAAACAAAAATGGGAACAACCGAGTTTTTCACTTAAAATTTTTTCCTGTTTCCTCACTATATTTTCCTTCACCGTTTCGAGAACGTGGTGTTGCATGTGCGCAATACCACGTTCTCGAAACGGTGAAGGAAAGTATAGTGAGGAAACAGGCCTGTAGGACATGCCGGTTTCCTCACGGTGTTTCCATTAACCACGAATTCGAAGACATGTGACATCTATGTGAATAGGGGCTTTCTTGCTTACTCTTCCCTATGGAAGGTCGGATAGGGTCGGATTGAACAAGCGCTAAACTTAGTTTTAAGAACGCATGCTCTAGTAGGTAAAATTTGTTTAAAAAAGAAATTGACGTTTAAAAGTAATTTTTAAGAATTCAACGGAAATAAAGATTTTTGATTTTGACTTTGACTTAACAATCCGGTATGGGCTTCCGTGGTAGATCATTCACTCTCAATTATCGAGAGTAGGCCGGTGTCCCTGAAGTGGTAACATAGAGGCAAATGTACAGTTTTTATTGCCATTATTGAGGCCACTTTTTATTCATGTCGTCTGATACTGGACTTCGTTATATTTTGTTATTACCGTTGTTGTGGCGAAAGTCATCGTAGTTTTAAATCGAATCGTGCAATATTGCCCGCAATCCCCAGGTGACTCCTACTTGTTTTTCATTTCGCAATGCATACAGTGTACCATGCGATTCTTTCATCTAATATCAACTTTATTATTGTCACGTTATGGTAGTGGGGTAGGTACCGCGGTATTTGTAGCTTGGAATCCTGTGAATATTCAAGTTATAGTGGCCTATTATAGCGTGATGGCCAAGTTGTAACGAAGCCGTATTAAAAACCGAATTTCGCGGGTATTAATGTGAAATTGTATTAACTGGTTACTCTTTCTGTACTGGCCTTATAGCTCCGTTGGTAGTAGGTCTGCCTTCTGCGCTGTAGGTCGTGGGTTCAATTCCCACCCAGGACAAGCATTTGTGTGATCAACATAAATGTTTGTTCTGTGTCTGGGTGTTAATATGTATTATATGTATGTATTTACAAAAAAAAAAGTAATTTAAGTATTATATCAGTTATCTAGTTCCCATATTACAAGCTATGCTTAGTTTGGGGCTAGATGGCGCTGTGTGAAATATGTCAATGAATATATTTTATTTTTTTCTTCCTCGCTAATGGAGCAACGGGTCGTTTTAAATCTTAGCATATCATTCGTGTTATCTATACAAACTTTTAAGGTTCCAACAGGAGTGAGGCTGAGGATAAAAGTCTTTTTTTCACACCAATAGATAGATACAACATATCAAAAATCCACTAGTTTCAATCTCGAGTAAAAATGTTCCTATCATGCCAACAATTGCCCGTGGCTTCAGTGCACTCTCGCGTGCCGTGAATGATCGTGATGTAGTACGCCGATACATCATACTTGAAACTTATTTGTACCGCCGTGATGGGAAATGTCTGCCTAGTCAATGATCGATTGAATGATTCGCTCTCAGGACACGCAAATTGTCTTGGTTGTGTACGTACGGTGATTGAAGGAGCTATTTGACATGCGAGAATGCATGCATTTGATTTATTTAATTACTATTTAATTAATTCTAGATTATGTGATGACTGGCCTTACAGTTCAGATAGTAGTTGGTTGGGTTCGATCCCGGCCTGGGCACACTTTGTGTGGTGATCATAAAGTTTGTTCTCGGGTCTTGGGTTGTTGTCTTGTGTTTCTGTGTTTGTCCATGCCATCTGCGATACAGGGAATCCTAGTGCAGAGGTATGAGTGTGTAAAACTTTTTTTTTATAATATTTACAAAAAAGAAAATATATTCTATCAGTTAGCTAGTACCCACGGTACAAGTTATGCTTTGTTTGGGGCTACATGGCCATGTGTGAAATATCCAAGAATATTTATTTGTTTACAATATTTAAACTAATAATTCATAGTAGGCACTTAAATTGTAACTTGACTATCGAGCAAATTTATTTAGATGTAAAGTATCGCGCATCGAATTCATTATACCCACGGTACAAGCTATGCTTAGTTTGGGGCTAGATGGCCATGTGTGAAATATCCAAGAATATTTATTTGTTTATTTAATCTAATAATTCATAGTAGGCACTTAAATTGTAACTTGACTATCGAGCAAATTTATTTAGATGTAAAGTATCGCGCATCAAATTCATTATTGCCAAAACATTCTTCGTGGCGGATCGGTGGGGACGCACAAGCATGTTCGAATCTGATTAATTTTTGTATTTTGTTTCTACGCTGTCATAGTCGCTCCTTTAAAAGCGATGCTCGGAATTCAATATTCCGTGTAATTTTAATGAAAGACTGAGAAAGATGAAGTATTTGGACATTGATTTTATGGAAATTCGTGCAGCTCGATCTATCTTTAATTTGGTCGATTTTTGCTGTTCATTAATTTAGCCAATTTATTGGTTATTTCGTTTTACATACAAACTTTAAATAAAACAATGAATTACTTACTTTACGGGCAATAAAAGATTATTATAAAATATTATATCTAATTTAGCTATCCTATAATTATCTAAAAATGTCATCAATTTAAAACTGGAGTTCGTATTCAAGGCTCTGATTTTGTATGTTCAAACCCAAATATTTCATCATGGTGATGATAAGAAATATATCTTTGTTCTATTTCTTTACTTATTTCCAGAAACTACCGCAGTTATATACTTCTATAAGTTTCAGAAAACTAAAGAGTGAGTATAAATTTCAATTCTTGTTATTCCAGGTTTTGAGTCATATTTCACTGCTTTTCACTGCTTTTTTGACCTGAGAAATATGTCGATAGTGCAAACTCAATAAAGTGAGATGTTTATTACAATATATCGTAGTGCCGCTACGGTATCGTAGCACTGTTACGGATTTCGTAGTATTCCCGTAGCTACGCGGTATTGGATTTGAGATATTTTCATATTTTCTGTGATGACACATTGCATGACAAAGTTTTTGAAATTTTTCTGTTGTGTAGGTTTTAAAGGCGCATATCTCACCGACTATTGACAAGTAGCTACACCATCATTGATCATTCATTGATACTATACTTTTATATACATGACAATTCCAATTGGTTGTAAAATAACTGGTATACGAACAGACAAAGTCGAACACATATTTTTTGACGATTTGGCGATGGAAACATCCCTTAAAATCAAAAATTTACCGTGATAAACATGAGCAACTGCATTTTTGCATTTTACGATATTCTCTGCTCAAGCTTAAAACTGGAAAAGTGCGAGGATATTGAATTAGCGTTGGATTTTGCATTTTTCGTCGGACGAGAGACAAAAAGGCGTGGCGACGGACGGTGGACGGTGAATCAATTACGTTGGCGCGGTAGGTAATTCGATCTGCCGGCAAATGTTGATTCGGCCGGCGGCGCGTCCACTGACCTAGCTACCCTCCATGATCTAGTTTCGATATTAACCGTTTTATGAACCGACGCTCCACCTAATTATTCTCCTGCTAACTTACGGGCTAAAAATCACGCTGCAAGGTTATAATATTTTCATTACCGCTACCGATAATTTACTCGCTAGTTTAGCAAATCATTTGACAGTATATTATTTACCGGCTTCTTCGGCTGTATGTTTGTTTTTGTATGTTAGTGACATGATTTCTTCGTTCATTGTGAACTGATTTGAATGAACGAATGGTAGAATCATTCAAATATTTATTTTAATTCGATAGGGTGTAAAGTTTATGAAATAAAAATCACCTCTGAGAGCGAAAAATAAGGGATGAAAGTATTAGATTACGATTACGATTACGATTTTGCATAATTAAATTGCATACTATTCACAAAAATGTTAACTGCAAAAGCAAAATTATTCTCTCATCTGAAAATATGCCAATTGCCGCCAATGCCTTCAAGCAAGTGAAATTACAGGCGCATGATGAATAAACGAAAACTTTATTTTTCTTCAAGAAATATAAACATAGTAGTCGATTAAAGAAATCTGCTTAGATCTAGTACAATGACTTGAAGTATTGTAGTGATTATCGGCAAGGCAGGCAGGCCTTAAGGCACGTAATTTTTTTTGGATAAAACCATAATATTTTCGCGTATCGCGCACACATTTAAGCTAATTTTCATAACACTGTAAGTAAAACAGCAACAGTATGGTATGATGTTGGCAATCATTAGTGTTGCGTAACGCACGTTAATCTGTTGCCGCACAGCCGACCGGCAGATTTTCGGCGCAAAGAGGATTATCGAAATTAACCTCTTCAGCGCGGATGATCGACCAGTGCCGGGGGTTCCCCCGACTCATTCAACTGATAAATAATTGATGAGTTGCAGACTCATAATCTTGTAAACGACTGTGTATAAGGATCGATATTATTTGGGGCAATAAGTTCGGATTTACTGTGGTTTTCATTGAAAAATTGTTACTTTATACTGTGCCTTTTTTTTGGCTACGAACCTATTCATTGGGAGTTGACGACATTGTCTTACGTTACTTACTCAAAAAGAATTGATTATTAAATCTGGTGTGTGCTAATTAGAGTTTTTTTTCGTTGTTTGGGTAACGTGGCATTTCACTTATCTGTCAAGAATTCAGTTGATCCAACCCTGCACCTGTTTTGAACTAGCAATCTTCGGATTTAAAGTTATTAGCAGAGTGGTAGAGAGTTCTCTGGGCAACATATTTTAATATGTGCCAAAAAAATGGTTTCTTAATTGCTTTCAGTGAATATTCGTGTAACTTTTTTGATATAAACTGGCCATATTCTGTATTATTGCAACTAAAATGCAAAAAAAAACAACACAAAAAGCGTAAAAGAAGAAGAACTGAACTGAACTAATTGATTAGACATAACGTACGTTTTGATGACATGAGCGTTTACAAGAACAATTAAAATGATTAGATTTTTTTTAAGCGGTTTTCCGGGATCACTAGCCTGTGTTAATTTTGTGCCAGGGTATAAGCTATCCTGGAACAAAATTTTGACCAAATCCGTCCAGCCATTTGAGCGTAAAGGAGTAACAAACATACTCACACACATACAAGCTTTCGCTTTTATAATATAATTGCGAAGTGTGATAAAATATATAAAATTGCTAAGTTTGAACTATAATTATTCTTACTTCTATCATTATTACAGTAATATACACCTGACAGTATATAAAAACAACATAAACCTCGTATATATGTTACAAATCGGACTCCAACATATCAACCAGTCCAGCCAGGTGACGTCACGAACGATTGTCGTACACCTTATAATAATTACAAAGCACACCTTACATTTATCGCAAGGTTATGTATATCTGCAGCAGACGTACCGGTTCATCGCGTCCCTAATCCCCGACACAATAGGCTTTAGCAACGTATGCTCCTCGATACAAATTGGAGATGAGTCGCCGGACCCGTCGGTGCCTCCGGCCGGGACCAGGAGTAACGAGACGACGGGAACATGTCACGTTAACGAGAACCGACTAATCTTATTATAGCCTCAAAGAAGCTTTGATTTTGATTGTGTCTCTGTTTGTTGGTACATACGTTTTCGCTTGGAAATCAATATGTTTTAGGAAATTATACAAAAGATCATCAAATATTTATCAAATATCATTTGGAATAAAATTAAAACTTGGTTCTGCTAATCGTGTGCTTAGATTGTGCCTATAAGGCATGTTTAACATAACTTAATAGTTATTTTACGATTTTTAAATAAAAAAATAGCTAAGCATGGCTAGTACTCCAGGAACCGGATTAATGAGAGAATACTTTTGTGAAAAGTATGTATAATACATTTGTCTTGGGTGAGAAACGATTAGATAATTACATTAGATATTAATTCAGATAGAAAATCAGTATATTTTCACAGCTATCAATCAAGTTACAAGTTTCAACAATGATACTTATAACTGCATTATTATATCCTGTAAAGTGGTTTGAATTTCACTGAAAGGCAATTAAAAACCATTATGAGTGACCCACTTTATTGAAAATGCATTTTACCCCTCACAGCGCGGCGTCTAGAGTCACATAATATACTCAAAAAGTCGGATATGTATTAATTTAATGAAATCGTATACAAAAATCTTCATTGCATATCATAGGCAGTGGACTTTAATTTAAATAAAAATTAAGCTCTATTTGACTTTTTAACTGGTTTAGAGAAGATTTTTCCTTTGGCAGACCGACATTCTGCAGGAACAAGACCCAATAGATTTTATTCTATATAACTAAGGTGGTCGATCCAATTGGAGGCCCACCTGATGTTAAGTGATTATAACAATAATACGACTTAGGTCCTCTCCGGAGCAAGTATGAGAAGACCCAAGTCGGACCGCGTTGCACATGACACACCAGACAGGGATAAGACGTCTCATGCGCCTGTGATTTCACCGGCACGATAATACGCGTGCTCTACGGCGGTAATGTACATAGAGCCTCTTCTTATTGTGTATATGAAAGTCTTAAATCAATGAAACAATATGCGATTGTGTAGAATATTTGGTCGGACTAGCTTTTTTATTGTGTGTTACAACTCTATTTATTCATTAATAAATTGACAGAAATGACTCGCAATGTTTACTTCATTAAATTAATAACTCCGAGCAAAATATAGGTATTTTGTGGTTTTACTGAAAATGATCATATGAAGTGTGTGGTTAGTGGTGTTGGTACAGTAATTAATGTTATCATTGGCCAATATATTTATTCCACCACGCTATTGGTTCACTTAGTTATCTCGTTATGATTCTTCGAATGCTCACCAATTACCAAGGCATCAAGTTTTGTGCTGATATTTACGCTACTTTTTGAATATGATATTGGAAATAAAAAATAAAACGTGTTTTCGCTAAATCTGTTTCTAGATTGATAAATGATAAGTGAAGAGGGGTGAAATTTTCCATTGTGACGAATTAAATTAAAATTCCATATAAGACGATGGGAAAAACCTGACAGAAGTTGTGTTTTTTGCAAGTCACTAAAAAACTTTTTCGGGATAAATTTAGCCTATGAAGCTTCGTAACAAATTTCATCCAAACCCGTTCAGCCGTTGCGGCCTATCGGAGTAACAAACATACCATACAGACCCGCATTTATAATATTAGTATGATACTTTGAGCTGTAGTTTGCTAATAACGCTCTAACAATGAAACGGTCTATGCCCTAGGCTTATGAAAGGATCGTAAAATCTTTACTTTATTTAAGAATTTAAATAACTTTTGTTATTATTGAGAAACAGACAAAACAATTTCTTAAAAATATAGAAATTGGTTTTTCCAATTCCTTAGTTGAACTGAAACTGCCAATAATATACTTTGATAAATATATCTACCCAGTGCTTTGTCGCGACTAAAGAATAGTTTGTCTACTTAAGTATTCTCGGAGCTTTCAAGAGGAGACTTCATTAAAAGCGAATTCCTGTAACAGCTATCAATTACAGTGTACAGGTCACGCAGGTTTTAATTTTATGGGTTCAAGTCATTGAATCACTCCCTCAGGATCTGGATCATTAAGTGGGTAAATGGTTAATGAAAATAGAATGAGCACTAAACATCGAGGCGGAATTTCGCCAGTCACCTAGCCATCGTTAAATGTCGTTATCGTCGCGATTAAGTAACAAAACAACTACGTTTGGAGAGCACAGTCCGGAGGTAGAAGCTGGTTAATTCTATATTCAAGTGACAGTCACAATCGGTGCGGATTGTGTATTTATTTCTATGGAATATGGAGTGTTGGCGCGTACGAAAAGAATTTTCAGAATTTTCCGTGTCTTAATGTACGAGTAAATCAGAAATAAGGTATTTCAATAACCGTTCCTGCTACGAATATAATGATTATTGATGCGTGAAGTAGGTTCCACCATTTTTTCAATAACCATTTTTGCTGGCGGTCATGGCAGATCGCAGTTGGTAGTAGCTCTGTCTTCTTTGCCGTAAGACACGAGTTCGATTTCCACCCAAGACTAAGATTTGTGTGACAAACATATATTTTTGTGTGGTTTTAGGTATGTATATATTTACAAAAAAATACTAAGTATTTGGTCAGTTATCTGATACCTTAGTACAAGCTATACTCAGTTTGGGTCTATATGGCGCTGTGAGAAATAGCCGTAAATATTAAATTTACAATGGAACTAAGAAACATTTTATATTATTCTACGGTTTCCACTGATTATAGATATATAACCATACATATTTGATTCGGCATTTATTTCGAATGGTGTATAGCAGTTTTTTCTATATAGACTGTGACTGAAATCGTTGGAGAGAGCCTAGCGGGGCGCGAGGGGGCAACGTCGCGAATAATAATCTCAGTTTACGACAGCAGCCGAGTGAATCAATAAAAACACTAATAATGCACAGGCGTAATCCTCGTGCAACGCGATTACCGGCACTAACGAGCTCGTAAAGACGGATCTCCTATGCAAGGCTATGAGTACATAAATAATTAGAAGCTCCGACAGTTGCTTTCGTGCTTCTTGGAAGTATTCTGGATCAGGGTATGCACCGCTGCGTCGACTAGAAAAGAAAGAAAAGACATTTATTTGAATACACACAATACAGAACTTATACATACTTACAAAAAGAAAAATATTTACAATAAACAAGAACATAAGAGACCAGATGGTACGTACACATTCCGTACATCGTGCAGACAAATAGGTCCCAGTCTCAGCATGTTGCAGCACTGAACCCGTTGGTGTCAGTGCTACATGTTATGTCTACCGAATTTTCTGATAATATATTCCTGATATTTGGGCTTATTTAGCTAGGTAGGGAGTAGTATTACTAGTAATAGGTACAAATGTCCCAATTGATTTTATTAAGGACACTATGGTAATTTATATTTATACATGTCTTAACTTTTAGGATTGTTATGAATATAGTAGTTGCTTTTTTAAGAAAATATACCATCACTACCCGATATTCGTTTCATTGCGAGCACATATAATGAACAAACGTTTTAAATGAACTTCTAAACAGAGCAGTTTATTTTATCATCCAATTATTTCTTATTTGTAAAAAAATTGTCTTGGATATTTTTTTACAAAATGTCATCTTTACTAATAAGTTATCATTTATTTTATTCACTTCTAAGAGTTAAATATTCTTATGGGCAAGGCTTAGCCGAAACATAAGCGCCGCGGGGCGGAACTCGTCTCGATACAGTGTAATCAACGCTTTATTGAAATAACCTCTTATGAGAATACGTCTACAATGTCCCGTACTAACGTTTGTAGGTAAGTTCAGATTACCAGTACTATATTATTTAGACCGTCTAGTTAGGTTATCATTAAAATTGATGAATAGTCTTAATCTTACTACTATTCTTAAATTTTTCATCATAATTCATCATTACTTTTAATTTTTGGATATGACATTGATTATGTGCTGTGTATGTGTGTAGATGAAACGTAACCAAGTGAACCTTAAGGTTCGTACGGTGAATATAAAGTGAGTATGAGTATGAATATTATGAGTAAGTTTTAATCCACTTCCTCTCCTGGTAAGTGCTAAAAAACGCGACTATAGCTTCTTGTTAAAATTTTAAATATTAAATTACATGCTTGTAGAAACGATATAAAACATTGTGGCATGTAGAACCCGTCCTAATTTTATATACTTAGGTAGTAATTTGCTTAGTGCCAGACAAAACTAAAACAAGACGCGCGCCTTCCCGTTTTATATGAAGATAGAGACGGCAATCATGAGTTGTCCAAATCGATTTTAGTTAAGTTTGATGTTAACTCGATCTACATGAATGAATTTGTTATCAATTGAATGACATCATGTAACAACATGTTTTGTATAAATTTATCTACCAGCTCTGGAATAATTTCACAGTACGTCACCTCTTTTCATTCGGTTAGTGCTTGACATTTTATAATTTGTTCGACGTAGATATAAAGTATAAAATTATTTATACCAAACTACCAATATTGGAATACTGTTTTACTCTGAAACACTTTCACACACTAAGATTCCTCGTCGCAGGTGGCTTGAGACTTTAAGACACGAGATCAAACTTGACATTAATTACTCAAACATTCATTCATTCTTTCCGGCTGGTAATTAAACGGCTCTATTCTTTTGCTTGATCGCTATCATCTTAGCTGCGAGTCCTTACCTATTATGAAAATTATTGATATGCACCTAACCCAGCTACAAAAAAGAAATAAAATAAGGCTACACTATCCAATTTTTGTCCGGAACCCTGCACGGCGGTCCATTATTCTCAATTTGCGCCGAGTTGTAGAAGCAGGCCGCGGCGCGACGGGTGTCCCCCTTGATTAAACCGGGAGATGCGAGGAGTCACTTCTTACTGCCTGCAGACCTTAGTCTCTCATGATATTAACTCAAGAAAATGAACTGATGGTTGATGGCGCCAGCTTCGTGACACAGGATCAATCTGAAAGAAAATGTTTTAAATCCCAGGCTAGTTTCAGGCAGGCTAATTTCTTTAAGTTATACACGGGGGAAACCGCGGGGCACAGCTAGTTTTTAATATACGGCGTTTTGTACCAAGTAAAACCATTTGCATGTGTAGAGTTTTTCCGAAGAAATACTACCGCTATACCCAAGCGGCAAGCGGCCAAGCTAACTCACGTTGATGTGTTCCGGTTTGAAGAATTTGGATGCTGGGAGATTGCAGGCACATCAGGCGTCTTATTCTTATGTCTCAGGATGTGACTCAAGTTTTTCGATATATTATATATTAGAGGGAAGACCTAAGTTATACTTCTAGAGTGCGAAGGATACTTCTTAAGACGTATAATTATGCTTAAAAAATCCCACTTCCTTAAAAAAAAGGAAACAGTTAAATTGGTCTACAATGGGCGAAGAAAAAGTACCAGGAAAGATAAAAATACACAATTTCGTTTCCTTGGATGACATATTTTTATTTTGATTGAATTATATGGTAATTCAATCAAAATGACTATTGATCCGATTTTTTATGAAATTTCTATGGGACCAATCCGAAAGTATACAGGAATATTATTATAAAAAAAAAAACAAATCTTTTGATAAATTACGAAATCTGAGGTATCAAACAAAAAACATACAACCGAATTGATAACCTCGTTACGGAACGTAATTATGCAAGCATGAAACACACAGCAGCCTCCACGATGACGTTTAATTAAAATAGCATCTGATTCTGTTGTGCTCGCATACATTTTAATAACGCTCCAAATTTTTCGTACGGTTGTTGTGACGAAAGTATTGCAACACAACATAGCTGTCAAACGAATTACTCCACCTGTATGCATAATATTAAAATGTAACAAAAATAGCAGAGGGGATGTCGATCGGACGTGCGTCGAACGCAGGCTGGCGGATCCGGATTCTGGACCTCCTGCAGTCCTCTGCCAGTGACAGGCGACAGCTCTCCGCTTGCCTCTGTTGTACCGCCGGTGCAAATAAGCCTTATACGAATTCATCATTGTAATGCGAGAATTATCACGTAGCCTTTGTATAACCAGATAACGTTAGAATAAGCGTAATCTTAAAATTATGCTGAACACTGATATCTGTCTTTAATCTGATATATAAGAGCTACTGTGACTCGTTTATATTTATATTTGCATGGGTATGTAGTATCGTGTTAAAATATATTTGTCCCATCGATATTTGAAATGTGTTGGCTTAAGAAGGATTAAGGTATAATAGCTATGATAGGTTATGTTGCTGTTGTTACAAATAATGACACAGAAATCAGGTAGAGTCATGAAAAGTGGCTAACACCACTTTTTGTGTACGTTTTACCACATAAGCCTGATGTCGTTCAATTTAGTCTACAACTATAAATAGTAAGTAATAACAATTTGGTTATCGTGCTTGCTATTGTGAACACGGAAATTTGGAGCTACAGTTTACAAAAGTGCTAAGAACATTTCAATATCGAGCGAGCGAGGTTCTTTAATTCTACTTGAACGAATCGGCATTGTGGCGGGGGCTTGACCGGCCATACATCATCTTCTTGATAGCGACACGAACACTTGGTTGTCAAATATACTTTCGTTTTAACAGTTAAGTAATACTCACTCCAAAATCATTTACTCATAAATCCTTTTTTAAATTATCATTAGCTCATTAAACCTATCATTTGATACCAAAATTGGTATAAATTGGGTGTATAATAAACAAGTCGTCGTTTTAAAATCTACATAAATTTGTCTCCACCGTAATCAAGTAATAAAACCTCGAGTAACTATCGTGGCATTATTAAAAAGGACCTATCATCTTGTCAAAATACCTTTTAGAAGGTCGTAATAGTGGGTAAATTGCCTTCAACTGTCTGGATTTTTATTAGATAACACTGCTAAAATATCTTGCGTATAAAATACGTAGATACTATAATTGATTTTTTATATAATGTCGTAGTTGTCGATTTGTTGGTTTGGGTTTAGCCACAAGTTATTGTATTATATTGTAAATTATATATATACAGCTTTTTTTTAGTTATCGAAGTCGAAACTTCATAAGCATTAATGCAACAGTGAAAATAATTTGATCTTAAATAATAAATACATCATAAAGTAGAGAAAGAAAATCGTTTCGGCTCTTCAATAACTGCCTTTTTATTAATCTATTCACTGACTATATATACTCGTATATATATATCTCATTATTTTAAACGAGCAATCCTTTTATATTTATTTCGCGTATCTCAGAAACTGCTCTAACGTTTGGATGTAATTTTTGTTTATAGGGTTTTGCTGTTTAAGTGTATTTATGTAAAAACGCATTTTTTTTTTTTACAAAATATCATATGCACGATAAAACCGAGTGAAGATGGTCGCCCGGGTGCTATAGAATTAATGAATGAGTATCCTGCAAATTCTAATGTGTGTCACTAAATCTAAGTAATGGCGACCGTACAATACGAGTATATACAGCGAGGTTTCTGATCTAGAGCAAAACAGTATTCTGAAAGCCTTCTCCAATGAGCCCAAAGCTTCTGCATTTGCCGGCACACGGAGCAAGTCCTTGTTTCAATAGGCAGCATCACATCGATTCGCGCGCGTGCCTGCCGCCGATCTTCGGCGATCTTCGGCCGGCGTCGGAATTAAAATTAATAGCGGACGGTGGGACCCCGTCGTAGTAATTTGTTTACTCGTCTCGCCCCGGATTACGTCGCATGCTCCGCTGAATAGGTAACTAACGCTGACTTTTGTGAGCACCCCGCTTTACAGCCAGCTTTTACATTTGATGATTGTTTTAAATGGCTAGAAGTTATTATCACTTAATTTTTTTTACGAGCGATTATGTTTCGATGTGCTTGGGAATCATTTTAAACTGTCCATTCCAGAGTAGTCGACATATAGTTGAAGCTTTCTTCTATTCAAATGATTTATTTGTATTGCCTTATAAGAAATAAGTAATAATGGTCGTGTCGTATAAGACAAAACCTTTTGTGTACAAGTCCTACTTGTACACGAACCACAAAATTGTTTGTCTTTTTATTATTTGTTTGTATGTGCGCCACCATAACACATATTTTGTGAATACTTAGTAAATATTTATTTACATAATTTACAACCCTTTACAGTTGGACAGATATTCGTTCTAGGCTTAATAGTATGGTTACCTCTTACCTTTGAGTACGAACTTAAAAAAAAAGCTTACAATCCTTTCGTTTAACCCTGGCAGCGGCGCAAACCAGTGTGTACTTGAAACTGAAAAAAGTAGACGCGTCAGATCAAATAACGCCATGAAGGGTTAGTTTCACAAACCCGGCAAACTATATCTAGTATCCCTTGTGTAAATGTGCATAAAACAGAAACAGGAGCAAACGCTCGACCCGCCTCAGACGGCGACGTTTAACCGTATCATTCATAGCCGGGTCCGCTCAATTAACTCTTGCTTTGAATAATAGCTACGCTTGTTCGGCGCCGCATGAATATATGGAAATTTGATGAACTTTCTCGTGACACTTGTCTGATATCATCAACCGTAAATTGTGTGGCTGCACAAGTTCTTTCCGTACACGTGAGAGTTTCTTAAAGTAAAACACGAGTAAATATATTTTTTGTGAAAAAACTGTGTTGGAATGTTCAAATTAAATCTTTTCCCACAGTTCACTTTATGTGTTCCTTTAATCCTATATGACGTTTATAATTTTACATTTAATTTTGTGTCATATACGCATTCAACAAGACACAAATAATATCAGTTTCAGATTCTGATTTTCTTCGCAATTAAATAGTGTCTTCCTACGGCCTTTTCTTGGAAGAGTCTGTCTTCTCAGTGCAAAAACTGATCAAATCATTGAAACGCATTCAACCCAAGCTTGACGCCCGGCGAATTCCTAATTCAAATCCACTTGTATATCACCAAATATGCATGCGCCTTGTATAGCAATACGGGCAAACCTACCGGACTTCCGATACAGTGGGAGCGTGTTTATTGTATCACTGTCGGGGCTCATCAAAATGCAAATACGGCACGCCTGGACTCGGCGCCGGACTGTTGTCGGCACTGTATTGAGTTATAATCCCCCCACAGCCCAGATTCCACTGTTTTATATCAACATACACATTTCACGTCCTTTGAAGAAAGTATTTAGTTTGAAGGCAATAATACTTATGTTTATTACAGATCGTGGCTGTTCTTTTTTCTGTAGATGTTCTTTAAAGATCACCTAAGTCAAGCAATTCCCTGTCCAGTCAGTATTTGAATATAATCTGAGCGCTTCCGTGCTATGGCGGGCACGTTAAGATTTTGGTCCTGGCTTTATAAGTCAATAAGCCATGGAGGCCTTCAGACGGAATTGAAACTCTGACACCAGAGATGGTCACTTCGTAACAAGTGCTTCGTGATCTAGTAATACTTATATGGGATCCATACATCCATAGTTACGTAAAATAGATCAGAACAATCGTGAATTCTAAAGCCAAATCACAAATATGTGATCACCATCATTCACTATCAGAGAAGAGCGTGTTGCCTTGCCAGGAAGACGATCTTTGGCCTGTTCGGACCCAGGACAGGTAGACCATGGGATGACGTAAGTGGCATATTCACCTACGTCATAACATAGTCTTCCACCCACGTCACTGAATTATAAAGCAAGATTTGCGTGGCGTTGGCGTTTTCATAACCATTTTATTGTGTTGCCTAGTTTATTTTTTAAGTCTATAATTCTTTACTTATATCGCTATGAAATATTGATTAGATTCTGATTTGTTTTTTCTGCGTTATCTGCAGAATATACTGGTGACGTGTTCTGTTATAGATAGTTCTTGATAAGTATGCGAATAGAAAAAATCCTTCCAATGTTGGATGTTCCATTCTTGTTTGATCTTACCCATGGAGTATCGGACAGACGAAGAGAACTTAGGAATAAGACCGCGTGATCTTATTGGTACATATTTATTTTGTAACTAGCTGTTCCCCGCGTGGAATTGAACAATTTTATTTTGCGCGGCAATATAATTCTTTTTGAAAATAAATGTATATAACGTTTAATATTAATCTGTTATAATTGTATAGGTGTGTGAATATGACTCCCCCCCTTTTTGTCAAAATAAAACACATTTGTTCGCTTACAAAATTAAAAAAAAAATATTGAAAGTATGTTCCATCTGCAGCTACAACCTTCGCCCATCGTTCAGGTAGTTTTCGTATTCCTTGCTGGAAGAAGTCCTGGTCTTTTGAGCTTATCCAGTTGTCAATCCAAATTTTGATACTTTCACATGAAGTAAACTTTTCTCCAGTAAGGTCTGTCTGCATCGTCCGGAATAGGTGGTAATCCGAAGGAGCTATGTCTGGTGAATATGGCGGGTGGGGTAACACTTCCCAGTCCTGTCCCTCTAAATATCTTTTTACGACTTCTGCGGTATGCGGTTTGGCATTGTCATGCTGAAGAACTAATTTGTTATGTCTATTCACCCATTCTGGTCGTTTTTCTTCTATGGCTCGCTTCAAACGCATTAGTTGTCGTCGGTAAACTTCTCCATTAATAGTTTCAGAGGGTTTGAGCAACTCATAATATACAATACCTTTCTGATCCCACCAAATACAGAGCATGACCTTGGCACAGTGAATATTTATTTTTGGCTGTGATGGGCCTGGTTCGCCTGGTTTCACCCAAGCTTTTTTGCGTTTAGGATTTTCGTAGTGTATCCATTTTTCGTCTCCTGTGACTATCCGATGCAAAAATCCTTTTCTTTGCTGTCTTTGAAGCAGCATTTCACAAATGGTTTTCCGACGTTCCATGTCTCTTTCTTTTAAATCATGTGGAACCCAGTAACCGGCTTTTTGAATCATTCCCATCATTTGTAAACGCTTTGCAACAGTTGAACGATCAACATTTAATGCTGCAGCTAATTCTGATTGAGTTTGGCAAGAATCTTCCGCCAATAATGCTTCCAATTCAGCATCTTCAAATTTTTTTGGTGGTTTTCCATGTTCTTTATCCTCAGTACTAAAATCGTTATTTTGAAATCGTCGAAACCATTCCTTGCAAGTTGTATTAGACGGAGCATGCTCACCATAAATCTCCACAAGCAAACGATAAGTTTCCGCTGCAGTTTTCTTCGCAATAAAATAATGTAATAACACTTCCCGCAAATGACGTTTATTTGGAATAAAAACCGACATTTTCGAAAAGGTGAAAACAATTGTTGCTTACACTTCAACCAAATATCATAAAATGCGTTAGATAGCTGACATTCAGTACTATCGAATACAAGTATGGTCATTTATTAGTACACGTAAACAATACTAAAAACGACATCTGTTGAGAAAGGGCGGAGTCATATTCACACACCACACAATATTATAACGAAATCAAAATTGGATGACAGATTATTTATGCACAAGTACATAAATAAAAACGCCTGTGACTTTTTACACGTATATTGATTTGTTATTAACAAGAATATGGAAATGGGTTGCGGGCAATGTTGCACTCTCGAAATTGTGATTGCTAGAGACAATGCATACAAAATAAACATATTTCCTTGACGTGGTGAAGGCTTTTCTCGCAGAAAGACGTAGGCGTAAACACATATTATCAGTGATTTTGATTTACCAACAAAACTATTTAATCGATTTTGATAAAAAAAATTATGGGACCAATCTGAAAGCAAATACTTTCAAATAAATGACGGAAAACTATGGTAACAAACAAAAAAGAATACAGCCGATTTGATATCCTCCGGAAGTAGGAAATGTCGGATTAGAAAAAAAAAATTATAGTTATAATCAGTGACTTTGACCTATTCAATTTGCGGTAAAACCGTCTCTCATCCTGAAGTATTTAGGTATGTTTGATATATATCGTCAGATGAGCAGGCATTAGCACAATCAGAGCGCAGACACGGCGATGCATTATGTACCGCGTTCACCACAGATGAAGCAAGGCAATCGTGACGTCACCGCGTCGAGTGTCGCGGGTCATGTGTGAGCGCGCCACCGGAGTCGCGTCGTCGGGTGTCGGACTAATTAGGCGGCGACAATTACTCGCTAACGACCGAAATCCGAGAACGCTCTCTAGGAGCTTATTAAATGGCGACATGCAGCCACCAGACGAATATACTGATACCATTTTGATTTTACACTGGACGTGTGATTTTGCCTTTTGATCGAAGGAAACCTTTGCTCTAGAATTTTCTGGTCAGTATCAAAATCTTTCCGATGAATATTATTTACACGTATGCGTCTGAGGCCGATTCTCAAATTTCAGTTTGCAGTCAATTGAATGCTTTTTATATGATTGAAATTTAACCTTAAACGTACGCTTAAAGAGTTAAAATTTGAGTAGACGTGTGAGTTTTCTATGTAGTGACACATCGTGCTTCAAATAATATAGTTCGATCAATCGTTTTTACCTGCTAACTCACTAGGATCCCATGTGTCGCACGTAAAGACACCCAAGACCCGAGAATAAACATGCTTCGGTTGAGGATCAAATCCGGATCCTCGAGTAAAATTACTTAGTATTTTTTTCTCTCATTGTAATTTGACGATTGCTAACTTATTGAGATCTATCTGCCTTTCGGTAAAGCTGTATTTCTCTAGTCCTGGGGTTATATCGTTCTCACCAGTCGTATCACATATCTGTACGAGACGTTGGATTTCTGTTCCGTAAACCGCTTCCCTGATGAAAGCCATGCAATTGCTGCCAATTTCGAACTAATTGCACGGTGAGATAGCTCGTAATATAATATTTGTGCATATGCATGCAGATTGAATAGAGCACAAATTTAATATTCTGAATAATCACGCTACTATTATAAAGGTGAAAGTTTGTATGTGTGTTTTTGGTGTGTGTTCAATATTTGTTACTCCTTTACGCTGAAACGGCACAACGGATTTGTATGAAATTTGATTTGGATGATAACCTCAGGTAACCTTGGGGCGCAGCTAGTAAAATATAAATCACAAACGCAAGCTTCACAATTTCAAATAAAATAAAAAAAATAACAGCCTCAAACTAAGAACGGCTTGTAATATGGAAAAAAGATTTGTGATAGAAAACTTATATAGTGATTTTTGAATTCTTACATATTAACACCCAGACACAGAACAAACACCTATCCTCGTCACATAAATGCTTTTCTTGGGTCGGAGTCGAACCCACGACCCAAGAAAGCACAGAAGATCCCAATTGCAACTACAAAGCTGAGAGTAGAAATGTACCTAGAATAAAAAAAAAACATTGGGCATTTTTGCTGATGCGCACCCTGACAATTTCTTCGCCATTGTGCGCAAAAGGATTGCATCTCTGATGACGAAGATCCGTGGTGCTGCACCAACACCTTACTGGCCGTCGTGGCTAATGATTTCAGCTCTCTTACTATGAGAGAGCGTGGTGGCCCAGGGGCACAGACGCCGACTTTCAATCTGAAGGTTGCTGATTTAAACCCACACGTGCATAGTCACACACAAGCCACAAATGAGTTTTTTCACTTGAAAAAAATTATGTGCGTAATACCACGTTCCCAAAACGGTGACGGAAAACATCGTGAGGAAACCGGCATGTCTTAGAACCAAAAATTCGACGACATGTGACATCTACCAATCCGGATTGGGCTCCCGTGGTAGATCAGAGCCTTTTCACTCTCAATTGTCGAGAGTCCGGTGTCCCTGCAGTGGCAACATCAGAGGCTGGTATGGAACTATGAGATAGTGGCAAAAAGTCCACCGGCCCATCACCCAACTCGTAACGCAATAGTGGATGTCATGTCTGAAAATAAATTATTATTATTAAAATATTATCATATTGAAATTTTAATTTTGTTGATAAATATCAAAATCATTGTTACTTATTGCTTCTTTTGAAATGTATTATAACAATTACTAGGAGATATTGTTTTTGTAGCCAAATGGCTCTTGCTCGGTGAGGCATATATCCAGCAGTGAATTGTCGGATGTGAAGTAAATCAAAATACATGAGTGAATGTTGCTAATGAAAAATTTATTTACATTTATGTATTTTTTCTTGTCAAAAGGTATGGAAGCGATAATGTCCGAGTTCTTCAACGACACCACGACAGCCTTCTACATCATCCTCATTGTGTGGATCGCCGACCAGTACGACGCGATCTGCTGCCACACTGCAATTGCCAAGAGGCATTGGTTGAGGTAAGTCTCCGAGTTATATATACATAAATCAAAATAAAACTTTCGAGTTCGAATAAAAAAAAGTTAGTTTCTATCAAAAATATTACACATGTTGCGTTTTTACTTGTCGAATGATATACATCAAATCACAGTTTGTTTTGTTCATTCCATGAAATTGGAAAACTGTGGACTGCAAAAATCAAGCCATTCCCACTTTTATAGAACTGTAACCGCGTTTTGATACTTTGACACGAACGTTTTTAAAAAGATTTTAATATTAATTGCGCCATTCAAATCTATTTTTTGTATTCTGTTTACGTTTTATTCTAAATTGTATTTCTGAGGAAACGCCCCATTAACAGTTTATTTACAAATACATGTGTACATACATTAAAACGTTATGATTCTGTTCGTCTTCTGACTTTTATACGACGAAGAGAAAAAATTCAGAAGTGTAACTAAATAAAGGTATTGCTTTTTTGTTATTAAAATACCGGTAATAAGTGAGACTGTAGCCAATTACAGTAGGTGGGAACATTATTGGGTGGCCAATTAACAGACGCACCGACACATAACGTTAGTGATTATTGTGAGGCGTTGTGAACCGTGACCAAATTCATTTGTTTACTGAAAGGCCATGGCATTACGTGCTTGTCAAAGGAATATCTGCACATTTAACATTTTAATAAACTGTACAATTAAAGTTTGTAATTCTAAATACTGTTTGGATGGATGATTCCACATTTGGCTGACGAAATATTTTCGAAATATTGTACGGGTAATTCATATAGACGTAAAAAGTTAAACACTGGTAATATTTAACGGATGTCGGCCATTTAATCCTACTACTATTATAAAGGCGAAAGTTTGTAAGTATGGATGTATGGATGTATGGATGTTTGTTACTCTTTCACGTAAAAACTACTGAATGGATTTGAATGAAACTTTACCACAATATAGCTTATACATCAGAATAACATATAGGCTACAATTTTTGAGGTTTCTATAAAATCTATATATTATATATAAAAGAAAGTCGTGTTTGTTACAACACTTATAACTCGAGAACGGCTGGACCGATTGCCATGGTTTTTGATTTGTTGGATTTGTTTCCGTCCCGAATAGGAGAATAACTATTAAAACATTGGAAAATTAACGAAAAAAATAAAATCAATTTATCCCCGTATTCTCCACGGGAACGGGAACTATGCGGGTGAAACCGCGGGGCGCAGCTAGTATACTAATATGTATTTAGCAATAGATGTATTAATGAACAGCAAGTTTTAATTTATTTGTGTTGATTAAAACTCTCATTAGTTGAGCTGAGAAGTGGTTAAAAAACTACCGGATCTATCAACAGATGTTCATTATACACATCCCGCGTCGACTATTTCATCGGCGGCGATTCATTAAATTTATCACTTCTGCGGGATTTGCCGGGATTCAATCTAATGGACCTGGTCCAGGGCACCGGATAAATTGAATAAAAGATTGGGCGACATGCGCTCTGCCGATCGTATCGTGGCATAAGCTCATTTAATTTGGTTCTGTGTCACAGCATGTTTATTCTATCCAGCTATTTCTGCCGTTGTTCGCTTGGTTATATGCCACACACCTTATTAGCTCAATTAATTATGCTGGCATATAATATATAACTAAACAGAAAAACAAAAAAAAAACATTATATCTCTGCTGTTATAGACATAGAAACCTGAAATTTGGCAGGAAAGAATAAATAAGTGGAATGAAATGACAACTGCATCGTAAACTGGTGGTACTACAGGTGATAATTAAATTATTCCAGCTGAGGACGTAATGAGTTTGGACATTTGCACTGACGCGTGGCAGCGGCGTAAAACAATGTCGATGGAATATTGTTTTTGTCAGTTTGAATTAATAAAAGCTTTATACATGCTAATGTACTCTGCACCTGTGTCGTCAGTGAAATACTAATCGCAAGAAAAACTTTAATGTTCTTCATGCTTTTATGCTTATGATCATAATAGTGGAAATAGATAAATGATAATTGTAATTTTTTGATTCTGTTTATAATAAATAAATAAGAGTAATTGAAGGGCGTGTGAGTGTGTGCGCGAATGATAGTATTTTATACACACACTGAAACTCATTTTATGTCAAGGCTACTTCTTATCAACATACATATTATTTATAACGCCTTCAATTAAAAAAAAAGAAAGATTTCAATATACAGTCAGTTATTAAGAATATATTCTCTAATTTAGTATAAGTTCTAGTTTAAAATAAAATAAATTACTGATGCTGATGTAAAGGGGAATATTAGAAAGTTCACATTGCATTTATAATTACAATTAAATCATTTTGAATATATAATAGATACTACGATAGGTCTTGAAGTTATGAAAACTCCTTACAATGTGGTCTACAAAATTCGGCATGAATTTTTTTTTAATTGAATAAATAGCAACAAAATAAAAAATACTGACTAAGTATTGTTAAGTTGCTTACATTGTGACTCGAACCTATGCTCGATACTCTACACTCGATGTTTGCTCATGGTTCATTATTTTACGTAACATTCCGTCTGTTTGTGGAAATATCGCGTCGCCTCTATTTCATCGCGTTTCAATATTTACCTATTATTTGATTGATGCAGTAACAAGGTTCGAGTTTCTCACTATTTTCCTACTTTGTATGTCTCGGCTAGGAATATGTTGGGATATTTGATCTTACTTTGTATCTCTCGGCTAGTAATTTGTTGAGATATTTGATCGTACTTTGTGCGCCTCGGCTAGTAATTTATTGGGATATTTGATCGTACTCTGTATGTTTCGGCCAGTAATCTATTGGGATATTTGATCGTACTTTGTATGTTTCGGCCAGTAATTTATCCGTATATTTGATTGTACTTTGTATGTTTAGGCCAGTAAATAAATTGGGATATTTGATCGTACTTTTATGTTTCGGCTAGCAATTTATTGGGATATTTGATCGTACTTTGTATGTTTCGGCTAGCAATTTATTGGGATATTTGTTCTTTCTTTGTATGTTTCGACTAGCAAATTATTGGGATATTTGATCGTACTTTGTATGTTTCGGGCTAGCAATTTATTGATGTTTTATCGTATCGAGACGAAAGTCCAGGCGTTCCTGTTTCTTTCATGTGAAACAAAGTTATTTTTTGCAGTGATTATGAGTTCGTACAGTCTAGTAGTATGCCGACATTAGTTTTGCATTATGTGTGTACTCGTTTAAAGCGTTAGGTATATAAAAGTGTTGTTCAGAATGCTTAAACGTTGGAAGTATATCTAATAGTCGAAAGTAAAATATACTTAACGCCATTACCTTCTTTTTAGACGTTAAAGTTAACATTTGAATATGTCTCACCATTAAAGGCGTTTCGCAGTTGTTGTACCATAAAAGCCATATCAGTCATAAACAGACGATCAGTTAATACATACTGTACCATCAAATGTAAAATTAACCGCGTAACTTTTCTCACGGTCATTCTCGCGTCCTTTAATTTATGCCCTACCTTCATTACCTGGCCTATCACAATAACTTACTGTGTTTGCACACACTATTTGTAAGGGGAGTTGTTTTTACGTGTATTTTCTTTGCGCGTGCCGTGAACCGAACCTTAATCGAAAGGCGACCGAGCACGAACCAATTCGGTCTCGCAATAAGGACTGGCCGCTATTAAAACAAGCGCAAATAAAGCAAATTGAAAACGGCACCCCCTCCTTGAGATGGCTAGTTCTTCTCAACCTCGGGCCTTGAAAAAACATAGGTCGTAGTGATGTTACTTGTTTTTTTCCGTACCTTTGAATACAAGTCAAGTCGATGAACTTTCCGTGGTATGCTATACCAATTCTCGCATATCTTCAGTAATGGCTTTAGTAGATAGTGTAATTGAAAATACTGGCTGGAACGTGTGGGTACGTTATGCGAACATATTTTAATTTATCGTGATCGCGTAGCATTCTTCTGTCATGCATATTTTTCTGATAAATAACTCGTGAATTAAATATTAAGAAGAATATTTTACTAAGAATATTTAACTATTGCAGAAATATTATACACCAGTGATGTTTTTTTTGTAGATGTACGAATGTGGATTAATATCGATTAAGCAAAAAAAATCCCCATGCTGCTTTGATCATAACCATGCAGTAATTAATGTTTCTCGGTATTGCCTTAGTAAAGCCTTGCCAAAGTATAGTGGTAATGTGATATGAATTGAATAAATAAAATATTCATGGACATTTCACATATATAAAACATACTAGCTGCCGCCCCGCGGTTTCACCCGTGTAGTTCCCGTTCCCGTGCGAATAATGAGATAAAATATAGCCAAACAAACTCACTTTTGCATTTATAATATTAGGATTAACATCCACAAGACACAAAAAGACACAAATTAAGACGATTTAAAGATTAAGACACAAAAACACCGTTTTCCGTTTCACAACTATTAGCAGAAACAGAGTACTTACCAACTGAGCTGTGTCACCAGTCGGTAAATTACATCTACCATATCGCTTCCGTTTTCAAAACCATGCCAAACTATAAACTGTTAATAGAATCGTTCCGTGAATACGTCTTACTTCAAAGATGTGATGAAAAATCTTTCTTTCCACGGTAATTGGAAAATATATAATAATATAGGAAAATTTACTAAGTTTTCTAAGCCTGATTCTTCTATCAATTTAATTTGTAATACGCATGCTTATGTAGAATCTGGTACTGGTACCACTCTGGAGTGTATATACTTATTTATACTCTGTAGAGTACTTATACTCTACAGTCGGGCTCAACAATAAGTTGATGACATGCATAGTCACATACACTTTACGGCGAAATGTATTCGCCGTATCATTAAAGTGTCATAGAAAAAAATGACATAAACACAAGACAACACACACAAGAACCGATAACAAATTTCATGCTCACCACACAAAGTGGGCCCCGGCTGGTAATAGAAACCAGGACTCCTCGCTTCGAAGGCAAGGCTGCCAACTAAATTACGGTGCCGTCATTTATGCATTTTTTGTTATCTACAAATTTGATAGATGTACTTTCTCAAACGAACTACACAAGGAGCTTAAAGTATTGGATTTAGAAGCGTTATAAATGAAATATTAGATGGATATTAGTACGCGTACAATAATGCGCTACTGGAAGCTAATTTACTACGTCTTTGTGCACATTGAATTATCTGTGATATAATAAAAATGTTGAAACATGCAATATTCTCGCTGGCTGCTCATGTCGGTATCTCAAAGTAAATAAGCAGAGGAAATATCGTATATCGTAAAGTATAATGTTCAAAGATTTTGCTATGAGACTTTTAAGCGAAGTATTCATTTTTCTTGTTTGGACTTTGTGTTTTCTTATTACACCAGAGCAAATACAGACTTTTCTTTGACTGAAATACTGCGTCATGTCGCATATTTACCTTAATCATTATCTTTAGCTTTGATTTTGTGTTAAAGAGAAAAATGTTTCTACAGTCTATGAGTATGAGTATGCGTCTCTGTGTATGAGTCTAGACATTTTTGTGAATATTAGTCCCTGGATTGTTACGGCTAACTATGATTTTATCCGCCGTTTCACAAATAAACACTTTTTATATGTTACTGTACGAAGAGTATAGGACTCGGAGAAGTTACAGATACACGAGATTTTAAATGAAAGGCGCACGAAACATTACATCCTCGTCATGCATCAATTCTGTATTTTTAAAAGAAGAAATTTTTTAAGAAGAACTATAGGAATTAGATTTTAATGCTTTTTAACTCTAAATACTTAATATAAATTTTAGGTGTTTTATGATTTTTTATTATTTCGTCGAAGTCATTGTGTGAAATAACGTTTGACATGTTTAATAATTTAGCAGAATATCATTTGTGGCCCTAATGATATTGCTAATACAGTTGCTAATAATTAATTTGAACACTTTTCCAAAAAGCAAAGTTTGGAGGCAGTTCTCTGGTCCGGGGAATGCCAGCACATTATCACAAGAATTCTAAGGTTCATTCATGAATTCAACATAGTAATTTGTAGTGACTATCATTGGTATTGAGATTACCAAATAATACAATATTAAACACATAAGCACAAGAATTCTAAGATACATTCGTGAAATAAAGTGATTAACATAGTAATTTGTAGTCACACTGCTTGAGATTACCAAATAATACAATATCATAATTATAAGGTACACTCACATTATCACAAGAATTATAAGGTACACTCGTGACATATAGTGATAAGTATAGTATTTTGTAGTCACTATCATTGGTTCTGAGATTACCAAATAATACAATATTATACGCATAAGCACAAGAATTCTAAGATACATTCGTAAAATAAAGTGATTAACATAGTAATTTGTAGTCACATTGCTTCTGATTACCAAATAATACTCATTATACTAAAGCGATAAGCATAGTATTTTGTAGTCACTATCATTGATGGCACATCCTCGGATGTGTTAATAAGTGCTAAGCGCGAGTTTCCGGAGGGTCGGTGGTTGCGGCTCGCAGACACGAATTATGTGGTTTTGCGGCGCTCTGATTTCACCCCTGTGCTCGCATTAAACCGACTGATTTCGGTCACATCTCCGAATCAACGGGCTATTTGGAGAAACTAGGTGAAAGGGTCGAATTAAAGTCGTAAAAGCAAGAATACGGACACTTGTACTGTAGATACTCGGTATAAGCCTCTAATTTTCCCGCAAGGACACCGGCCTAGTCTCGATAATACGGAGTGAATAGGCTTTGATCTACCACAAGGTTGGTAGATGGCATATGTGTTCGATTTCTCGATTTTAAGACATGCCGATTTCCTCACGGTGATATCATTTTGTGTTTGAACCACCGACCTTCAAATTGAAAGACTGTGCTCCTGGGCCGCCACGCTCTCCTGTATTTAATGTACTCAATTTTATATTTTCTAGGATTTTCAAAATGCTGCTTAGATTTTGTTTGATTGTGTAAACGTGTTAGCTCTTTTTGTGTTAACAATCGTACATTTGGATTCGTAGATACAGATAAAATGACAAAAATCGGCCAGTATTTTTTGTGCGGGAGAAAATAACTTATTTAATTTTAAGTTCCATGACAAACTTATTAGAAGAATAAATAAAATACATCCAAATTCAGCACCACTAAAAACGGCTACTACACTACTACGCCACTACGCCTTTAAGGTTTGAATTTCTTCATGAAATTTCTGTATATTATTAAATTAAAAAAGGATCATTTAAACCTAAGAAATAACAACATATATAAAAAAAACCTACAGCCGACTTGAAAACCTCCTCGTTTTTTGAAGTAAATTTTTAATAAATTCCGTACCATTAAGTATCTACAATATAATATCGAGAAAAAAACGAACAAAAAATAAAAATCACGTTATTGTATGAGAGCCCCCTTAAATATTTATTTTATTCTTTTTTTTAGTATTTTTGTTGTAATAGCAGCAACAGATATACATCATCTGTGAAAACTTCAACTCCAACTATCACGGTTCATAAGATACAGCCTAGTGACAGGACAGACAGACAGACAGCGGAGTCTTAGTAATAGGGTCCCGTTTTACCCTATGGGTACGGAATCCTAAAAAACGGACAAGTCCAAAATCATCATCATCTTCCTGCCCTTATCCCACACTAAGTGGAGTCGGCACAACATGTATTTTTCTTCCATTTCCCTCTGTCAGACGTCATCTCAGTACTCACTCCTTCCATACGCCTATCATCTTTCACACAATCCGACGGACAAGTCCAAAATGAGGTATCGTAATTTGAAATGTGGAGTTCCGCAACTAAACGCGTTAACTCGCGTTGCGGTCTGCGCGGGTCGGTGCGGTCGCAAAATCGCCGTCCGAGTGACGATCGGCTCCCCGCATAAATCTCCGCGACCGCCAATTAAGGCCCGCCCCGACAGTTTGTCTACGACGACGCCCTGATTGCTTTTCACGGGCTCACGGGCCGCACCACGCTACGCTATCGACCTTTCCAACTAATGTTCCTCAAGTTTGCCCATCTATGTTTGGTTCGGCTATTTTTGTCTCCCTTGAGTGTTATCTAATAGAGGATGAAGAACCCCGCGCTTCAAGCACATACATATTCAGTCTCTTAGACCTCAAGTATGGATTGATGTCACATGTCAAAGGTACAGGTAAGGCAGGATTATCAAGGGCCTAAAATAACGCACGGTAGAAGTGAACGAATTTTTAAACACTTATTTAGTATAATATCTTTTCTATCTATTATTTACTATTAACTTAGGTAACTCAAATATATGTATACTAGCGGTCGCCCGCGGCTCCGCCCGCGTGGATGTCGGTTACCGCTGCAAAAAGCCTACCCAGGAAAGACACGGTCAGCAAAATGATTCCCAGGTCAATTCACAGACACCGACAGTAACATTGACGACGCAGTCATTATCCGCAGGCTGCACAGATTGTCTTTCTGTGTATGTTAAGTTGTTAATGATGAAAATATTTAAATGTAATTAATACTAAGTTTTCACTTCTGCCGGCAGTCCCGGAGCGCAACCCGTTGTTTAAGGATAGATAACTAAAGCGATTATTGTAGAGCTTCTCCATAAACAACATTTGACGTTAAATTATTTTCAGGTAACAAAATATACTGATGGTCGGGAGCCCCGACCCGTGATAGGGCAACGTAAAGTTGCTCATGCGTAAAACATTCTTTTCGTAAATCAATTCCTACTAATTTGAATGTTTGGCCCTGGGATTTGTTTATCGTTAGTGCGAAAGAAATTTTTACTGGAAATTGGAGCCTTTTGAAGGGTATAGGCAAATCAGTAGGGATCATGGGTATTCTTGGTATATGAGCTAATTCACCAGCTGCAGGGCCGGTGATAATCTTCGCTACTATTAAATTATCTTTTAGCTCCTTTATAAGAAGTCTCGTGCCATTACACATGTTGGGGGGGCTTAAATTTCTGAGAAGCATTATCGGCGTGCCAACTTTTAACGACAGTTCATGAGGTGGTAGCCCAGCGGGGTTCAGAGAATTTAAAAATTCCTGGGGGTAGTGCACAGCGTCCTCGATGTTAGTGACGGTGTCTATGGATTTATAGCACTTAACTTCACCCGGTACTTTCTGCATAATTAAACTGTTTATTTCGTTGACTGTTTCATTCCTGGGAGTAACTATTGCTCTACAACACAGCCAACGAAAATCATTTTGATGTAAGTTTTCGATGTCAGGATATATAGCATCTATCAGACTATCTAAATTATCGACTATTTGGCCTAGAGACTCATCCAAAGTAACCGCATAATCGGTGCCCAAATTTAAAGATGGAAAAATTCCTTCTCCAAGTTTCAGCAGCTGTTGTGGAAAATTGCTATGCGTATTTCCATGTAGATGAGCTCTCATATTGGTGCGCAAATTCAAATGTTGAACAGATGTCCAAAGGTGAGACGATTTTAAACATGCCTTCATAATATCTGCTCGCGTACCTCTGTTGACGACTGGAAGCGTTTGTCGGAAATCTCCAGCAAATACAAAAGTGATACCACCCATGACATTAGCAGAGCTTCGGAGGTCTTTTAAAGTACGGTCCACGGCCTCCACATGAGCTCTATGACTCATGGTGCATTCATCCCATATTACCAACGACGCGTCTTGCAGCAACTTACCAAGAGGCCCATTTTTCCGAATAGAGCACGTAGACCGTTGATCTAAAGATACGGATAGCTCATATATTAATTTCGCCATAACTTCAAAACCAAACGTCCAATTTTAATCATTCAAAGACCAAATATTATCTCCATAAACTGTTCTTAGTGATGAAATCATTTATTTTGATAAGGATTAATAGCATGAGTAAAATAAACGCGTTTAAATGTAGTCCAAAAAAAATTCAAGATTTTTAAATAAAAAAATGGTTGCTGTGCCTCACTCGACATAGATGGGTATAGTGTGTCGCGGACTTTTTTGTAGATATTTATAAGATCTACAATTAATTAGAACATTTTATGGTTCTATCTTTTATAGTTTAGGCAGCGTACGCAAAATAAGTAACTTTTCTGGTTGATTTTTTACACCTTGTGTCCGAAAAACCCAAATATCTTACGGAACCCTATTTTTTTCCAAAATAAAATATAGCCTATGTTACTCGTGGATAATGTAGCTTTCGAATGGTGAAAGAATTTTTAAAATCGGTCCAGTAGTTTTTGAGCCTATTCAGTACAATCAAACAAACATACAAACAAAGTTTTCCTCTTTATAATATTAGTGTAGATTATTGGCGTCAGGAGCACTATACAATATATTTGAGTGCACTCCACAATCCCACAGGTGCACTAATGAGTTATTTCACTTGAAAAATGTATGTGCGCGAAACGGTGACGGAAAACATCGTGAGGAAACCGGCATGTCTTAGAACCACAAAGTGAGCACATTCACTCTCAATTATCGAGAATAGGCCGGTGTCCCTGCAGTAGGAACATAAGAGGCTGGTACGGTGTCATATTATGATTGGATATTTCTATACAAAAGCGTCGTAGAACGTTAATAGTAGGGCTTTATACATTTATATAAAATTAGTTCTCGCTATTCTAATGCTGCTAAAACACTACATTGTGATTTTGAAAAGTTGAGTTAATATATCCCTCTGAAGTACAGTTGGAATATGGCTTATCTGTCATTGATTATTTTGGATTTGATTTTGAATGATAAATAGATTATCAAAATTAATTTCTTACACGTTTCCTTTACCCTTTCAATACGGAATCCTAAAAACTTGTGACTCTTAAGTTAGGGTCAACTGCTGCCACAATCTTTCTTCTTAGGCTGTTCGCAGTCAAAATGTACTTTACATTCATAGCATCAATTCAGTGTGATAAATTAAACCATATTCTTTTTCAAACTTGACACCGCTACGTCGCGAACCTCCGCGAGATTCCCCATTCCCTCATTACGAAATATATATATAAAAAAGGCAATAATACGTACGTATTTATTTATAAGCCCGGCGTGAGAGTTGACGCGGGTGTCGTTAGGGCGCTCTCTTCTCGTGTGTCATTTTAAGGATGTGCCAAATTGAAGGCTGGGGCACACTGAGGGGCGGGCGGACTGATTTATGCCCCGGCACTCGGCGCCCCCGACATCTTCAATTCAGTGTTGCCCTTTTGTCCATTTTAGGTATATTTATCTTATCTTTGTAATCAACGTCTTCGACAATTGGCAGTTTTGATGGACGAAAATTAATTGATGGATAGTATTAATTTAAAATCACGTTTGATTTTGTTGCCTTAGAAACTAAAATTTTCTTCGTATTTGTACTCTGTGTGAATAAAATGATTGTGATATAAGTACATACTCAAATCTATTGTGTTTGCGCTTGTTCAGTCTCTTAATTATTCACAAAGCACGAGTATAGTGTCGCAAATATGACATACAATAGTGTTATTGATTTATTTTAAGCGTAATTATAATATAATATATATAATCACACAGCCAAATTATCCATACATATCTATAAAATATATTTTTTTTAAACATTTTCGGCATATATTGGCCATTTCAGACAGAGCAGTTGGCAACACCACTTAGATTAGAGGTTTATTCACTCGGCCGAGGTCAGTTTTCTTACGCCTTACGCGTTAATATAGAACCGGCCCTTATTACAGGGGAAGGAATAGCGCTATAATATTAGTTGGGGTTCTTTGAAGTGAATGAATGTCTGCGAATCACTGATACGTTTAGATGCTGTCTTGACAGCTTTCACATTTTTCATGAGTGCTTCACTGACTCTTGAAATGAACGGGTACTTTCTCAGAACATAAGACTTAATCCATGAAACTTTCTACGTTACAAGCCTGCTGTTATTTACAATATATAAAAAAATCCAGTGAAAATCCAGGCACCAACTCCTTACCACCAAAATAAAATATTAAACGCATATGTGAATATAATATATTTAGGCTGGCCTCAAAACTCAGTTTGAAGTCTTCTGTGCTATATTATTGTATATGGTCGTGAGTTGGATTCCCATCGTGTCACGAAAAAAAAGTATTCACATAGTACGTCACTGTCACGCACGTGGCATGATACACAATCGCAACACATTGGACATGAGATCATAGAGACATACTGAAATTGGTCCTTCACTTTGGAGGATAATTTCCTCTCGTGTTCTGTTAGTTTGGAGCTAGATGGTGCTGCGTGAAATGTGTCCATGCGTGTTATTTGTCATATATGTATACAACGGTAGGAGAGTTTTAAGCCGAATGTACTCGTAGATAGCTGAATAATAAAATGTCACATCCGCAAATAAATTTACGCTTGTGCATAACACTAAAACCAATAACGTATCGAGTTGACGAGATGCGAGTTAATTGAGGCTAACCACTACAAACTGGGGGCGCTTTACTGCCGCGACAGGCACACTTGGTGGTCTTGGTGGGCACTTATTGTATATGATGACTCTCGATACCTGCAGTGCCAGCGGCCCATAAAGATGACAAGACCATAGACGTAGAGAGAGAATGGACGGAGCGTAAGCATCACAAAAGTGACCACTTTCTAGAAAGAGATAAAGCGACTGTGTCTCAGTTGTGCATGGAGCGCTGAGCGATTCAGAATACATAGAAGAGAGAACTACTGACCGTACATTCGCTTTGTCTCTCGTACTTTTCGGCCTGTATTTAATGCACATCTAGATATGGAACGCACATTCTAGTAAGTTGTCAAAACCATCTACGATAAAAAAAGCCCATTAAAAACTATTTGTGACGATGTTGATTCATACATATGTGTAACAAATACCAAGAAAAAAAAAATTCGAGTTTCTTAAACAAAATTGACATTCTTATATTCGTCTTATTCTCCTTGAGCCAATTAAATTTAACAACAGGTGACTAGAGATAGATTACCATAGCACCATTTTTTATTAGTCAAGCATGTTTAGGACTTTGACTCAAAACAGTGTTGCCATGGTAATTTATTTGCTAGTTTCGTTGTTTCATGACTGTGTACAAGCCCTTAGCCCATACACTAGAAGTAGGGTAGATATATAGATAGACATAGAATATAAGTATGTAGAGCGTGATTCATCACAAGACTGAGATAAAGTAGAAACGACCGCCCGAGTTCCTGGCTAAGTTTGAGCTATTTCATTAAGATACAGATTACTTAGTACATAGTCATTACAGCCTTATAGGCCGTTCTGGAAAAATACACGATTACCTACTAGACTGTTCGGTTCCACATACTGGCTGTTAGTGACAAAATTAAAAGAATCATCTTTTTGAATTCAAAAATTATAGTAGATTTCTGACAACATTTTATGCTCCTTTGCCCGCGTTTAGTGACACTCAACGTGAAAAAATAATTTAATTGATAGCCCGAACACATTTTAAATACGATTCATATTATTTGGTTACTATTTAACCGTCTGCAAACGTAAATGGCTTTATCTCCGTATCAGCCTCAAATGTTCCCACCAGCCTACTCTCGATAATTGAAAGTGATCTACCCCAGGAGCCCAATCCGGATTGGTAGATATCACATATCTTTAAATTTTTCTTCGAGTTTCCTCACGATGTTTTCCTTAAATGTTGTGCGATTTGGTTTGAACCAGCGACCTTCAGATTGAAAGTCGGCGTCAGTGCCCCTAGGCCACCACTCTCCCACGGCCGTATTTAGTACCACTGAAATAGATTTTTTCCGTGGATTTGAAGAAACGTTCGTTCATGCGTTGACATCAAATGTGAGCGGTGTGTCACCGCGCGTTCTACGTGTGACCGAGCTCGGGTTGTCACAGCGGAATCGTCCGCTGATGTGGGCTCAGCTTAGTGTCACGCGCCGCTGCTAATCATATTTTATTATTATTCTGTGATATATAGGCCAAGTGAGTTATATCTCTGATCTACTACTTTTGTTTACCGGTTTATATCTACAATATTGTTAATTGTCAAAAAAAAACATGTCGCTCTCTAGTCATCTTTGGTTGTCAAATGTTTTGATTTCCATAGATTACTGCAAAAATGTACTGTTTACGTTATTACCGTAACGTACTCTTTTCAGACGCCTCTAGCCCCGGCTTCGCAAGAGAGTTTTCTTCTAAATTTTCCATGGTTCAAGCATATTAGAGCCGTGGAAAATTTTCTACACCAGAAAATCCTAGCTAGACCTGGTGCGGCAGTTATTCTCTGCTCCAATAAACCAGGCTATGAATGGCATTAGCAGTTCAACTCGTTTACCCTTCATGGTGAATTCGTGTGCTGGTGTCGAGATGCAAATGAGCCGTCGAGTCGGGCGCCGCCGCGGCGCGCTCCTCATCCCAGCCGACTAACGGACTAATCGCTTGGACGTTTCGCACTCATTACCGCCATGTTATTGGATATATGCATAGATTATACAAATATATAGGTGTCCCTTGGCACGCAGGAACCGGCACAGTCTACACATTGTAGATAGTCATGGCATTAATTCGCAAGCTCAGTTTTTTATAACCTTTTTTTTTGGAGCATAAATTATCTGTGCACAATTCGCTTCAGGATGCACTCCGATCCTTTGCTTTTTTGCTGCTAAGAAAAAGTATGATTTCAAGTGTGAAGGGCAATATTTCGCCTATTAGATCTATTTTCCAAGATGTGGCAAAGTCGCGGATGTCAATGCCACCACGACGACAGTCGCGACAAGTCGCGTAATAGTTTTTCTACAGGTGTAAAAAGATTTATTTAGATCATTACCTAAAGATGAAAAAAAATCCTGACAAAATGTGTCTATTGGGACACCATGTCCGAAGATATTGCGTCCGTGTTGTCAGCAAGGTGGTCAACTACAAAAAAATGCCATGTCGTTAGTTAAATAAGAATAATGTTTTTTTTTTTTTTGTTTTATCCAAGATGATTTATCAGGGTAATATAGAATACGCCTCTGCTAAGCTTTTAATAAATGAGTTTTTATATATATATAGCTTCGTGCACCATCTTACTGCACGAAATAAGATCTAAGAGCACGAACTATAAATTAAATGATAATAATTGATAGACGACAAATGTTTTGCTTCTCCACAGCATCTTCGGAAGCATTTTTTTTGTTGTTTTTTTTTTTTACACAAATCTACGCTCCTTGTCATGTCAAGTGAAAAGTGGATCGCTAACGGCTAGCTTTCGCAATTATCCAAAATAGCGGGTTTAGTTTATTTATTTGTATAACTATCACTGTCACTGTACTTATGACTACACTAGCTCAAAGGGCTTAACCACTAAGATGAAGTATGTGGACTTATTTCTGTCACTTAAGTGTGATTCATAGGTAGTCATCGTCACTAAACCAATACGCTCGTGTGATATTATCCAACAAAACAATTACATTATGTAAGTTAATTGGCGGCCGTCCCTAATCACATTATAAGGATCGCTCCCTCAATTAAATTCTCGTTAGAAGAGCTTCGGACATCACCATAAATGATGATGTTCAAGATGAACCGTCAGTTTAATGACAATCCAGATAATGTCCTTTATAATACCAACTGCTTAGATGCTGCAAAGTGTATAAATTTTTTTCATTATATTGTAATTGGAATTATTTGTTAATTAAATCATACTTATATTAAGGCGAAAGTTTCTGTGTTTCTGTGTTACTCCTTCACGCTCTAACGGCTCAACGGATTTAGATGAAATTTGGTACCAGGATAGCCAATATAACTGAGTTCCGGTGGAAGTGTGTGGGTGCCGGTGAAATCACAGGCGCTTGAGACGATACATCTTCGTCTCAACTTATTATGAGTTGGATTGCTGTTGTCATGGGCGTGGGTAACCATTTACCACCAGGTGGGCCTTCAGCTCGTTCCGATACATCCTCGCATAAAAAAAAACAAATTACTGATAGAATACTGAAATGGTACTTTAACACACATATAATACTTTATTAACACCCAGAGTCCGGACTAACGTCTATCGTTCGTTACTTAAATATTAGTCCCCGGGGGGTTTCGAAGCCACGACCTACAGCGCTAAAGGCATAGATCCAACTGAGTGTTGGGGCCAATATTACTACAGCATATAAAATTTTGAGATATCTAAATACTAAATCGACAGTTTAATGCCGCTACTCTCTACTCTATGATCACAAAACATTGCTTTTGTGAAACGAAAATTGTTGTTTACGAACACACTTTGTATTCCATGAATAACCATGTCTTGATTCCCGGCTCCCCTTTCATAACCAGCGAAGACCTATCGAAATTGACAATTTGTCGTATCATTAAAATACTTTTGACGTGGTGCGCAAACATGTCGGATCGTTTGAATGTATGTGCTTTGCCGTGGGCGGTTGGGTTCACAATTGAACGGTCGCGCGGTCGATGTAGTCGATTATGAAAATGGCATGTCAGTGCGCGTATGGCGACGGTACGTACTCGTGGGTACACGTACGCATAATGGTATACAAATGAACTATAAGAAATTCTGCTATCGTAAGAAAATGCTCTTATTTATGCGAGAATGCTTTTTCCGAACGAAAAGGACACTTCTGATATTGTTTTAAAACTTGACTGAGACACTCAGGAACTAGGTTCTGATAGCGACCTATTTGTAAAAGAAAACGTAGTAGAGAAGAGTTGGGGACAACTACCCTTCTCTTACTATAATGATAAATACTCTATGATGACTTTAAAGCGTTTAATCGCGATCTCTCCTTGAGGTAGTGACGATGTAAGGACAAGGCACACCACCACCATACCACTAACTCCTAACCAACAAGAGCTGCATCTTAATTTCATACCGTAACAAACGATACTTGTCCTACCTTCATATTTTCATAATAATAGTGCCCCATAGATATTACTAGACTAATAAGTGGTAATTCGCCCATATCAAGCCCAATTACGAAAATCTGAATGAACATCAAACAGATCTTCATTAATTACAGCTAAGAACCCTCTCGACCACATCAGCTTTCAAATAGAAAAAAAACCGCATCAAAATCTGTCCATGCGTTTAGGAGCTACGATGATACACCTATACACACATAACGACACACATATACACAGATACACGCTACAAACTTATTACCTCCCTTTTTCGATGGGGGTTTAAAATTATAAAATAGACACATGTTGTATTTAAATTAAAATGGTTGATAGACAATGATAAGACCACCCTTGTTCCTCGCTATTCAAAAATATTCGAAAGATACCGCGAGGGTCGGCCGCAAAACATAAAATATTTTGGTACATATGGAAGTAGCAATGAAACGGTAATATTTAAGTACCGAACTATAGTAATTTCGAATGAATGCGATGCGGCGGGGTCTGATCGGTCAAGTGGTGTTTGCAGGGTGGGCGCGGTCCGCGGCCGCTCCCCTGTTTGCCGCCAGTGTTTGAGCGCTTTCTTTACGATGACAGGCTATCCGCCTTGCAACCACAAAAATGAGTAAGGAAACACCAATGTCTTAAATTGAGCTGGTAAATGGGTTTTTTCTTAGGTTTTCTATGTTGGTTAATAACTTACTGGAGTCTCGACCGGTGATCGAAAATGCTATGGAAAGATTTGCCAATTGCGATTCTAGTGGCATCGCATCAAATCTGTAGATATATATAATGTGATTCGGTTTTCGGTGGTAGGGCCTAAAAGTAAATTTACAGACCAGGATTAATACAATAATTTTAACAAAGCCACGATAGTAACTCAAGGTTTAAATACCCGATTACGGAACAGACAAAATTATTTAGATTAAAAAAGAGTTTTTATCTTAAGACCCATACCGATTTATTCCTTATTTGGTATCAAAAGATAGGTACTTGAGACAATGAGCATATTATTTTAGTAAACATTGTTTTTTTATTGTTGTGCTCGCTTGTAAAATTTAAAAAAAATGTATATTTTTTCCAACTTTCAAAAATAATGGCTAGCGGCTTAATTCAAAATCCGCGGATGTTGTATTTTATTAATTATGAACGGAATTCTGTGCCGGGTATCGACAGGTATCGCAGTCAGCTGCACGCTGGCTGCGAAACAACACATTTCATCCTACCAGACAGGTATGATGAAATGTGTTGTGTTTACGCAATACTTATTTATTTTAGCGATCTGTATAGTGCAATGAACTAGGTGTACCCTCATGGGGACAATTTATTATCATTGTCAGTTTATCTTAACCTTTTTGGCTATATTTTTATCACTTTAATAGGTTGGTAGGTTTTTTGTACTCGTAGTACATAATATAATAATAATCTCCAATCCATCATGATCGTATGATAAAATTGACTGATTAAAAAATTCGACGATACATTTGTCACTTACTTTACGCCCTTAGGGTTCCACCTCGGAGATACATCATATCAAATGATAAAAGAATTATCCTAATCGGTTGACAATTGGCGAAGAAATCGTGTAACAAATACACAAAAAGAAACATACACCCGAATTAGAATATACTTATTTTGAAGTCGTTTGAAATGGTAAATTTTTTTTGTTTTAGTTTTCCTAACATATATATAAACCGGCAGTTTTTAAAATCAGCCCAATTAAACTACTAGTACTAGAAGAATGTTATGCGATACATACGTAATATTATTTTGCTATACAGAACTCTCAAACGTAAATCATACTCACTCTTTACTATCTTTCAATACTTAACCATATTCTATTGTGTACATTTCCGAAAAGGATTTTGTTTCGCGTGGCCAGCATTGTGTTCTTGATTTAATTATGTCAACGAACATACGTATAAACTGGAAAATCTTTTACACGTGTACATTTTTGCTCTGAAATGTATCTCGTGCTTGAAAGCTTAGCATTGTCTAACGAAAGGATCTATTGTTGGAGTATCAAAGTGTGTAAGCATACATTCCCTCAATTTGTATTTTCTAAACATAGGAAAATGTACGACGTACAATAATTATAATACAGAAAATATATGCCATTAATTTAAATATTATTATTTGTTCGTTCGGGGTTGGTTCGGAAATGAAATTTGGACATAAAATGATGTTCGAAATTGAAATTTAAACAAGCCATGCTCGGAATTCAAGTTATTGGTGGATTCGGGAATGCCAGCCAACGTCCGAGGGCTTAAATATTTCGCTCTGTGCATTCATTGTTGGCAGAGCTCGGGTGCAATTTTTCACAGTATTGTGGCGCTCCATTCCGTATGATTTCATTATTTGCTTTCAATCAGCATCGTGATCCGGCCGCGCCCCGCGACTCCATCCCAAGCGATTTTTGTTTGGTTTCGTTTTCGGATGCTGTTTGTTATCGAGTTTCGAAGATTTTTCCTCTATTACAATGCCTCGGATATTCCACTTGAGAGATGTTTTCCCCGACGTTTTGAATTTACGATGAAATTCAAACAGTTATCGTTTGTACGGCCGGTAGTTCAAAATCTAATTTCGATCAGTTGTAGAGTAGTTTATCAGCATCCTCGAAATTTAGTATGAGCTAAAACGTATTTTTAAACGATCTGTATTTAGCTCCTTATTCTGATAAATTTTGGTATCATTGCAATTAACTTATTTGTGACACGGTGGGGAATATTTATATTTCTAGAACGAACCGCAGTAGAACCAGTTTGCTAAGTGAAATAATAAGGTAGATCGTAGTAGTTTAACTTATCAAGCAGAAAGCTGAAATTTTGTCCTTCTCGAACATATCACCGTATATAATTTCGCAGTCTCTGGTAATAAATAGGTATATCTTCATTTTATATGTTAAATTTATAGGAAGACTTGATATCACTAATTAGGGCGCAGGATGCTCGCTTCAGTAGCGTGTGAGAGCTTCCTCTAATATCCAATTACTACGTCTACGACTCGATAAGCGCACTTCCGGGATGTCAGGTGATTGTTCATTTATTATTGCAGTCAAGTGAGAATATATTGTTTATTTGTTGTTAGATTGTTCTCAGAAATTCTCTAAGATTGTTCTCGGGCGCAGACAGTAAACCATTGCACACGTTTGCTAAAAAATTCATGGCGCCGTAAACGCGCAATCCTATCGATTCAAAATGTCGTATAAAATATTTAAAAAAAATTACGCGCGCGTTTTTGTCGCTTTGTGCGCGCGTTTGAATCGATACAACAGTCTGCTATTTGGTCATCTACAGCGCCGTAAGCGCGCGTTCGTGTATTCTGCGTCGTCTCTAAATAAGAAAGTTGGCCACACATAAACTAAAAGAAGGCGAAGAATGACCGTCTGAATTGTTGGTCACATTGTCGTTGTTATATGACGGGACCTTAGAAAACCGCAAGCAAAACGAATCATAACCAAACCTTTGTTTTTCTTTTTCGGCTGTGGCGACCGAATGTTTTAGTAAAAAATGCGAATCAGTGTTATTGTGGAAAATTCATAGAATTTATAAGGTTTATACTTTTAAGTTCGCAAAAGTTGTTATAAACTTTCGGGAGTAAACAATAACGTTCGTTCTAAGAAATTTTTGCAGGGGTTGGTTCATAACTCTATTAATGTTGTATTTCTGTAAAATGTATTTGTGTGGTTTTAGTTGTAAAAGAATGACTCACGTTTTCTTACATTGAAAATTTCCTCACGTTTATTCTTAAAGTTTTTCTTTGTAGGTGTTCTGTGATAAAAAAATATTTTTCAAACGAGTTTTATGTTTTGTATTTATGTACTCAAACTTACTATTGCGTAATCTTCTGAAACGTTTCTAGAAACTACCTAGATATCCTGATATCTTCCTATTTGCATTATTTCAGTGGTCTAAAGTTATCAGCTTTATTCTACGTTGGCTATGCATAAAACCGCAACATTCCGAGTCTCGCTTCGGTTCCATTAACTCTCGACATACGACAATTGTTGCCGTTTAAGGATCGGAAGTCGATCGCAATAACGATATTATCGTTTAGTGTTATGCCCGGTGACAAGGAAACGCTCTCAGCCGGTGTGAACGCCCCTAGACGCCCGCGGTGCTTCAAATACCCTACCTACTTAGACTCACCGCGTTACACCTCTGTGGATATCAATATTTTTTTATTGTTCGGTTCGGTCTTAGATTTTCGAGTTCATACGAGGTTTTCGGATGTTAATTATCATCATACTATTATAAAATTATTCTTGCGAAAGTTTGCCTTTATGTAGTTTGTTTCTCCTTCAACTTGAAACGGCTGAACGGATTTATTCCTATTTGATTAACTAGGGTTAACTAGGGCTAGGATTGAATCCTAGCCCTAGTTAATGTTGAGGGGTCCATGTTGCTCACGTCCGTGCCCCTCGGGTGGTGAAAAGGAGCAACCCAAAGTAGCCGTAGAACTTGTGCTTTGTTCGCCGGAGAAGTACTGCCAGTAATCAGTGGTGCACTCGTGTTGCTATCTTCCGGTGAAAATTGACTGTGGAGAAAATTACTGGCGCATAAGACGTACATCCTCGTTTTGTAAGGCTCATTAGAGAAATTTTCACTTGTTCATATAGATATTATAGTATTTGTCATAATAAGTTTGCACGTTTTTGTAAAGAATTGCGTTTTTAACATTTATACAGGTAAACTTTATCTATTTCATCCAAATCATTAAGCCGCTTTTGAGATATGCGAAATAAATATAGAATGATTGCTCGTTTAAATTAATAGGATTATGCGCGTGCCGGCGTAACACTAGACCCAGGTTTAGCTCAGAAATATAGTTATATTACGTCATAGTACGGAGAGGTCTCTGTACATTGCTGCGCTAACGGATTTCTTTTGCTTATCATGTTTAAGTAGGTCCTATTAATAAGGTTGCTGACTGATGGCAATAAAGAAATATCTCTATCAGTCTGTTATCGCCACCGATATATTTACAGTCAAGACGTCAATGTCGTAATTTTTTTTTTAAGATGATTTGATGATGACTAAACTTCTAATACCAATCCGGATTGGTAGTGGTAGATCAGAGCCCATTCACTCTCAATTATCGAGAGTAGGCCGGTGTCCCTACAGTGGGAACATTAGAGGCTGGTACGGAAACTTCTAATAAATGAGTTTCCCAATTACATAGCATATACTCATTATAGGTAGAAAGAAGAAATTCTTTCTACCTATAATGAGAACAGGATCGCAGATCACGAAAATGGAAGAACTCAACAATAGAATTGATAAGTGTTTCGCCTCTCCACGAGGCATCCTCAAGAGATGTTGTGAAGTGAAGTAAAGGTTTTAAAGTTATATACTTACTAAATACTATGACTCCTCAGTAGCCTACGTTTTTTTGCCAGTGAAAGTACCGTCAAAATCGGACCAGCTGACAAAATAAATTTTACGTGTATTTTTTGTTAAGTACCGTAAATACATTTAGTATCAACCTGTTATTTTGTCATTAAATACAGATACTTCAATTTTATTCATTTGTATAGATTACCTTTTCGAGTAACGCCTGAATCCACCGATCCGATTTTATAAGTTAAATCAAATATCTTGTAAATAAACCAGTAAAATTTTAGCCGACGGTTTCTTGAAAAGTTTCCCGGTTGTTCCCCAACAGATGGCTTCCTGTGTTCCGGGTCTAGTTTCGGTGTACAAACAATAACAGTGCGGCGCCCGCGGCTCTTCGTGCCTCTGTTTGTGTTTTACATTTAGCCATCGCGGCTTCATTTCTGTACTCAGAGGCCGCGGCAGTTTAGTTCGAAACGGCCACGGCAATCGGGGTGAAACTACCGAACTTTGTTGCATAGATAGGGTACTACACTCAACTAGGTTTGTTAGTTTCGTTTACAAAAATATAACTTGTTATAATGGGAAAAGAGAAACCTATTCTTTAAGAACACGGGTGACAAATTAAGCGATATCTACACGGTAAGATAAAATACGAATGATTTATATATTTATTTCACCAGCTTGGATATCATATAAAAATACATTTAGGTAATAGTTTGCATTTAACGGAATTACATAGAATTTGAACATTGAGAAATATAACTATAGAAAAGAAATAGAGTTCTTTTACAGCAAAAGTTACAACCTGTTCTTTCAAATATTCAGCCATATTCTTTGCAAGAAATATCATATTGCGAAGAAGATTTAATTGCGAGGCTATATATGATCTTGGTGTTGCTATCAAATATCTTTGGCCATATAATTCAGTGCAATTATTTACAAAAAATTTGATGTTCTGTAAATTCGGTCAACGACTAAGTATTATTTATTTATTCAAACGGGCCAAAAAACATTTTATATCACATAAAAACTCTTGCACGGTTTTATCGATTACGTCATTATTGGCTGAGTGGCGAATGAATGTCCTAAACTTGACTATTGTATATTTGACTAGGCTTGGAGGGTGAAACATGACTTCATCATTTCCCTCTTGTATGATCTTTATGAAATAAAATAAAAATAAACGATCGCACACTCATACCCCAGGGCTAGGATTTCCTATGGAACACAAGACAAGACACACAAGAACGTTCTCCGTACCTCTTCATTAATCAATAGGTACAAGAAAGGGATTCATTAGTGCAATAGAGTATGCCTGATTGGCTAATTCAAAATATATATGAATTCAAGCCAGACGCCGCCGTCTCGTCTATCTACGAGTCGAAGATACAAAAACACCAACAAGATGTTCACATGCGAATTTCATTAGCTAACTTCAATTTGTCGAAGACTGTATGGGAATGGGAAAAAAGGACATGTGAATGAAATTAGCAGAACGCAAACGCATTCAAAGCTGCAGACAGCCGGTCTGGCCGACAAAGACGAGACAGCCCGCAGCGCGCTAGTGACTCGATGTGAATGCCTAATTACGACTTCGAAATAGGGATGTGATAGACTATCGACATCGGAGGATGCTGTACGATTGTTTTGTTAGAGTTTACCGCAACGGCTGAGGGTAGTCCTGAAACTGCTTTAATTGGCCTTCACTTAGTCTTTTGGCTGAGCGGCGAGCAGAAAATAGATGGGCAGAGATTCTGAACAGAGCGGGCTATTGAGACAAAACAATGACTTATTAAGAACCTGCAGCTCAGCTTTTAGCGTATTTATGAAGGAACCTATCAACTTATTTCGATGGCTCAGTTTTCTGATGTAAGCTGTTGAATATTAGTTTAAAGATAAACACAATAATTAGAAGCTTTTTTTTTTCAATCCAAGCCAAAGCAAAGTATTTCCCACTTTATTACACGAGTTACGGAGATAATTTCCATGATTTGTGAGTTTTGTTGACTCCCGATATTTCGACTACTAATAAGACAGCGCTTGTGCCCTCGCACTGTACAAAATATTAGGAAAAATCATCATTCCTAATATTTGTTCCGAAACACAAATTAATTTACGATTTTTTTTTCAATTGAACAGGCCTCTTGTTAGTAACACTGCGGACTGTAGGTCATGGGTTTGCTTCCTACCATCATGGCATAATTTGTGTGACCAATACAAGATTTTTCTGTCTGGGTGTTAATATAAAACATATATCTATTATATGGCATGTATTCTTCTCTCGTGTCAAAATTCCAATCCTTAACTATGTCTTGTTTTTGTAATGTTGGGTTTTCTTATTTTTATTCTTATTATTTTTTCATTTTCTATAATTAAAGTAGCTTAAGTTATGTGTTCATTAATATTTATACTAAGCACGTACGCGTAATAGCAAAAGTGACTTTAGGTAACAGCACAGCTCTTTTTCAAATTTTCCAATGTTTGGCATAAGTACCTAATTTGTTTAGAAACATTTAGAAACAAGAAAATAAGTCTATTCTCAAGTGAAATGCTGACTATCGAACAGCATTTCATTTTATTTATATTTATATTGATATAAATAATTATAATGGTGTCAGAACACCGTTACCCGACTATAGCAGCTCGATATGCCTTATCGCCTACGGAACCAGCTGAAACATACATCTACTACTCATCACTATATCATCATACTAATATTTTAAATGCGAAACTTTTTCTCCTTGTATGTGTCGCCTCAAAGGCTGAATGAAATTTGTTATCAAGCTTTTACCAAGTCTTAACACATAGGATACTTTTATCCTGAAAAAGTGAAGTAATGTTTTTTGTGACTTGCACTAAATACATCTTCTTTTTTTTCCCATCGTCTCATTTTGACCGTGAGTAACCACACTTAGTATAGGCGAATGCATGTGTGTATGTACTCTTTCACGTTCAAACGGCTCAACGGATTTGGTTGAAATTTAGTACCAGCGTAGCTTATATATTTAACACATAGGCTACTTTTGATCCCGGAAAACAGCTCGGGGCACAGTTAGTAAATAATAAAATGGTTGTCATACTGGTGTAATTCGCAGAACACAACTACCCTACTATAGCGGCTCTATGCCTTATCATCGCCTACAAAATAGTTGATCATTACATTATACATAAACTTTTCGAACTTATGGGGAGTTACACATCACAGCACTGTTCGAGAGTAAATAACTTTTCTATTTGCCCTGGGTCGAGTCGCGTTCGGTAAAACATTAATCATGATTGAGCTAAGTGGCTTAATACGGGAGGGATAATGGCGAGCAATGATCGCAGCGGGGGCGGCGCCGCGACGTCGCGCGGTCGGACGTCTGGTGACGCACCGCGCGGACACGTGTAGCTCTCGTCTTGTTTGCCAAGTGACGGGACGACCTGAAGATCCCACCTGATGAAGGATACTTCCGCCCATACGTGGGCAACGGGAATGTTACGTCTCATTTGATTCCGCCGGGACACAGCAATGCGAGTGCAACACTGGCGTAGATTACCGGGTGTGGAGGCAGTACTTCTCTGGGTGAACTTTGTACAAGTTCTACAAATTTTTGTATTTACGGATATTCATAGAATTACTTGTCAATACTTGCCGGTAAAGAACTATGCTCTCATCTTTTTGTCTTATTCGATTCCATGTGAGGTGATTTGGTTTTTTTAAACCGACTTCAAAAGCAAGAGGTTCGTTTGTATTTTTCATATTTGATATCTCAGAATCCGTAATTTTTCAACCAATTAGGAAAATTATTTTTTTATAAATTATTCTCATTGGATTCATAATAATCAAAATTGATTCAATAGTTGGTTTCTTCAATCAAAATAATTTGGTAAATTATGTTTTTGTAGTAAACGAAATTGCGTATTTTGCTTCCTTCTTGCGACGAATAAAAGTAGCTAAAAAGTACCCTATATGTTAATCCAGGGTATGAGTAACCTTAAAAAATCATCCGAATCCGTTCAGGCGTGAAGGAGTAACAAACATACACACACAAACATACAAAGATACGCCTTTATAATAAGTGAGATGTCTAGCAATCTCATATAACAAAAGTGCGCTAAATATTTGATCTTTAATGGAAGAACAATGATAAAACAGACAATGTTGAATCAAATAAAAGCGGTGTTACGATGTTGCACTGAGACGGGGTGTCATTTCTTGCTCACGCTAATTAAAAGGATTAAGCGGAACTCTCCCGCTTCAGATAACAGCATCCAGTATCCGAACCGGCGCCAGCGGCGGAACTTTCTAATTGTGCCCGGAATAAACCTGCCCATTTAGTTGGAAGTGAACTATGTCGCTGGTATCGCATTACGGCTATTATGTTAACTGGTGCGCGTTTTCTTGTGCAGTTTGACTGAACATTTCATGCCGATGTGCTTCCGATAACGAGCTGCCGCGTCGTTGGTGTATTCCTTGCAGCGGAAATTAGAGTTTATCTGTCGAGATCTTGCTAGATATTATGGACGGCCCCGTGGCTTAGTTGGTGCTGCTCTTGCTAACGTACGGGTCCCGGGCTCGATTCCCAGCGGGCATACATTGCGTGATGATTATGAAGCTTGGTCTGGGGTCTTGAATCCTAGTGCAAACTCAAACTCATTTATTATTTCAGATCTCAAGTATCGGTTGGGCATGAGTGTTCAAGCGTTTATTACTAACTATTACAGACATACACTTCAAATTTATTTATTTGTATAAATTATATCTTCATGTAATTCATACAAATAAATAAACACACAGGTTTTGAATGGGTGCCAATCTTCACATGTTTTTTTTTTATTTTGAATGCATTTATTACGAAATCTACGGCAAATTTATGGGGCCAATGAGAAGCCGGGGCAAGTAGGTATATTATCTTATTTTAATTCTCGCTTTTTATATTTTAATTTGTAGAAGCCCTGACAATAAAATTTTAAAGATTCCATTCCGACATTGTCAAAATATATGTTATTCAGATTATTATTAAAAAATAATAATAATCTGAATAACATATATGACTGTAAGTTTGTGTGCGTGAAAAATTTGACGCGTCCAAACAACATTTGAGATCTAAAGGAATAAATGAGTATGAGTTTGAGTTTGATCAGTGTTTGGGCGCAATATGACTGATGACCTGAAATTTCATATTTCAACGTAGTAATTACTTTAACAAGAGCGCGGTAAGTTCCATTACGTTGCGCGTCCTAGTAGTTTAATTACAGCCACATTTCGAAATTGGAATCGGTTCGACGTCATGATGATCAACTGAATTACCCAAATAGGTCGCAGGTAGCCAAAGCGGGTCAGAGTAACAAAATTAAAGATCGGTCGTGCAAATTACCTTCAAATTAATACGCTAATAACTAATAGAGGAAAATGTAGTTTTTTTATTCAATCAATTAATATATCCAAGCTTGCTATTGCTCGTGGTTTCGCTCGCGTTTATGTATATTTTAAAAGATAATTGGTACCGGATGTTCTTTTCAGTAACCCTGAAAACATCTATGTAAAATTTCATGATGATCGAATGAGTTGTTAAGGCTTGAAAGTGTAACTAAAAATTCAAATCACATTCACAAAAAATCAAATCACAAAACAAAATATAATTTGCTAGGTGACACAATTTACGATACAGTGATATTACGATTTTTTCTGATCATTGTAATTAATATTGTTATGACATGACATTTCTCTTAAGCCTATATTAATAATAATTATTATTATTATATAATTATTATCCATTCTACATTTGACATATAAATTGAATTGCTGATAAGTAAACCCATGAGCCCATGACTGTTCACACGAAATTCTTACTATGTAAAACTATTCACATGAAACTACGTAATATGTGTAAAATACCAATACAAAACTAAAATGACCCAATCACTCTATATAAATTCCGTGTCCGTTGCTGAACAAAGATATTTATTGGTAAATTCATACTCATCTTCACGCTCTGTGCTATATTTCATCTCCTTGATTACAGGCAATGCAGTTATGATTTGGATAACCGTCCAAATTCAGCAAATACTTGAAATTATGTCAATATTTGTCCATATTCGCTAGATGAATGAATTTATTTTGAATGAATTCATTCTGCGAATTGGACAATAAAACGAAATTATGTTGTACCAATATTTTGAATGTTTCCACCGTAAAAACAGTATACTATTATATTTAACTACACTGCACACGATTTTAATTAATTAAGTACTTAAATATTGTAATTGAAGTGTCGTATCGGGTTCTCAGTATGAAAAAAATATCATGAGAAAAAAAAAATCCTTAGAAAAAAAAAATTTACGTTATTCCGTATTGAAACTGACATAATATACTTAGGAATGCTACCCAATTTTATGCGTTCTATGATATATAATTATAATACAATTGCTTTAATTGCGTAGATAATAATAATGGCGTTAACGGTATATTTATGTGTCGTATGGCTCGAAAACTCTATTAGTTACCAGATAATAAACACATAAAACTATTAAAATACGATTAACCGCCTAGAAGCTTCCATGAGAATTTACTTGAAAATCGTGGAAAATCAATTAAGAGTTTTAAATCAATTTGCTTCTCAAAGCTTTATTTTTAATTTTAATTTTAATGTCTTAGTTGAGCTGCCACTGACGAACTGATTTCAATGCTCCTTCATAATTTTGTATTTCTCATCCAATGGTCTAAGCACTGCAGGGACGCCGGCCTTGGACTTTAGCTCAATACACATTGGTAGATGTCACATGTCTTCAAATTTTTGGTTTTAAGACATGCCGGTTTCCTCACGATGTTTCCTTTCATCGTTTCGAGAATGTGGCATTGCGCATATACATTTTTCAAGTGAAAAACTCATTAGTGCACGTGTGAGTTTGAACCTTCCGATTGAAAGTCGGCGGCTGTGCCCCTGGGCCACCACGCATTTACCTAACAGAATCATATTAAATTCTATGAAACAGCCAACGCCTTATAGAATATTCCGCTCAAATTAGGCAATTGAGAGTCACGTGTTTTCAAGTCTGATTCAACCTGGCTTGTGGTGATTCAATTAGCGTGTGAGATGTAGCGTTTCTAGTGATACTGGAATGGCGGTTTATGCGGGAAAAACATATTTAGCACTACTGCTTACCTACCTACCTCTGGTGTCGAAGTCATCAAGCCTCCAACATCTTAACGTGCCGTCCGAAACACGGAAGAGCTCAGTTAAAAGGTTACTAAATGGTTACCCATACAACTTCTGACCGGGCCTTAAGTTGCTTAACTTAGATGATCTAAAGAACTGCTAAGTAAGCTACGCCATTAGCGCTTCGTTATGCTTTTATTATTGTATAATGTAGCATAGAAACAGATATTACAATCCTCAGATGGGCTTTCAGCCCGTTCAGTCACCAAAGTAGTATAAAAAACAAGCCAGACCCAATGACTGCATCAAACATTTGGCTGATCAAGTTCTGTCTCGAAGGTTTTAGATTAATTGAACCTAGTCCCCAGATATGTATTCTGAATCTCTATATTTGCCATATGAATATGAACTGTTTCACGAATAATTTACATTTCAATGTGTTTCGCTCGTAGTGTGTGTTGACATTAGTGCAGCCTTGTCTACGGTTCCCGGTAAATCCGTGCATTGAAACTATTCAGCGTGTCGCACGCCCCGGCACAGTGTCCGCACCTGGCTGCACGTACCGGCTCAATTCACGTCACGAACACGGCCGTTTTGTTTGCGCTTCCACTCGCTTTAATACGTAATTTGTCGTGAATGCCGCGAAATTGCCAGTATTGCCACATTGAAATCCCCATTCCGCATTTGAAGCGGGCTTATAAACAATCTCGGTGTCTGTTCGCTATGTCGCTATTTGCACGTGGAGCTCGAAGCTAATTATATTGTCGATATTGCACAAAGTGAATTCCCTTCTGTTTAAAGTAATCAAGATCCTGCACAGCATCAAAGGGACCAAAAGTTATTACCTGTGCGCTGCATCTTGCGAGATAGCTTGTCCCGAACACAAGGGAAAATAATAACGGTGCAAGTATCGTACTAAAAGAGCTGTCGTGTGTTTTGATAGACTGCTTGTAACAGAGCACCGGAGGTCAGTACACTTATAATAAAATCGCAGACGTCCCTTTTGTGCGGCCCCGGTTCGGAAGTAGCAATTTTTCCATGACATCCGGCGCCCCGCTGCGCCTTCCCGTCCGTCCCCGCCACTCGCCGCCCGTTCTCGCAGAATAATAATGTGATAGTGATGACAGCTAGGGAAGTGCTCCCATGCGTTCCTATTATTTAACAATAATGACATTCGTTTAGTTACTGGAAACACTGGTAAAGGTTCAATTAGAATGGTAATATTTTATGGATGTAGCTTTTACTTGTTGAGTATTATGCGCAACCAAAATGAGACAAGAAAGCAACTAACTATTGCAGGCTTTTTTATGTTCATCCAATAATAATTAATACTAATATAAAATTCAAAATAATGGACACTTTTAAAAAGTTGATTGTTGTATTGGTCATTTGGAAGCGTCAACTAAATATCTGGAAACAAAATTAAGATGAACTTCCAAATTCTTGTTCCGCTCTTATAAGAGTTACTCTTCTCTGCATAAAATATTATTGCACTAATGCTATTCAAGTCCGCTCGAACGCTCACTTAATGACTTGTAGACTCGTTTTCATGAGCCATTAACGTTTTTAAAACGGTCTCGTTTGACATACAGTTTATATTTTATGTAATGTGATCACTTTCGTTTCAACTGATTTTAATGTGACATGTTTTTTCATGTTGAGGCGTTTGTGATATATGTAATTATTGACTCATGATTTAGATTTTTAATAATAGCAATTTGTCAATGGTGATTGGGAATACTTGTTGTATTCTGAAATAAGTATTCCTTCAAGTATTTTTTAATAATTCAATATATAATAATAAAGATTTTTGACTTTAACTTAGAACATAATAAAACTTTTGGACGCAATTTTTTTTTGATTACGTTTTCTTGTGTTTTTGTCGATATTTTGTCTTTCTAAATATTCAAATAAATGATTGCGATACTATACGATAATATGCGTGATAATTATGCGTCTTTGCCTGCGTGATACCACGATATAAAGAAGCATATGTATTATTCTATATCATCTTCAACCTATGTAAAATATTTCATTCAAATCAGTGTAGTAGTTTTTTTTTGCAATCGATTAATCGAAACAAACATAATTAACAAAACGTAAGTTAAGCAACTTTCGGCCCGGTCATGAGTTGAATGGGTGACTATTCAACCATTAAAAAAAAAAGTGGCATTTGAACTGAGCGCTTCTGTGCTTCGGAGGGCACGAAAAGATGTCAGTCCCGGTTAAGCCATGGTTAAGAGCTGGCCACTTGATCACACGAAAAAAGAAGAAAAATTGACTAATGGCGAATTTTATCTGCAAATATCGCGTAAGTCGTATTTGACAAGCCAGCTCCCTGTATATACCAAGCAAATGATGTTGAAATCCTCGCGATATTTTCGAGTTCTTCATTACGGGTAACATTGTTTAATTTATAGGGCAATATCGCTCTCCGGCCCAGCCCTACCCACTAACCAATAAACTACGAGTGGCTCCGGGTCTGTTTCAAATTCTAACTGAATACTTTCGATTAATTTCTCTTGTTCGACAGCCCGTTTTAATAATTTACTCCGCACTTACGCAAAAAAGCGTTTACTACCAAAAATAAACAAGTAATTATCAACTGTGCACCACCGATTATAGAGTCGACATCGGCATGCATTTTGTCTCGTTTTTGGCCTTTAAATTAGTAAGGGTTCTAAGAGGGACGGCCGCAGGGGCAAATAAACAACGCACTGCCTGCTAAATAAGTCTCGATGGACAAATTATTGAAAAACTCATTTGTAGTTTTGGACAAAATTCCTGTGCTAACCAAGAATGAATTTCAATACGAAACTGAAGCCTCCGTGAAGTTGAAATCAGCGCGCTTGAAAGGTATTAAATTAATCCTCAATTGTTGCTAAGTGGATACTTGGAAGGTATTTTGTCTGAATAACAATCGCCCACGTTGTGTTTTGTCGACATTAGCAGAAAAAACAAGGGGAAATATAAAAAAAAAAAACATTAATTAGGAGCATAGCAACGGAATCTTCGTGTTTTCCGTTTGGGTACAGTAAAAACATTTTGTTTTTAAAGAAAAGATGGGATTATGTGCCTTTATTATTCTTTGCATTAATGATGTTAAGCTCTCAAAAGATTCAACTTACAAATCGACTCTAATCCTTTAATATATCGTCTTTTTTAATTAAAAGAAGTAGCATGAAGCTTTAATATAATTTAAACGCAGAACTATTATTTATTGATAAATGATCTACAGCGATGCCACAATCGCCAAACTTATTAGAACGCGTGATCTTGCAGGTACATATTTCAAAATGTTTGAGCTTGAATTTGACTTTTAACTTCTATTTTGTATTTTGTTGAACTTCTATTTTGTGGAAACATACATTCCAACTCAATCTATAAAAAACTTACATTTTATAAATAAATACAAGTACAATATGTTTGTGCATTGTTATGTGACATGTTTACAAGAGACAGACATGTGTATTCAACACATTAAGCAGTATGTTTGACACGGCACGGCGCCGGTTCGGCCGTAGTCATGACGATGCCCCGACCTCTCGCCTGTTATTAAGCTCCTCTCAAACAATATGCCGCAAATTGAGTTAACTCACTAATAATGGTATCGCTGCGAGGGTGATCCATTGAGGACGGAGCCAATCTTTCCTTTTTCCCCACGCGAGTGGCGCACAGCTTAGAGAAAACGGCTGTTTTGTATTATAGTAAAAAAATATGGTAGAAAATTGTTTCCTTCATACTTTTAAATTTACATATGAATATGAGCATAACAGTTGTGTTCAATGATTCGGTATTGACTTTATTTAAAAAACCTATTTATTATATTTCATATGAAATATCGAGTCGAGAAATGTCTGAATGTCTACACCCTGACAAATACTTCGTTATCATTTACATGTCGGAGGCCGTCGGGTGACACACACAGTCGATACCAGAGTTAGCCACTTACAGACACGAAAAAAGAAGATCGTTTACAAATAAAGCTGTTGTTTTATGTACAGATTAACGTTGACACACTCATCACACCCCTGCACAAAATTGATCCCGCAATTGAACCCTGATTTGCATGAAATTTTTCATGAACGTAGTTCATACCCTGAATTAAAACATAGGTTAATTTTTATCCTGAAAAAGCGAAGTCATTTATTTAATGACTTGCAAAAAACACTACCCAACAGCTAATTAACACATAATAGGAACAGGATTATTACATAACAGTCAATTTATTAATTAAACAATACAATATTGCTTGTATAAATTAACAATTAAGTCGTGATAATGTCGTAATGTAGAAGTGTGATTATCGCGGAAACTGATGTTGCAGCGTTTCTATCTAAACCGATATTGACGGAAAAATAAGGAGAACAATGTACTAGTATTTTTACTAAAAATAACTCGTTTAATATCTGTTTATATAATATGAGCTGTGTAACCACTCATACCACTCATTCGATTTGCTGAGATTAATACCCAGTGTGGTGCAAACTGACCATTTTTACGAGCCTTGATTGTAGAGTTTGTTCATCAGAGATCAGGGATGTAAATTGTATTGGTATAAAATAAAATATTGTAATGTCCATTGTACACAGCGCTAACTTATACTGCGGTCTGAAACTTACGTATTTAGAGCCAGTATATCTATAATGTGAGTAACTTTATAGATTCACATAACTAGCACGGAAGGTAAAGGCTTTTAAACTGTATAGGTACTATTTATCTGCCTAAATTAAGTATCTTAATTACTGTTAGCGTAAGCATGTGCGTGTACCTAATCATATGTTTTTTAAGATGCTCAAATAATCTTTATCTTTATCTTTATCTTTATCTTTACATATGCTATACCTGATAAACTCTTCCAGGTTCAGATAAAGAAATAGATACAACAAACTTGTATATTACACCCAAAACTTACATTGTGAAAGTTGCTGAAAGAAACCGCATGTTGTTCCATTCCCAAGATATTGCACTTGAGACTTGGCGGTTATGATGAAGTATTGCTTACTTCTACTTCGCTGCCGCAGTGCTTTCGTCGTTCGAACGCTGCATTGTTATTTCTTAGCAGAGTGCTGAAATATTGCGCCGGCAGGTTTTCAAAACTGCCACGGGAGCGGTGACGCGGCGAATATAATCCTTATTGTGTGCACTTAGGGAGGATGAAATCGCTAGTTTTGGATTTAATTTTTCGACTATCCCATCTCTATCGTTCAACCACTCTTACTACTTTAAAATAAAGTTGAGTTTTCTTCGTTGTTTGCTGGGGGTGCAGGTGCATGCAATCTCGAGGCAGCCGCGTGAATCACGCCTGTTGCACAGAGCCACATACATCTTGGCTCACTCAGTGTCAAACCTTGTTTCCCTTTTTGCGAACTACACCAAACTCTGGCACTTTTGCATTAAAATTATTCGCGTATTTTTTCAGTCTGAAGACGACGACTATGATGCTTTTTATGATGTATCTGTGGGATAAAAGAGGATGATACTGTTAATATAATAAAAAGTTAGCGGCCAGATGCTAGGCAGATCTTAGGTTAGACTAAGTTTTGTCTATACTACTGAAATTATTAGACGAGCTGAAAGCCCAAATCACATCACCCGAGACAGGGATGTTGCGTTATAACAGACAGACATATAGAAAGTCATTTATTTTTTTGTTTATAATTGGTATGTTTACTTTAAATGTATTTAGTAAAAAGCCGTTATTAACGTTGCAAACAGACACTTCAATTTTATGTATTTGTATCGAATAGCTTATTTGTGTAGATGATTTAATGATAAAATATTCGTCGTAAGTTCGAAACACAAAGTTTTCATCTCAAAACGCACACGTTTTTTTGTCACCTTCAGATGTTTGTCGGTCGTATTGTGTGGAAGCAGCACACCTGCAGGAGCTTATAATGTTTGCTCGTCTTCATTGTGCTCTTCGACAACACAAGTTAAAGCTTATTTTCAATAGCATTCGACATTTTTAAGTACTTTTTAAGATTTGTTGTATAGAGAAAAAAATTACAAGGAAACTGAATCATTATTTAGGGGGATTACATTTTCTTTTGCAAAAGGTCGGTCATGCTTGTCACAGCTCGCACGTGTTCGTCTGAATATTATAAATAAACTTTCTACTAAACTTTTAGTTAAGTACTAAATAAAAAAAAAAAAACTTGTTTCCTCTAATCTGCTAGTAAAGTAGCACATTGGCTCATAAGACTCGTCTTCGGCCTAACTATAATTTGAATTATTGTAAGGTGTCGTACTTGCTCTTGTTCATACTCGTTTCTTCTCTTGTTAAGAAGACTTCAATATATATACATACAAACACTCGAAAAACATAATCCTCCTTTTGGCGCTGTCGGGTCGCCAGGAGATTCTCTATTCGGCTGTATGCATTTTGCAATTGTAGACCGATTTGAAAGATTATTTTGTATTTGATAGGGTATATCTCCGAGGTGTTCCCATAGAAATTTCATGGCAAATATCACCCCTAAGCGTGAAAAATAGGGGAAGGAAAAATGATTGTCGGTATTTTCGATTTTTAAATCTGTCACTTGTTCAAATTCAATGTTTGCACGTACAAACACGAGGTGCGCAGCCCGTCTCGGTAACCGATACGTTTGGCGCGACAACGCGGTGCTCCTGAGATGTTTGCTCGCGACTCGCGACGCAACCGAATCGTATTGAGTGCAGTTACTTTGAGGACGCTTTTCCGTTTCGCTGTTTGCGAGTGGCTCAAAATGCCGTGTGATAGACTTTCGGCTCCTGTGAGCTAATAGTGTTTGATGTCTACCTCAACGGTGAACTTGTAATGCGTTCTCGAGCGTCTCAGGCTTCTTTGAGCGACGCTCCTGATTTATTAGCAGTGTCATCCGTTTACATGCTCGTTATGTACACTATTTGCATTATACTTCATTTTCTGAATTGAACATAGAATAGTGTATTTGCAGGTCCTTATTTTCTACGCATGGATTGCTGAAACCTATCCACGGTTATTATATTGATAAGTTATTTTCAATAGTTATATGATATATGAATGGAATAGATAGAAAAGTTATTAGTTTCAATTAAATTGAGTATATGGTTTGTGATTGTTTTATCAGCTTATGCAGTGGTTTTTTAAATCTCTATAGTTGGTTAAATAAACATGCAATCAGCTATACAAACATTTTATTACTTTTTATTTATTAAACGACCATTCCTTGTATATATACATTTATTTCAGCGCATATATCAGAAACGTCTCTAACGATTTGGATGAATGTTTGTGTTTAAACAGGGTTTTGCTGTTTAATTTTACCTGTAAATTGTATTCCTTGTAAAAACGTACTGTTTTTTACAAAAAATCTTTTTGCATAAGGAAACCAGTCGCCCAGGTACTTCAGAATAAGGGCATTTTCGCACAAAGATATATAGATTTAGTAACAAACGAGCTTACTAAAAAAATATATACTTTTATAGTATTAGTTCCAGGTGAATATTTTAGGTATATATAAATAGTATTATTCGTGTTACCGAGATATTTACCATAATTATTCGTGTTACTCGGTAACACGAATAATAATGTTCATAAGCATGATAGTTTTAAAATTTATATATATAAATAATGTGGTAAAAAAGGACTCAGCCTCGCTGTTATTAGCCTGCCGTTATAAAGAATATCTGCTCGATTACTAGCCAACGCGTCAGTAACCGCGTAGTGTTAAATATTGAAAAAATTAAGATGGCGTCAGTGAAAGCGTTGCCCGTGTGACGTGGCGAGTCCATTAAGTTCTCAGTGTCGCACACAATGGGACAAAGGATGTATGGTGCCTCGCTGTCCGCCTACGTGTAACATGACACTAATAACTGAACCTCTACCTCGTGTATTGACGTATTACCACGAGATAATTGAGAAAATATTCAATAATTATATCGTGAAATCTCTTCTCTAATTAGTATAAAGCAAAGTCGCTTTTTTCGTCTGTCTGTTTCTCCGGTAACCTCTTCTGAACCGCGCATTTTGAACCAGAATTTTGATACGGTTTTCATTTTGTTTTTTATCCGACTGTTCCAGAAAGGGGGTTATGTCGAGTGTTTGTATTAATTTATTTGGTCTAAACAGCTTGATGGATTTTATTTTGAGAGATGTCGTTAGATTCGTCTTAATTGTGAGTGTGACACTGGCTATATCTATTCTGTATTTTGTGTTTTTTTTTGTATTTCATTTAATGAATTACAGTATCAGTACTATTCTGTTACATCATCAAGTGTGTTGATGTGTTGTGCCCGTCTCTCTGAGAGGGGTAACGCCTCAGTGCTCGTAATTTCACCGTCACCCACAGCCTTCCATCGGTATACAGCAGCGCTATTGCGCGATTTCTGGCGGATTACTATGTGTAGCAGTACTTCACCGGTTAAACCTAACGAAGGTGGTACTCCTACTTTGGGTTACTCCTCTAGCACCACCCTGGGGGTATATGTACAGGCTGAAAAGGTAGCCTAGCCTGCGGCCTACGGAAGCGAGCCACATGGCCCCCAAATATAGCCACACATTGACTTCGTTTTATATTACTCCTCTCCCAACTCCTACTATTCATTTTGTTTATTCCAAATGAATTGTTATACATTGTGTCCGAATTACCTCCGACTTGTTTTTATTCGAGTTGTAATATCGAATATTACCGTATCGGAAATACCGAGGGCTCCAAGAAAATATTATGATAACCAACATCAACCCAACAATACTCGGTTGAATGCCGAAAGTAAACAGGATAGAGTTTCGTTTCATTAGCGGCTGGCTTGTGTTCTTCATTACCTTTAATAAGATTAATTTATTTGCTACAAAATTTACCTGGATCGGGTAATTTCCCTACTGTGAGTTTATTTTGTTATTGATTTAACAGCTTCTGTAATCTTTAAGAAAGGTAGCAATATTTATAGACTGTTTTTAAAGTATATTAGGAAAGTAAAAACATTGCGTATTGTATTATTTTTATTTAAGGCTCAACTTAAATATTTTTTTACAATGAAAATCTCTAATTTTGTTGTATAATACACATAAACACCCAAGATCCAAAACAATTTTAATATTCATCTTATAAAATGTTTGCCTCTGCTGGAAATTGGAGCCGTCAAGCGTTTGTTCATATTTTCAATTACGCCAGTACAGATATTTGGGACCTTATCTAAAAACATTGTATAGCCGGCTTCAACGTGCTCAAGGAACTTACCAACGCTATTGCCTGGCGACTGCCCTACACGTGACAGGTCAGTACAATTTCATACCCCGACCACAACTCGGCCACAAGATTCGCTCGCCACGTGTCGGTCCGCCGCTGAACAGATTCGCTGGCCACGTGTGAGTGAAATGTTGCGTACTTATTCATACAACGCTACGTCCAACACTGCGCCAGCCCGGTGCCGGACGAATCCATCTCGTCGGACGTGTGTACTTACATTAAGTAATATCGACCGAAATATCGTTGCCCAAAATCCAGTTTCTTCTACGCATGGAATTTATCACAAAATCATATCGAAAGACAATGCCATGCAAAATGGATGCGGTGACAAAATAACTGACCGTATTTGGCAAGCGAGGCGTATCCGGTGTCCGCTGCGGGCTGACTCCGGGCCGTAATGCTATTTCCTATGAGGGCCCGTGGCCCGCAGGGCGACAACGGGATTAGGGAAAACGGGAATTTAATAACAGCGACACACGTCTTGGGGCGAACAAACAGTCTTGCCTGCTTCGTCGGATACTCGACGCTTTTCATTTTCATTGGAAGTAATGGCGTATTTATTATATGGGTACATTTGTACACAGATTAACGTAAAAAGATCTAATATGTCTAAACACATTGACGCTTTTACATTAATCAACACTCTCTTGTTTTTCTTCTGTCACCAAGTAATGGCTTTCAACCTTTTTCGAAAACTGTTTTAAATTTCAAACACGGCGTGTTACTGGCACGTGAGCGTTTGGGAAACGGAAATGCAGTAAAGAACGTTTCGTCGTAGCTGGCACGTGACCGCTACGGTACTACGGTGCTACGAACCTCTGCAACGCTACGAAATAATATGAATCGTCGATATGATTGTATTATCATGATTTTGAAACGATGGATTACATGCTTATTAATGTCAAGTAATTTTGCAAAACTTAAAAAAAACGTTTATATCTTATCTAATTTAGTATTATATAGTTTTATTATAGTTTAAATCAGCAACAAAAAAATAGACAAAGTCCAATCTAAACTTTATGTGGCAAACTATAGTTGGTTGTTATTGTTTTTTTTTATTTAGAAATAAGACTAAAATCTTAAGTAGCAAAAGTCATCAAATTTCTTCAAAAAATTTATTCATCGCTAGCTATGAACTATTCCATACGCCAGCTTTAATATTACGAAACTATTACGAAATCAAACTATACCCTTCGGAAATATATTGTCTCAGAGAAAAAGAGGACCACTGACAGATAGACAAACACAACCGTCAATCTATTATAATAACACGCCGCTTTTTAGTCGGGGGTTAGTTAGCCTTGTCCCCGATTAGATTTAAATGTTTTCTACAACATCTCGTGAACCAATTTCAAGACACTCTTCATTAGGGGAGGTATTTTATTAAACCCTTTTTTAATGCTCACTTTCACCTCACTTTTCTATAAAATTTCATACTGCCACAGCATACCAGTTTGGTCTACCAAAAAGTGTGTAGATTCCACTAACAATACCTATTTATTGTATTCAACATAGAGCTACGTACCAAAAACAAAAAAATGGTAACAGTAAAAGTCCCATGTTTTGTTGGCTTCACAATTTGAAAGCAAACTTATTACAACAAAACATCTTATATATACGCTCATTAAAAATTCCATTAAATTCACGGCAATTTTTTGTAGAAAGGTAACCGTATAAATTCAACTTTTGCGTTTGTAAAGTGGTCTTGCCACACAAAAACGTAGTTCCGCCGTTCTCGGCATTTCAGTGGCTTCAGTTCCTCGGAGTTGTGAAGTCCTAGATGTTCGCCATCTTTAGACGTATTGCCAAGTTGTGAAACTCGCCGAAATAGAATGGGCATAACCTGGTACTTTGAAGTTACTTTGTGTGACTATGGCTAGCCGATAAGGACTGTTCACACTGGCGTATTGGCCTTGTCATATTGAGTTTGATTTAAATTGATTGGATCGAGTTATATGTTTGACCTGATATTTAATTGGTTTCTAGAAAATCTCATAATCAGACTCATAATTTGACAATCGGCTGTCAAGCGACATGGTGACAAAAATCCCGTGGAAAAGTGTACTGTCAGTTTTAACCGAGTTTCAACTTTTCCCGTGAATTTTCCGAAAGAAATTATATTATTATATAATATACAAATCTTGTCCAATACGGACAAAATCAGCCAAATCAGACCAGCCGTTTTCGAGTTTAGCGAGACTTACGAACAGCAATTGAAAAATGTGACTAAAAATAATAATATTATAGTTTCAAAAACTTTTATACAAAAATGTCCATGAATTTAATATGTACCGCCTAATTAAGAAGTAGTTTATATATAATATTTTACGCCAAGATACTTAAGTTTTAAAATTACTTTTATGTACTAGTTTTGTCACTACTTGCGAGAAATATTATAGCATACTCCACTAAAAACAACCTACAACAGTTCAATAATAAAACTAGAGACCAACAAGTGTCCCGATCAAATATTCATAGTTGAACCGGAAATATATTAAGATCGGGGAGGATGCCGCAACTCGAAGTCCAAGTTTGTCGACCACATTCGATCGTGTTCTGCGCTCGATTAGCATCAACACCAACTTGTTCCTCATAACGTTGCCACGGCAAACTATACTTGACATAGACACCTTCTATTTGTGTATACTACGATACTTGTACCTACTCTGCAAGTACAAGTGTGTAGCACAGTCAGACTTTAATAATAAATGTTTGCTCAAACACAAATGTTGAAACGTTTATTTAAAAAAATGTGACAATAGTGCTGGTCGGAGTCGGTGGCAAGTGCAACGATAGAAATTCAGATGGCAACTAACTTCAATTAGGTTAAGTAATTACTTAAAAATACTAAAATCACATATAGATAACAACAAAACGACACCGACCCTCCCCTATCGAAGTATGAGACCCAAGTCACATCGCGTTGCGCCCGTCACTTTGAGACGGGAATGTAACGTCTCATACGCCTGTAACCCACACCCTTCCACCGCAACGCAGCAGTGTAAGAGCATCACTGCTTGGCGGCGGAATACCAGGTGTATTAGCTGTACTTATTTCTAAGAATTTGGCAAAGTAACAGTTAAACCGCTAATTTGCTTTGCTCCTTTCGCATTATAAGGTGTATAAGGGTACTCACCTACATATACGAGCCTCATGGTCCGTCTAAAATACCCCGGTTGGGCTAAACATGCCCAATAACATCAATTACTAAATAACTGTAGAGCATAGTTCAAAGCGATACAATTTAATTAGAACGTAACTTTTAATTGCTACGTTTACTATTTATTACGCAATGCAATGATTCGAATCCGCGAGATATCATAATTATGTAATATGGTTGAAATAAACAACCCAATTTATTGAATATCTATCGTAAACACTCAGTTTCCATCCAGATTTTTGAAAGTTCTCCACTAACATGCTTTCATATATCGAAAGTTTATACGTTGTTACATGGAATTAAGGTATGTGTGATGGTACGGTGAATACCACTTTATAAGTACCTATAACAGCGCATAGCACGCAACATTCCATCCTAATTTGGTATAATGACCTATCTACGTATTAACTCCAAGTTGTGATACAAATCAAGTATTCCTTAGGTATAGCTAAAGTATTTCTAATAACTTATTACAATAAACTGGTTCTCTTAAAGTCAAACCATATAATCTACTAGCAGATTACTGGAGATAGATTTCCATGCAACATTGTACTTTTCAAAAAGGTTTATACATATTTAATTGATAACAATATTGCTATGGAAATCTATCTCTAGTATTCTGTTAGCAGATTATAGGGATTGCCTGTTACTGACTTAGATAAGAAAGTAAAATGTATTCATCCTTATGATATACCGCAACCATATTACAGTTGTGTTGAAAACTTAACTGAATTATTTATATGTGTAATTACAGATATCTCAAAAACTTGCCTAAATTAATACAGATTATGATGTTCCTATCATATTTTGTATTTGGAAATTATGTTATAATATGAAGATATCGAAATTATTAGCAGGTACTTACATTTTGAAAATTTCACATTTTTTAGTATATTTTATTAGCGACAGCTTTTCATATGTTCATCATAGTAGAGTGGAGTAAAATAAGACCACTTTCGACTAACGTAATATTCTTGATATAATATGCCTATGTCCTTGGTTTTTTCGGAAATCGTTTTACTCTGTGACGTTATATCATACTAATACCTGTATATACGCAATTCGTATGTTGACTATTAATCACGCAACGAGCGTTGAACCCGAACGGAGCTGAAATTCCTGCAAAGGGTCAAGGGAATAGCAACGTTCTGACAAGGTCATCAAGAGCATAAAATGAAACTTGTGTCGCTCTGCGGGTTGCTGGCATCCGCAACCCCAGCATCACAGTCTAACAATTTACATTCTCCTTGCAGTCGGCCAGTGCGGCCAATGAGCCTCGACGAGTACTTGAATTAAATATGGATGCTTACGCATTTTCTAAGCCACGTCTCTATATAAATATGTACTATAAGGTATTCATCCAAACGCAAAAAACAAAATATACTCGCATTAAATCTATCAATATGTTTTAAGACCACATCATACATAGATGTGTTAATTCTGTTGTTTGTTTCAAATTTCATAATCTAAGATGGTAAACTCTTGATTTGTACATAAGAATACATTAAAATAAACACAACAGTGCCAATTGAGGAACTAAGAATACTTTAAGAAACAGACAATCGGCTATATCAATTGTTCCAAGTTCCCCCTGGCATTAAAGATAGTTATTTTATGACAAGCTGACTGATTGACTGAAGAAGGACTGACAATATTTCAACGTTTAATTATGATTAAACATTGACATACTGTAATTTTTTCTTTAACTGTGTTCGCTGTAGGGTGCGATGGTAACGAAATGAAATTCCTACGGCATTCCGGGAGACGACTGCGTTCGCGATTCTGACCATCGACACTACACATGAAAACGGATGTTGTAAATAAAAGTAGTTGATGAACGCGCAGGTATTTCAAAGGTGCACGAAAATTTTGTAATGCTACTTATGTAGAGTGTAAACTAGAAATATTAAAACGTAAAATGTTTATTTTATATACATAAAATATAATCAGGCACTTGACACGAACCTACATTTTTGTGAAAAGCCGTCCATATAAGTCAGTTACTCGAATAATGTTGCGTAATTTGCGTTAATTATTGAAAAATATTATGGATAATAATCTCAAATGCGAGTGTCGGTAAATAATTTATCAAAGTTTTTTGAGTCTCAATTCGTCACTTGTTATTAAATAGAAAATGAAACAGAAAATACATTACGCACTTACATTTTTAACCGGCTTCTTCGAATACAAGATAAACCAATTTACGTTAAAAGGATGAGTAAAGTATAACCTAATCGTGCCCATCCTTTTATATTTTTCAGGGGCCATTAAGCCAGAAGTTGCGTTTAATCATGTTATATTCACGAAACAAGGTAACGTAGCATTAGAATTGTTAGGAAGCTTTTTAAATAAAACTCAGTTAAAGGCGGTTAGGACACGTACCAAAAGTTCCGTACCACGGTTATTGTATTGCTCTGGAGGATAATTGTAAGAATACCTACTATTTTCACATGCCCTGTAAACATTCAGCCCGCTGGTTTATGGTACAAAAAATGCAGCCTTTTAAAGTGAGGATAGGTAGATGTAATAGAGTGTCCTTTACTCTAGATACGGAACCCAAAAAACCATGTCCATAATTTGTATTTTATAAAAAATGCTCTTTTTCGTCGTGAATATATCCGTTACAACTAAACATTTTAAAATTATTGTTACATTAATGGATGCTTGTGAGTGAATGTGAACTCTTTTTCATTATTCGTCCTCATAAATATAAGTTAAACCGTTCAGATTGGGTCGGGATTCCACGGTATAATATTCGAAGCGTCTACTGCTTGCGAAGTATTGTAAAGAAAGCCCAGTCGCGACGACCAGCATACCGACCACAGTATACTGATCATGCAGTTGTACATGTTCGTATTCAGAGCTAACCCTCTGTAGTCAGTCAGGACTGACACTATCATACTTATAAAATAACACTAATTTAAAGGCGAAAGTTTGTACGTACGTGTGTATATTGATTACTCCTTCACGGTCAAATGGCTCAACGGATTTGGATAAATTTGGTACCAAGCTTATATTCTGTATTAATACAGGCTACTTTTGATCCCGGAAAATGGCGTTTATCACGGTGGGTAGCAGGTAGTTGTACATAAAACACCAAAGATGTTTTACATAACAATCATTAGGCATTTTAAGAATATACAAGAAAATGATTTAACATAATTGGATGACTATATGTATTAACTGTGATGCGTTATATGCGGTCTTCTCATACTTTGGTAAAGGAGAAACGGAGTCGTATTGCTATTGTTAAGTGAAGTTTGTATGATACAAATATATTACAATACATTCATAAATCTATGTTTCTTATTCATTATTTTCGTTGCAGGGACTGTCATAAGAATATTTAATAAGTAATGAGGGGAAAAAAAAGTGTGTTCGAAAACTCCAGTTAAGCAGCCCTGACCATCGCGCAACTGTATTAGTGTTTACTGTGGTCTTGCTCTCCATAATATTGTGTTATACCTTATCGAATTTGCATGTTTTTACTGAATAACATTCCTTTGGCGCAGTCGAGATCAAAGGCCGGGGTGAAAGTGATTTCGCACCGAGTTACACGAACAAGATTCAGTTTCGCCCCTGTCTGCGCCGCTATCTGGCTTCTGAATAACTTTCCTCTAATGATGAAATGTTAAATGGCCAATTCGGTGCTTTACGAAACAATAATTCGATCCGCAAACAAGACTACGAAAATTGTCATTCCCCTCATTTTGTTACAACATTATTACATCACATATTTTCAGAACCGAATCAAAATTATTACTGTAATCTCATTGTAATGCCTGAAAATGTATACAGAAAAAACAAATTGAAACCATGGGCCAGCGTATAATTCGTGACGTCATTTACATTTTCCATTACCGGCGAGCGCCCGATAAAATATTTATGGACGAAATAACATTAAGAAAACGCCACTTGTTTCTTTCGACATGTATGTTTAATGCGTTGATAATCTCGAGTCGTTTGATGTCAAAGGCGACGCCGACGCCTCGCAAGCCGCTTAGCGCTGGACAGAGCGTTTCCACTTCGCTTCCCCACTTTAAATTATTCCAAACGCGATGTACTGACTGCCGACGAAATTGTTACTTAAGAACTTAATCGACGCATCGCTCTTTGTCTTTGTTACGAATTGTTTACACGAAACACCAACAGAATTGGGTGTTCTATGAAATAAAACGGGTGTTTCATTACAACTCTCAATTCTGTTGGCCTTTTCTCTTCGACTTTTTTCTCTTTTAAGATGTTTCGAAATTGAAAAAACTTTAGTCTATTAATTGCTGTCCCTTGACTACGAATATCTCTAAATTAATTTTTTTCATACGACTCTCAACCTTTATGAATATTGTATCTCGTTATTAAATCAAACTTAATATTAATTGGAACTAATATGTCATTACACAAATCGTATATTTGAGAGCTTGATTCCAAAAATCTAAATACCGTTAGAAACGTCTAGGTAACTTTTGAACTTTGGAAGGTACACGTGAATTTCCCTAATCGATTTCGATTCCGAAGCAGTGGAAGCCATACAAACAAGAATCGTATCATCGAGTTTGAATAATCCCCGGCAGCTCGGTCGGGTGTAATCTCGAGCAACTAATTAGAGCTACTCGTATTAACATGTTAATCGTATCGCCTTTACGTTTATTCAACAGGCGTGTAGCTAGTTGGGAGAAGCTTTCATTATGATAACACTTCACTATTGAATTTTCCTGTTGTGAGAGTGAATTTGACTGTTTTTACCCCCATGATTATTCTATCACTGACTCTAGTTGCATGGATGTAGTATTAGTTTTATTCTCTGTAGGTTACGTACCTGAAAGTTAAAGGAAATCCTCCTTTAGTACTGGTGCTGAGACTGCTATGTTTTTTACTGACGGTCTGTCCCTAACCTTAAAGGGCTATATATATATTTTGAATCATAAAAGGTAGCCGTTTGAAATTGTCTAACACCTTTTTGTTCTTGTTTAATTTATTTAAATCATAATAATACACACCTAAAATATAAAACTTAATTTAGCGCCATCAAGTCCGAAACTAAGCGTAGCATATACTATGGCCACCAGATCTCTGATAGATACTTATTATATAATAAAAGTGATTATTACCGGTCAATTGCAAGTTGAGCACGCGCTAAGGATCCTAAACACCCGCTCTACAATTTAAAAAGAAAAAGAAATTGAACTCAGTGCCATTTATCGAGACAGCTCTTTCACACAGAGTTCACAAGGAAACGATAAAAAGGCAGTCTGCGGCAGCAACAAAGGGCAACACGTTCGCGACACATCATCATCCAATACTTCTTACACAACACAAGAGCCGTATATCTCAGTGAATATCGATTTCAAATAAAATTGCAACGTTTTCAGATAACGAGGTGACATTTCCCCTTTTTCCGTCGGCCCGTTTGCCGCCCTCAGACTCGCATTGGGAATTTATACACCGAAATAAGCAGATAACGAATCTAATGATATACCCGACTGTATGGATTTTCATGTACGACGCGTGATTAACTTGGTTTAATTTCGATTTAATTTCTGTTTTTTAAAGCTTATCTGTTCTCAATTTTTTAGGAACTGTGATACAAAATGTGGTATTTTCATTGTAATGAATTAATAATATAGAGTAGGTTTTTACGTATGTGACCATTAAACTTCTTGTGTGACATGTTCTTAAAAGTGACAATTACTTCAAAATATTCAATACTCAGAACACAGACTGTTCTGCAGGAATGTATAAGTTAGGCTTGATTTTCCTTTTTATTTTGAGTAGACGAATTATATTGGGGCACGTGTCTCGTCATTCCAATTTAGAATATTTTAACCTGTTTCTTTGAACTGTTTACAAAGTAAATTGTTACCAGGAGTTGCCAATAAATAAAATAAATTTTAATGCATCAGATATTAAGATACTGGGGGACCATATAGCTCGTGTTCGTAGGCAAATGAACTCAAGAGCCCCCTACTCGTATCCCCTGGGTGGTGCGAAAGGAGCAACCAAAATAAGTAGCAGTAGAACTTGTGCCAAGTTCGTCTGCAACCACATCTGGTAACCCACCGCTGAGCTAGGTCGTGTTTAAAAATAACTATTTCAATATTCTATCTGTAATCAGTTTGTGTAAATGCTTACTTTAGGGCTAGGTGGCGCTGTGTTAAATGTCCAAGAATATTCTTTATTTCATATGAAAGATAACGTCTTCGAATACCTCGCTGGTTAATAGTAATTAGTATTAGTAATTGTAATTGTGTAAGTAATATAAGTGTAAATGTAAAAAAATATTAAATACGGGACTATACAATACTATAAACACCCAAGAACAATGTTCATGCTCACCACAAAAAGCGTGCCCCGGCCGAGAATTGAATCCAGGATTCCTCGCTTCAAAGGCAAGGCTAGTACTAAGTTGCGAAACCGTAAATATCACCAATTGATCGTGGCCCGACGCTTGGCTGCACCACACCCTTCAAGATTCTAAGACCATTGAATTCATACAACTTAGCGTAATTTCGGTTACAAGTTTGACTGTGGGGTATAAACGGAGCCCCTTACAGGAAATACGTTACAAACATAAGTTCCGCAACCTACGTCATTCAATAAGCTCCTAATGACATCCGCTCGTAGCGCGACGTTCGACACTAGTGCCTCGCCTAGCTGGGAACATATCAGATAGTTAACTGCAACAAAATTTACTGAGAAATACATATTTATTTTTTAATATACAATAGGCTTGACAACTTTACCCGGCCTTTGAGAGTTCACAATGCACAAATTATCATTTTATATACCTACTTTATATTTGGGTAATGGTCAAAATTATATTGCGTCACATTATACAGGGTTTAAATAAATTGGGATTGACAATGTTTTTGTTATATGTTAAGACGTCGGTACGTTTAGACATGCAACATAGAAATTGCCATGCAATTGCTGTGACATTCAAAAAATACCACATGCAACATTTGGCTATCTTTGAAAACTACAAACTTCAAATAAGTCTTCTTCTTCTTTTCGTGTTGATAGCTGTGTTCGATACCTTTATAAAATCTTCTTGCTGTGATCTGATGGTTCTGATGGTCGCGCACAACGATTATATAGGGTGTTGCATACTCTGTGATTATAATGCCACCCAAGATGGGGTCTATAATCACACAGAGTATGAGATCATCATGGGTTGTACTATAATCACACAGAGTATGAAATGTGTTGATATAACCTCATTTTGCTAGATATATACTTTACAGCGGCCAACCTGGGTTCGAAGTCAGTTAAAGGGTTCCATTGGTTCGAGCAGTTGGGTGATTTTCTCACCAGAGCTTTCATCTCGCATCTGGCGCGCTTTCACCTAAGGCGATAGTACTGAGATTTGAAGTTTGCAGTTTGAAAGCCGTTCTCCAAGAGCTGTGTTCTTTATACCTACTTGTTGCACAACCACCTAACGAGATAGCGCTAGACAATGCTTTATGGTATTACCTTGAGCTTACATGGTCGCCATTTTGTTAAGGTTAAGCTACTTTGTACGAACTAGTTATTTTACGTTTAGATTATCTCAACGTGTTAGTGTTCTTGTTTTGCTGGAATCATATTTGCAAACGAGAAATTTATGCATTTATTTTTCTAAGAATTTAAGCACAGTTTCGTCAACCTGTGCTTTAATTGTGGTTCGTGCACAAACTACTGAATGTGCACGATCAAACACAGAAAGAGACAGTCTTCCTATCGATTTCTTATCAGCTTTTATTTGTAGCTTTCCTTTAAAATTCCAGACAAGTAATCGCAAAATAACGTACACAATTTTTGGCGCTACAAATAATGGTTTAATTTTAATTTACTCATCAGCGCTATCTTTGTCCACAGATTCTTCTACCTGTACCACTTTTCGTTCTACGCGTACCACTACCGTTTCAACGGGCAATACAGCAGCCTCGCGCTTGTCACTTCCTGGTTATTTATTCAGGTAATAGTCTATTTTGTTTATTTATATCTTTTAGAAAATAGATATGAGTTTCCTTCAGGAAGGAAGAAGAACGAACTGTATGAGCCTCAATTATCGAGTAAAGTGGGTGACATCGCATCGCATCTGCCAACCGGATATGCCTGTAATTTTACCGGCACTCAAACATTCATACTATAAAGCAGTTATGCAAGTGCCTATCGTCAATTGCTTCATGACGTCAACTTATCGCCAATTACTTTTACTTCACTACTTTGGTACATTGGTGAGTTTTGTCCTACCGATTTGTTTATTATGTATTTTTCACAAAATCCAAATCCAAAACAATATTCCACTATAAATCCCAAAGAAACACCAATTTTTCTGCCCTACGATTATATTTTTCCCTGGGAAATATTATTAACATGTTACATTGTATATAATTCTTATAGCAATTGACGATTTGAATTCTTGTATTATATATTTGTTTAATGTATTTTAGAAATGACTCTAACGATTTAGATTAAATTTTGTGTTTAGGTAGGGTTTTGCGTTTAAGTTTACCTGTATAGTTGTATTTCTTATAAAAAATGCAAACTAGTACATAAAAAGTTTTACATGAAAAAAAGTGTTGCCCAGTTACTGTTAAATACACCATAAATTAAATTCTACTTTTCAGCTAATATTGCCAATTTAACCTTGTTTGCTAAGTGCACTTCCAAAAATATGATGTTTAAAAACAGTACCAGGTTAACTTAGATAGTTAATTCAACGTCCGCCTACTCGTCTCTTTGTCTACACTTTGTTGTTGATCAGTCTGCCACGGGCGGTACCATTTCTGCAAACGCGCTTAGCTAACATATCGTTTAGACGGGGATAGTAACCTCTGTAGGCGCACGAATAAATGTCCATTCCTGAACAGTCTGATAATATGTCCCTAAATTCCTTAGTAGGTCTTAAAATACGCGTCGATATTAAAAACAATTCACAAAAAATATAACTCGATAGCAGAAAAAAAAACTCGAAACTATTTCTCATTGAAGAATTGTTATACTAATTCAGTAAGACTGTAATTAATTTTTATTTAATTTGACCAACTTTAAATATTAAAATATCACTAGGTAAGTGCAAACGTGGTTTTGCTTGATAAACGGTTTGCATGAAACGATATAAGCTTTCCGCTAACACGGTCACCGTATTAATATCACGTACTGAAAAATCTTTGTTTATACAATGTTTCCACTTGCCAAAGGGCTGCAAATTTAATAACCGACTTGTGTAGTGTGCGGCAGACAGCGGAAATAGATTGCATGTACAAAGTAGGAATACGTCGATGAATAGTTTAAAATTTGCTTTCGGATTTCGGATTGAAGTAACTCGTGACCCGCCCAGGTTTTGCATATTATCCATGTTACTACCTGCAACATAGTATTGCTATGTTGCAGGTAGTACATGTGCACCTAACAAAAAGAAAAAAAGCAAAATAATAAAAAAAAAATGCCGAACTCTCATTAAAGTCATTCATGCCTAGGTGTCTTCATCACCATGTGTTCTTGAGTATTAGATTCAAAATTGAAAAAAAAAAAAAAAAATAACTTACTAAACTCTTAGTAAATAACGGACACAGGGGTTTTTCGCTGTCTTTACATAATATTATATATTTTGTATTAAATGGTAAAGTTTTAGTAACACCACCCTTGCTCTCTGACTAACTTTGCTAAAATATGTTTTTTTGCATTCTCTTTATAATTATCCTCATTCCACTTATCACTTGACCAGATAATCATTTTGTAGGAATATAAAGCAAGACAAAACTCTTTTTTCACCGGTTTTGTGTTGAACTTTTTTTTCACGGAACTCTTCACAAGCAAGAATTTCACGCCCGCGACGTCCTATCGCCAAAACACATAAGTCTCGTAATATTATTTTTGGAACTGAATTCATACTCCCCTAGTTGCACGTCAAGAGTTTGTGCGTTGACGGATTGTGATTCCATTCTGACGTTTTTTATTTTTGAATGATATCAAAAGCACACTTTGAATAATACATAAAATATGATCTCCGGCATGTAAACAATAGACAGCTCCTTGGCTTAGTTGGTAGTAGCCCTGCCTTCCAAGCGAGGGGTCCCGGTTTCGATTCCCGGGCGTGACACACTTTGTAGTGAGCATGAAGTTCGTTTTCGCGTCTCGGGTGTTTGTCTTGTGTTTCTGTGTTTTTCCATGCGATCTGTGACACAATCTTAGTGCAGAGTTATGTGTGTGTAAACGTTTATATATTTATAATCTCAAGAGAACTAGGCACTCGGATTTATTGAGATAAGCATGGGAAGAAATGCTTTTTTAATCAACCATTGTCTGTATTTGACTCGACGAATCTCTGTTTTAATGTACAAATATATTGCTCCTATGATCCTGATAATGAAAAGTTTTGGTCAACACTGTACTGCTATTTTAATCCAATAAAATCGTGAATCTCTTATTTATTTCTTTAAATTTCAACAATAGTTTGGACACGTCACAATATACACGCACACATTACATTAAAATGATAAATAAATTAATATTCATTTACAAAGCAATACATTTTATAAGCTCCATTTGACCCCGAACTAAGCATGGCTTGTGCTATAGAAACCAGTTTACTTAGAAAATACTTATATAGTACTTGTTTTAAATACATGTAAAATATTTTAACACAGAACAAATATCTCTCGTCTTTCAAACCCACGGGTACAGCGCACAAAGCGCGGTGGACAAAGACCCTTTTGGTCCACTTAACACCGATATTGTTAGTTGTTAATTAGTTGTTAAGGTATATTCTTATCATTTTTGTTATATTAAATGTTGTACAAAATTAATCATGAATAAATTATATTTCTTTCCTTCTTTAAAGCGCTAAGACTAATGTAAAGGCATTATATCTAATAGTTTCCATATTATATCGCTCGTCGCGTTTCCGCACCGTCGGCGAGATCGCGTCAAAGTTTTGTCAAATGTTTCCCGGGACAATCCAAATAACATTCGTGCGTGTAATATTTTCCCGTGTGCCCCGGGGACAATGCCATAGTATCGAGAATTTCAGTTACACAATGTTTGTGTCTCGCACTGTATATTACTTACACTGTGAAACGTAGGGCAAATTCAACACTTTTTTAAACTAACTTAAATATCTATCCTAGGTGACAGACCACCTAGTGGTAAATGGTCACAGCCGCCCAAAAACATCAAAACGACTTCCCTACCGACTTTTGAGAAGACCCTAGTTGCATAGCGTTGCACCCTCCACCTGTAATTTCACCGGCACCCTTACTAAAACACGGCAATGCAGTACGGCAGTACGACCGCTTGGTGGTGCATTACCAGATGTGGCGCCAGTATTTCTCCTGATGAAACTGGCAAAAGTTCTACTGCTACTTTAAAATTTTCCCTCTCGCACCTGCAAAGGCTTAACAATTGACAAAACACATTAACGATTAACAAAAAAAATATTAAGACTTTCTTTAAAATCATGCTCCTCGAATCAACATACTAAAAAGCAGTATCTGAATTCAGTTAACATTTGCTTTGGTTTTTGAACATTGTTACTGAAAACCATTTAAGTTTCAAACAGCAACGTTAATTGACTCCATACAAAACTCAGCCGCATTGCATGCATCAATAGACCACCTAAAACTTTACAAAACTGCTTATAAAATTACATGTACTTGAGAAGTTATATCCCCGATTCCAAGTTTACGGCGCAACACAATGCGAATTTGGACGTTCATACGTCGGTTACAGAGGAACTAAGTCGTATTATTGTTGCTTTTGTGATCACCTTACATCAGATGGTCAGCTCGTTTCGTCAATTTAGTTGTATAAATAAAACTTGGAGTACAGATCGTTCACTGATCTGCGGAGCACGAGAGACCGAATACTCCGCAGGCAAAACGCGAATAGCTTCAAGGTAATGCCATCGTATTTAGAGCAAAAGTTGCTCTACTAATGAATTACAACTTGTGGCCGCCACCGGGAATGCTAAATCCGTAACGACGTACTTATTTTTCTTTGATTTCTGAGCAACCGGGGCTTATACGTACTTAAAAGATGATTACTGTATAATTTAAATTGTTTTCCTTAAAACATAAATACGATGTACTTCGGTTGACTTTCTAAGATGACTGAACCATTAAAGCTGTGTATTTAGATTGTAGAGTTTGTTCTTTGCCAAAATTAGAAAAATGGGACACTTGTTATCTATCTATCTATCCAACCGCCATATATTTCAACCCTTCCTGAAATAAAAAATAACCCAATGCATCATTTGTTGTCCCGTCGTCACGATCCAAAATATTACCCAAAACCTTAAAAATACAGAATTTCTATACACGACCCGCAGCGCGATAAAGCTCTAGAAAGCTGTTATTTATTCTTTTCGTGGAAGAGTATTTATGCTATTTCTATTTCTGGGATTGGGTACCTTGTCCCCTGTTGTTAACTAAACCCTACCCCAGCAAGCGTAACTTCTTGAAGTACCGGAGAAGGGCTCTACGTTGTTGGCAGCACTGTTTCAGCTTTTGCTGTGGCCTGTTAAGAGTCTATTAAATTTTGTAACCCTGTTTTGTTTTTGATTCTGGTTTAATTCGCGGCTATGCAATGTATGGCAACATATTCCACCGTTTTCTCCTCCAACACGCATCCCCTGCACAAACCACTGTGAACGAATGAAAAGCACGTCTATACACGTTTAAAAATAAACCCGAAGCTTTCTCGTCTGTTTGAATTCCGCTTATGGGAAATTCGCCGCCTCGCCAAGTGGAATAACATCCCTTCAATTTCGAACAGCATACAGACTCCCGATGCAGCTTGTTTCGTGTCTTAGCGGATCCACTTTGGCGTCGATTTCCGGCCGGTGCGGGCGCTCGGAAGTTAATAACACGCCGGGCGGACTTCAGGTCATGTGACCGTATTAAGGGCCGTGCGATTGGGGCATAATAAAAAGGCTAACAACTAGTTGAGCTTATATTGAGCATCTTGTCAATTCTTCTATCGCCCAAGTCTTATATATAGTTACAGATTAAGTTTCTTTTAACCATCTTTGTCTAGGTGTAACGTCGAATAACTTTCACTATGGTAATATTCTTGCGACCAAGTCTCGCCCATTATACATTAGTATAGATACATAAAATATCTCAATAAAGGTTATTCATTGTAACACCTTGACAAAGTAAACATTCACAAAATAATATCATATGAGAATTGTCTCAGCAACGTCAATTCCTAAATTTTTTATATCACGCATCCTTGCTTATGGTAAATTTGGCATAATTTCGAATCCTACTTTGCCGACCACATACTCAAGAACAGCCTTTGACACTCCCTTATTCTAAGTACGTCCCAGAGCCGCAATAATGTATCTTCGAATGTAGCGTACCAAAATGTAGATACAGTATTTGCATTTTCATGAAATACTCAGAGCAAGTCTGTTTTTTTTAAACAATAGATGTGATGGAACAGTCTGGCGACCTGATGTTCAGTTGTTACCGCCGCATCACTCTAAGACGGGGATGTAACGCCTCATTTGTCTGTAATCTCACCGGAACACAACTACGTGAGTGCACCACTGCTTGGTGGCAGAATACCAGGTGTGATGGCATTACTGGTCACAAGGTCTTGAATTTCTTTCGCTTGCTTTTTTTGTGTAGGGACTGCGAGTATTCAAGTACGGACACGAGCAACGTGGCTCACCCGAGTATCGATATACTAGAATTTTTTCGTAGAACAGTCAAATACACGACGGCTTACGTAAAACGACGCACGTAGCTTAGTAGGTAGTAGCTGCGCCCTTGAATCGAGGGACTCCCAAATTCGATTCCCGGCCGAGGCATACCCTGTGTGAGTTTGTGCTTGGGTCTTGAGTTTTTATCTTGTGTCTCTGTGTTTGTCCATGCCACCAGCAACGCAGGGAATCTTAGTGCAGAGGTGCGAGTGTGTAAACGTTACGTTATAAAAAAAAAACATATATGGACATGGAATATACAGATGCCATGGTGGCGAAAAACCATCCGATTCCCGAAGACCCACGCCAGTCTGTGGTGTTACAAAACACTGGCAATTATTTATTGACTGGCATTTCTGCGTGGGTGCAATTCGATGAATGTGCGATGCCCACGAACTCTACCATAGGACATTCAACTATGAGTAACAGAAAGTAATATACACATTAGGATTCAAAAATATTATAATGTCCAATCACCTACTCCTCGCAGTAAGTGACCATAAGATAATCATCAAATTGGACATTATAATATTTTTGAATCCTAATGTGTATATTGGCGCAATTAATGGTAGGCGCAGTGATGTATTTATAATATATTTTAGGACGAAAAACTGTATGGAAAACACAATTTTTACTATACGTGTTATGCGATATAAAAGGGAGATATTTAATGGACTGCGGATAGGTCACTCATATGCAAACATGTTTCCTCGTAGACCGCATCGTCTACGATGAAGCAATTTTTCCTTTTATGTTGACTACATTAGGTGAGAATGTGGTAATTAACTAAACCGACTGTACTTACAATCAATAATACAAAAAAAAAAGTATTTTAGCCAAGTAAGTACTTCAGAATGTATATAAAATGTCGCTATTGATTTAACTTGACAAGGCAATAAATGTTACCATATTGTAAGTAAAAGGAAAACGAACACATTTTCTGTTTACGTAAAAAATGTGAAATCTACATTTCTTTTCATCAGAACGCAAACATTTTCCTTTTAAAAATACAATAGATATTTTTCCAGTGTTAAAAATAAAACTGTATTGTGTGCCGATCGTGATTTCTAAGGGCAGATGTAGGACCTAAGAGGCTTTGCAGTTACAAAGAGCCCTAGCAACCTTTGCTCCGGTTGCGAGTGTATTTTGCTATAAAAAGATACAATAGTAGCAGGGGCGTATTCTCGTTATCTGATATAAGAGCATTACAATAAAAATATATTGAAAGAAATGTGGCACAAAACGCTATTTTAACAACAGATTACCTTTTAGAATATTATAAAATCTATGTGCTTGTTAGTGAGCAAAATAAGAAGTTGTGAAAAATCAAGAATAACATGTATTCTAAATTGTGAATTATCACTAGGATTGCTTCGCGCTTCACAAACGTGCTTAGGGGAGTGTAGTAGGCTCTGCCAGATTACAGAGGAGGGCTTCGTCGAAAACAAGGAACCCCCGGAATGCAAAGTGGGGGCTTATCTTATAATCATCGAGCGTGTCAACTTATTAATAAAAATCATATTTCATGAGGTTGCCGGCTTTCGTCCGGCGGCGGTACGCGGCGCGCATAATATTGGGGACCAACTGAGAGCCAGTTTTCTAATTTTTTTTCACTTCTTAAAGAGTTATATTTAGCTGTCCAACTTTTATTTTAGTTAACTATGTAATTCGATTATATTTTTGTCGATTAGCGTGACGCATCGACATTAAAATAAATAAAATCGTAAGAACAATATTTATATGTAGCGATGAGTATGATTCTCGAATGATAAAAAAGCGTTAAATAATGCTCTATATAATTTTTAATTGACGAGCATAATTTAGTATTTTATACTATCATGACTTAGTCTAATAGCTACTTGAGTTAATATCTTTGTCAAGTCCTAAATCAACAGGACCGGACCTTCCTCTTTATAGTAACCTAGTAAAGTGTTGTAATCTTTGAGATCTCTCGAAAATTATAGTTTAACATAATTCAAACAATCTCGCTTTGAGTTTAGTTTTCGCTTAGAGTTGTGGCAAATATTTCAGAATATGTTATGCTACACTCTGAAAACTGTTATTATGTCATGAATTTCACTTAGTATTTGAGATTTTTACAGTCTTATAAGTAGTACAAGACGTGTAATAAAAACATTTATAACTAGATATAATGTTTAACAATTTACCGGTCATACTATTTCCTCCGAGAACGTAATTTAAACAATAAACTCTACAGTATTTTCTTCGTGGTATGTTTGCCTCAAGATTAGTTAAATGAAAAGGGATTCTTTTTTATAAAAAATGTCTTTTGCCAACCCGCGCTCCGCTCTCGGCGTCCGCTATTTTTTCTTTGCATTTTAAATCAAAATAACTTTATTTTCGTCCGAGTTCTCTACCGTCTTGGCATAATCAACGCGCCGCTCCATGCCGTTAAAGTGTTTAAGACAATTTTGCGGCTAAAAAATTTCATAATCACAAAGAAGTCTTGTGTTCCTTTGAAGTGTTAAGTGCTCTGGCCGCATTTCAGTCAGATGTAGTGTTTCGCATGTTTGAGCTTTGTGCAGTGCAAGTTCTTCAGACGTGGTTTTGTTTTAACCAAATCACCGGTAGTAACTTTTACATGTAGTAAAACTCGCAAAAAGTTGCAGTAGCGCTAGCCTAGTCTGGTGAAGGTAAAGTAATTGAAGCTTGGTGGTTTTTCAACGTAGATACTTATCGTGTAATCGCATCCAGAAGCTGTCTTTGATAGGTCTGAAAATATTTAGATAATAGAACGTTTTTGCCACACGAAATCGATTTCTTTAGATGAAAGGGAACTGTATCAAAGGTCAAGTAAAAAGTCAAAACGTTCGTCGTGAATACAGTTTATTTTAGAATTCATCATAAAGTCCCTAAAAGTTCGTATCTCGCTAATCTGTTACAAACGATCTGAAAATGGATAAAAAATGCTTCGTATTTTATTCACGCTAGATATCTAACAGGCAAAACGTAAATCTCAAAGCGACCAATTTTAATGGAAGCATAAAAGGCCATCATCTCTGTCCATTAAATACCTTTTAAACGTTTGATCCTTTTTTATATTTGCCATGGCGATGATCCGAAAAGATTGGGGCTCGGTCGGTCGTGTTAATCAAGCCTTTATAAATAATGCATTCCATGTCCGACTGACCCAGTAACGCAATTACCAAATGTTTAATCATGGTTTACTCAAAAACAATACACATCTTCAATATCTTGTTATTAATATTGTACTTAATTTACTTAGCAGATTCTAAAAAGTATCGCTAAAAATCGTAAAAGAATCTAAACTTATTATATTATAATATTTTTGTCAATATTTCCATTGTCCGAGTGATCTTTACTATCTAAAACTACCCAAAATTGCTAACACTATGTTATTGTATGCCAAACTTGCTCCCGAGATTCTAGATAAAGAATTTTCTCCTAACTAAATTCACGGGGACGTCGAGCAGTGAATGCAAAAAATGATGCAAAATTTTCAATTATCTTCGAGACGCGGGCCGCGCCTCTCGAATAATAAATCATGGAGGTGTCGCAACTTGTCCGCACCGCCAACCCGTTATACCTCAAAAAAAATCAAAGCGGGGGATCATATCCAGGGTGTGATAGAATCAAATTTGAAAGTTGTATGGTTATGTTCTTTTGATATAATACTCATGTATGATATGTTTTTAGACATTTACACACGGTATAGTTTTAGATGCGAAAGGAAAAATTGTTTAATTTCTCGGTATAATAACTTCGAGTCTACGAAACCATTTAAACTTAGAAATTTGCCTGGTTATCTACTTTTTAATTCTAGATAAAAATCATTAACAAATTAAACGATTAACGATGATGGAAGAACCCTAATTCAAGACCAGTGGCTTTTCAAATCTACATATATTAAGTTGTAGGTTGTATCCCCTTTGGGGATCACATACCGATTCCTCAACACCTTGTATAATTTCAAATAAAAGTTCACTCCGAAGCGGTCACAAGTTTCTTAATTAAAACTTACGTCCGACGAGGGGTAGGGAACTTTGACCCAGAAATAAATAAATACAGACGGGAGGAGTGACTCTGCCGTCACGAGTCGCTCATTTATTTGTCTAAGGAGTTTTGCTCAGTTCGACGGACATGGCTCATAATCTGCCACACCTATTGGCAGCTTATATCTTTGCCGTTTATTTATTTCTACGTGTTCAATGAGTTCTTCACAGAGTTTCAACTCTAATGTTAACCTGTAGTACACCTATACCTTCTTACATATATGCCACAAAAGAGCTGAAAATTTGTTTGAAAATACGCTCAAACACTTTTTATCCCTGGAAAAATGTACGGTATGATGACACATCGAGGTAACACGGCGGGGCGCAGCTAGTAAAGAATAAAGATAAAAAATGCCGATGTAACATTGTAACGTTTGTTTCAGCACTCCATGCTGTACTTCTTCCATCACTACGAGCTTCCCGTGATACTACAGCACGTCCAGTTGCAGCAGCTGCTTCTCCGCACGCACCGCGGCATGGCCGGCATGATGGGGCTCGCCGGCATCGCCGCCATGGCCAGCGGCGCCCCCTACCAAGACGCCCCCGGCACCGGCATCCAGGCAACTCCCCCCACCACTCAGTCTACCACCCAAACGGTCCAGAACACCGTACAGTCCACCACACAAACCACACCTTCCGTCTCGACCGCACAGACTAACACCAATCATACGGGTGAAGTCACACCCCGAACCCCCGAAACGAACACAGCGGAGACCAACACTCCCATGGAAAATGACGAGCGCCCTGCCGAAATTAGAGACAAAGATACTGACGGCGGAATCAAAATCGAAGAGATTGCGAGACGAGACTCTGGCAGTCTTGCGAAAGAATCCGGGAACTCCACCGCTGACGTGGAGGCGGTTTCCGTTTCCCCGGAGTCCACAATCAAGGTGGCGCCCCCCACTCTTGACCGCCGACGAAGCGAAGGCACCGAAGCTACCGACCCGGGCCTCGTACGCGAAGCCCCGAGAGCTTCACCTGAGGCTGACAACATAGACTAACGAATAATTTATTTAAATCCAAGCATTAATAAACTTATATGGAAAGAAGCCATTGCTGCTTTTGTGAGTGAAAACGCCAATAACAATATAGATAGATGATACAATTTATTCGTCATATAGGGTGGTAAGTAGCAATATGACTGATGTTAACGAACGTGAAATGATAAGTTCAAAGTTATTTTTTTTATTATTAGTATGTCGTACTATTGTGGGGTGACTGTAGTCTTAAGATTCTGCCATTGCCGAAAAATGTGTAAATACTTATGTTAGTAATGTAATAACTGCAATCTTATGGTGTTTCAGAGTGGTAAATTATTATTACTTTGCTTAGTGAGCTGGAGGTCGGCATACTCTTATTCAGTGATTTAGTTTACTTGCAAATAAATATTTTCGTTCATATTCTGTTTATTTTATTCATAGAATATAATAAAACGTAGCTACAGCTCCGTAGCTCGAACGACGGGACCTAGGTTTGATTCCCGGCCAGACAGACTTTGTGTGATAGGCGTTTTGTTTCGAGTCTTGTTTGTCTTATGTGTTTCTCCATATCAGCTGCGACACAGGGAATCCTAGTGCAGGGGTATGAGTGTGTAAAGTTACGTTACGCAACGCATAAGTCATTTAAGCCTTTTTCAAAAAACGGGTTCTAAATTTTTATTATTGTTATCTGTATGTTTGTTACGTGATATTTTCGCATATGGTAAACTATTCTTTTTTTTATGTGATTAAGTGACGGATTGAGCAGAGGGCCTAGCTGTGGGGGTGAGTGGCGACCCCCGCCCATGACAACAGTAATGCGACTCAGTATAAGATTTGGATCTTACACAGAGTCGCATTCAACATTAATCATTAATCATTAATGACGATGATTAGTTTACTGATTCCTCCTAGTTAGTTACTGCCATAGAATTTCATAGAAAAGTTCTACGGTCGGTTCTAAGTCGTATTATCCGATTTTTTTATGCACTTAGTTTAAGTACAATACAATATACAAGTTAGTCACTACATCATATTAAGATACGATCAAGTCTTTTGAACGTGGGAATATTAAGGAAAAAAGGCACGTGCCAAGCTGTGAGCTCATCAGTAATTTTTCATGTAATACCTTCATACACGAACAGTCAGGACCATCAGTTAATTTAGTTATTAATTCCTGCCGGCAAGCGGTAGTGCACTCGCATTGCTACTACGGTTAAGTGGATGCCGGTAAAGTATCTACCGTATAAGAAGTTCCTAAATATCTTACGAGTGACGGGTGCATTGCGATATGCATTGTGTATTCCCGTAGTAAAAATAAAATCTCCTATTAAAGAACTCTTTATCATCTCATTGACGAAACGCATAGATAACTAGCATGACGATTATCAGTTACTCCGCTTTTCAACAAAAACAAATACTCTTGGAGTCCTATACATAAAGGAAGGATTTCAAGGTGCATTCTGAGCAACCCTCAGACACGAATAAGGTACGTCTGATATGCCTGTAATTTCAGCAGCACTCATAACCTTCAAAACTATACAGCATTACGAGTCTGTAACTGTCATGTCCACGATTTCTATGAATTATCTCATAAGGTGTGATGTGATCCTTTTATGACTCTTGTCTACCCCTTTGAGGATAAGGGCATCTAAATATTTATGGTGAAGGGCTCGTGGAGAAGCTTACTACAGATCATCTAAGACGAGCATTTCCGGTAGTATAGAGCAGAATTGCTGATGGGTTAGTGACATTTGCAATGAGAGCTTCTTGAGGACACGTTGAGATGATGATCCCAGCTATGTTAACCGTTAAGTCAAGACTTTGGAGCTTAAGAACTCAGGCTTCAGTGTTGGCCACTTACATAAAAGTAAGGTGTGTATTGCAAGGAGATTTCCTCCAAAAGATAAATGGAGAGATTTTTTTAACTGTGGCTTAGTTGCTGAAGGCGTTTTGCTATTTTCTTCAATAAACATGAGACTTATTGGATAATGAAAAAATACTGAAGAAACAGAGCATGGTGGTAAAATATCTATTCAATTGGTTCGATCAGCTGTCATCTATAGTCTAGGTCTAGTTTTCCAGTGGCGTATAGTCCAGACATCTAGGTGTAGCCTAGGTGTATATTAAGCTTATTCTCTTTCCTCTAAGATTGATCCCCATTTATTACTTGATACTCTTGGCAGACGTTATCAGCGAGGACATTGGTGCTCAGAAAATCTCATACATAGATGATATACGAGCGTATGTTCGCTCTACAGCCAAAGATTGAAAAAGGAGAAGACCATTAAACCGATAATACTTGGACATTAGAAAAATATGCGATAAACCATTTTTTTATTTATGTTTCGAATGTATCAGAATAAGCTGAAAGTCGACCTGATGTTGAGAGTTTAGCGCTGCCCATAACAACAATAATACGACTTAGGTCCTCCCCAACTGAAGTATGAGAAAATTCAAGTCGCATCCTACTGCGCCTGGATTTTATTTTCTTCGTTAGCATCCTATAAAGAGCTTAAGTTTTTGACAAGGAAAACGTCGTATGGAAACCATAGCTTGCAACTCGTTTTGATTATCTAGCTCATTATTTTAGTATTATTATATTATCTTTATTTAGCTCAGAGAAATTGAGTAAAGTGAATCTTGCATTTTCGTCGTTAAACTCCTATGAAAAGCTTGTTTTTCTGGTAAAGTAAATCGGACGGAAACCATAGCTTCGAGCTCACTTTGATCATCTATCTTAACTCAGGTAAAAGTGTTAAATCAGTGTTCAAATTGTATTTTCTTTCTAGGCAAGTTGCTAGTTTCTGGATACATAGATTAAAAGAGGTATTCTTACATCCTCCATATTAGTTATGTGTTTGTCGCCTAGCCCTAGCGTAGTTTTTAGCCAGATAAATTTGTGCCAGGTTCGGCCGGAGAGGTGCTGCCACCACACCTTGAATCTGCCACCAAGCAGTAGTGTATTCCGGTGGGAGGGTGTGGGTGCCGGTGAAATTACATACGCATGAGACGTATCATCCTGTTATCCTGAGTCGCTGTTACTGTTGTCATGGGCGGGGGTCGTCACTTACCACCAGGTGGACCCCCAGCTCGTCCCATCACTTATTCCCCTTTATCTAGGTTCCCCCACCCTATTAAACCACAGCAACTTACTCAAGTCCCAAAGAGAATACGTTTGAGGACCTTCCCAAATTCCATCGTGTTGCGCCCGTTACTCAGTCCTAAACAATTAATTTTTGAGCTGTACTTGTACTGCTGTACTGTACAGCTGTAATTTTGTACTTGTTCATATAAATTAAATGCGTTGCGAAAAAGGTTCTGCTTAATTGTGATGTAAAGTTTAAGGAATAAATAACAACTTTGATTAACAAATAAATTTATTAAATTTTATAAAATTACTTGCTAAAACTTGATAGTTATATAATTTTTTTGTAATTTACATACTGTTTAATTCGAACTTAAATTTAAGTAATAAAATTTCTCCTAAATCTATTTATTTTATCAACTTAAGATACAAAATATTCGAATTCAGAGCAATAATGCTGATAAGAGGGCAAATTCTGTCACAAAAATTTGCAGAATTCTTCATTTCGTCGTCGTGTTCAGCTTGTTGCTCGTCCGTTGAGAGCTGCCATCCCGTCTCGCCGGTAAGTACAATATATATCTGAAATATAAATATTGCATTATAAAAACATTCAAATTTTATTAGCATATTTATTGATGGCATCGACAAAGTTGCAGTAAGATCGGATGCCAATATGTAGTTCGATCTGTGCATTATAATTTAATTTCAATAGTTCTTAACGCCACGAATTTTATTTTTTTTATTTTTATAGTTTTCACAAACACATATTTTTTAATGTTTTGTCAGAAAATGTATGGATCTTTTTTCACGGTCCGAACAAGGCAAAACTGCCGATGTTTTCCGCACATTTTCATCTTCATCTGGTTGTGGACTGGAGCAGTTGAGTTTGTCTTAAGATCTCGATTGGTTCTATTAGAATTTCTTTAGTAAAAAAATTATATTACCTGCGGCCGAGTATCGCGTGTCACAGCCATAATCAGCTCGCCTGGAGTTTTCACAGCTTTATCTTCGCCCGATAATTAGTAAGTCTTGGTCTTGATTCACTGATTCTTCGGGAAAATAGATTGATGAGGCCTGAAACATACATAACATCCATTGGATAATATTTATTCATGGATATTTCACACAGTGTCACCTAGCCTCAAACCAGATATAGCTTTTAGTATGGGATCAAGATTACAGATAGATTAGTATAGTACTTTTTATACACATAATATATATAATACATAGTAATACCCAGACATAGTACAAAATTGTATGTACTTTACACATTTGGGCCATTCCTAGGTGAATCAAACCCACAACCAACAGTGCAGAAAGCAAAGACCAACTGAGCTGTGATCACAGGCGATATTAAGTTGTCCGGACGTTCAATTGAATTTGTAGTGGTGATGCCAGACCATCGTCCAATCCTCCAATTCCAAATATTCGAGCCGACCTATACGAACTCGAACCAAACACATCGAGAACGAGCTTTGAACTCAATGAAAAGCAGATTCGAGCGAGTTTGAGAACTTATTTAAAATCCTTTGACTCGTCGATTACCCGCTGTCAAGCAGCGCTTCTGCGGCCTTGGGCTAACTCGTCCGAATTCTGAATATTGTCAAACCAGCACGAACCACAGAAGTTTGAACGATTGTCTAGTAGAGGCGCAATATAAGGTACACTTTGTCTCTAAAATTTATTTGTACGAAATGGAAGTAACTTTGGTAAATATCTTTTGCAAAAGAAGGATGGAGCGTGAATACTGTTTTCTAGAGAGCTCTAAAGTTGTATTCGAAAATCATAATCGAAAATTTATTGACAAGTTCTAATGCGTAGGTAACATCATTAAACATTGACGAGAAATTTCTTTCACTTTTATTGTCTGTAAAAATGTTTAATTACGAAGAGGATACATACATCCAAACTTTTGCAATCACAATATAATTAGAATTGGTTTGAAGGATTAACAAAACAGTTTGCTAACACCCGGTTTCTATATTTAACTAACCGATGATTACAGATAGATTAATACAGCAACATTGTTTACTGGGTCTAAAAATGTATGTTATTGATTTGCTTTTTTTTTAAGTATAAATTTAGGGAACTTAAAACACTGAAGGTATCGTAACAGTATTATTAAGGTAGTGAAAATTAGCTGTAAAGCCCCAGAGCTGTACCAATGGAGTTACCATGTTACTCTATACATGCATCTGGTGATATATAGATATCGGTAAAATATAATACAGTACGTAAAAGTTCATATTAATTTAAGCATGAATAAATATTAATAATAAGTAGTACTGTAGAAGACTTTTATCGCCCATGAAACTACTAATACTAACAATGATAAAAATGGGGATATCCCGTGATTCTAAGAGTACTACAACGCCAGTTGTATCAAAGGAAATTTTTAACGAGCCCAATTGAATTATTGTAAATGCAACATTCTAACATAACCTCTGGTGTACGGTTGGCCTTACTACAGTCTGTCATATATATTAAATACTTACTGTTTACAATATTTTCCGACCCTTCCACGATGGAGCGACAATGGTTGAAGCTCTTGAGTCTACTATATATTGCCTCTTACCACACCATCACCAGCAGGGAAGAAAGCACGAAGACTGCAGGCCATTATTGACTGTCTTCTAAAATTGATTCGTCTAGAAATTACCTTTATTAGTTTGGGTGATCATTTTTGCAACTCAATTTTAAACAGACAATGATGTCCTGTTTATTATAGCTTAAACTATGTCAACTTGCCTTCTGTCCTGCCGGTTTCCATTGCGATGCACCATTGTTGAAGTGTTCATAAGCCAAAGTTTATTACCAGAGTAGTCATAGTTTTGTGAGATGTACTGCTGTATCTCTCACAAAACAAGTCAAACAACAGCGATTTATCTCATTAATGCATTTTTATAAAAAACTGCGCAGATGACGTCGCGACGAATAATATTGACACAGCTCAATATTTGTGAGGTTTTCAAATAATGTAAGGAAGTTGTTTTTCTGAAAATTCATACTTTTCTTTGACAAGTATATACCACTCTTGGTTAGAAACGATGGCTTTTTATAAAAGCGTCAATTTTCAAAAGTTAACATTAAGTTTTCATTGATGAGTAGGAAATCTTCGAAAACAAGAATACTATCACAATTAATGTGATCCAGAAATCTTGTCTTCGAATAAAAAACCAGCAGCTCTCAATATTTTCATTAAGTTTTCTGAATCTTGTTACTGATGCTTTTAATCTTGTCAGCTACGTGTATTCTCAAGCAATAACATCTCACAATGTGTGTTAATTCCCCAAGAATACACGTGGCCGATCAAGTTACGGAATTTTCTTCTTTCTTGATTCTTCCTCTGCACTCTTCACCGTTGGATAAGATAAGGGGGTGCGTGAAGTATGTTAAAAACAGATCAACCACCCCCTTAACTCACCGACAGAAATTGTGTAATTATTTTCAATAATTATGATTGAATTTTACACACTTTCTATCATTGCTGAAATAAACTTATTCTCTATATCATTATTATCTAAATAAGCGAAAAGTCTTACAATAATTGTGAATAAAGCTTTAGTTTCAGATAATTAAGAGCTTGCACTGACCATAATTACAATGTGACACATAATTAGGTACAAAACTGTTAATTTTGTATCACGTCATAATTACGCTACGCACAAGCTTCGAATTCTCTGGTCCTATAACTTTACTATTGTAAAACTGTTTAATGCCCTTCTCTATACTTATCCGTATACAGGTCTCGGGGTAGCGGGCCGGTAGAGGGCCGGTAGTGGGCCGGTGGTGATCCGGTTCTAATCGCAGAGGCACGTGCGTCGTCACGGACGGCCCCGGGCATACGGGTAATCCGTAACGGATCACCGGACGGTTTATCTGTGAAACGAAACAGAGATTAAACTGCAACGGATTGCTGTTAGATCCGTGATTGTTTCGATTCTAGTTCAGCTTGTGGATTGATTGTGGAACGTGATGAATACAACGTACGGATTAGACTGAACTTGTTTATGAGATAGGTATTCGCTGTAATATACGTTTGTTTAGTTTTAATAGACGTTGATAAAATATGACACACTTTAACAAGACCACTAGATTTTAACTTATCTTTGTAAAAACAACCCTTAAGTAAACTAAGAAAATATTATAATACTATACTAAAGTTAAATTTATTCCAGACTGATAGTGGAAACGTTCGCAATAATAAATATGTTTTTGTACTGGAAATAAATTATTTGCTATAAATGTTACTTTTCAGCTGATGTTATATGAGCCCCATTTAAAACCTAAACCCTTTGTGCGCATTATATAATATATCAGTTTGTAAAGAGACTTCTCTAACACCTTTTCGGTATTTGTGACATAACCGACAATCGGATATCAAACGTAGCCTGATAGAGGTTTTATCTGGCGGGTTTTATCTGAGGGTCGGCCTCTTTGATCCTCGCTTTGATGTCGCACGCCCTTTGTCGCCGTCGCCCCGACCTGCGAACCAAGATACTGTGAAACGACACTATTAAAGAAATGCATATTTTAAGGAATTTTAGGGGAGCTCAAAATTGTCATGTTGTCATTTAATTAAGCAATTTTTTATTTTTATGACATATTTCAAATGCAATTTTTAAGTTAAGTATTGAGTGGTGTTAACGAAACATGTAGCTGGACCATAGGGTAAAAAATTACATATTAATACGAAAAATTGAGAATTTATTAAATATACTATTGTGCCCCTTTTTTCTTAACAGTATTGTAGTTGTGCCTACAATATAGGTACAATTAATATTTCCCCATTCGCTTAAAATTAAACACAACAACTAACTAAATCGTAAAATAAATTCAGATTGTGCCGACTGCAAAAGAGTAAAAAGAACAATGGGAGTTAACCGAGCTAGACTCATAAATATAAACGACAATTATTGCCGAGTGCAAACAACCTGGCACCTGTTGAAAGAAAATTGTGCACTTGTTGGCTAAATTTCTTTATGGTTAGCTGTGTTCCAGAATTTTCAAATAGAACTAGATACTGTTTTTTTTATATGTTGAATGGGTTTTAATTTATTGACTAGATTTAAAGGATGTATATAGGTTAAATTCATGTTTTTTATTTTGTTTCAATTCCAAATAGTATTTACAGCTCACACTTACTGTTAAACGAAGTGATTTCCTTTGTCTATTTCTTCCTAAAATGTGTCGACGGCGCCTCCTTCTTGTTTTCCGTTTTTCAAGACATTTATGACCTATAAAAAAAATGTGATTTAGAACTCTTCTAAAAGTTGTAATCATAGAAATACAGCATTATGAAAAATACAACTCAAATAATTTCCGTAGCAATATTGTAGCAGCTCTACGTATTGTATTATATATTCTACGCCGTAGAGAAGCTACGCCAAACAGACGTCTTAGATCGTCTCCGTAAACCGAGACATATTCTCGTTGACCCCGATTACGAGTTCACCTCCATCTATCCGGAGGTGTTCTTGCCATACGGTTTGGACAGAGGAACTACACCTTTGCACCGACCCCGCCGACGTCGAAGAATTCCTGTGACCGCTTGTTCGGTCTGGCCGAACGTTCCAAACGTCCCGATTAATAGCACCGAAATAAACTGAAGTTCTAATGTAATTGATGCCTTTAGTTTACTACTATATTCAAATTTAGTTTAATGTGGGTTGAGAGCTATCCACTTTCCAGCGTAAAGTTGTCAAAACCATATGCGGCTCACAACGTATTGTATATAAAAAATAAAAGGTGCCTTGGAGTTTGTAGTGATAATGTACTACACAATTGCAATTTGTCACCAAGCGCGTATCATTAATCAAACAAACTTATCCTAATTGCCCGTTGACATCTCACCACCACACATCAAAGTCAAGTTTAAATGAATCCGTTAATTACACTAGTGTTGGCTCTAAGAAACACCCTCCGGAGAACCCCCTCAGGGGAACCTCAGAAAATTACCTATCAACGAAATGAAGGACTTCGGCACAGTATAGATGGTTCAGCAGTAAGGAAGTTATAAATTAAAACGAAATAATCACAACGAAATTGTGATGTTTTCAGTCACTTGCTTTGATAAAATACACCAATAGAAAACCACCAGGTATAATATAGACAACAGGGTTATAATTCCTAATCATCGTAAATTTAATTTATACGACTTTTATCGTAAACTGGTGACTAATTGTTGCCGCCTATCGTCTAATCTATGTCGAATCTAGTAATATTATTTATTTTAGAATACAACAGTGGATGGACGTGTAAACGATAAGCTTACCCATTCACAAGAGTCAAGTGAAGGTAAAATCCGTACTGGGTTAAGTCTGTATTGCGTCCGATTCTATCGGCTTAACAGAACTTACGGGCTTTTAGTAATATCGTGTGAATATTTATTTATAACATTATACCTGCTATTATATTAAACCCGCAGGCGGTGTTTAACCCAATTCCTTAATTCGTGTGTGTTATTAATTAACTAGGTAGTTGAATGCCGGGTCAAATATTACAAACACGATTCGATTACATTTATTCATAAATATAGTTAATTATTTGGGGATCCATGATGCTCGAGTCTGTAGGTAAACCATAGAGTCCCTATACGTGGCCCTCAGGTGGTATGAAAGGAGTAACCCAAAGCAACATTGGTACTTATGCCTGAACGTATGAACGTACCTGACGTTCAGAGATGTACCACCATCGAACTTGGGGATCCGCCGCGGACACCGTGCAATCGTATTGCTATATTTCGGTGCAATCGTATTGCTATATTTCGGTGAAATTACAGGCGCATATGACATTACATCCCCGTTTTACAGTAACGGCTCCAAGGCGAAGAGACTTGAGTCTTCTCATTCTTAAGTTAGACCAGAACCAGACTCATTTCGATGATGTTTATGAGTGGCAGTCAGCTCGTCCTATCATTTAAGACAAACACAAAATGCTAAAAAGCGATATCAAAATTAACCGAAAATATTTCATTTAACTTATTGAGAAAATGAAAATAGGATCAGTTAATGTTTAAACGTGGCGATTACTACAATTTTAAGGAGATCTATAAATAAATATTATAATAATAATTTATTGACGGAAAATTATACGTATACAATATAAACTAAGAACAAAGTACATATTACAATGATTTGGGCCCCCGAGCTCCTAGACTAAGTATAACTTGTAGTCGAGGAGCCAGCAAATACCCCATAGAAAGATTAGTCTTTGAACCATTTTCACAAAACAATCCACTAAAATTACCACGCCATTAAAAGCAAGAAGCCAAAGGGTAATTTCCCGAACAACGGCTGTAAAATTAGGTTCCACAAAACATTCTTGACAAAGCCACTATAAACATGGGATTGTCCCCGACCACTGTAAGGCTTTATTATTTTTAAGTCTTTCCGAGTGTTCCCTCGTTCGAAACTATCTCGTCCCCAGACGGAAAGTTAATTTCTTTTGGTGTATTTTAAAATTAATTTCGCTTTTGTGGCGAGCCCCGCACGAATTGTAACAAAACGGTAAAAGCTTTCCGTTATAATAGACCAGAAAAATGGCTGTTCTTCAAACGTTTAATGCCTCGTAACAATTGCACAAACGTTTTGAATTTCACGGAAAATATCGGCACGCTGCTCCGTGGATATATAAAATGCGTCGGAAAAGAATCATTGTTAGTTATAGGCAATGAAAACCTGCTGTTAGTTGTCACAATATTTCGTTTTGCATAAACAAAACCGTTTTCAGGACAATAACATACACGCGGGACAACACCGTTTATGGTATCGTTTTGACAATTCCATATTCAGTTGCATCCTATTGTTGCGACTTCTATTGTTTAAACAAGTTAACAAAAATGTCAACCAATTCATATTTACATTATTGCGAAAAGCCCGGTCTATTCAATGTATTCAGCCTAGAAATGCCAAAAGCAGGCGCTGAGCGCTCTAACCCCTACAATATGCAATGCAACAATGACATTGCCACAGGCACGGCTGGTTCAACCTCGCACCGCGATTGTAATCCTTACGCACATAACGTTCTAGCACATTTTGGATTAATGCTTTATATAAACGGTATAGCCTCGGAACAGCTTAGTACGATTGTGGGTAAATGTAACGGAGGTGCAGCATTATGCCAGAACTCGGGCATACATGTGAATGAGTTGAACCAAGTTTGTATGTTTTATTTAAATTTTAGTAGGTAATGTTTCAGAAATGCTTTCAATAAACTGAAGGTTAGCATATATATAGCATAGCATATGACCTGTCTAATACCTATGTGAGCTATACAGATAATAAAAGCACAATGGAAAATTATCTTAATCTACTTAAATAGTAAAAAACATTTTGCGTAATTACTTGATATTTGAATGAATATATTAACGGGTGTTTGTATTACATGTTTTTGTGTCCATGCCATCTGCAATTCGAAATCCCAGTGCAGAGGTATAATAGGGAAGTATTTGTGTTTCAAGGTGTCTCAATGAAACCAAGTAATGTATTTACGAGGCCTCTATAAAACTTAGATTTGGGTAAGACTTGGCGCGGATAACTATATAAAGAGCAACGCAAAAAGCGTACAATCCGTTGTGCGCTCGCATTGCTGTGTTCCGATGGAAGGGTGTGGGTGCCGGTGAAATCAGAAGCGCATGAGACGTAAAATACCAGTTTCGGATGACGGGCACCATGGGTACCTTAGGTCTTTTTATACTTCGGTCGGTAAGGACCTGAGTCGTATTGCTGTTGTTATGTTGTTGTTAACATCAGATGGACCTTCCGCTCGCCCCGTCACAAGTTCCATAAAAAATTAGAAGACCTCAGTTGTCACTAATGGGTTACGTACTGTATCTTCATTGAAAATCAACAACTGAACAAAATATGCTTTGTCAGACGAGCAGTGACAGGCCGGGCGCAGGTGGGTGCGCGATGGCGCGACAGGTAATTAAAATGCTAATAAGCCGAGACGAGCGGAGACCGGGCACGCTTACCCTTTGGATGTTGTGGCTTATTGCGAGGTTCCCGAGCGAGCTTTGAAAAAGTCACTCGTTCAACTCAATCGGTTCTAAGGTTTGTGAATGTCTTTAAAATCTCGATGACAAAATCTGATGATGATAAAATCTTGTGAGTAGAAGTTTGCTTAGAGTTAGCATTGTAATTAGGTAGTTCGCTGGCATTGTAATGAGCTAGTTAGCTAGCATTGTAATTAGCTACTTCGCTAGCATTATAATTAATGTAACTCCTATCATCTTACCCTTTTCAGTTCTTCCCCGTAGAGGGTCGGATGTAAAGAATTAGAGATGTGTCAGGTAATTTAATAAATATTTTTCTTATCAAGAATAATAAGTAAAGATTTTTGACTAGTACTTGAAAATACTTTTCTTGAAGAAAGCGCTGTAAATATAAATTAATTCCGCAATGGCTACAGTTACGGCGCATTAGTAATTCACTATTTTCCCGTTTAATTTATTTGCAGTTTCTTAGTATTTTGGCTACGTGACGGAATAAAATAGGGCAGAGGCCAAGTGGTATAGACGCTGATTGCTGGTTATATCCAACGAGAAATACTGAAATTTTCGAATAAATGCCTTATACTATGCAAATAAGTTTGGTTAATATGGTTACTTAAATAGCCGTACCATCTAACAGCGATACAGTGTATTGTATATTACAAAGCAAGTCTCCATGGGGCATATTCCAAAGTTTCTTTATTCTCGAGATTGGCAGTTCGATTATCCCCGTCTTGTAAAAGTACAATAAAAATTTGCCTCAAGCTCGGCTCATGCAACAACGAGACGGGTCCGATACGAAATTATTATTTACTACTGGCCTCGTAGCTCAGCTGGTAGTAACTCTGCCTGCTGCGCTGTATGGGTTCGATTCTTCTTTCGTGTGTGTAAGTGGCTTACTCTGTTGTCGGAGTTTTCAAGCAACCTGAAGGGCTCCAACATGGCTTATCGAGTAGTAAAGCCGGGACCAAAATCTTAACGTGCACTCCAAAGCACCTAAGTTTGAAGAATGGGTTCGATTCCCACCCAGCACAAACATTTATGTGAGAAACATAGATGTTTATTCTGTGTCTGGGTGATAAAATATATATATTCACAATCATACTATCTAGTTCTCATACTACGCTTAGTTTGGGCTACACAGCGTGGTATGAAACATTGAAAATTATTATCCATTAACTTACTATTTTTATATTTACCTTTACAAATATACACTAATATTATAAAGAGGTTTTTAAATTTGAATGTAGGAGATAATCTCCGTATTTACTCATCCGAACTGAAAAATGTTTCACTAGTATTCGGTAAGGACCTTCAGGATAGAAATAGGCTGTATTATTAATACATAATAAACAAGTAGATCGCGGTTTAGGCAGATGGCGGACGTAATTTTTTTTGCAATTTTCGTGTGTTACCAACACACAGAGAGAACAACAGAGATGTCATTATCTTCCTGTTTTATAGTTCTAAATGGTCTAGTTTCTGCAATCATTAAAATATCACCGAAACCGACTAAAAAGAGAGGTGTTATATGTTGAATGTATAAATCTACCGGTCTGTGCATATTGTTATCAATTCCTTTGCGACTTAAACGTCAAAACTTTTTATTAGTAAAAACAGTTTTTCATCCCGCTGGTCTTTTAGTAAATATGAATAGCTAATATGAGCTTTCATACAAAAAATATTCGCTCTGTATCCGTCCCGTAGCCAAAGGAACACATCTTATAATGGCCCAGACTGCATAAGCGCTCCAGGGGGAGAGGCGGCTAAATTAAACCGCCTGAAACCTGTTTCTTAAGGAAAAATGATCGCTTTGGTACTGCATTTGAGAACATTCAGACGGTGCAATTAATTAACTTTGAGAAGTAGAGACTATTTATTCTTATGATGGTTCTTTTTCATCGTGACCTGTGTTGTGGGGTGAGTTTTTGTTTGTGTCTCTGTCGTAAACAGTGCAAATTGGCTATAAGCAACTAAAATTATTCGAATTATTATTGGTGGTTTTGGAGCCATTCCTAAACTTCAAGATGTCGTGTTTTAATAATTTACTAGATGAAGAACAATGCGTATATTCCGAAATCACGTTAGTTTGTGAAGCTAAGTATTTTTTCTGATCAAATAACTTCGTATTCGAGGCTAAAATAAAAAAAAAAACCTATTATAGCTATAAGAAAAGGTTGACACACCTTTTTTTTTGGTTGTGACTAGAAAGCTAGAGACCAAACGGTTTTGATTTTGACCACTTAAGTAATAGAAGTGTGGAAGTCTAAAAGAAATCATGTAGTAAATTAAAAGAGGAATTTAAGCGTCAAGATAAAACCTTTTAGAAACCCCACTGCTGCTGATTGAAAATCATTATAGTGAAAATCATTTATAGTATTTTTTTTACAAATTTAATTACGTAGTATTATTAAAATGGACGAATTTCTCATGACATTAAATAGATTATTAAGTCACATCATATAGCAGCCGTGGACGAGGCAATCCATGTCGAGTCTCAATAACTAACTTCAAACATAATTATCTACCCTCGATTTCCCCCAAAATTGGCGATTCTCCCGAGGGTCGGATATCGTCGACAATTTCTTGTGCCAACACGACGAACATCATTGTTTGACTATCTCATTATGGGATGATTGATTTCATCGGCGTTCATTAAGATATTTAGGATATTGGAACGATACTTTTTGCTTGTCATATTATATTTGGGAGGGTAAATGATTACGTTGGTGTATTTGATTAGTGTGAATTAAGCAAATAACAGATATGAGTAAGTGTTTTCCTGCAGAGTTTCCCTGTCATGGGAATAGACACATGAAAGTATTAACACCGACGTTGTTAATAGGTACGTGTGTATTTTTAATTTTTTTATTTCAGATCTTCGTTATTCATCAACAGATTTTGAATTTTATTTCTGTATTTTTTATCAAAGTCGGTTCAATAGTTTGATTGTTAAATCAAAATAACTGGAAAAAATATCCAAGTAAACGAAATTGTTTATTTTGCATTCCGGTGACTTTTATCGTCGCCCATAGTAGACCGACTTGGATGATGACCGAAGGGATGAAAGCATAGAAGTCGGTTTTTAGATTTTTTTTAATCAGTTAATTATTTTTTTTAGTATTTTTGAACGTTTGCGTTCGATACACATATTATATTTACACCTGTATGTTAGTGTTTTTATCGCATTTTTATCATCCCTAATGCTTGAACTGAAAGAATATTATAATTAAAAACTTAAATAGCTTAGTAGACAAATTATCAGGACTTGATTCTAAACGTTAGAGAATAGCTGGCGAGTGAAATATGATGTAGACATTTTATTTCCTACGGGTTGTAATTCAAACGGCTCCGTAGCTTAGATGTCAGTAGCCCTGCCTTTGAAACGAGAGGTCCTGGATCCGATTCCCGTCCGGGTATCTGTGTGGTATTTTGCGGATCTTTGTGATTAAGTTTGCGTCCACCCCACCTGCGGAACACTTTTATTCCATGTATACAAACATAACGAAATTGAAGTGTCTCTTTGTAAGTAACGTCAAAATAATGCTATATTATATAGTAAATTCTTGCATTTACATTTGAAAATAAATACGGTCAATAAAAAAAAATGAAAGCAACTTTTTAAATTGTTGTCTCTCTGTTTGTGCCAGCTAATCTCCGAAACGACTTGATGGGTTTTGATGGGACTTCCACTGGCTCGCTAATGTTATAAGAATTAACTTATGCTACTTTTATAATAGGAAAAAAAAATGAATTAGGGTTTCGTGCAAAAAATATGTTACGTTCCACGCGGCCGAATTCGCGGGGAACCGCTAGTACGTGATAAAATAGAACAATTCCATTCGATCCATGCACATTATCACGTAATCTGTCCCCCACATCCCACTAAGGAGTATTAAGTAAAACGGGGCGCATATTGAGCCTGCAATTTCACGAGACACCGCCTTCCGGTAATAAATATAAAATATGCGACGCCCGGACCAACCCTTGAATACCAAGAGGAACTACAAATGATTTTAAAACCTACCCCTTGCTGTTACCGTCTAGCACGAGACGTCACTGTTTTTCATTTCAATATTAATATTCTTATCCAATCTCGTGGCACGGTTCATGTTATTTTGAAAACCGCGAAATATAAAAGGAGAAGGTGATATTATTATAACAGGTAATTTACAACGCAAAATTCATTTTATGTTCTAAGCATTGTAGAAAATTATTTTAAGTTACTCTTTGATGTATATTTTGAAATAAAAGCAGTACATTATTGTTTATAAGTCTGGGAGATTTAAGATCACAATTATCGTTTGGACACGTCAAATTTACACGCACACATATTTAATATGTCGTGGATAATCTTAGGCACATTAAATGCATACAGATATGTAAAATTTACATTGATATTTGTGTTTTAGCTAGTCTTATTTGTTAAAATTATGTCTGGTCTAACCTGAGCCGTCTAACCCTAGAGGAAGATGTAGACAAGAAACCCCTCGGAGAATGTATTACATATTCGCGAAGATGGATTGGAGCGAATAAAAATGTGAATAGAAATATATTTTCAATGCAAGGCCGTAACGCTATAATAAAGATTTTTATATTAGAATATAATAAGCAATAATACACTAAATGAACTAATAAATATGCTCTAATAAATTGTATGTATGTCTTGCAAACTCGCTTCATATTTTATTCATTTAATTTCAGTACAAGCTTGATTCAATTCAGAAATAAGAAATTTGATGAGATGGATAATGATTCAATCAAAAATTATTATATTTTGTAGATAGTCTTATCAATTTTTTAAGTTGAAATATTATAGTTAAAACTCAATACATTTATTGCTTTATTATAATCAGGTTCGAAAAAATACCAGCTTCTGTTAAATACCCGTTACAGTTATATTATGCTGACTTGAGACCATTTTGCTTCTGACATGATGATACTTTTAAAATGTTTGTGAATGTAAGTGAACTGTTTTTATTATGGAATAAAGTTGTTTAAACCTAATGTGTAGTAAAAAATGAACTTTTATGACTGTCTTCGTTATTATGTTGATAACTGAAATCTAGAATGTAACTAACATTCTAGATTACAGTTAAAACGAACGTTAGAACGGACAGATATTTAATTAAAAAATAATTGATGTCATTTAATTTACATAAAGGTGAAATAATACAAACAACTGTTAAAGACGGAGCGAACAATTTCAATATATGTCACAAGTTGTTACTTTGCACCAAACTTTTATCAATTTCATGGATATTATCTACGGAAAAGGCATTTGAATTTTGTTTTGACACTAATTATTTTTGATAACAGGCAAAATAATTTGACAAGATTAATATTAAAATTTAAGCACGCGAGTAATTTCAATGGAAATTTCACCTAATAAAGTTTTGAATGGCTACATTACTAAACACATATCGTCACTGGTAGTAATAGTATTTATTCTGTGGTAGATATTATATTATCACAGATTAAACATTAACTTATGTCGATGCGCGGCAGTATCCGACGTCTTCGACTCAGCTGTTTCACTTCACGTTCTAAAGCGATAGCAAATGAAAAAAAATCCTATTGAAACGCACAAAACTGATTTAGAAAGTGATCAACATAAACAGGATAAAGCCGTGAATTAATGTAAATATTTCATTAAGTATTAAGTAAAACCTCCATAGGCCACGTAACGTGTTACGTGGTGGCCTATTACAGTGGTCATCTCTACCACTGATTTTCCACGAATAACTCTAAACTAAAAACTTCTTAACTCCTTAAATTCTTCACTTGTCACGGCCAAGGCATAACTTATACAACGAAAATTACCAACAAGCCCGTGCGAAGACTGCCCATCAAATTATAGTAATCCATCAGAGTCTGAGATCAGGCGGCAAATTTTAATTCCAGCGAGGCTTTTAAAGCGCGCTTTATCGCAGCCGAAGTTAATGTTTAGCGTGACTTGAATACTGAGATATCATTTTAATTTCAGCCCCTTCTGGCTTGAGGTGTCTCCTCGGAGTAGAAAACGTTAATGTGGTTGAATGAGTATGAACCATTATTGGGAAAATTAAATAAGACGTTTTGCTGCATAACATGCAAGTTTGGTTACAAAAGCTTGCTCGTGATAGTTAATTTTAATACTATTATACTATTTGTCTTTACATTTAACTGTTGTTTTTTTATTTTTTTTTATTTTTACCGTAGTTGGATAATATTGGATTAATTTGAGTAAATATTTAAGCTAAATTTAAGCAATGAGAGAGCAATATGTCCGAGGTGAATTCTGTAAATATAAAAATAAATATGTTTACTTGATATTTGACAGATAGGTATGTCATATACAAACACATAGATATTTCGTCAAACTATCACAAATTTGTGTCTGAATAGAGTACCACAACTTCAGTATTACTCTGAGAGTGTCTTGCGCCCAACTTCACATTATTTTTGAATGGAAATAAATCTCATTTGATGGAAAAAGAATTCTGTACACAGAGGCCGGTTAATGGAATTCTCAAGGTGTTAAATTAGGAAACAGATCTCATGTAAGAGTTCTTTGAACAAGGTATACTGTATAATTTCCAATATAAAAAAGTTCGATCGGAAAATTATATTTTTAGATAATGACGTAGCTAATACAATCACTTAATTGGTATATTTATAGCATAAAACAATCAAATTAAGCTACAAAAAGTAGTTAAATGATGTCCATTTAAAGATATACATTTTAAAACTATCATGGTTATGAACATTATTTTTTTTATATTAGTTTACCCGGGACAATGACGCATGTAACTGCGTCGAAATATCGTCAACAAAACTCACAAATCATGGTAAATATATCGGTAACACGAATAATAATCATTTTAAGATCCTCAATTCGCAAGCGACAAATCTTCCTAATTCCTGATACATAAAACCGTCCTTCCAAATGCATCGAAATGAATCAAAGGTCTGCCAAAATCCGCAATTTTATGATTCAATTATGGCTCAGTGGCGAGCAATATGCCGAGGCGACAATGAAACTCTCCGCCCTCAACACCCATCGAGTCTAGAGGCGATATGAGCAAACTATAGAGAGAATTTTACTCTGAATCTGTAACAAGTCTAGAATGACAAGTTCAATATTGTCACAAACTGTGACTTGGCTAACAACTAAACCTAGCTATCAACTAATAGAATATTGGACATACATCTTAGTTACATTTTGTTTAAAAATGTAATTTTATATCTAAAGTTTACATCAAAAGATTATTTAAAAAGTGTTCGGATTATTTATTATTTTTGGTTAAAATCGCGGTGAAAACAATTGCGTATTGGTATGATATCATTTTGTATCAGCGCATTACTTTTTGCGCCTTCGTGCGAATGGACTTTGATCTACCACAAAATATCCATTGGGAAATTTTACATGTCTTTGTTTCAATTTTAGATTTTACTTCTAGAATGCCAATAACATACGTTGAGAAGCAATACAGCAAGTAAAAAAATACGTTCATAAATAGATAGTTGAATATTGAAGACATACATTTGAAAATTGTAGTTTCTCATTGAAGAAAAATCTGGTAATTCCTAAATAAATAGGTCCTAATCCCACTTAGGGTAATTAAATATATGAAATTTGGGTTCAAAGTTTTACTTACATCACAGACAACAGAATAATAAAATCCTAAGTCAAAAGTTCAGTTTTTTTTTTTTTTCAGAGAAAATTTTAATGTAACTTTAGGAAGAGCTATATTTTCATTACTCTCTTCGATTTAGACTTGGCTAGAAAGTATTGTATTATATCGTCTATTAGTATTTTATCGTCTAATTGGTACTTGTATATTGTATTATACACGATACTACAGTTAAATGTAAAGTTCTACGAGCAGTCTGATTCGCAGCAAGTTTAATGATTGTCAAGAATTTTAACAATAAAATAATTCGTTGAGTACCCCAGCTTATTATAGAAATTGTATTTATCAAGTATAATTAAACTTGTTAGCAAAAACTTAGCTCATCCATTTTAAAGATACGTTTCATGCTCCTTTCAGTTGGGGTTTAATAATAAATAGTAAGATCAGATAATATATTTCAATATAATGTATTAAAAGACACGTAAACATTTATTTTATTATATTACATTAATAGGGATTTTATTATACATTATATAGGCAAGATTGACATGTCAAAATGTACACGCACAAGAAAAAAATATTCGTGTGCACATATTGTGCCAAAGCAACTACTTGGGCACATTACATGCATTATGCCAAGAACCCAAACACTGGGTTATGTGCTGATACGGAAAGCAATAGTTACGCATTGAACCAACTACATTCTTTGATGTTTGATGTTGCAAAGTAAATAGTTTACCTTCGACGTTACCGTTATGAAAAATAAGTAAAATATACGTTTTTCAATAAGGAGAATAAAATGTAGCGCAGGAACTTAAACGAGAAGTCAAATGCATCGAAAACATTCCATCACTTTAGTTTCGAGAACGTCGCATCTACAACCACCTTGCGGCCGCTAAGTGGATTGGAGTGGGACCTCATCTGTTCACCGCCAGAGCCTTAAGGGGAGGTGGGGGCAAAAGGGAGGAACGGGCTGGTGAATTGCGTTAAATAAAGTCAAATTGAGCAATAAAGGCTGGCTTCCCGCAGTAATGCAATAGGTTCGTCGCGCCGCGAACCACTCATTTAGACCGGTGCACTTTGAAAGTTTGTGGTCCTTTTATATTTGAGCATCCAGACTCCTGTGCTATTTCTTCTCATTCAATTTTCAATTACAATTTGCTTTTCGAAAAAAAAACATTCTTCATTAGAGACTATTATATACAAATTTTTGATATAATAGTAATGAATAGTATGATTTTGTGTAATATGCTTCATATATTCAATATGTTCATAGTGTCTGAAATTGGCTCTAAATAACTAAATAAATAGAACTAAAGTGTTTACCAACGTAACGTGTGGTTTATAAATAAATAAACTTTACAATTTTTGCTATGATTCTGTAACTGTAAAAAAGTCTCGATAAAAAATATAATGAAAAATAGTCGTATTGAAAAATATGATTAGGATCTCGGGATTCCAGCGGAATTTCTAGATGTTTTTTGTTTATTATGTAGGTTATAACAATTTATATGTTCCCATAATCTATTCTGTTAACTGATTATAAATAAGTGTTATGAACACTTATTTATAATCAGTTTAAAAAAAAATCACAGTTATTATAAATCAATTAATTTTTCAATGAAGTACTGAAGTATTATAAATTACTGAAGTATATGAAGTATTGCTAATGAAACTGAAAGGTATTGAAAATTCACCCGCAATGTGTCAACCTTTATCTGAACCCGCACAATTTATCGTGAAAAAGTGTGTGTGAAAATTGAATTTAACTCAATATTGACCTCCCTGAAAAGCTTTGCAATTTACATGAAAAAGAAGGGCAATAAAATGAAATAAGGCTTATAAGTGAAAACAAAGTTAACTGTGACGAGGGTAGGAACTTTGTTGTTATGAAACGGACACTTTAAGACCAGAAATCATCGTTCCCATCACACTGCGCCAACTGTTTTAGGGATGTCTCATAATAAAAAAAACAAAAAAGATTTATAATAACAAGTGACTGATTTCAAAATCGAATTAATAGACTTCAATGCTGTCATCCCCTATGAGTCGCTCTTTGCTTTGGAATTTATGAAATTCGATTAGACTACCTTAGAGACACCCTATCTAATATTAACACTAATATCCTAAAAGATAAGCTTAAGCTTTATTCGGGGGAATCGATCGATTATAATTAATGATAATCATTTGTTATCGGTAATGGAAGAAGAGATCGATAAATCTTAATGACAAAATCAACAAAACCCAAGCATTTGAAAATCGATAGCTCAAATTACGTTTACAAGCCAACGCATACAATTCGATTCATTAAATTAATTAGTTTGCAACAAACAAGTGTCAACCCTAATGTTAACAAATAACCCTTCTGCTAGGCGCTCGGTCTCTCATCTTGCGGGTACATTGGGCCCGCTTTAAAATTCAATTTATTTCAATTTGTGTGTAATCAGTAGGGGGTTCTAACACAAAAATACGCGGAGCGCTGTATTGCTGTAATATGATCGCTTACTGCGTTAGGCGTACTGATGAGAATATTGTATCTCCTTGGATATTGAAATGGAAGGAAAATGAGTGGTTCGTTCATCGTATACGTTTGAAAGAAATATTACATCTTCGCTTATATCGTAGCGTGTTATATTATTAGATTTAGGAAGGCTTATTTTAAAAAAAAATTACTCCGATGAAAGTTTTCGACATAGTTTATTGATAGCGTAAGATGTACCATCCAAAAATGGACTACAAAGCTTTTTTTTTTTCATTTTAAACCATACGTATATTTGAATATTGAAAATATAGCTTAACGAAAATCAATACATATAAACATAAAAGTTTCATTATTCTTAATTTCATTTACCTGACAAAAGGCGTCAGGTACATCTTAATCTCTAATAATAATCCATCCGATCAGCTAAGTAGGTCGTTACTTTGCCTTCGAGAGGTCTCGGGTTCAATACCCGACAGAGCAAACTATGTGCGACGTATATAAAATTTTCTCACATATGTTGGATGTTTCTCTAGTATTTCTGTGATGTATGACTAAACGTTATAATCAAATGGTATCATTACAAAAATTTGTGTTTATCTTTTCATGTTATCAACCGCAACCATTGCAAAATCGATAGCTTTCAGTGAAATCGACGTTCGGACTTTCCCCTAGCCGGACCGCCAAACGTCCCCCACCTCCCCCATCACTTGTCACAGTAAAAACTCTAATAACTCGTGCTCACGCTCCTTTGTCCTTAAAAACGTTTTTAATATTCTCCAGTCGTCTTTACTCTGTCTTTGCCGGTCTATGGCAATTTCGCTGTTTTAAAACGGCATTTTTTTATTGTTTATACAAGTTTGCGCGCAGTTGAAGCATGGTTAATCTCTTTTACGTTTGTTGGATTCGAAGCTGGGCAGGTCTATATTTAGGGATGCGTTATTGGGGCAAGAAAATGCAATTGAGTCAACAATATTTAAACAGATAATTTATTTTCGTAGATCTATACGAACTTTATGGTAAATTGAGTTTGAGCTTGGGCTTATTAGGCAATCATTTATTTTACTGAAAGAAAATATTATTACTTAATTATTCATGTAATAATAATGACTGCTATAAGAGTTCATAGTGGTGGTAGTGGGTGAGTACCCACAGGATGAAATGTGTCTCAATGAGGCTGTATCTAACTCTTCAGGGAAGAGCGTGAATCGCGATATGTATGTGTGATACTCATCATAACCCATATCCCAGGCCTGGAATTAAGATGTATGATCAACATCATACATCCTAAATTCAGACCTGCTAAAGATATTTTTCATTCGTATCGCCAACGCTTCCTAGTTTTTTGTCTGAGCATTCCTTACGGGAGGACGGGTGCTTGCAATGCGTGTAAATTTAAGCAGAGCCATTCTTTCTTTGTAGCTTTTATTTAAATACTTGTTGTTTGCTATTGTCGGCGCAGCGGACAGTCTAAAGTTCTTATACGGAATCGTGAAGATTTTGATGTGGCGAAAGATAGGTAATGAGACAATTAAATGAAAATTTTAATTGGACCCGCTATTAGGGATCTGTATTACTAACCTTACAATGTCTGTTTATCTTACCTTTATAGAGAGGTTTCTTTTGATTTATACCGGGCCGAAATGTTCATAAAATATATGTTATTATGGTAGAGGTCGTAACAATTAATAAAAATAGTGACCGTCACGGAACGGCTGACAGAGAAACATTACGACATAGAAAGCGTCATGCCATTAGCCATCACGTCATAGTCGGTTTTACTGCCAAAGGCGCCAATAAGTATTTCACATCAAAAATATTATCTGTACCTTGAAAACCTATGATTCCGTAATAATAAAAGTAAGAGTTAGATTATTAAAGACATATTATACTCAATATATATTTATAGAAATATTTCAAAGCCTCATTTAGAATCATTTTCGGTCTGTCAAGTACACACGAAACATTCAGATCCTTCTATGAAAGGGTATTACCATGACAAGGCGGTTAACAAGCCTCTTGCGACAAACAAGAGACTAATTTAAACCGAATTCAGACACATTTGGAACAAAACGTGATCACGCTCACATGTTTTGTCTGATAATATTTGATTTACTTGACATGAAACTTTGCGAATTTAGATCGAATCTTTGCGAATTTAGCGTAGTAGCCAAGTAGCTGTTTTTTGAAATGGTCTTTATATAAATAGCTAAGTTCGTTTACGCCGCCTAGGTACGTAACCTCAGTGTAGATTTTTAATATCCAATTTATATCAGGATGAAAAATATAGAAATAAAATTTTGTAAGCAAAATGTCATGCGTTTAATACGTGAAAGTGTAGCAAACAAACAAACTCACATCAGCATTTACAATAGTAGTTGGGATATCACATATTTATAATTTAAAAATTATTTCGCTTACAAATATAACGCAAACAATAATTATAGTACAAATAAGCGCACAGAAAATATTTTTAAAACCTTTGAGGTCAACAATTTAGCCTAAAGCGCCTATTCAACGTTGATAAAAACAATGAAAATAATTCATAAAGTGAATGGAATAAAACTTCTCAAAAGCAAAAAGAAACAGGAGCCCCGGGCTGGTTCGCCAAATTATCTTTTGGTACGATGTCTCTTAGTAAGGATGCGGGTATAGCCAGGAGAGAGAAACATTTTTAATTTTTTATGTGGTCAAAATGACGGAATAAGCTGATGCTGTGAATGCCACAATCGCAACTCTGGAGTAGACAACTCTGGTGTCGGAGTTTCAAACCACCTTATCGACTAGAATAGTCAGTACTTCCATCTTAAGGTGTCTCCCAAAGCATTGAAGCGCTCTGTTCAAATGCCACGGTTACGCTACGTTATTTCAACTACGCTTTCGTGAGAAAGTTAGGTAGAAATCAAACTAAACCATTTTTAAAGTTGGAAGTCATTTTAACTAACTCATAAATTGAACAAAGCCATTTCATAGGTTTTCAAGATATTTGGACCTTTGACCTACAAGATGCGACTAATGTTTTGGATGTTAAATCTCCGCTCCGCTTCTTACTACCAAGAAACCTAATATCATTCTCTTCATGAATTCTTTTAAATTGTGTTTATGTTCTAGTCGTTTTGTGACTGTCTTTTGGCCGGTCTTGTGTTAGTAAATACGTGGTTCACCTTCACCAAGATATTTAGTAGATATAGTCGAGATATAGTTTGAGCATTCTAAAGATGACTGATTTAAAAATCAAATAATCCGAATTCAATGCTTTCAACCCCTTATTTTTCATCCTTCGGCAATGTACGCAATGTAGGCAAATTACGAACATTCGCCTTTAATTAGTGTAACATTGTCTAGAGATGGTGCGCCTGTTGCTTGTACGCGAGTAACTGACGAAATCATTTTGCAATTAATTAAATAAACTACCTAAAAAAGAATTGAGCCAAAAATAAAAACTACTTATTTCTTAACGTTTCTTCCTCACAATTCAATTAATTATACACTATCTACCGTGTAGCGAAGTGACATGAACACAGAACAAAAAAAATATCACACAGACTCAATCTCTGGGTACAGAAGCCAGAGATTGAGTCTGGACCCCTCGCTCCAAAGGCAGGCTAAAAGTTATTGAAGTTCAATCTATTCTAGAAAAAACGCGAATGTATGTCCTGTCTGCACGAAGAAACAAGCAGACGTTCATAAATCCCCTGAACCCGAGTCAACACTTCGATTTAATCCTCGTATCAGAAGATGTGCAAAAATAAAAATAATAGAGTACCATTCGGGCTCAATGGCTGGAACACCGAGTGTTTGCATTTGATAAGGAAACCCCGCGGTGGGTGTATCCACTCAAGGGTTCAACTTTAATGTGCTTTGTTTGGTTGAATACTTTAAGATTGTAGTTTTTAGAGTTTCGAACACAATGGTAAAAGGAATCTGACTTCTGTTGTTTTCATGTTTATCTGTCGTGCTTTATACGGTTGTAATTTTTGACCCGTACGCCTTATGCGGCTGATTTTTTTACATGTTATTAACTGCGCCATACAGTATTAAAAAAAAAAAAAAAAAATAATATATTTGACAGTGGGATAAAACTGACAGAAGTTGTGTTTAAAAAAATAGTTTATCTTAATATCTTAATATATATAAATCTCGTGTCACAATGTTTGTCCTCAATGGACTCCTAAACCACTTAAGCGATTATAATAAAATTCGTACACCATGTGCAGTTCGATCCAACTTGAGAGATAGGATAGTTTAAATCTCAAATTATAGTCGCAATTTTAATTTATTGATAATTATAATATCGTATGACAAAAACGTTAGCCACAGCAACGCGTGGCCCGGTCAGCTAGTTTTTTTATAAATTAGTGCCTACCAAATCACGCATTCTTATTACTAAGGTAGCCCTATATAAGAGAGAAGAACAAACAGAAACCCCTATATTACAAATATGCATATAATATATTGGTACCGATTGGTAATATCTAATTGCTAGTTTTAACGGGAAAATAAACTTCAATATAATACAAATACAACTATCACAGAAAGATGACGAGACGAACTGACAGAGTATGCCACGACAGGTGCCCAAGCCGCAAATCTACGTTTCATTATACTAATTATGTTTACGTTCCAATACTAACCACGATTAACCAACCTGAAATTGGGTCAATAGTAGAGTATTATCGGACAAAATAATCTTACAAATCTTACACGACGTACTCACTCACTATGGGTCATGAGTTTATTGAACCGGATATAGGATAGCATTATTTTTTTACACAGTTCATTATTTCCCAAAATGTCTTAGCGCTGAAACCGCGTAGTAATATTTTGATGTTCATAATAATAGAAGCGACACGAGGGTGCGCGAGGGTTCCAGATTTATTCCGTTTTTATTACTTTTTTACGGACCCCTTCGGGATAGACGTATGGGACCGCTAACATAGCGTTACGACCAATATTATATAGCACCTTTATTAGTGTCTGTTACGAAATGAATAGCTTTTTAGGGTTGAAACTTGCCAGGAAAGGAAGTGGCGATTGATTGATATTTTATTCTTGATCGTATCAATAAAGTAGGTTCTAAATATCTGTGTTAGTTCCCTTGTAAAATCCGTTACTTCTTGTCCATCCAAGGTTGTCTGTAAGAGATCGCTCTAAAGCGATAAAACCGCCCATTGTTACACATCAATGTGTAATTTTTATTATTACGATTACTCTTATTTTGGTTGTGAGCAATAAAGTGTTATTTATCTATCTATCTTAAAACCAATCGAGTACTTAAACTAAAACCCAGATCAAAAACGATTGCTATCTGTTTTACTATTCATGAAACTGAAATGAAGTCAAGTTTAACCATGCCAGTCAGTACAATTAACAATTATTATTTGATAGCGTGGTGGCCTAGGGGCACAGATGCCAACTTTCAATCTGAAGGTCGCTAGGTCAAACCCACACGTGCACCACTTGAAAAATTTATGTGCGTAATTTTCACGTTCTCAAAACGGTGAAGGAAAACTTCGTGAGGAAACCGGCATGTCTTAGAACCATAAATTCGATGACATGTGACATCTACCAATCCGGATTAGGGTCCCGTGGTAGATCAAAGCCCATTCATTCTCAATTATGGAGCAGGCCGTTGTTCCTGCAGTGGGAACATTAGCAGCTGATACGGAATACATGTAAGTGGTGCTCTTGAGGGTGCTAGATACGCTAGCTCCATTGACTTTGGGGGTCTATGGTGCTTGTACATGTAGGTTTATTATGTGGAGGTTGCTCCCAGAACAAAATCCACATAAAAACCCACTCTGACAAAATAGTTTTTTATGGATTGTGCTGGCCTTCTGAATTCTGCCAATCCATCGCAGTATTGTATTTCAGCAGGCAGCGCTAGTTGGGCGATTTTATTTTCCGCTTTTTGGGTAATCAATAGGGGAAACTCAACGCCCCTAAACAACCGAGGGAACACTACAGAAATCTGTCGAGTCGCATTGTTTTCGATATAATTGTTGTTTTGCTTTTTAATTACAAGTAATGTAACAGTTATGTGAAATAATAAACACTTATAAAACAAAGGTTATGTGATAATAATGAATGGCTGTAGTAGCCCCATTCATTAGTATCGCATAAACTACGACATTTTAACATTCAGGTCACGGTCACAAGAATATATATGCAGGTAGTTTATTGATAAATCACCAACAGATCACTAAATATTCACAAATCATAATAACAAAATACATACACGTGTAAAATAATGTGTAGGTGATAAGGATTTTTACAAGTGATCTTAAACTTTTAGCTGGTGCATTATATTTAATTTGAGTGGCCTTACAGCTCAGTTGTTAGTAGCTATGCCTTCTGCGTTTTTGTTCGTAGGTGCGATCAAGCATTTGCGTGACAATCATAGATGTTTGTTCTCTGTCTGGGTGTTACTATGTATACAATTTTTTCAAAAAAAAAAAAAAAAACAGTTGAAGAACTTTGCTGGTTATCTGGTTAACATAAGCTAGTTTTTTTAATTAATTAAGGACTGGATGGCGCTTTGTGAAATATTCATGAATATTAATTAATTTAAATTACTTTGTACACAGAGCTCAATTTATTTACTGACCGAATAATTGGTTCTTTGTATTGCAAATATTATATAGATAGTTGACGCTATGGTAAGTGTGTTGAGCTCTGATAAATACGGGCTTGTACATAAAATACATCGAATATAATTTGGATTGTTACACATATGGCTTATTTTTGAAATATTAAATAATATGAAAACAATAATAGCTAATTGCAAATAACATAATTCTTGCGTGTCCTACAGCGATTTGTTTAGACAGATGACGGTCGAGTGTAAAGACAAGTAAAGTACTAAAAGATAAAAAGGAAGAACAAGCAAATGTAACCAAAAGTTTTAATTTGGTCCAAATCATTGATAATTAATGTACAGTAATTTTACATATTGCGTGCCAGCCTCTTATGTTCCCACTGCAGGGACACCGGCTTACTGTCGTTAACTGAGAGTAACTAGTTAACTGAGGCTTTGATCTAATACGGGAGTCCAATCCGAATTGGTAGATGTCACAATGTCTTCGAATTTTTTGGAGTCAAAGACATGCCGGTTGGTCCCCGTGTGGGTTTTGGCCCGGTGACTTTCAGATTGAAAGTTAGCGTCTGTGCCCTTGGGTCACCAAGCTCTCCATATAGTATCAAGGTATTATTATATTGACGTGTTAAAAAGTGGATCATTACTGAAAAATCAAATTGATAATAATTTTAAAGCCCTCTCTACAGATTTCCTTGTTCAATAGTGAAATGTAATATTCATACCGATGATAGGTAGGTATTTATATTGAATAAAAGCTCTTTGGAGATCCAAACCAGTAGTACTCTATTTATAGATTAATTTTTCCTTTTTATTCAATCTGAGAAGATATACTTTTCTTAAAGTATAGCGTGCAGAAATTTATTTAAAACTCGTGTGCTGTTTTTATTCAAGACTCAGTTACAAGTAGGTTCAATAATAATAACTATTTTTCGTTTTGGTCCCAATCAGTTTATTATAACCAATAGCTAAATGTATTAATATTATTACAAAATTTCTGAAGTAATTTTTTCGGGTTCTTATTTTTTTTACCATAGCAGATTGAAATATTCACAGAACGTGAATTCATAATAGTATTATTATGCCGATATCGGTTTCGGCTGTATTAATCGATAAGCCATATCGAAGGCTTTAAAGCGGCTTAAAAACTTCGACGCCAAAGTCGGCAACATACACACACGAAAGAAGAATATTGTTTTTAGACTTCAAATTCAGCCTTCTTCCATAAAAAGCCATCAACCATGGTAACAGTAGTTCCACGATAGCACTCCAGAGGCGATTGCGGCCAGACAACGGGAATGTCTCGAGTGGATGATTGGGCCGGAAAATCGTACTATTTGCTCTGGCTTACGGGGACAATTTACTTTCGTTTTTATACCATTGCGACAGGAGAGTTATGTTTTTCGAGTGGATGGATGTATATTTCTTTAGCGCGCTTTGTAGCTTAAACGGCTTCATGGATTTTAGCTTGAATAGAAGCTAAGATTCGTTTTAATTGTGAGAGTGACATACGTTATATTAATAATATTATAAAAATTGAATATGTATTTTGGCGCCATATTTTATTTCTTCAAAAATGATTTTTCCTCAATCAACCTATTATAATATGATGAAAAGACCTAACTTTAAGAGACGTTGCCTCAAAAGAATTGACCACACCCCCACAGACAGATACAGAACAGTATATTAGTTGAACACCATAGTTTGTCCAACAATAATTATTCAAATGAAGACACTAATCGCGTAATGACTCCTCGTAGCCAACTCATAAAGTTCGCTGAAGAATCTATCCATTATCACATTAGTTCTATGAACTGGATAAACCAGCTGGTTTAATGCTATCAATTTATCAGTTATTATTAAGGTTTCTTTAGTAATATTTTTATGGTTCCATATCCATATCTAAATCCTTTTACCAAGCCTATAATGTCGGTCTGATCCTTTGAAAGCTTGTAAATTTTGAACCAGAACTCGAAGCGGACTGAATGTGCGTATTAGTGTTACGGAACCCTAGGTTATGCAAGTCCAAATTGCACTTTTAGTCTTTAGCTTGGACTATGGGAATTCAAATTCAAATTCAAATTCAAATCATTTATTCGCGAAACATAGGTTATAATGATGACAGTTTACAGTATAAATTAAGGCACAGCCATGTTTCTGCTTAACAGCATGCAAATTCATTAAATATATACATATATATATACATATTAATATTGACATAATTTTAAGCTATACTGGCTCTTTGCTTCGTTTGACTGTTTTCACAGTTAAGTTGGTATTTGCTCTTTCTTCTGCGCTGTAGGTCGTGGATTTGATTCCCGCCCAGGAAAATTATTTGTGTGGCGATCATAGATGTTTGTTCTGTTTCTGGGTGAACAGTAAAAAAGTACTATGCAAGTATTCTATCGGTAATTTTATTTCAAGCTATGCATAGTTTGGTTGGGGCTATGTGAAATTTGTGATAAATACTTATATTTTTTATAATAGTGCGGTAATAACTTAGTTTAAAAGTTTTTCCTTTTAAATAATTCTTTTACTTTTTCGGGTACTTTAAATAATGAACCTGCTATTCAACACAACCTACTCGTAACAGCGTGTCAGCTTATTCTGCTACGAGTAACGAACTACCATTATGAATTTTATTTCTACATGACAAGGTGTAAATTTCTTGTAGGTGAGTTAATGAATGAAGTAGTAGTTGGTATTATAAATGGGGGGTGTGGCTGCAAGTCGCGAGTGGATTAACTTCACTATATTAACCTTTTTCGTTCATAACATTCTAATTAACTGTTCAATTTTATTTTATCAATAAATAAGCCATAATGTACCGTACCGTACCAGCCTCTAATGTTCCCACTGCAGGGACACCGGCCTACTCTCGGTAATTGAGAGTGAATGGGCTCTGATCTACCACGGGAGCCCAATCCGGATTGGTAGATGTCACATGTCGTCGAATTTTCGGTTCTAAAACATGCCGGTTTCCTCACGATGTTTTCCGTCACCGTTAAGTCATAATGTATTGATGTCAAATAGAACTTATTTTTTTTTAATACTTTTTTAAAGTCTGACAAGACATTATACTTATTTTTATTTTTATTGCGGTGTTTTGAATTTGATTCTTCCGAAGTGGGTTGCACTTTCTTTTAATATTGGCATTCTTTTAATATTTAATATTATTATACAAGATTTTCTTTTAATATTGGCAGTGAAATACATTTTATTAGTTTAATATATACGCTTCGCTAATGTCTGTTGAATTACTGGTTAACACTTCTTTGAATTTAGAACTCCAAGTCAAACCATTTACTTAATTTAATTGACACAGCGACTTGTAATATGAGAATTGTAATACATATAATAGATCGGCAATTTATATGGTAAATAAAATAATAAAATCACTCAATAGTTAAATATATGTATAAAAATCAATTTAAGTAATTTGTTTTCTTTTTGTGTTCGTTATTGTCAGGATATGGATTGAATAAAATATTTTTATTTTAAATTGGGGAAAAACTGGAAGTGTTTTTTATAGGATTTTTTCCACCGTGGAGTGTCAAGAGATTTTTAAATTATCAATCCACATCTGACAGGTTAGCTAGTAATAAATAAATACAAAAAATTATCTTTGAACCGCCCAAATACGCAGAAAATGTAACAAACTTCAGAACCAGAGAAAGACGAATATTTTTAATAAAAGCATTCGCGTGGGCGCCACTCCTTAGCATTTGAGTGCTAATTTAATTAATTGTCCTATTTCCCTACATACAAACACGCACAAATGGCGCCATTACGTGTATTCTTTATAATTTTGTTACAGCTTTACACAATTGTCACTTCAAACATTTTTTTTATTTCTTTTTATGTGTCATTGGTGTAATTTTAGCTGGTGTAAGTTTTGACCAAGTCGGATGACAAAACAAGGATATTTTCGAGAGAAATTAATAACTGAGTTATTCATTGATAACTGAGTTTCGTTCTCACGTTAATGGGAAAGGTTAAAAAAAGCCTATTGAAGTAGTGTGAAGGAAAAAAGACAGGAATTTATGTATGAATTCAATTATTTTGACGACCGAAATTTATCACCTTTTTCATCTGATCTCGTTTTAATTTTGCGACAGTCAGATAAAAACTTGGAAAAAGTTAAGGATAACGATCAGAAACTAATTTATATTTACAAAAATAATTTTCAAGCGAGGTTATGAATGTCACCTGTACCTCCCTACCACTCCAACTTTGCCAATTTAACTTTATTTGTATCGGACGGTATTCGCGACTTAAACAAGTTTTTATGATGTGCTTTATTGCTCGAAAATATATGTAAAACGAGAATGGATTTTATTGTACAATGGCCGGCGACTCATCTGCGTAGATAGGAAGACTTTGTGAGTCAAATAGTCAAGATATTTTCTATGTCACACCTTCATAAGGTTACTTACTTAGATGTTTTCTGTGTGTACTGTCTCAGAAATAAAAACAGATTAGTCACAGCCTCAATTACAATCAATTTCAATAACTTGGAAACTTATATTATAGATTAATCAAAACTTACGTAATCAAAAAAAGTACAACGAATATTACAAGTCAGAGCACGAATAGCACCAAATTTTGCGAAAAGTAAATCATTATCATTATTATAACAGAAACTAGCATATAGTGTACTTGTGGGATTCACTAAGGGTCTATATGTATGTAAGGGTCTACGTTTTAACCATTATTCACATCCAGGTTTCAAGGTAATACTCGGCCCGGAGTATGCGATGGTCCACTATTTTTTTAAATGATTAAAAAAATCTATATTTAATATATCTTCTAAAATGATAATGAATAAGCATATTTATGTTTATGTAAACGCAAAAAGGATTTAAATAACTATTAAGACTAACTATTTAACTATGTATTGAAAAGCACTGACAAAAATATTTGATAACATCTTTTATAATATTTTGAAACCATTTCGTTCCGTGGACGTTTTATTAGCTGTAACGCGCTCAGAAATCATAAATCGAATAATCATTAACGTAACTAGTGTATGTAATGTTTATAAAACATTTATTTTCATTTAATCCGTGAGGTTCAGTTAGTACCCAACGACAAGCCCACCGAGTTCTCACCAATAAGCAAGAATAGAACAATAAGGAGAATGTGAAATTTAAACACTTCTCATATGAAATGCCCAATTGTTGGTATGAGTTCTCCATCGCCTTGCACCATTCGATCAACAAAGAGTTTAACCCGTGGCCGTCCCGGTTCGGGCCATTTGTGTTTTTTCGAGCAGAGAAATCGTTAACAATAAACTGGGAGTCCACAATACGTGCACGCATCGTCTGCTTTTAATTTTCCCAACGTATATCGCATCCGGTGTAGGGATGGGGAACGAAGCCGGAAATGTTTCGTTTGTAAGTTTAGTTCGTTCAATGATTGAACTAAACTTACACACTTACGATCTGCACATTGGATGATCTGCACAAAGTTTTCGCGACATCTTTTAACTTGAAACATTGATACGATAAGAAGTTCATTCAAGACTTCATATTATGACTAGCTGAGCCGAATAAATAAATAATAAATAATCGTTTACACACTCATACTCTGCACTAGGATTCCCTGTGTCGCAGATGGCATGGACAAACACCTAAGACCCGAGAACAAACTTCATGCTCCTCACACAAAGTATGCCCCGGCCGGGAATCGAACCCGGGACCCCTCGCTTCGAAGGCAGGGCTACTACCAACTAAGCCACGGAGCCGTTCAATGTCTTGTTGATTCTTTTTTTTTTTCTTCTTTTTGGCCTTTTGTGGCTCTAGCCACACAAATTCTGCCAATGTCCAAGTTAATGTACTTTCGCAAGTTTTTTCTACATTTGGGTTAATTATAACAAAAAATGGACAGTTTATTTCGGAGAAGTTACACGAATATTCACAACCAGAATGATTTTATTAACAATCATTAAAATTTTAAGTCTCTTGTTGATTCACATATTGACAATCAGGTGTCAAATGACATTAATAGCAAAAATCATACAGATAGCTCAAAAATATTCTATTTATCTTTTTAAATTTCTCTTACTTTAAAACCTTACTCGGAAAAACATTTAAAATAATGGCTAAATTGGTTCAGAAGTCCTCTAGTGATCTTACCAATGAACATATTATATTATTTTTATTTTAAATATTTAGGAATTCCTACATGTATAATGTAGGAATTTCTCATTTCGCTTCTTTACGCAAATTCTAATATTATTTCTTAATTTGATTTAACATTTAACTAAAAAGCAATTTAGTTAGGCATTATTTCAGAAAACCACCATGGCCGGAAATAGCCATCCCTAACTCGGATCGCTTATAAACATTCTCCGAAAAATACCGTCTAAGCTCTCCATTTGGTTTCAGACCCTTGTCCGTTTTTAATATCTACTTATGTCTGTTTTCATCGGTGTGAATTTGTGTGTTTACAATACCGTAATAAAGGATACAGAAGACATTGGGTAAATAATTGTCCCTTACTGAATTATTATGACAAAGTATTAAATTTATAAAACAAATTTTTTAGGTCAGATTATTTTAGGTAAGCTGCTTTGATTCTGGCTTGTGATTATTGTCAAACCGTTTCACACTCAAACATTATCGTTTTATCGTGTACAAGTATTATTTTAGTGTCATTTGGCGTGGGCAACCACAAATCATTAGGTGGGCTTTCAGCTCGTTCTAACACATTCATAAAAGAAAACATTACAGATTATGGTAATAGGTCATCTGCCAGTATAACAGTTTCTGGGCTCATTATTCTATGAATATCTATTTAAGGACATAAATATTTTATACTATGAGTCAAAAATAAAAATCTCAAATTTTTTAAACATATTTAATTTCACTGTTGAAGTTTTTGTATTTAAAAGCAAATCATAATACAACCTCGTGGATACCCACGCGGTCGTCTTTTTAATACAATCGTCGACTGTTTTTGACGTGTTGTTTTTGAGTGAAACCTAGAGTCATGAAATGTTCAATTTCAATCCAGCATTGTAAATTCAAATTATTTTCAGTAGAAAAATTTAGTGTGCACGGTGAAGCACTCTTTTCAACGCTCAAAAGAATGTGTATATTTTTATAATAAGTCCATAAATACCTACTCTGTTTCAATTTCGGGGAAACAAACATCACGAATGACTGAACGTGGAAAATGGACCATACATTTAAGCCAATAAATGAACGCGACTCGTGAATTCACCTAACAAGACTTCACTTTTTACACCTTGAAATATTTAAAGCGAATTATATGTGAACCCCCATTTAGGGGGTTACTTTCGTAAAAAGGGGGACTGCTCGTGTGAGAAATGTCGAATATCTTGCGACTATCCGGGAGATTTCGGCCCCTATTTCCACGAGATCGCGTCGAAATGACAACAGATTTAGGGAAATCGTCAAGCGAGGTATGAAATGTATCCGTGCGAGTTGCGTCTTATGACATTCTTCACATCTACCATAAATGATGGCGACGAGGCGATCTAATCTTATTTTTAATAAAATATCTCTTTTCGTCCGGCTACTGCCTGCGACGGAACTTCGGATTCAAAGATTAAATATTATTCCTTTTAATTTAACAAAATGACACACCAGTAATCAACATATTTTATAAATTTTCATAAAGGAGGTACTGCTGCGTACAGGCTGTGAAAATCATCAGATCATCAACCATTAAAACTTCCCAAATACTAGCTTTGATTTGCAAATGACATTCGTATTGAAATCAAATCTCAATTTTTTTTATTTATGAATACGGTTTGCGATGTAAAACAAGATTGCAATGTCTGGCTTTGCATCCCGACAAAGCTGGGTTTGTTTGAATATGAGATTTCCTTTCGCAAATATAAGGATTTATTTCCGCACGATACCAATGCACTGATTTGTTTTAGTTTTTTCTTTTAGGTGCTTGTGTATATCAACATCTACATAAATGTAATATTTGACAAACTTGTATGTCATATGTTGACATAAATGCTTGAGTATTTCATACAAGTCAACGATGTGCAGTATGAAAAATAGATAGGACACCCTGTGCGTAGTAGTTCTGCATCTTGCATTGTAGGTCGTGGATTGGATTTCTACCTAGGGCAAGGGTTTATGTGACATAGATGTTTGTTCTGTGTCAGGATGTTTAAATGTAGGTATTATAAATCAGTAATCTGGTTCCCATAGTTAGTCCCATAGGCAAGCTATGCTTAGTTTGAGTCAAGAGGCGCTGTGTGAAATGTCCAAAAATATATTATTATTATCTGAATTTTCCTTCAATAGGATAAAAAAGCTAATGTTGATACGAATCAAACAGTTTAAGAGCTTAACAATATGTTGAATGTAATATAGTCAAAACATGAATATCAAATACCATTAAGGATTTCTAAAACATTTTACGCTAAGATATCGTTTAAGTCGGTTCAGTGAAAAAGGCAAAGAGGGTTCTGTACCTCGCGATTGTGAAGTATAAAGCTGAGGTTACAACTTCTTATTAAAAAGGAACCAATCATTTTTTTATTTTTATTCATTTTTTTTTTATGCGTCTAAATTGCCGGAACGAGCAGATAGCACATCTTATGTACAGTGGCCACCCATAAACAACAAAGATACGACTTAGAACTTCCCCTCTTAAAGACAACAAACTTTCAAATTAAAACTAGGCATATATATTTTTAGTATTTTGTGCATTGTAAAACAATAATCGTATATTTTATCTTATTTTTAGAAGACAAAAGTAACGTGGTTACGTCCACCCAAAACAACAGCAATACGACTTCAGTCCTCCCCGACCGAAATATGAGAAGACCAATGCCGCACCCCGTTGCACCCGTCACCTGACACCTTTCCACTGGAATAGAACAATGCGAATGCAATGCACCACTGTTTGGCAGCAGATTATCAGGTGTAGAGGCTTCTCTGGGTGAACTTTGCACAAGTTTTTCTGCTTATATATATTTTAGGATTCATTTGTTACTACCTAAATCCTCAGATCTTAACTTTATTAAACTAAATATTTCTATTCTATGGCATTCACGAACAATCAATAATGTTTGTGTTCTTGATCACCCGCTTCGCAGTATTGTATCAGTGTAGCCCCAGCCTTATTCAGGCTCCCCCTACCAGGACCGCGGGATCGCGTCGCGACACTTGTAATTAGCTTTGTAATCCGATCCCGACGATTGGGATCCGATGCGCGGAACCCTAATTAAAATTAGCGGTTCGATTGTACGTCCGTTTGCGGATAACGATTTTATATAAGAATTTGAAAAAGTGGATTATAAATATTATATTTTTTTGTACATTCGTTACACTGTGTAGGTAAGTGTAAACAAGTGCAATAACATATTATATATTTGGTGGCAATAATTATTATGTTTAATTATTCCATGGAAACAGTTATCTTAGATAACATAATTCTGTGTGTGCTATATTTGAGAAGCTAACGAAAAACAAAAAGGATTAAAAGTAGCAGTAGAACTTGCGCCAAATTCGTCCGGAGAGGTACTGCCACCACATCTGGAATCTGCCACCAAGCAGTAGTGGTTGCATTACTGTGTTCCGGCAGAAGGGTGTGGCTGCCGGTGAAATCACATGCGCATGAGACGTATCACCCCCGTCTCGGGTGATGAACGCAGCAGGGTGAATGCGACTCAGTAAAGATTTGTTTGTCATACTGAGTCGCACGCATTATTATTGTCATGGGCGAGGGTCAGCACTTACCATCAGGTGGGCCCTCAGTTCGTTCCATCACTCATTCACATAAAAAAACAGATAAACAATCGGGTAGTACCGGGCGGCTGTCATCAGGATGAGACTAAATACAGCCCAAAACCGTTATTCACTTGCCGAACATAATAATCCGGCTAATGGGGGTATTCCACCAATACCCCGGAATCCAGAGCGGTGAACCTGAATGGCCACAATCAGCCTACCCTCATTTAAATATCAAAACAATCTTCATGCGCGGTTAGACCCGTCTGCCTTGTACCATAACATAAACAAATTAATTCCAATAATTACCCAATAATGATAATATAGAAGCGAAGCTCGCATTTAAACAAACGGGTGCAAATTTTTTTTTTATTCGAATTAATTAGAAGTGTAACTCTATCAGTTCATCCTTTGACAGATTGATGATTTTTTTTATTTAGAGTCAAAGTAAAACGATATATATATATATATATATATGTCACCGTTAGAATAGCGTTACTAGCATGGCACTTTTGAGATGCAATGTAAAATAATGGTAAAAGATGATCGCATAAGTATTTTTACTCATGCACCTTCTCATACATCTCTACACATACATCTTACTTATTTCATCTATCCAGTTTTTGAGTTGTATACGCATTTTGTTGCCCAGAAAAGAGCATAACTCTTATTTTCACCATCGCGAGAAAAGTTAATCGAAATATTTAATATGTGAATTCTAGTAGACAGAATATTTCCACTGCCAGCGTCCGACGAAGGAAATTCGCATCTATATTTATTATTGTTACGAATGGACCCTAATAAACACAGGTCTGTTTATCTCTTAAGAATAAATGTTATAATAATTGGGCCAAGATACTACAACAGTTTGAATTCAGTTAAAATTTTCGGCAGGGGTGAATTAATTGAACATTGTTGTAATAATGAAAAGTTTGCTTGGGAAGCGTGTGCTTCCAAGGTCCTGAATTCGATATGATTTCATTAGGGTGTATAGGTCGCTTTGTTATTGAAATTAACAGTTTGCAGCTTTGTTTCCGCCAAGATTTCATGAGATAAAATCTACGGAAGTAGAATATAGAATTAATAAAGAGTATTTTACTATGAATACATTTTACTCGTACATTTTTCAATCGATTTCCGGAGGAACTTATGAAATCCGTTGTATTGCTTTTTTTTCTCTGTTTGTTCTCTGTCTTTTACTATGAATCGATTTGGATTTTTTTTTATTTGAAGGATTATGCTTTCAGTTTGGCCTCGTAGAAATTTTATCAAAAACGGTTCAATAGTTGGATGTCAAGTAACTGGATAACAGATATTTAGAGTGACTGAGTAATGTCGTCTGAACGTTTTTTTATAAGAACTCTCCTTTAAGGCCAACAAATATTGTAGCCGTGACTATGAAATTACTTTAAACTTTACGTGCAAACCACAAACACCAACAAACCTAGCAAGCGCCTCTACGAGAAAACCGTCTCAGATTGTTCACGTTCTATAAAATTGCACAAAAGCTTTTCAATTAAAACTTCTGATGCCATCCTGCTAATTACGGCCGGTACATCTATTAGTACACGATAAAGATTTTTCAGTAATAACAAAACGTTAATATCTTTTTTTAAATCAATAAATTGGTCACTTTGATGAGACTATAATAGTCTAGTTTAATTGACATTGTTAAAACCCTTGTAAATTGCTTTATTTGAGCGAAATAAATTATTATTATTTTTACTTCGCCTCCCTCGTACCCCTGTGCTCAGGGGTCTTATTTCCAGCACGATGGGAGACAACATTAAATCAATTTTCGCCAACTCTGAACGATTCACGTAAAAATAAGATCATGCAAACGGCTTTCGAGAATCATACAGAAATTCAATAAATGGATTAAATGAAACATGTCACATTTGACAGTCAATATTGGCCGGAACATTCTATAGTTACAGAGTTTTTTAACATCATGACTAGAACGTCACTTCCCATATAACCAGATATCTATAATGCGAAGTTAGTGACGCAACGATATTTTTTTATACGAAGCGTCATCACTACTTCCGCATTTTCGGTTAGTACGTTAATGGCAATTATCTGCAGTGTACCCTCTGTTTTACACTGTCCTGTAAATGTAAAGCAACCGCGGCGAGGCGACGCGACGCATCCGCCCCCAGCTAAGTGAATTCCGTTAATTAAACCATAAAAACTTCGATAAATTAAGATCCCAGCCAATTCCCCTCCGTAATATAGTCACAATAGAGTCGAGGAAAAAATAGCCGGACAAGTCTGCATCCTAAAACCTGCAGACGACGCAACATGGAGATATATGGTGAGGATACTATTCATTATTGAAAATTGTAAAAAGAAAATATAATAGGTAAATAGAAGTTTCAATATTTTCTCAACTTTTTAGTTCTTTATGTAGGTAGTATATTACAAAGTCCAGCAAGAATTCGAAATAAATTTTGCTACTTGGACTCCCGTATATTTTAATGATACTAATGAGAAACAACCTGAATTAGTCTATTATCGATACTGGAACGAACAGTAAGCTGATACTAAAGTCCGTAGCTCGGTATGTCAGTTGTCGGTGGCCGGTAAATTTTTGTATTTGGTTAAAAACATTTAAAAAGCCGGACTCATTGCAACTCTGTATCCACAAAAGATTTCAGATGCAAACGACATCGATACAGGCTGAAATGGCGACATAAAGAAAGGCACCCACCCTAGTAGATTTGTTTGTGGGCTCATTTAATTTTACTTATTGTGTTGTATTGTTGCATGGTTGCCACAAAAGCGATCACATTGTTGGATACGTTTTTTGGGGGCTTCAGTCGGTAAAAAAGTGTTTTGAAAAATTGCAGGAAGTAATGAATGCCTTTTAAAGGCCCTGCTATTGTAAAACTCTGGTTTAAAAACTCAATATTTTTGTGATTTGCGAGGATTTGCGAAAAAATGCTATTCTGATTTTGATGAAATGTCTTAGTTTTAGCGTTTGCTTGGAATGCTTGACGCGAGCATAGATTTTCGGTTGATAAATATAATCTGATGAAAATGACAGATCTTAATATTTTAAAGCGTAGATCATTTTAAACAATTCTTTCTATCTATGACATTTTAGTATATATGACATTTTAGTCTATGAAACATATTAAATCGAACTGTACCATCTGTGCTTTGTGACAAGTGCTTGTGTTAAATCCTTAAATGGTATTAATATGCTAATAAGGTATTAAACTACTTAAAAACTTAGTTAATTTTTTTTAACTAAGCTTAAAACCGTTCCATAATTTAGTTATAAATACTCTGGTTTCAAAAGTAGCTCCCACAGCTGCCCCTAATCACCATTCATAAAACTACGTGAAAACAAAATGATAATTACCAACAATAACTAACTAACCGACAACGTAGATAGTGATAAGGCGCGCCCTGCTGTGAACATGCATGCTTTTTACTAGAGCAGTCATAGAGCGTGCACTGTTTCGGAATCCGAAAAACATTTTGTACTTTATAGATAAACTGCGCCCTACGCTGTTACTCGCAGTTTTCCGGAATCAAAAGTAGCTTAAGAGTTAATGCAGGATATAAGCTGCCCTTGTACCAAAAATTCATCCAAATCCGTTGAGCCGTTTGAACGTGAAGGAGTAACAAACATAAACACGCACATACATACAAACTTTTACCTTCATAATACTAGTGTGATATATTTTAATAAGCCACGGCTTCGTACTACATTTCTCATTTAATTTTCATCCCATTTAAATATTAAAGATATAAACAACACAGCCATTATGTCCCTAGACCGTACCATATGAACTAATATGGTATATGATGAAATAAAGTACTGAATAGGTATTGACTCTACATTTTTTTTATCACGAAAAAAATTGTATAAAGGAATTTGCAGCCTGATTTTTGGAGAACGCCTATTAATCATCAGAACTTTCGTGACTAATTACTTTAAAAGATTGAAATCAATTTAATAATATTGGTAAATGCGTAATCTGTCCGTGTGGTGATATTTATGCCATTTTCTATTCGGAGTACTTGTCGGAGTGAGCCGCATCCCTAGTTTTCATTACAATTCCGAGGTTAAGTGTCTGTGTGTTTTAGGTAATTGGTTCATGGGTCGTGTGTGCGGCCACTCCGGCTGGCTTAAAAAGCCACTTTTTGTGTATATTTTCAGTATCAATTAACGTATTTACGGGTATTTTGGTACGCTGATTGTTTTTGGTAACTTTGTTACCGTCGAGGCTTTTGCTTTTTCATTAGTTCGCGTTTTAATTAAAGTTGTAGATTTACGTTCTTTTGTAATTAAGTCCAGCGTTTTTGTGGAATGAATTTTTGATGTTTACGTTCTCCTTTCATATCTGTGAATTTAAAATACATGCTGCGAATACTAGAGCTGGCTAATTCTAAAAAAAATAACAGAACAGATCACACGTTTTCAGTATGCATTTTTCCTTCACATAAAATCGAGGGTGAGTGACCCTTTCCGTTGATTTTTTAGCTAAATCTTGAAAAACGAAGGTCTTCTCTTGATGCTTACCCAGCCATTGACATGCAGTATTTGTGTCGCAGATGGTATAGTTACATATATTATTATTATATATACAAACATCCAGGATCCGAGAACATTCTCTAGTACTGTGCTTCGAAACTCGGCTAAAAAACCAAATTGAATTTGTATATTTAATTATCGTGGGGAAATAACCATGTCCTTGAGATTGATATTTTTTTACTTTATTGCTTCTTTTTCAAACATGCATCTTTCTTAACTATACATGAAGGAAGTTTTCAATTTATGTATCTATCTGTGTCTATTTTTCTCCTATATTACAGTTCTAATCCTATATCTCTTGTTATCTGCGACTCTTTCACATTCTACTATGTTATGGGTTCTCTATTTTATTTTTCAATGTTGTTGTCGAGACTTAAGGGGTTTTTATAAATGGTAAATTAAAACATTCACTCTCACTTATAAAGGATAGACCTTTATCCGTGCATTGGAGACATTCAAGGCTGGTACAATTCAGTACGCTATATTACACTTCTATCATTCACTTCAATAAATATTTCTTTCTGGACTTTCAGATAGCGCCAAACTAAGCATAGTTTGTGCCGTGGAAACCATTAAAGATATAATACTTTTTTTTTAAATTAGGATGTACATAATAAATGTTAACACCTAGACACAAAAAATACTTATTTTCGTCAAACAAATGTTTCTCAACAGCTATAGCGCAGAAGGTAGCGCTAATACCAAACGAGCTGTGAGGCCAATCAACTTGTATCATTTACCAACCATACCAACTAACTGTTCACCAGTCTTTACACATTCATTCTAAGTATTCCACATTCAAAATTAAGTATTGCTTGAGTATACACGCAGAGTAAAGCAGGTTGAAGTGAAGTCCAATTTGCTGCCCATTTATAATATAATTTAGATGTGCCTCGCGATGTTACCCGTAGTTTAAAAGTCAATATGAGGCGATGGGAAAGCTGACAGAAGTTTTGTTTTTTGCAAATCGCATTATAAACACTTCACTTATTCGGTATAAAAAGTAGCCTGCGTACTTACACAGTGTGAAGTACTTTCGTAACAAGTTTCATCAAAATTCAGCCATTAGCGCGTGAAGGAGTAAACAAACAAACAAAATTTCACACTTATAATATTATTATGATTATTTATTACAATAATTATACCAATTACCGCCTTAATTTCACATACGTATTGTTTTTTTATATATGAGTTCAATAGATATAAATCTTTTCTACAGTCAGGATGGATGTGATCTCTAAAGCAGATAATTAACGATGTAGATATACATTTATTAATACGATTCCCATTACCTTTGGGTACAAAACCGTTGACTCTTTCTACAGTCAGGATGGATGTGATCTCTATAGCAGATAATTAACGATGCAGATATACAATAATATATGTTTATTAATAGGATCCCCTTTAACCGTTGAAAATAAGATAGTATTTTAGAGAACTAACTCTACCAATATTTAACGCTGCTTATTGAGTTGAAGCAAACTCACCTGTCCCGCGCAGCTGAAAAGCTAAAAGATACAACAGGATAAGTTGAACACTTTCAAAGAGCTAAGTATTCAGCGAAGTTGAGCTACTTCCTATTGAGAGCAACCGTTCAGTAAAATCTTTTCAAGAATGTTTTCCGGCAAATCTGCGAACTGTTTGGGCAGTCACCCACAGAAAAAGCGAATGCACCACATTAACATTGCAGCTTTAAATACTGTTTAAGGATTAGTAGGAGTACTGTTTTAGGAGTGTATTTTTAAGGAGTATGCTGAAGACCAGCCCTGCCTTAATCTTTTGCAGATTTACGCAGTACAGTGCTGAGCTTACCCCTATTGTCAATTACTTAAATACTAATTGGAAGATAAAAAAAAATTATTTATCACTGTAGTTGTTGGCAACTTATTTTTTTTTTTTTGTTTATCCTATTGTGTTCGTTTCAACAACGAAGAACTAGTTTATATAACATTTTAAATATCTCCGATTTTTTTTTATCGAGGCCTATTAACAGCTAATTGACGGCTCCTTAGTTTAGTTGATTAGAAGCCCTTCAAAGCGAGGGTTCTTGGTTTCAAATTGCGACTGGGATAGGCTTTGTGAGATGTGCGGATTGTCCATGCCACCTGCGATACAGGGAATCCTAGTACAGAGGTATGAAAAGGTGTATCGGCACGCTTCAGAAAACAAAGTAGTTGTTTTGCTGAATTGTAGAAACTGTAGCTGTTAGCGGCAGTCGTTTCCCTCCCAACGATAGGTGAAGTTGTGTACCTAAATATAATAATATGTGTGTGAATAAATATGAAGTCAGATATAAATAAAAATGGACTATCACTTTTTCATTACTACAAGCACATAACCTGAAACCCTACAAAGGTATTTTTTTAATTGAAATAGTTGTAATTTTGCACTATATTCAAAAATGTGTTCTGAAATAAAAACTAGAAATAATTTCCACCAAACATGTGTAGAAACCATGTTCAATACACTATCTTCATTCATAACGGTTGCAGAATTTTTGTTTGCTCATTGTACTTAGCCGCTTGTTGTAGAAACCAGATAACCTATAGAATACATATTAACACCCAGACACAAAAATATCTGTTCGCCATACAAATGCTTGTCTTGTAGGAATCGAAACCGAAGAACAAGTAGAATTACTACCAGCTGAGCTGTAAAGTCAGTCGAAATAACGAGAAATAATGTATCAAAAGTACAGAATTTATATAGCTCCTGTAATAATAATTTTATCTGACGACAGTACCCACAGAAATCTTTTCGAGACCGTTTCGAACCCAACAGGTGGCTCCATTTGGTTCCTCTTATCAATTTAAATGTAATTGCCTCTACTACCGACTAGTCCATTCGCGATTTGCAGCTGGGTCCCTGAATGAGTCTTTTGGTGCCTTGGTTTGAAAGTTATCTGATTTACTCGGGTTCGTACAAGTTGGCTTTTATACGAAAGATTCTAATCTTAGTGGTAGTGATCACTTGAAATTGATTTGGAATTTCACTTTATACATTTAGATTTCGCGACAACATATTTAAAACTGATTGCCTGACAGTAAATTTGCCAAAGTGTTTGCAAGTCAAGGCGTACTTATTTATTCATTAAAATATATTTTATTATTACATAAATGCGTGTTTTTTTCGTTCAAAGTGTTAGGCAGGGCTTCATTGATCCATTTTTTACCTAACGGGTAAAACTATAATATTAAGAGGACTAAGAAGCGGCAAGTGGTGAGCTCATCTCTGGTTTTGTTCATCCACGTTAAACACACGCAATAAACTAGGGTAACATATTTTTTCAGTAAAATAAAGCTATAATAATGTAGCCAGACTAAAAAAAAACAACGAAGCACACAACTTTGCATAATACTTTTTTTCGTAATAATATTGAATCCATAAGTACTAAGTCATGGTAGCCGATAGGTACTACAGGCTATTTAACGTTTAAACGATGGTCGTAATCCATGTGAAGCTCTAAATCCACGTGTTGAGTTGACTCACAAAGCTACTGCCAAGGCTATGTCAATCACTGAAAAGCCACTCTTGGACAAGCACTATCTCTCCAGAATAATCCCATTTCCTTGCAAGGAACTATATACCCCGCCTCTTCGTAATAAAGATGATAGCTGCGTGCAGACGGTCGCCAAGTTTTGCCGTCAAGATTTAAGTAGTTTACGGGAACTACGGGAAGGCGTCTTGTTTGGTCTGTGAAGTCGCTAACTCGATATTGCACGCTCACTTTGCGCCCAACTTGGGCGAGTTTAGCGTCACGGTCTGCCACCACGAGTCGGGGACCTGTCCAACAAATGGAGAGAAGCGATGCAGACAAGAACCACTGTTTTACGATCCAAGTGACTATCTTGTACCCAGTTAACAAGTGACTGATTTAAAAATAGAGAAATCCACCTCTACTCTTGGTGTGAAATTTATTGCACTTAGGGATATTTACATTTTTTAAACTGTTATTTTATAACTTCACAAACTATGCGTGGTAAGCATGATCTTTGTAATCAAGCCTCGGATGTTTATCATCATCAGGCTCAAGCTTTATAATTGCCTTGTACAATACTAGTCTTAATTGCCTATTGAGAGAAGTAGCCTTTGTACATTTCACTTGTTTTGTACTTAAAGAAAGACACTATTACGAAGCCTGCAACGGCTGCCTGTTGAACTACAAGCTGTGGTCTGAAATTATCACAGAAATATGTTTAAATCGTATTATTAAAAATACCTTAACAAAAAAATACCGGGGATACGAATCCTTCGCTGTGCGTATCCGAATGGCACTTAGCCGGTTACTTTTTAAATGTCAGAGGTTTGCACTACCAAAAACATTTTTCTGTAAACAATGGTTTTCCTAAATTTCAAAGGTATTTTCACGCTTAGATATCGTCCATTCAAAGCATAACCTTTACAGAAGCCAAATAAGTCAAACAATTTTTAAAACGCCATAAATAATTCCATTATACCAAATCTTCCTTACTTTTACACGGTCATTAGGTATAAATGGAATGAGTCTATTAAGAGTTGAATGGAACGAGTGTAAAGCGATCATTTAAGCGGCGCTCCCAATCTGGGTACACGGCATAAAACGGCGGTAAAATGGCAGACTGTGGCCGGGACCGTCTGGAAGCTGTGTGGTGCAAGGAACAGAACGTGCGATTTCAGAGAATTAAATTTACGTTTTTAATAAGGAAATCTTAATGTTTTAGATTGATTCTAAAAGCTAAATATCGGTCTCAGTAGCGCTTGCTGGAAGAGTTATATAGGCTGATGGTGTTGATTCTAGGAGATATTATAAGCTACGTTCTACACTTTTTTTTATACTGCTAAGGTAACGGGACGAACTGATGGTAAGTGGTTTTCTCCACCCTATCTATCTTCTACACTAAAACAACAATACGACCTAGGTCCTCCGACCAAAGTCGCATCCCGTTGCGCCCACCACCCGAGACTGATGTTACGTGTCATGCACCTGCGATATCACCTTGCTTGGCGGCAGATTACCAGGTGTGGACTTAGTTATATTCCGGACGAACTTGGCGTAAGGTCTACTGCAACTTTTCGTTGCTCCTTTGACACCACCCAGGGTACTAGGGATACTAAAGAGTTCTCACCTACGAATGCGAGCAACTGGAACTTCTGTTACATGTTCGTGGAATACCTAAAGTTCGTAAATGTTGAAAGCCTTGCAAAGATCGATGGCATAGATGTATTTGAAGAGGCAACGTTTACGCCGGTCCGGACAAGTATCACGAATGTCGAATAATACAAATACATAGCGAGACGTATTTTTGATATTATTTTAGATCTTTTTTGACTTGCCAAAGACAATGGCTCAATACATTAAGTATTAAACTGTATATTATAAAGGCGAAAGTTTGTATGTGTGTATGTTTGCTACTCCTTCACGCACGGATTTGGATGAAATTTTATATCAGGATAGCTTATATCCTGTATGAAAAAGCTACTTTTGATCCCGGAAAACCAAGGGTCCCTAATCATCTATGGTCAATTTCATTTGCGTTTCTTCAAGATCACTTCAGCCAGAATGAGATAAAAATTCGATTTGATCTCAATATCAACTGGATTTGGGAGTTACTCAGTTCCATAGTCTGCACCTTGAACCACATTTCTCGAACACCGCATGTTGATATGATAGTCAATAATGCGATCGTTTGCATAATGCCATCCTGCAAGCAGGTATTTGGAAAGTTGCACACCATTATGAAACTTCATCTAACAGATAGGGTTATGAACTTGTTTTCGGAATGCTAATCTAGTTAGCAAAACAAGTTCGTACAAGTCAAGTCAAATTAAAGCACGTTATTACGGGATTCTTCTTAAAAACTTGTCATAACCACGTTCTTTTAGAAATTAATTTTTGAATTGGACTTCAAAATTTTTTAATGAACTGTACATATTTACGTCATTTGATACTCCGCAGACAGTAAGTACTGATATACATGCTCACCACACAAAGTGTGCCCTGGCCGGGAATCGAACCCGAGAAGCCGAAGGCTGGGTTCCCATTTACCAAGCTACAGAGCCATCAATATTAATATTATTAGAATTAGAATGTGTTTATTTGTATATATTATTATTAATATATTTCCAATATTGTTAGATTTCGAATTCTCTTAACATGCTAATATACCTTCAAATTTGCAAACTTAACAGTTTAAAGAACACCTGAACAAGATGAAACATGTTTGAACGTGGTTCGAGCACAAAACGAGGACTCCACAACGTTGTATTAACCAGGTATAAAATAAAATCGTACGTGCATCCACTGTTCCTTACAAATCACTATCAATTTTCAACTCTATTTGCGGGAATATAAAGCCCTGTGTTCGCAAATGTGGTGTACCAGACAAATATTTTTCCATTTTCTGTCAGGGGTCCCCAAATCGAGGATTAACGATTGTTCCACGGATGCTTTGTTTTGACGGTTCTTTTCGTTGTCTTCATGAAGGGACTGTTTTGTAGCAAATTTGGGCTCTTTCTCGCTTATTTTGCTGGATTGATATCATCATATCGCTCCACGGATGTGTTTTTTTTCACTCAATTAATAAGGAAAGAAAGGAAAGATCATTGCTAATGGTAAAGTGTCTGTTTGTAATGTAAATTGTAAATACGGTACACAATAACAAAACAACTTTCTCTATCTCCGAAACGGCTGGACCAATTTAACGAGATTTTCAATAGCAGATAGCTGATGTTATAAAAAGTAACATAGGCTACTAATAAAAATAATAATTAGCAAATAGGGATTTATGTTATATCACAAATTATACTAAGACTTTTATTTTGATTTGAAACACGTATTGGCAAACTTGTCAGTAAAACCGACTCGTCTGCCGTGACGGCAAATGGCATGATACTATCCCGCCCGCGGCTAAGCTCGCATTAATGCTATTGTCTATTATTTCTGTATGAAAAGTATCTTATGTCCTTTTCCGTACCGCTGACAACGTGTTTGTAAAAAAATCATGATGTTATGTACAATATTTAAGGAACAAAAACGTGACAAACTCAAAACAAACATTTGCATTCATAATCGTAAGTTAGTATGCGGATTTGGCTATCCTTATACTTACCAAATCCCAATATAATTTAATGTGTTAATATTACCATGTTACGTCTACCCAAACCAGTAGTGATCGAAACTACGATTTTCAAGTACGCTACTCAGAATGTAGCAATATCCCCAACAATATACCCTGAGTCCTGTCCTAGTAAAATATTGACACAAATCCCTTAACTTATAAAATCGTGCTTCCGTCCTGAGATGTAGGCAATATGGGATTTCCGGCATTTTGATGTACAATCAGGGTTGCCATACTGCCGATTTTTATTTTACTATTATGCGTCACGACAGACGTCATTCAATACAATTTTATCTTGAAGACACTTAGAAACAAAGTGGTTTTGGTATGTTTTTATTACTTATTAAGTACAAAATAACAAGCTAATAGATATTCTGTCATAACGTAAACTTGGGTTGATGACGTACTCTTGAAAGTCTTATCCGTCTTATCATATTCTGTACGCATTGACTTTTGTCAACGAAAACGAAGGTAGGCCATGCCCTGGATTAACACATAGGTTTATTTACTATTAATGCCGAAAAAGTGAAGAAATTGTTTTAGTGACTTGCACAAAGCACTTTAACCAAAAAAACTTTTTTACCGCGGGGCGCAGTTAGTGATAAATAGATTTGTATTCGTATCTGCCATCAAGCAGTAGTAATCACATTACTGTAGTCCGGTGTAAGGGTGTGGGTGCCGGTGAAATCACATGTGCATCAGACGTATCATTCCCGATTCAAGTGATGGTCGCAGCAGGATTAGTTCAAATCAGTGTAAGATGCATTACTGTTGTCATGGGAGGGGGTCACAACTTATGGGCCCTCAGCTCGTTCCATCACTAATTTACATTAAAAATATATATATTTCTAAATTAAATACGAAAGATTAATACGAGAACATTTTATGACTATGATTAAATTCTATTATTATGATCAAACCACAAAACGCAATTTAATAAAAACTCAATATTCAAACTGTGCTAAGATATTTTAAACCGGTTTTTTGATCATCCGGTTTTCTACCGGTAGCCCTATAGGCCTAGGGCGAAGTGGGCTTCTGTTTGCGAGGGGACACCTGAATACTGATCCTTCTTAAAATCTGTACGGAGAGTTGGGAGATGTTTGCAGATCGATATCCACCCATCATCGAAACCGGTTTTGGCCCGTTTACAAAAATATTTTTTTGAATTAAGTTGAAAGGTTATTGCGTATACCTAAAAAATAATCAAAGGTTGTGCATAAGATAGTGCAGGCCCGGCATTACGCTATAGGTATACAAAAAGATTGCCCAAAAAAGAACCTACTATTATGTGTGTTATGTGAGTTAATCAAATTAAATCTCTTTAACACTTAATTGTCTTTAACACTATCTGTGGAAATACCTAATAATTGTACAGCTATGTCACCAAATCATCAAACAGATGAAGTTTCAAGTTTATTGATGTCACAAGTATCTATATAACTTGAAACTTGAGTACAGCTTCGGAAAACTTTATTCATTTAAGACGATTCCAAAAGTTGCTAAAATACGTGTTAATAATTGTTGTCTGATTTTTGTTTGACTTATTATGTTTTAACAGTTTGCCGAAATTTGTCGTTTCTTTTTTATACATATATACGTTTTTGTTTAAAATAAAAACGGATCTACAAGTACATAAGAATTTAGAATCATGATTTGATAGCACAGGCGAATGAGACGCAACAGGATGCGACTAGGGTCTTCTACAACTTCGATCGGGATCTAAGTCATATTGTTTTTAATATGAGCAGTAAAAAAAACATTGAGTGCGCCTTCAGAATGCCCTGTTACTTTTGTCAAAATTAAAATAACCGGCTTAGTGCGAGACACACTCCCGAACCGAGGGATCCGCACGAACTTGTTGGTAAATTATTATTCGTGTTACCGAAATATTTACCATGATTTTTTTGATTCCCGCTATTTCGACGCAGTTTCATGCGTCATGATCCCCGACAAATGTTGGTAAATGTGTAACTTGTAGGTTCTTGGTAAAATCCTAAACGCAAAAAAGCTTGGGTGAAACCAGGCGAACCAGGCCCATCACAGCCAAAAATAAATATTCACTGTGCCAAGGTCATGCTCTGTATTTGGTGGGATCAGAAAGGTATTGTATATTATGAGTTGCTCAAACCCTCTGAAACTATTAATGGAGAAGTTTACCGACGACAACTAATGCGTTTGAAGCGAGCCATAGAAGAAAAACGACCAGAATGGGTGAATAGACATAACAAATTAGTTCTTCAGCATGACAATGCCAAACCGCATACCGCAGAAGTCGTAAAAAGATATTTAGAGGGACAGGACTGGGAAGTGTTACCCCACCCGCCATATTCACCAGACATAGCTCCTTCGGATTACCACCTATTCCGGACGATGCAGACAGACCTTACTGGAGAAAAGTTTACTTCATGTGAAAGTATCAAAATTTGGATTGACAACTGGATAAGCTCAAAAGACCAGGACTTCTTCCAGCAAGGAATACGAAAACTACCTGAACGATGGGCGAAGGTTGTAGCTGCAGATGGAGCATACTTTCAATATTTTTTTTTTTTTAATTTTGTAAGCGAACAAATGTGTTTTATTTTGACAAAAAGGGGCGGAGTCATATTCACACACCCAATATTATTTTTTAGTATGTTTTTACATATACTACTATATACTAAATACATGACGCTACTTCTTGCCAAATTTCATGGTTCTAGGTCAACCGGAAGTAACCTATAGGTTTTGATTCCCTTGGGAGATTCAAAATTGCGGCATAAACGGAGCATAAATGGCCATATCTTTTGTTTGCATTGCTCCTAAGGATTCCAGAATATCGTATTAGTGTATTCATTCTTAGAGTTCCGTATTTTAATAATAATAAACGGAACCTTTAAAAGATCACTACGTAACCCATCTGTCCATCTGCCAAGATCCTTTTCCTCGGGAATACGTGGAAGTATCAAGTTGAAATAAATATAAAATACCATGAGTATTCTTATTATTAATTATGAGTATTCATTATCAGGGCTGAAATAAGTGTCTAAGAAAAGGCATGTCATGTATGATGATGCACCATCTTATAAAATACGATCATAGGGAATATCTAAGTCACACTGTATTGTGCTCATCACCCAGAAACAGCCTGCTATTTTACCAGCCCCAAATATTTCTACATAACTGAAATCTTGTTCGATATTATCTATCTAGCAAAGATGTATTTCTTATTTTCAATTATATTACACTGAATCTCGGAAAGTATAATAATAGAATATATATATAAAGTGCTAGACTAACATTTGAGTTCACGCTCGAAGTGCCAGTAAAGAAAAACATTAAGGAAAATATAGGTGAAGTGAGAGAGAAAGTTTGGAGTTTTGGCAACAGTTGTTTGGTTAAGTTGATATGAATGAGTGCTTGGCAACAATTGTAATGTTTTATTTGCTGGTTTGTGTTCTTGTGATTTGCAATACTCGCTACTAGAGTACTTGTGGAATAATGTGCGATTATCATTATTTCCCCGCTTATATTATAAATACTAATATTTTAGCCTGAACCGAATAAGATCAAATTTGGTATGGAGATAGTTTGAGACCTTGGTATACGTAGGATAGGTGTATCCCGGAAATTATCATTTAAGGGGATAAAAAGGGGAGTGGAATTTTGTATTGGGAATCAATGTTTTTTAGTTTCATATTGATAGGCCCCTTAACGTTTCACGTTAACAAAAATGATTCCTTACAATTTTTTTCCCGTTTGTTTTTGGTGTGTCGCACCATGCCATGTGCTTAACTAATATATAAGTAAGGTAGATATGAGTGATCTACAACATTGACTACAACATTTACTTTGTCCGCGAGGAGTATAACAACTTTTATTAGCGGAACCCTAATTTCTGATTATAATAAAGCTGAGGAGTTTGTTTGTTTGAACGCGCTAATCTCTAGAAGTACCAGTTGGATTTGTAAAAATATTTTTGCATATGATAGTCACATTCATGAGGAAGGTTCTACGCTATCTAATTTCTTTAAGTTATACATAAGTGAAACGGCCGGCACAACTAGTATTAATAATACTTCATAAACCCTTTGATACAAATAAAGTACGTGAAAAGGAGATTTGGAATGTCAATTTCACTTTAGATTTAAGAAACAAAATTTAATTGATTGTTTTGAAAATGATACTATTTCGTTTTTTTTTATATATAGGTCAGAACCTCACTTGGTAGCACTTTTGTGTGACAAAAAAGTTGTAAACGTGTTTTTTGCCTAGCCTGATTGAACCCACTGTATTTAAAAAATATTTTTATAGTAGCATCTTTAAATTATCTACAAAATTCAGTTAATTATGTAGGTATGGATTCATAAATCGCTGTTTCACCCCTTTCATGATTTACGCCACGTAAGCGGATACGAATCATAATCTTCATTATAATGTTTAAAACATTTCGCAATTTAAATCAAAGTTCACCTGAAACCAACATAACTCGAGATTCCACTACACGACACGGTAAAATGCATTTTAGCCCTATTTAATATGGTTTATATCATACTGTTTGCGTGGTGGTTTGGTTAATTAAATATTTTAAGGGTGTTGTTTAAGACAAAGAAATTGAGGCTGTTTCGCCTCCAGGAAATACGGCTCGTACAATACCATACCGCCTATAGGATGAATAATTATGGAAAACATTCAATTGCTGGTCTCAAAGCTCAGTTGGCTTCTAGGTTGTGGGTTCAATTCGAACTCGGGACAAGCACATAGATATTTGTTCTGTATCTGGTTGTTTACATGTACCTAACATTTGTATGTATTTACAAAAACAAATAATGTTTAAGTATTCTATCATATATCTAGTCGTATAATACAAGCTATGCTTTGTCTGGGGCTAGATGGCTCTGTGTGAAATGACAAAATGTTCTGTTAAGTAAAATTTACTCAGCCTAACTTTAAATAGAGCCTAAAAGAAGAAGAAGAAGAAAGAAGAGAGTAGGCTTAAAACTCTGGTTTAATAATTTGATTACTTCTGATTCGCCTTTCTCCGCTCCATGACATAGAGTGGTCCCGGGTTCGATTCCCATCCGGGCCAGACTTTGTGTGGTTAGCCAAAAATTCCTGGTGCTGGCTGGCCGCGTGTTTCTGTATTTTTGTCTGACACAGGGAATCGTGTAAACGTTAGAAATTCTGTTTTTTTTTGAATCCATGTTTTCATACAAGTCAGCGCAATGAAGTGAAACAACAAAACAAAAAAAAAAAAACAACGTTAACACACTCATACCTCTGCACTAGGATTCCCTATGTCGCAGATGGCATGGACAAACACAGAAACACAAGACAAACACCCAAGACACGAGAACAAACTTCATGCTCACCGCACAAAGTGTGCACCGGCCGGGAATCGAACCCGGGACCCCTCGCTTCGAAGGCAAGGCTACTACCAAGCCATGGAGCCGTGAAATAGCATGAAATGAACAGTCGATCACCCTATAGCTACCCCCGCGCCGCGCCTCTCAAGGCAGAGTCGACTCAAAGCGCGGGGTTCCTTAAATTATTCTCCCAGAGATTTTCTAATTTGTTCACCGTCTCGACTGCTGAACGCCGCAACCATAAACATACGGATTGGTTGCGTAATTTGAAACCTTGATTACCTGTTTTCAAACGTAACACTTTATATAAATGCAACTAATTTTTAATGTACCACTACTTGTACTGTGTAGATTTGCAATGAATCGAATATGATGTCATATTCAATCAGCGTGGTCATCATTACGTGTAGCAAGATTATTAAAATTAAGTTATTAAATATTTGAATTACTTTACCTTCTTACATTACATTTATTAGGAATAATTAAATTTAATTAGTAGTTCTCTAACTAATTCTTATTTTCTACATGTAACTTTACATTTTTCATTCAAAAAAAACCTTAAATATGGATTTTATCTCATAATACAATACCTTAACACGCGTATAACACGTGAAGAAATTGAATTTTATTTGTTGATCTATCTTTGTATCTTTTATGGGAAAAAATGCCGCAGGGACCATTATTTGATGTGTTTCCTTAAACAAAAATCTACCATGAGCGCCGTGACTTGCATCAGCGTTCGTAAACGCGCCTCCCTTAACACAAGTTCCTATTATAGGCCTAACGTCTTCCCACAGAGAGTCCCTTATGGGTTGTCTTCAAAATTGGCCCTTTACTGCCATAAGGGTACTGTAAAATGATCCCTAATGTTCAATAATATGATTCAAAATGTTATAACACGTATGGAATATATTCACGCCGCGTATGTCCTTTGGGTAATGTTACGTAATAGGACAGGACCCGTGATTTTGTCAAAGGTAAAGAAAATTGGTTAGGTGCGTTAGTGGGTAATTTCGAGTACAGGGATAAGTGAGAATTATGTGTCTGAGGAAGGAATTTTCTATTTTGATGTTCAGGATTTTGTGAGCGGTAATTATGAAAGTTTGAATGTTTTTGGTGCGAGGCGTGAAGAGGTTGTGTCAAATTGGGGCATTGATCTAGAGTAGAGATGTTTATCTTCCATGTATTTTTTCATTTACACTTCTTACTGATAGGGTTGCATTTTGGACCCTTGGTTACTCTAAAGTGGCAGCACTCTTGAAAAATTTATGCGCGCAATAACACGTTCCAAATCTTTTGATATTTTGGTTTATTCGATTGCAATTTATCGTAGGAAACTATATATATTTTTTAATAAATACAGCCTGTGTTGCTCGCTATTGGTGGTATAGTTTTTAAACTAGATTTTGAATTTATCCAAACTATAATAATACAAGAAATCGGATCTTTTCGCTTTACATTTTAGTTTAGATTTAGAAAACTTATAAATTACCCAAATAAAATTATACATAAATGCACTAGGATTGACAATCATAATTTTGATTAAAAGTTTTACCGCCAATTGCGAAACATGCAATCATACACGTAAATCAAATTGATAAAAATTCGTACTTACACCGTTGAAATTCCAAATAAAAAGTAAAAATAAACCGCCGCGTTATTATTTCTAACCAAATTGCGCAAGAGAATAACGTAAAAGTATGAAAGTAAACCGCGAACATTAAAAATATTCAAAATGTAATTAAGTACATCAACCTTCGGCCTCAAGTAACAAGATGCAAGGGCCCTCACACTTTGCGACCTCGTTTTGGGAAACCTTATTTTGCTCACTTAATTTGCCTCATTCGTGTTTGCACTGTGAATGAGGAACCGCGAAATTTTAATTTTTTTTCGTCTGGCAACTAAATTGGCTGTATGACTTGTGGGGGAGTCCGGTATTAGCGGATTTTCTTTTTACTTTAGCGAATAAAATGGAAAAGCGATGAGAAAGATTTACATTCATATCAATTATTACAAATAAATCAACCTGCTTATAAACTAAAAACATTAATTTGTGTGATGAGAAAGGTTTTTGTCGGGTTTTGGACATTTGTGTTCCGAATCCATACTTTATTCAGTGCAGGCTTCGTGTAATCGTGTATTATTAGGTTTCGATTCGTGTCATATGTTGATCCATATGGTAATACAATAGTTGCTAAGATCATGAGCTTCCAAGACTATATATGTTAATTCACTTTATATTTTTCATTACTTATGGTCTTAGTTTTTACTTTTGAAGGACGGTGAAGGAAAACATCGCGGAGAAAACCGGCATATCTTAGAATCATAAATTAGAAGACATCTGACATCTACCAATCTGGGGCTCCCGTGTTAGATCAAAGCCCATTCACTCTCAATTATTAAGAGTAGGCCGGTGTCCCTGCAGTGGAAACATTAAAGGCATAAAAACATTACGTTACGGTACATAGCATAGGCTACAAGCCATATTAAATCTGTAATCTTTGTAACTTTTGTAACTTTTATGCCTAAATAAATAAGTATATCACACATGTACTAGGCACAAAAGCTAACTAACTGGAACATATAATATCCACTAAAACTAAATCTTCATTTTATCGGGCCTTCATTTTGACATCTAGCAACACCAAAACGAGCGACCAAACCTCAGCGATGCGTTGCCATAAACATTTACTGTCGTACATCTCACTAAGTTTACTTTTACAGTTTTATGTCCGAAAAATTTACGCGAAGAACGGATCCTTTATTGCTACAGTGGAATGCCAGCGGTGTAATTGAATGTAATTTCGTTAGCTCCCGTTTTCAGCTGTAAAATAAAGTTTACGTCTTATTTATTGGCGAGAGCGATATTTGTCGCGTGTGTGCGTGGAGGTAGAGTCGTAAGGACCACTGAATTTCCATCTGAGAGAGGCTAGTTGGGATCCGGACATCTGCAACCAGAGGCAATGCTGGTGCGCTGCTGGCTTTAATCCGCCTTTTGAAGGACCCCATATAGAAACTGTCTGGGAAAACCGCAATCGGGAGTTCATTCCACAGCCTAGACTTGCGCGGCAGAAAAAAATCGCGAAAAGTTCTATAATATATTTGACGAGTGTGCGTGGAACAGTATCTGAATCGTAAGGAGAGGAGAAATTCAAAGGGGCATACTATTCAACATTTGGAAAAGAATTAGTTCCCGGAAATAAATTCTATAGTATTGATATGAGTAATAACGGACATTTACTCAAATACAATCTTTAGAAAAATTCATATGAATTTTAATTTCGAATGAATGTTAAAGTTTATGATCAATGCTCAATCAATGATCAATTCGAATTTATGAAAATTGCAATTTTTTCTCTAACTTACATAATATGCCTTAAACACATAATATAATTTACGCATGGATGTCCCAACAGTATCTACAGGTAAAGATTGCTGGTTCAAACCATTATGCATATTACACGCATTAAATAATTACATATGCAGTACTACGTTCTCAAAACGGTAAAGGAAATGTAGGTAACTAGCATGTCCTTAACAAACAATTCAAAGACATATTCCAATCCATATTGGGCTTCCTTGGTAGATTTCAGCCATTCACTTCCGCTCGCAGAAAGGCCTCCTAGTAGCAGGAACATAAGAGGCTATTATGCTAGGTTTCATTACCTAATTTGTGTTACCATTTCAAAGTCAATATTTGATTTAACCCTGCAAAATCGATTTACTTTTAACGGCTAATTGAATTCGCTTCATGTGCTCGAGTCTCGTTCGTTAATTAAACTGTCACAGTAGGGAAACCCCTCCAAGGCTCATTTCGGTTTATGGCGATATAAAATATTTGTCTAAATACTTTCTACTACTGTTGACTATACTTTGACGTGCGAGGAAATACGAAAATAAGCACACATTACGAAAGAACGTAGGTATGTAAAGGTACGAAAATAATCACAAGGTGTGATTTATTTTAAGGTCGGTCACCCAGGTACTGCCTACTGGTGCCAGATGCATCTAGCGGCCGATCACTTGATTGCCACATTTGTAATCAAGATATAACAGCTGAAGGGGATTGGCTATATCGATCGTAGCCACATCATTTCCTAGAGTAAATTGGCATCTGCAGGTATGTGACGCATTGCATTGTTGCCATGCCCTTTGAAGATTGCCGTATTTAACCATTATAATCCAATTCCATCAACAACCAATTCCTACATTCAACTAGCAGGAGATTAGAAATTAATCTCAGGATTGTTAGTGTCAACAATTTACACACATTACTGGGATAAATATTTCTAGGGACCTATCTCCGTATCATACTCATCTGTTCATTGAATATAGAAACTGGCTTTCTACATCGCCTTCTTAACAAAAGTTTAATCAATCGATTATGGGGTGTGATTCACAGATATTTAGGTAAAGATTGAGATACTTCACGACGAAGCAAATTATAGTGTGAGATTTTACCTGGATATTGCAACGAAATTTTTTTGTGTAACTAAATTGATGGACGATCAGAAGGTACCTGTTATTAAGTGGTCACCTCCGCCCGTAGCAAGAATAATACGATTTCAGTTTTCTCCGAGAGAAATACGAGAAGACCGAAGTCGTATCGCGTGGCGCCGGTCACCCGAGACGGGGATGAAAAATATAATGCTATTATAGCCGTAAAACATGATCATGCTTTCTCTCTGGAGTGGATTGTTGCCACTAGGCATAGGGGACTAGTGAACATTTCTTGCGTAGAGCACTCATAAATCGTGTAAGACAAGTAGAAACGGCTGCGTAGCTTAATAATCCTACCTTCGATGCAAGTGGTCTCGGGTTAGATTCCTGCCTGGGGCACACTTTGTGTTGCAAGGATGAAGTTTGCTCTCAGCTCTTGCGTGTTTGTCTTGTGTTTCTATGTTTGTTCATGCCATCTGCGACACAGGGAATGTGTAATGTGAATGTGTATCGTTATTTGATTTTAGAGGTTAGGTAAACTCAATAGTATCTATTTATTTTTACACGAAATAAATCAAATAAGATATTGCCAAATTGAAATCAGTATCTCAATTTGACTAATTCTAAAACTTATAATCATTTATATAGTCTTCGGAGAGCTATGAAACACTTGGTTTTGTCAAATGCTAAAACATTCATATTTTAAGCTATAACAACAATACATTAACAAAAAGCATCAAAATTAAATTCAATTACATTAAATAAAATGTCGGTATATAACGGGTACATAAGAGATTACATACGTGATTTTCCACGAAACAATCTTCAAACTTGCCCTACCTTCTGAAGACAGTCGCGACAAAAAGACAATTTCTAGTTTGGGACCAAGCCCGAGTGACAGATAGTACACAGTGCACGTACAGTCAGCAGCCATATTTCGTCGTCATTATTTCGCCTTACGGGTTTATTTCAAGGGCCGGTTGTCATGGCAACGGGGGATTTCGCGAAAATCGCGCCACAGCATACAGATTATCCTGTATTTTAATGTACAAAGATTGTACAGCTTAAGGTCCTGAATGTGTGAGGGCAGGCGCGTTGTTAATTTTATGACGGATTTTATGGAATTCATACAAATGTAAGTAACTATTGGCTCAGTGTTAAGTGATTGTGATTAACTAGTGTCCCGCGGTGTTACTCGCGATTTTACGGGATCAAAAGTAACCAATATGTTAATCTAGTTTATAAGCTGTATTTAGTTTATAAGCTTTAGGTAGTAGTTTACGAGTATAAGCTTTATATCCTGGTACCAAATATCATCTAAATGCGTTGAGCCGTTTGAGCGTGAAGGAGTAACAAACATACACACACATACAAACTTTCACCTTTTTTAACATTAGTGTGATTTGGTGAAAAAACATCCGAAAGTTGATGATTATAAGGGTAAGATCGTTTTATTTTCTCGAAAATCATAAATTGCATCATATTCTCAAAATGTTGAGAAGTTTTCGCATCCGCATCCTTTAGGCATCGCTACTCGTATCCATGGAAGAATTTGTGCCAAGTTCGTTCATGAAAATACTGTTACCATACTAATTAATCAAATGCCTAACGCACTATCATTGTCGCACTGTCTGGAAGAGATCGCTTTTAGCGATAAGGCCGCCCATTGTGCCACCTATCTGTTTTATTATTATATTATTATTATTATTTCCTGCGACTTCGTCCACATGGAATTTATTTTTTTTAACGCAGAACCAGGATTTTTTTATCTTTTTGTAAAAATAGTTACTCCTTATAGCATCAGCTATCTAGCAGTGAAAGTTACGTCAAAATGGGTACACCCATTTTAGAGATTAGCCGGAACAAGCAGACGGATAGACAAACCGACAAAAATTTTAAACATTGTTTTTTTTAATATAGGTACTTTCAAATACATTTTGACATTACAAAGGGACGATTTTAATTTATTTATATGTATAGATTAATTTTTTTGAAACCAATTTTAGGAAAAATAAATTTAAGTTTATATAAAACACTTTAGTTTCGCATTGCTGCGTTTCAGTGAGTGAAATTACAGGCGCATGAGTGGTACCTATCCTTGTCTCACAATCACGGATGCAACATGATGAGACAAGGGTCTTATTTCAACAGACAACCTGTGTATCACTGTTGGGCAGCGGTCACCACTGGACATACTGGAACCACGGGGGCTATAAAGAAATGACGATTTAAGAACCGAAAAAGCAGACCTCAATACTTTCATCCAACAGGCGAAGAAAAAAGTCATAGTAAAGCAGAATACGCAGTTTCGTTTACATATTTTTATTGACATATTTTTTTCCAGTTATTTTGATTTAACAACAAAACCATTCAAGCGATTTCGATATAATTTCTATGGATCCAATCTGGAAGCATATCCTTTCAAATAAAAAAAGAGTTTTTTAAATCACTTGATAAACTTCGAAGCCGGTAGCAATCTACTAGAAAACTTAACCAAATATACCTTCAATCTAAATTGAGAAGGAAAACCCCTCCTTAAGGCATGCGGTAGGCATTTAGAACTTCCACACTAGGCAAATAGTTTTGAGTTGGCGGTACAATATTGTTATACGGTGTAACATTGTGTTATAAAGTCATAATGCTGGCAAGTTGGGCGAAACTCGATTTGTCTCTCGAGGCGGTTTCAGTACACCTGATGCAATGTTTTAGATAATTATGGTACGGCTTCGTAGCGGTTTTAGAGATTTACATGATTACGGTAGGGCCAAAGAAGATTCAGAAGATATTTTTGCAGTGTGAATACCGGAGGAAAATAAACGCTTAGTTAAAAAAATTGCGTTTCACAAGAAATACTAGAAGAATATAGAAGTACCGGATGTCTGAAAGTAAAAAAAAAATCTTAAAGTTACGTAGGTATTTTTAATTATTTTTTATTAATTAGTATTGTTCTTCCATTAGACACTCAAAAATCATATAAATTTTGTTGGGAGATCTGAAACCTAAAAGATCAAGATTAGCCCCGGTACACTGTGACTTGTGATTTTGATGATGTTGATTTTTATCCCGCTTTCTAGTCTCATTATTTTTATTATTTTCCATGAAACATTTTTTGTAGATGCCTTTACAAACAGGAAATCAGAGACAATTTTTCATCTAAAGACTTAGCCCCCCTACTTACCCAAGCAACTGCTCCAATAATTAAAACAAAAGAGCAATTCCCTTTGAACTACTAAATAAACAAATACCACACTAATAAAACATTTAACCTGAGGGAGCAAGTGGAAAAAATTGGAAGTAGAGACTAGAGACGTGCTGGTTTCGGACCGACTATTTGTAGTCGGCCATTCCATCACTTTATTTTACTAAAAGAACCACGTCGAAATACCAAGATGTAAAAGGTAATGTTACAAAATGTGTAATTAAAAAGGCACTTCTCGTTCTAAGCAGATATATAGTATAAAGAAATAGAAAACTATGCTGAGTTTTTCTATGACTACATTCAGGAATGTGGAATTTAAAATTAACTTATACGTATTTCAATATCCTATTCCTCAAGGTCAGGAATTAGATTCCCAAACTGGTGAATTAATATTTATAGAATATGCTTCAATATATGCAAAGATTATCTGTGTCACAGGTAGCATGGATAAACACAGAAGCAGTACATCATTCCCTGACCTATCACTTTACCAAATAGCCTAAGAAGTCGTATTTGAACTTAATGCAGAAATTAATAAACCATAGTTAATCTGGTCTAGTGATCAAGTATATAATAAGACGTTGAATTTTTCTCGATTCAATGTTAGAATCGTTGATTTGCCGATAGCCAGCTAGTCTAAATGACCGGCTATTTCAAGCGCTTCTCTATCAGCAATTAATTCAGGTTTCACCTTGCAATATGTGGGGCCATTAATTTAATTCTGTATACGTGCGGCCCCAAGACATGGTTTTAACCTTAATTGAGATTTAAGAATAGAGGGATGTTTTTGCTCTGATGCCGCGGGCAACAGAAGCGTTTCTACTCCGGGATCAAGGGGGGAGACGTAGATATATTGTAGACAATACAGGTATAAGATAGTGGCCAATTCTGCAGTTGGAATTTATAATGCTCCCGAAAATGACATATTTTTAGCAAATGATTTTATAAGAATCGTTGGTGGAGTGCTTACATCCGTAGGACCCCCAGAGTCCCTACACGTGTCCCCTGGGTGGTGCAAAAGCAGCAACCAAAAGTAGCAGCAGAACTTGTACCACGTTAGTCCGGAGAAGTACTGCCTATACAACTGGTAATCTGCCGCCAAGCACTAGTGCAATGCGTGGCTGTATTCCGGTGGAAGGGTGTGGACGATATAGATGGTAAATAATTTCTGTCACGGATATTGTTTCCTTATTACGAAAATAATATTAGGTTCTAGCAACAGTGTATTATTTGGTGAAATAGTTATGTTACTACATATTATATTATATTATTTGGTGAAATAGTTTGTTACTATATGCGCCCAGGATCCAGGTTTTCCAGGATCAAAAGTAGCCTGCCTGTGTTAAAGCAATATAATATAAGCTATCAAATTTCATCCAAATCTGTCTTTCCTATGAGTGGCTAACTCTGGAGTAGGAATTTTCAAGTCGGCACCGTTTATCGACTATTAAAGCTGGGACTGACATCTTAACGTACCATCTGATGCGCAGAAGCGCCTCGTTACAATGTCACTAAACGGTCACCCATCCGATTACTGACCGGACGAAAAGTTGTTTGACTTAGACCATCTGTCAAGTACATGGTTGAGCTTCGCCACGAGTTCTTATCTCTGTCACATTTTTTATCATCTATTACAAAAAACTGATTTAGAATCTACATCATGATCAAAATATACTGACAACATTTTCAAAACAAAACTTTGTAGGTACATGAAATAACATCCGAAAAAAGCGCTCTCATTAGAATACATAGGAGCCAACAAAATATTTTTTCGCAAAACATGCCCTACCCTCAGGCTATTCGGCAAATGCTGTGTTTTATAAATTAACATTTTATTCTTAATAATTTATAACTTAATAGCCTTTTAAGTTTAAACGAAAAGCAAACCTGATATATTATTCTCAAAGACCTACAGACAAGTTAATATTACAAGTTCATACAAAATTCGTTGTCTAATTCGAGGCTTATCTTGCCATCTGTAATCTTGCGAGATACCTCAAATACCTTCTCTCCCCCTTCCCTCATCCCCTTACCATCCCCTGAGGGCTTGGGCACCCTCAGCCTGTTCTTAGACGAAGTTCATAATACCCTATTAGTGGTACACACGACCGTCAAACATACCGTTTCCTGACTTACAAAGTTATCCTGATGTCTTTATGAGGTCGGCCAGTGTATAAGGAAAATTATACAAAGCTTGTTTATAAATACTATTCTAAGATGTTATACTTCTGCAACTTAGTATAATACTATACTCGGAAAAAAAACCTAAATATCATTTATACATAGAGTCTTAGCTGCGCCCCGCAACGCTAAAGTGAAATTAGCCTATGTGTTAATCTAGGATATAAAAGTTGAGTAACAAACATACACACATATATAAAAACTTTCGCCTTTATATTATGATTGTGATAAATATTGCTGAAAGGTTCACATTTGGGTTAGTTCGTAAAACCCTGTTTTTCAGACACGATAATGACGTTTAAATTTCTGTAGGGCCTTCCTTAAAGTCATTAACGAGGTGACATCCCGGTTTTCTCGTCTTAATTACAATCGGCAAAAGTATTCCCAAACACGGCCTACAATCCTGCAAATATTGTATAAATACGTAAGTAAATACCCCCCATGGGATGCCGACTCGAGTTCACTGGAGCGAATAATAAATCTGTTGACAATCTTTAATTCGCTCGCTCGCTCGGCTCACTCCGTCAGATTGGACGTCTCTTAATAAAAATGGAATCTCCCTTGGAGAACACCCCTTACTTAACCGAAAATTGTTTAACAATGCCTCTTATAACTTCGCGAATATCGCTGTTAGTAAGTTTTTGAATCAAAGTTGCGTAAAGCTACCGATGTATGGATAAATTCAGTTTAAGTTACGTAAGAGAGATTTCAGACGGCTTACGTAACGCTAAAATTTCTAGGGAGTGCGTAATCGTTTCGATATCATATTCTACTCAGGGACATTGTTTTCAAACCAATTTCGTAGTGATATATTTTTTAAATTATTTCTTATTTTAGTAACTAAACAACACAGAAACTCCCTTCTTATGTGTGGCAGTTTACGGGCAACAGAAACCTTGCCAACTATCATAATTATATGCTTAGCTAGATGGCATCGCATAAAACGCAGAGTGCAGTTAAACACACGTGTTACCCTGACGAGCGTGCGTTCATGACTGGCCGCGTCCGGCGCAAATTGTAGCCTAGAATGCGGGTAGTCGGACAAAACCCAAATTACGGGTAAATGGGACGATGTAATTTGCACATCGCTGGTGAAAGTGCTTTGAGAGGAATTGCTATTTACGGCCTTTCTGAATGTCGGGCAGTGACAGTTTGCGCGATATATTTGAGGAAAGCTACTGATTTCTTTATACTGTGACTTTTATTTCATGCTTTGTATAAGGTCTATTGGACTAGTGCGTCTTCTCGGTGTTGGTTATTTACATTTAAAATCATTAATCCTGACCTGCCTGTAAATGTACATGTCTATCTTTTTGCGGTGCTGTTCATCCAAATAGTGTATGTTACAGAAACAACAAATAACTATATGAGATATAAAATATTTGTATACATTCACTTAAATTTCACGCAGCGCCATCTAGTTCCATACTAAGCATAGCTATGGTACAGATAACGGATACAATACTTTTTTTTGTAAATATATACATATTAACAGACACAGAATAAACATTTATAGTCGTCGCAATATACTTGTCCTGAGAGGGAATCGAACCCCGACCTCCAGAAGTCAGAGTTACTATCAAATGAACTATGACGTCAGTCATATATCTCGATAACTTACTATAGTAGAGATAGAAAAAGAACAAAATTTTGAATAATTTTGTCCACAATTCTTCATCAACATTGTATGAAATCCACATCCAAAGCCAACAGCTGCACTAGCTGTTAGAGTGAGTAGGCAACACAAAAGCTGACCATTAGTTGGGCTCAGCAGGATTTTGACGTGAATGGGGGCTTTGCGAGGCACAATGGTATTCACATACAATCTACTCTGATATGTGATCATAGCTCCATGGGTATCCGTGTTCATGCGGCTCATAGGTTCTTGATGGATTAAATAGAGGTATGCACTTTAGATTTTTAAAAACCTCCTAAACGTAAGTGACTTCTTGTTTTCTTTTTCTTGTTTTGTTTTGTTTTCTCCTTGAACACGAAGGAACTTGAATAAGACGTGTCATCCCCATCTCGGGTGTTGGATATTGGATGAGTACAACTCAGTGTTAGATCCAAAACTTATATTGAGTCGCATTACTGTTGTCATGGGCGGGGGTCGCCACTTACAACGGTACCCACACCCTTTCTCCAGAATACAGCGATGCGAGTGCACCACTGCTTGGCGGCAGATTACCAGGTGTGGAGGCAGTATTTCAACGGGTGAACTCTACAAGTTCTACTGCTTCTATTTCTAACTTCATAACAGCACAGCAAAGTTAAAAGGAAATGCACAGTATCTACTAGCTTCTAATGTTCTATTGTAAGAACAGAAGCTAATTTGCGACGCCAGCTGCCACGATATTCTAATCAGGATTTTCTATCAAATATTTGTAGTCAAGACTTGCCAGTTTCCTCGCAAAATTATAAATTGCCATTAAAGTCAGTAAACCCTACAAAGCTGATTTCCGCGAAATGCTAAGCCTCAATGAATCTATCTGATAACTTTCCTAAACTGCACAAAATAAAATCTTTAAGAGAAATCTACAACAGTAACCCTCCTAACTCAAATTTTATTAAAAGCTCAACAAGGACGTTACCAAAATTTAATCATTTCCCGCCATCCCCCAGTGGCGTAGGAAATAAACGTTAACATCTAAAAACGTTAGTTTTCGAAAACCTTGGTCCCAAGTGGCTAAAGCGAACTCTTTTTACGGTGATGGAGAAAATGTCGCTTAAAACTAGCTTAGAAAAAACCCATGCAATCATTTGTGATGGTATTGTGATCTATTGATTCTATATTGTAGATTCGTGGTGACCCAGGGGCACAGCCGCCGACTTTCAATCTGAAGGTCGCTGGTTCAAACCCACACGTGCATAAATGAGTTTTTTCACTTGAAAAAATTATGTTCGTGACGGAAAACATCATGAGGAAACCGGCATGTCTTGGAACCAAAAATTCGATGACATTGTCACATGTCTACCAATCCGAATTGGGCTGCCGGGGTAGATCAGAGCCCATTCACTTTCAATTATCGAGAGTAGGCCGGTGTCCCTGTAGTGGGAGCATTAGAGGCTGGTACGGACACGGACGGATTCTATATACTGCATTGATATAGTAAGAAGAAAAATATCGTGTTTTACAGCTCCGTATATTAGTAGCATGGAGGTAAGAGATCAAATGAAACCAGGTTCCCGTTCCAGCCGTGGCATACGTATGAGGAACATAATATTCTTGCGATTAACTTATTAATATATGAACATGGTACCCAAAATTTATTTAGGAATCCATGTTCAAATTTTAGGTAAAAAGTTAATATATTTATAAATAGAAATATTAAGTTACAGGCGTGCGAACGCCTTCATACAAATTTCAAGTTAATAAAGATTCATTACAAGATAGCGTCAGTTTTTGTATTTCTTATGATTAATGGATGTTATAGTTTTCTAGCCAAGTTCTTGACATTATTGTAAACTCAAGACCAGACATATAATATATAAAAATGTCTAAATATATCTGCAGAGTAGGCAACGGGGTATTACCATTAGGTGGGCCGTAACCCTGTTTGCCTACGGACACATAAATGTAGAACAATTTCCGAGTATTTTGATTACAAATTATTGTAATATACATTCCATTTCGTTGCCCGTTCTTTAACGTGGGTCCATTTGCTCGCGTCCGTAGATGTATACCCTTTGATCCCTACACGTACCCCCGGGTGGTGCTAAAGAAGCAACCAAAAGTAGCAGTAGAACATGTGCAAGATCCGTCCAGAGAGTGGCATCAGACGTATCACATCCGTCTCGGGTGATGGACGCAGCAAGATGAATGCGACAACTTGTAAGATACAAATCTTATACTGAGTCGCATTACTGTCGCCCATCACTTTTTCATATAAAAAAGAAGGTACAAGCCTCAACCCACTGTGGGTTGAGGCTGCTTCTGCTATTTGATATCCCTATGCCCTACTTCAGATCATCATATTAACGTATTATTATCCCAATCGGTTAAGTACTTTTGTGATTGCATAAAAAACATCCACACTATATAATATAATAGTTATAATCTAAAAACCAGCTTGTCTCTCATTCATCATTAATGCCTGCACGTTGTTTTCTGATTCAATAAGTTATATATTACACCTATATCTTCAAATTATTTATACAATATCACCCTAATCAATAATATTATAACCTCATTCTTCGAAAATTTATATAAATCATAGGCCGGTACTTAAAAACATTATTTGTCACAAGTGATTTTATTATTAGCAGGATTTTCCTTTAGGAGCCTGAAAACATCAATTTTACCAAGCTACGCTCATAACATACCCTTACCGCCAATAAGCTAAGCCCAAACAAATACAAAAATGTATCGTTGCAATTCCCAAAAGGACGAGATGCCTCCATTTCCAGTCCAAAGTCAATATGTCTGGGATATGAGTTATTTCTCCATAATGTCGGCGTCGCACCTCGAGAATTCCCAAATAAATAATAAATACGTCAACTCACCACTCCTGCCGCAAACTCCACGTAGGTATTTGTGAATTTCCTACCTTACTTTTCACTTATGTTAAAAACCAGCCAAGTGCGATTCGGACTTCATACTGGCAATTTTATTTTAAGATATTTGTTAGTTTATCCACAATAATAACACAATATTTTGTGCAATATGAATATGTTATTGTTTACGGTTCAAAAGCTACGGCCCTTTGTAGGTAGGAGAGGTAGGCACATTTAGGCTTAGTGATAGTGGACTCGAATACCAAGTGTTTCGTATCACCGTATTTATTTTATGATATATGTTATAATACTATATCCATGACATAATATTTTGTGTAGCTATCAGTCCACTACGGCTGATTCAAGAGATTTATGAAATTTTCCCATGAAATTTCTACGAGACCTATACAACCTATTAAAAAAGGAATCATACAAATTGCTCCACAGTCAGCCAATATACTATCTGGTAACAAACATACAATAAAATAACATAATCGAAGTAAGAGTCTCCACCATTTAGAAAGTCGGTTAAAATTAATTCGGAAAGAGCTTTATTAAAATGTTCATGTTCAATGCTTGTATATTACCCATTTAAAACCAAAGCGGTACCTGTGGCAGACACATCCCCCTGAACGGCACTTAAATGAAATGTCGATTTCAATAACAGTTCATTGAATAGAGTTACCTCATAACATTTTTATTGTACAATACAGTTTTTCCACAGACGGGAACGTAAAACTTTCGATATTGGTTATTTTCAGGGATCTGAGAAAGAAACGTGGAATTTGGAGGTGGTATCAACAAGTTTCAAAATATCGTTAACAACGAATGCTGGCACTGATAAGAATGAACTCAGCACTAGCATTCCTTTCGTCGCAGGTATCACGGATGCATACAACCATACATCCAAATACAAGAACACTCAGGCTCATCACATGGATGTTTAAGAGAAGACATCCAAACAGACATCTACTCTAGCGAAGAGAGACTAAGCTACACTAAGTCGTTTAATCTTCATGCAATAGTAAGAGATAATGGTTCGATCATTCGGCTTTTTTATTTTGTAAATATCATAGGTATTCAAAGTATTATTAAATGAATGTTTCACCAAAATTTCAGCCGATGCATTTGGGCCCACACTATTCCGTTACACTTGGGTATTAGTGTGAAATTAGTAATAATAAATTAATATCCACAGATTTTTCACACAGCGCTATCTAGGTCCAAAAAATTGTACTATGGTTACCTGATACATGATAGAATACTTATACAGTACTTTTTCTTAGAAATATTACACATAAGTATGTTACAATTTCTTGCACACCACAAATATAATATTATATATACTGTACCCAGAAACAGAACAAATATCTTTCGTCACACAAATGCTTGTCCTGGGTGGGAGTTGAACCCATAACCAGAAAGCAGAAAGAAAGCAGAGAAACTACTAATTGAGCTGTGAGGCTGTACTGTTTAATTAATTGATATCACAAAGATTACTAATTAAAAAAATTAAAAACAAACGTATTTTAAGGGCACAATTTTGTCCCATACTTTTGTCTCCACACTCACTCTAACTTGTTTAACTCTTCTTACTTGTAAGCAAGAAAATCCTTCTTTTCAATTGCTGTAACTTATGCGTAGCAGCGCCTAACTGAAATATTCACGTTCCCGTTCAATACCGCAGTTGAATTATTTTTAAATCGTGTTTTATTGGACCTCTAAGATACTGTCTAGTGTTCGAAGCGACCGCTACCGTTGTTGAGGTGAAGTGACTCGGAAACTGCGATTATTGAAGTTGATTACACTCGTATCAGATATTTTGTATTTGAGTATCGAATGGGGTAGACACCACTTATCTTCTCCATGAAAAATAGATCTGAGGAGAGTTATTGTACTATTTTGCGTTCTAAATAAATTTATGGCCATGGATATTGACGTTGACTTCCAATATGTGAAGCTTTTGCTTAAAAAAATATTTACGCAATATCGAAGAGAAATATCGTGGAGAAACGAGCATTTCCTAGAATTCCCGTAGATTAAGGCCCATTCATTCTCACTTATCGAGAGTACGCTGCTGTGAAAATACTAGAGGCCGGGACGCAATTCAGATTAGGGAATTGTCAATTTATTTAGGTAATTTCAAAATGGAATTAGAATTTATGTTAAAATCTATCAACTGTCAACCACTAGGTTATAAAAAGAACTATTACCGTTCAAATCCGTCCCCGTACGTACCGTTTAAATTGTACTCGTATGTATTTCTTTGCTTTTCTTTCTGGTTGTAAAACCGCTTGAAATTATTAACATAGATGATGATCTGGAATAAAACAGGCTAACTTCGTCCCGATTCCCAGTACCGTTAGCAGAACCACGGGAAGGCATTCGTTCTTCATAAAAAAGCAACGTTGAATATTTATTAATACTTAATAAAGTGCACAGAATGAGTTTAACACTGTCCCAGCTGAGGGTTCCGTCGAATGCGCAAACAGCATTAAAATTCATGTGAAACGCGTGTAAGCCGTAAAGGCCGGCAATCACCACAGACTGCGCTTAAAAGCCTTGAAATAATTCAAAAAGGCACTCGTTAATGCAGCTTGAATCTAACCTGAAGCTGGTTTATCGCCGACAACAGCTCACTTTATGGCAGATCTGCGACATGTACAGTCAGCGACATCATTCGGTAACAAGTTTCTTGCTTGAAAAGTTTTACTGTGGAATTTTTTTTAGGAGACGTGAACGTACGATCAAACTGTCCAGAAATTTTCTATGAATTATTTTTTGCAGGTACATATTTTTGTCGCCCAACAGTAATGCATTTATTTAATTGAATCTTTCGGGATATAATAGGTGTGTGAATATGACTCCGCCCCTTTTTGTCAAAATAAAACACATTTGTTCGCTTACAAAATTAAAAAAAAAATTATTGAAAGTATGCTCCATCTGCAGCTACAACCTTCGCCCATCGTTCAGGTAGTTTTCGTATTCCTTGCTGGAAGAAGTCCTGGTCTTTTGAGCTTATCCAGTTGTCAATCCAAATTTTGATACTTTCACATGAAGTAAACTTTTCTCCAGTAAGGTCTGTCTGCATCGTCCGGAATAGGTGGTAATCCGAAGGAGCTATGTCTGGTGAATATGGCGGGTGGGGTAACACTTCCCAGTCCTGTCCCTCTAAATATCTTTTTACGACTTCTGCGGTATGCGGTTTGGCATTGTCATGCTGAAGAACTAATTTGTTATGTCTATTCACCCATTCTGGTCGTTTTTCTTCTATGGCTCGCTTCAAACGCATTAGTTGTCGTCGGTAAACTTCTCCATTAATAGTTTCAGAGGGTTTGAGCAACTCATAATATACAATACCTTTCTGATCCCACCAAATACAGAGCATGACCTTGGCACAGTGAATATTTATTTTTGGCTGTGATGGGCCTGGTTCGCCTGGTTCGCCTGGTTTCACCCAAGCTTTTTTGCGTTTAGGATTTTCGTAGTGTATCCATTTTTCGTCTCCTGTGACTATCCGATGCAAAAATCCTTTTCTTTGCTGTCTTTGAAGCAGCATTTCACAAATGGTTTTCCGACGTTCCATGTCTCTTTCTTTTAAATCATGTGGAACCCAGTCACCGGCTTTTTGAATCATTCCCATCATTTGTAAACGCTTTGCAACAGTTGAAAGATCAACATTTAATGCTGCAGCTAATTCTGATTGAGTTTGGCAAGAATCTTCCGCCAATAATGCTTCCAATTCAGCATCTTCAAATTTTTTTGGTGGTTTTCCATGTTCTTTATCCTCAGTACTAAAATCGTTATTTTGAAATCGTCGAAACCATTCCTTGCAAGTTGTATTAGACGGAGCATGCTCACCATAAATCTCCACAAGCAAACGATAAGTTTCCGCTGCAGTTTTCTTCGCAATAAAATAATGTAATAACACTTCCCGCAAATGACGTTTATTTGGAATAAAAACCGACATTTTCGAAAAGGTGAAAATAATTGTTGCTTACACTTCAACCAAATATCATAAAATGCGTTAGATAGCTGACATTCAGTACTATCGAATACAAGTATGGTCATTTATTAGTACACGTAAACAATACTAAAAACGACAAAGGGCGGAGTCATATTCACATTTTTAGTTAAAATTACGGGTCCAGGTTGTGTTTACTTTTGCTACTAGTTCAACGCTTTTTGTGCCTTTCAAATTCCTTTTACATATCATTATAGGAAATGTTCATATCAAGTTCTTTATATCTCAAGGTACCAAGTACCTTGCAATGCTCAAAATCTCATATTATTCATATGGACAGTCTGTTGCAAGCAAGCTGCTAAAACTACTGTTATCCTTGTAATCCGTGTATTCGAGAAATATGGGTCAAATCGATAACCAATTTTGATATCAAATGAGCTTCTTTGACAAGGATTAAGCTGTATTTAAATTTTTCTTTCCTTTTAGAAGCGCTTAGAATATCAATTTTATTATATTTTTAAGATATTTGTGATAAAATTAATATTTTATAACTACAATACATCTCTATCGTCTTTTTAAGAATTTACCAAATACCAAATTTTAAGATTGTGGATTGACTGAAAACTAGTTTGAAATCGACTTGTGATGCTGACTCTACCCATAAACGCGAACTTCGCTGACATGGAAAATAGTTTACAGGGTGTCTACCGCCACCGTCTGTTTATAGTGTTTATCTGTTTTAATGCTCGATAGCGTCTTATCTCACAAATAAAACTTTATTCCCCATTTTTAGGGAGATTTTACGGGTGACGCTTGAGGGTTGATCTGTTTGTGCACTGTGATTAAGAGATTTAGGAGTTTTTAATGAGTTCTCCGTAAAATTTACGGTGTTTTAGTGTTGCACGCTAAAACTCGAAGTGTGGTGGCAAAATTAATTTTGTAGTAGTTTTGGGTTTGATGTTTTATAAGGTTATGAGATGCTTTGATTTAATTTGCTCAATATTTTTCGTAGTCAGTAAAATTTTTAATGTCTTGCTTAATTTTTAATATCTTGGTTCCTTAACTTCTATAAATGAGGTTGATTTCAGATGCGGAAATCAATTTCAATATTTTTGATTTCACCAACAATACCAATTTTGGTAAAAAAGGGAAATTGCTTTTTTATTGTGTTTAGTGGTTACCTCCACCCATAACAACAATAAGACTTAGGTATTGGACATAATAAGACCCAAGTCGCATCGCGTCGCTCGCGTCACCCTAGACGGAGATATTATTATAACGTCTAATGTGCCTGTGATTTTAATTGATGTTAAAATTGAAATGTGATAACAATCCAGATAATTGTCAGTGTGAAAACGACTTAAACTCTTTTAAGTACTAGGCGTCACAGATCAGTATATAATAAAAGCCCAAGAAAAATATTATGTTCGTTCATCATACAAAACTCGTGGAGTTTGTCTGGATGTTCGTTACTGATCATTTGAGTTAAGTGACTTTCCACCCGGGTCGTAGTTGGATAGCCATTTAGTGGCATTTCAACTGAACGCTTCCGTACTTATATGTAATGGCTGTAATAAGCTTTCAGGCGGTTTGAAAACACCGACAGCAGAGTTGGCCACATACCCACACAAAACCAGCAGTAGCAGCATCATACATGATGTTACCTCTGAGCAGGGATCGAACCCGAGACCCGTCACATCAAAGGGACAGTCAAGAAACTTACAGTGGAGCCGTAATTAAAAAGTCATAGAATAAGTCTTGTTTTTAGAATTCATAGAATAAACCAATTTTTGCCTCTTTTACTGAATGGGGACTTCACAATGCAGATGGAAACATTTCAATCGTTTTAGAAAGCGATTGCCGTATAAAATTAGACAATAGCCCTGCCCGGCCCGATATCCGGTGAGGGGGCAATTTCCGGATGTATCGGATGTATACAAATTGCAACCCTCCATCCCCATACTACTGCCATTCGTATTCCAGTAATGCTCAATTGACAACCTAAAATATAGCTAGTTCTTTAGTAAGACAAATTAAATACACACTTATCAATTGAATTTCAATGAATATACTGATTACTGAATTCTCAATACATCAAGGATAAGCAGATCTTGCTTGAAATCACTTTTTAACCGACTTCTAAAAGGAGAAGGTTAACAATTCGGATGTTTATATTTTGATCATATATGTTCACTGATTTCTCCGTCAAAAAATATGTCATCCAAGTTAATGAAATTGCATATTTTGCTGCTTTGAACGTATTGAAGTTGTTTTTTTTTTTTTTTCAATTTATTATTCAGTTTGTTGTTGCTTTGGGGGTTACACTGTAGGGACAAGAGGTGATAGGGTCAGCCAGTTAATCATATTATTTTAATATAATGACAGTTAAATATTCTTAATCCTATATCCAGGACAAATTTTTGACATTCTTCAAAAAGGGAGGATGTTCTAATTCGCCTTTTTGCATAACACCAATGTTCAGTCTGTTAATTGTTTTTTTATGCTACTAAAGTGATGGAACGAGCTTATTTTCAGTGCCACTTCATCCTACTACTATTATAAAGGCGAAAGTTTGTAAGTATTTATGTATGGATGTATGGATGTTTGTTACTCTTTCACGTAAAAACTACTGAATGGATTTGAATGAAACTTTACCACAATATAGCTTATACATCAGAATAACATATAGGCTACAATTTTTGAGGTTTCTAATGTGAGGTCGTAAAAAAACACATTTTTTGCGCTTACATTGCAAACGCTGACTGAATCCTACAAGATAGATCAAAACCTGAAGTCCACGCGAACGAAGTCGCGGGCAAAAGCTAGTCCATAATAATAATACTATGGTTACTCATGTTCTACCGGATGCAATTGCGTCACTGCCTGGCACCAGGTGTGGTTGCAGTACTACTTCGGACGAACATGGAACAAGTGCGACTGCTACTTTAGGTTGTTCCTTTAACACCACCCGGGGGCTACGCGTGGTGGACTCAAAGGGAGTGCATGTTTCTGCATACATAAATAAAATAGATTTTTTTATTATTGAATTTTTTTTCTATAAGTGGTTACATATTTCCAAAAATGAGTATTTTTTATATTTAGGGGCATAACGATGCCCAATTTACTTGAACCTGCAAAATCCCATTGCAATAATAGATACTCCACACATCTCATATGCTCATTCAAGTAGTTCATTATATCTGCCCTTCCAACCCTCGAGGTCACGAGAACACTACCCCAGTATACCCCGGCTTTGGGGCAAAAAATGAATTGTCCTATTATTACGAAATCCTTGGACATTCTTGACATTTCATTATAAGGTATTAGTTTAAGGGCTGCGTTTTACTATTTTGTAAGTGATTGGGTTAGATTTGAGGACATCCAGTTCCTTGTTTACCTTATATTCACTGACTGGACTCATAGCTTAGTTGGTGGTAGCTCTGCCTTCTACGTTGTAGTCATACATAGAACATGGATGTCAGTTGCTGATCAAAATCAGCTGCCAATGGTATTCATGCGCATCATTTCACAACGGTTGCAACCATTTTGCTAATTCTTTTATGTTGTGTTTGTAATTCTGTCAGGTTAAGGTTTGTGAGAAAGGATTTTTTTGGGAAACTCATGTGAAACACTGAAGTCCAGGAAAAACTGGAACCACATTTTTCTATGGAATTTTTGCTGCTACGTCGTTTGATGGCTAGTTTAGAAAAAAACCTTTATAGGTATCTACTTAATTTGGTAAATTATAATAGGATTCGACATGACCGACAACGAGGAGTGGGACCGATATCTTAACGTGCCTTCCTAAGCACGGAAGCGTTCTGTACAAACGCCACTAAACAGTCACCCATCCAACTTCTGACCGGGCCGAGAGTTACCTAACTTAATCTGTAAAGAACAGCTTCGAGCGCTTCACGAATATTTACTTATATAATTTGAATATCACTTTTGTATGGTTTACTTACGCTTGTGTATCATAAGCAAAAACTTGGAAATCTGCCAACTTATCCTATACTCGTATTTCCTAGGCTGTTATGGCTATCTCAATCGTACTTATTATGTAATGTAAAGGTATGAAAACACCCAATAAATAAATATTCATGGACATTTCACACAGCGCAATCTAGCCTCAAACAAACCACTGATCAGATAGTCACTGATAGAATACTTAAACCTCATATTTTTATTGTAAATACATTTTAACACAGAGAAACAGAAAAATCATTACGTAATTGTTGGGCCTAGGTGGAAATCGAAACCATGACTTGCAAAATAGAGATACAACCAACAATATCGCGGGGATACTGAAATGTTTAGCCACTCATGCCTCCGGCCTTGTAACTTTGTGTTCAATATGCCTTTTTTTTCTAAACTGACCTTTAGCTGTTATTCACATATAGAATTTCATTTCACTGTAACTGTGTTACACTGGCCAGTTCATAGACCAAATTTTAATGTTCCTTTAAACGCATAGTATAATAACCAAAAAACTAAATCTCTACACGTGGATTGTATTAAGCCTGCCTACCCCAGTTCGTTCTTTAAACGTAAACAAACGAAAAGAGCTACGTGAATATCAAATGAAGTTTTTCAACTCTGTTATTTCAGAGGGTCTGAACAAAAATATGCCCGCCTATAGCCGTGGTTTATAAATAAGTTATCTGCTTGAATATAACTATGTTATGTTGTTATAAGTACTTGTAGACCAATACAGAATAATTTTTAAATAAAAAGCAATTTGTATTTAGCATTAAATAAGTTACGTTGATATTCAACACATTGGAACTATTCAGTAAGTTTGGCTCTCGACAAAGGAAAATAAACGGACTTTGATCTACTCAAGAGTTCAATCTCAATTGGTACGAGTAGATGTTTAATGTATTCGAATTTTTCGTAGTAGCAGATGCCGGTATTCTCATAATTTCATCTTGTGAAAAAGCATTGGTGCACGTGTGGCTGGTTTGCATCAGCGACCTTCAGATTGAAAGTCACCTTGTTCCCCTGCTAGGCCATCACGATCTTAATAAATAAGTAATAATAGTCTTTAACCACTTCTGTCTGACGTCTGAGATCTCAAAAAAATGTGAAGCACTTCTAAGAACAAAACTAGAAGTTTATTTTTAAAATCACACCCAATTATAATATATAAAGCAGTTTCGGAGTTTTCGAAGCTCTCAATATATCGATGTACAAAACCTATAATAATTCGTACGTGTCTCAAGATATCGGTTCTCAACTCAAATATGCTCGACGTAAGTGAATAAATAGGTAATTCTACACGGTGCTCTGTCGGGTAGCTACGCGACGTAACTGAAGATTTTTGACATACCTACGGATGAGTAAGTGCAATTATATTGCTTTTTTTATGAGAGTATAAACTAACGCCTATTATGTATTCGTTACTGTAGCGTGGTATCAACGCCGTTTGATAGACGATATATGCTTTCTGCCAGAACTTTTACTCAGAATAGATGTTTGTAATTAAATTACTGTTACCTCAAGCTATACGCAGCTACGTTTCACTGCATGTCCGACCCCAACAAAACTCATTAGATAAATGAAAGAGTTCACAGCCGATAATAGGCCGCGCGTGATGATTGATTGAATTGCGCAAGGAGGGTCTCATACAAGCAAACCGTCGGTATAAAGAATTTTATAGAGTAAACGGGATAAATGTGAGGGACAAAGCCATTGGTTTGGCTCACTTGTAGCCAATTGCCAATTGCCAATGGCCCAGGGGCACAGACGCCTACTTTCAATTTGAAGGTCGCTGGTTCAAACCACACGTGCACCAATAAGTTTTTTCACTACAAAAATTTATGTGCGCAATAGCACGTTCTCGAAACGGTGAAGGAAAACATAGTGAGGAAACCGATATGTCTTAGAACCAAAAATTCGAAGAAATGTGACATCTACTAATCCGGATTGGGTTCCCATGGTAGATCAAAGCCCATTCACTCTCTCTCGATTAGAGTAGCCCGGTGTCCCTGCAGTGGGAACATTAGAGGCTGGTACGGATTGATTTTTTAATAATTTCTATATTATTTATTCTATATATTATCACCAAAGTTAAAAAATATCGAACACACTTATATTTTTAAGACAAGCAAGAGCAAAATTCTTTGAAGGGGCTGGTTTTGAGCGCAGTAATGTAATTAATTTAAAGTATTTGTAAAGGTAAAAAGATTTTAAAATACTGTTTCTAGACTAAAGTGTTTTGGACTATCCTATGCACATCATTTCTAAAAGATTAATTCTAAAAGTTATTCTGCATTCTGTACGTAAGTTAAAAGCAGTTTTCAATCCTCATTACGCTCATTCAATCTTATACGTCTCGCCACAAGTTGTGATTGGAAAACAAAATGCAACGTAAAGTAACGTCCGTACCAAAAAAACAGATCGAACATCCTGCGAACGAATGCCACTGTTAATGGTTAAAGAAGCTTCCAGTTTCAATTTTTATATAGTTCCTTCAGTTCAGTGTTGAGAAAGTCTAAGATGATGTACTAAATATTATTTAATCAGTCACTTGTACTCCATAACAATCAGAACGAGATGGATGCCGTTAAGTTATGGTTTGGTCTACTACCTATATAACCGATCCTGTATATTTTTTCTAGCGATATTTAAGTCAAATTTACAACTAATGACGTTTTTTAATTATTCAATTGTTAAATATTGTTGTTTCTTAACATTTTGGTGACAGAGTTGGATAAGAATTTGTAACAAATACCATAAAATGTACTCATGTCCACAACCTTTCTTTTCTTTCTTTTTCTATACCATTTAACCGTAAGTTGCGCCATCTCTAGTCAATTCTAAATACATTGCCGTGAAAAGCCCTTATTACGAAGTAACCGAATGTTAGCGCTCGTTCGCTCGATTGGTTTGGATGTTTCTCCCTAGTCTTAATGTTTTTGGGCTTAGTCAGGACTGGAATGTGGACTTAATCCACTTAGAATAAAAGCGGTAACGTCTGCCGTATAAGATCGTTTCTTACGGTTCTACGGTATAAAAGGGATTTGTACCGATTTATAAGCTGTATATTGGTAGTTTTGTGGTAAGGTACGACTTAATGGATACTGGAGCACTCCCTGGCTTAGGTTGCATTTCTTGAATAAATAATGTTTGTATATTCCTACAAATATCTTAATTCATGTGGATACGAAGACCGCAGACCGGGCTCAGTAGCGTCTATGATGATATAACACGTTGACAGCTGATTCCTAATAGAATTAGCTGTCAACATGTTATTTCATATTTTCACAACAAACAGTTTAAGTTTGTCGCGAACATATTATGGTAAGAATGGTTCCTGTGGCATCGCCCACATGGACCGAGAAAAACGTAGGCTGATTAAAGTATCTCGTTAACAGAAACACAAGGAGAACAAACTTCATGCTCACCACACAAAGTGTGCCCCGGCCGGGAATTGAACCTGGAATCCCTCGAAGGCAGGCCTACTACCCACTAAGCCCAAAGCCATTTGATTTAAATATTATATTTTTTTTAATTTTGGTTTACTCGTTAGTTCTTAAAATATAACACTTTGCTAATAGAATCAGCTGTCAACATGCTCAAGTTAAAACCAACAACCGCTCACAGCATTAACCAAATGAACTTACTACAAAGAACAAAGTTTTTAAGTTGAATTTGAACGTCTGCCGAAACTTAAATTGGGAAGTGAAGTTTTGAATGGTAAGGCCGTGTGTTGTTTTGCCGAAATGGGACTCTCACGAGACCAGCTATCTGAGTTGGAAGCACTTTAAACTTAATTTCCTGGATTTGATGGCGTTTGCTTTGACGTTGCGTTTTGCCGGAGTTTATTTAATTTTAATAAGTTATTTAGAAACAGGTAAAGGGATTTTAGAATCTTGTTCTGCGACTGACATTATTGCCGTGGTTTAAATGGTGACGACATTTCATATGTAATGTTTTAATTTTGGAAGATTTTACCGAGAACCTTCTTATTATCGTGTAAAGGAGGAAAAAAAATCAGCAATTCATAATTTTTTTATACCTATATGCAATAAAACATGTATGAGCTGTAGTTCTGTCGGAAGTGACCTGCTGAATTAAACTTCTTCAACTCTCGTTCTGTTGAGTTGGAATTACTTTAAATCTAATTTCCTGACGCTCCTGGATGATTCTGGGCATCGTTTGTGGAAGATTTTATTTGAAGGTTATAATATTAACGGGTTGTATAAAGAGTAATGTGCACTTTATCTTTTTTTTTATTTTTTTTTTACGGGCTTCTACGGCTTCTTCTACATTATGGTAGTATGTTTTTTCCAGCTATCGTCACCCTGAATTTCACATAGACAAAAGTCTATGTGAAATCCAGGTCCCATCCCGAAAAAGTGAAGTATTCCTATAGGATGGCCAACCACGGATGACACCGCAGGGGACAGCAAGTAATTTTAATATAAAAAGAACCAAATATAATATATTTTTTTTTATAATAAGAGATTATTTATTTACAAATAAAATTTAAAAAAAAAACATCATAATCTTACAGGCTACTTATAAAGAACAAAAATGTAAAAATTATAATACAATAGAAAATTTTAATTTTGAAAATATGAATTGAATTTTTTGTTACCTATCGGACAATATCGAAATTCCAAAATTACTCGATCGCATCTCATTAAGGCTCGTACAAATAATAACGAGCACTAGAATATTCCGGCAAACTATTTTGAAAACTCGCTAAAAACATGAAGCCATAGTTTCCTTATTTAATTTTGCATAGCGTTCGCATTTTGTGGCGTTCTTTCAAAGCATGTATAGTTATGAGCGACCACCAAACTTTGCCCGTGTTCATTAGAATAGAACTTAGGCTTCGTGAAACCAACTTCACCGTAATGAACACTAAAAGGAGGTAACTTTGGAGTTTCAAATTTTAATACCCGCTGGCGAACGCTTTAGGAATTCGTACGGATTTCATAGGTAGAGTTAGAAATCCAATATCCTCTCAACTTCACCAAATTAACTCCTGGACTGTTTGTCTGGCTTTTGAACTGCCTTCATAATATGATTGCGACATGTGAGATTTGCAACAATTCGTGTATTCATTTTCTAGTTTAAACGAGTGTGTCTGTATTTTCTGATTTTCTTTTTCATCTTTCATATATCATTTAGATTTAGATTTCTCTTTTGGCTTTTGACGATACAAAGTCTTATATTATGTACAAAATTGTTAAAAAAATATGAAATGAACTAAAATGCAAAGATACACCGCCGCCATAAAAATTGACACAAATCTTTTATAGTTCATTTCATTTCATTCTAGTGTCGCCTGAAAGAAATGGGTGCCAGCGATAAGATCGCCCGTGGTTCCGGATTTAGCGTAATATAAAATTATCCTATCTTTTATGAATATCTCGGTGTAAAATGAAGAGTTTAATTTATTAATTCATAAATTACATCATGCTTTTTACCCGTTATGAAATGATTTCAAAAAGGTGGATTATGAAATGATTTCAAATCGCCTGGATATGTTTTTTTATGTTTGTTACGCGATTCCTTTGCCAATTGCGGACCAATTTAGCAGTTTATTTAATTTAATAGAATATAATGTATATTCTATTAAATTAAATAAACTGCTAAATTTAGCAGTTTATTTAATTTAATAGAATATAATGTATATTCTATTAAATTAAATAAACTGCTAAATTGGTCCGCAATTGGCTAGGTGGCCAGAAATTTCGGGAAGAAACTCCGCGCCCGAGGATGTAAAAAAAGCAAATGAAAGTATTCAATTTTTAAAAAGTCAATTGTTACTTTTAAATAATTTTATCATTAGTTTTGTAATTTTTGTATGAGTAGTTCACATAGTAAAGTGGTTTTATTTAACGTTTAACCAAAGTTAGATTTAACTTCGTTTGAAGTTGAAGACGGGTCACGCCCTCAGAACTTTTTATTATAGTTATCATTATACTCATGATAATTAACGACATAACCAACTGAGTGAGATTCGACCTGCAGATTAAATTGTATTTTTTTATGGTTTGTTAGAATAGACGGCTTCGTGGCTTAATTGGTAGTATCCTTCAATGAAATTTTGTATTTAGTTAGAGTTTTACCAACGAAATTACCAAAATATCCGGACGAACAAAAAAAAACTGGACAAAGTGCGAGTCGGACTCGCGCACGAAGGGTTCCGTAGCATTATCTATTTACAAATATCGATCAAAAACGAACAAAAAATTAAAAATCACTTTTTTGTATGAAAGCCCTCTTAAATATTTATTTGATTCTGTTTTTTAGTATTTGTTGTTATAGCGGCAACAGAAATACATCATCTGTGAAAATTTCAACTCTCTGAATATGAATACACCCTGGTGACAGACGGACAGACGGACAGACAGACAGACAGACGGACAGCGAAGTCTGAGTAATAGGGTAATTACATTTCCTGTTATTATACTCCCGGAAGGGCAGTCACAAAGCATCCCTATTTCATAGCATCATTGTAAAGGAACGCCGACCTGAGTGATAAGCGTTGCCTTCTCAAAAATAACTCAGCTGACGCATTCATCTAAGAAGTTATCATATATCAAAGGAACAAATCTGTAATTCTGGCTGAATAAAATCATACTAAATACTATAAATGTCTAAATCTAATAAATTCCATAACTCCTGTTAAATTTACATTCAAGCGGTTTTAATTTAAAAAGATCTTGAATTCAGCTCATTTCGTTTCGTACTCAATAAATATTAAATATCAGACCGACGGATCCCTTTGAAGTGTCTGTAGCGAAAGGGTCGACAACTAACCTATTGTAACTTCTCGAATTAAATTCCTCTGCCAACCAACTCATTTAAAATAATAATCGTACCACAGTTTAATCTACTTTGAACGCGTTTATCCCTCGTAACCATGATTTACTGATTTATAATTGTAATGGCAATTTCATTTGTAATATTATTTCCTATTCTCTATTTTTATTGTTTGTATAAATTTGAAAACTTGACGATTTAGGCCTTAAAAAGGTTGATATTTACTCTTAGTTTTTATAACAATCTACTTTAAATATTTTTTTCCAAGTACGTTTACCTATATTAAAACATTTCTTTTTTGTAAATGGCAACATTCATTCATTCATTAGACTTAAAGGCCCTAAAAAGGTTGATATTTACTCCTAGATTTTTTAACAATTAACTTTTAATTTCTTTTTCCAAATACTTATTACCTATAATAAAACATTTCGTTTTGTAAATGCCGCCCTTCATTCGACGTAGAAATTTATTAAAAAAGTTTTTTTAGCTATAAGACGTATATAGTCATTTGTTACCTAAATATCTTTATTCATATATTGTATAAACATACCATTAGCTACAATTTAGGTAGAAAATTATTTTTGGCGTCCAACTTGGATCAAAATTTACGCAGAAAAATTAAATGTGGGTAAAATAATATTGCAGTACAAATTAAGTTAACGTATAGCGATTAAATATTTGAATTAAATAGCCAAGCACTATTAATTCAAATATTCATTATTTCAAGTTCAAGATGTCCCTAAGTCCACTAAGGGATTTTATGCACTAACAACAGTGCTGCTAAAACCTGATCATCGTCCATGGTTTTGTGTAGGTAAGACATCTGTGTGTGGTCCCTTAGTGTATTTTTTTCAATACATATAATAGCCTAAGTCCAGTGATTGCAGTACATAAATCCCTAAGTATCAAAAAGTTCCATAGTCCATGATTTTTCACTGTAGTGTCACTAAGTAGAGAAACCGTCATTTTTCATATAAGATTTTCTACGAACATATTCTGTTGTGTTTTTATTAATTGTTAAACAAGCGGCCGTTTTTTTAATATTAACATTAAAAAACAGCAAATACCACTACTAAGTTAGGCATATGGGCGAGCACTGTTTCGGTAAGCACCCGCATAGCCTTATCTGAGATACGACAGCCGACTAGCTAATGAGAACGATCGATACACTCTTATCGACACTCGAAACTCCGGTTATGAAGGTAACCATTTCCCCTTGCGGTAAATGTCCCCCTGTTTGCATTGTAACGGATGCCCATTCTAACCGAGAGTTTTATGAAAGATTTAGGAGTAGAATAAAGCGAGCGATACGCTCTTACCAATAAGATTTTTTTTTTGTGAATTTGTCACGGAACGAGCTGAAAGATCACCTGGTGGTAAGTGGCGACCCCCGCCCATAACAGTAATGCGACTCAGTATAAGATTTGGATCTTACACTGAGTCGCAACCTGCTGCGTCCATCACCCGAGACGGGGATACGTCTCATGCGCATGTGATTTCACCGGCACCCACACCCTTCCACCGGAACTCAGTAATGTAACCACTACTGCTTGGCGAGCTTTACCTCAAAGCTCCGTCATTTATCAAACGACCGGTTTTTTTTTTTACTTAAGGTTTTTTCATATTATCTTATATTTTTTATTAAAATCGTTTCAATATTTAGATTGTTAAAACAAAATAACTAGAAAAAATTTGTCACTCAAATAAACGAAATTGCGTGTTTTGTTTTCTTGTGACTTTTTTCTTCGCTCATTGTATACCGACTTGGATGTATCTTTTTAAGATAGTAGAGTTTAAGATACCCCGTGAGGGTGAGAAATAAGGGATGAAAGTACAGAAGTCCTTTTTTTCGATTTTGTCATTTGTACTTTGTAGCATTCATTCATTTGTACTTTGTATGTTTTTATGCCATATTAATTCAACTGACTTCACACAAGTTTCGCTATTATCAAAAACCGCAAGTTCTATCACATTTTTGTACTCAAGAATTTTTCAAGAAACCTAGTTGACTATGATCATTTTGGTTTCTGCAATAAATTATGAGTCAGGCCATGAGAAAATTTACTTAATTACATAGGTTTTTGGCGAACCCAACATATTATAAGTTCAATCTTAATTCAAATCAGATAAACATAATGTTTTGGTAATATAATTGGCTCGCAAAATAACACCACTTAGACTTGACATGTGAGTAGCGACATGAATACCAAGGTACCTGAAATTATACGCAGCCAAAAGACGTACAAGTGACAGCGATACTATTATTATAATTGAAACTATAGTTAGTTTCAATTAATCGTATCCCGTACCAGTTCCCACTGCAGGGACACCGGCATACTCTCGATAATTGAGAGTAAATGGGCTCTGATCTACCACGGGAGCCCAATCCGGATCGGTAGATGTCATATGTCGTCGAATTTTAGGTTCTAAGACATGCCGGTTTCCTCACGATGTTTTCCGTCACCGTTTCGAGAAAGTGGTATTGGCACATAAATTTTTTCAAGTGAAAAAACTCACTGGTGCTCTTGTGGGTTTGAACCAGCAACCTTCAGATTGTAAGTCGGCGTCTATTCCCCTGGGCCACCACGCTATTAATCGTGTAGCTGGCATGTAATTATCGAGTAAATTTTTATTCTAACATATTGAAGTAATGGACACGAAGATTTTATTATTTTTAGTTACGTATTTTGTCAAACGAAACTATAAATACTTTTCTGGTCCAAACTACGAGTAGTAAACTTATTTTTGTCCGTACGAATACATTTTTCCCATATAAATTGACATAGTCTATACATGCTTTCCATTTAAGCTGTTGGTTATCTAATTATTTAAATGAAGCATCTCAAAAGATAAGATATTTATTAAAATTTATTGATCAGTATTTGACGATTATATTTTTCAGATAAGTTTGTTTGATTTTAATGTTTTTACCCAATTGTACATCAATTTAAGGCTCTAGTTTTCTTGAACTAATGTTAAAAATACTTGTTTTTTTGCCGTAAAATTCTTAAGAATTTTTATTTCGGTCCCATGCTTGTTCAGGATTTGTCAACTTCCATATATATTAATTTTACTGTTTATAAGTCTATCAAACTGTACCACATTTTTTTTTTCAGCACTGGAACCATGTTTCAATTAACACAGTGCCTTTAAAACGCTGGACATAAAAATAGCAACCCTAAATCCTGTAATCCAAAGCACAATTCATTATACCCGTTTTATGTTGCAGAAAATTAATATTTCAGCAGAATTTTTGCTGAGCAAGGCGGGAAATTTAATATCATAAGTCCCTCGGTGGTAATTAGCGGGAAGGGCTGCTATCTGGTGTTTATTAGCTGTTAATAGAATCGCGAGCACTTCGGGCTCTTTCCAGCGCCGACGGAAGCGGCCAACCTGTTGCCGACGGGAACGCCTTCCGCCCATCGCTAAACAACTTTCCCAGCTGACTTTGAAAAATTTCCTGAAAATTTTTACGACATACCTTGTCTCCTTAGCTTCGGTACCCGTCACAGGAATCGCAGCAATATTGCAGAGACGATTTTGTTTAAAACACAAATTAATAAACTACCAAAACTAAACTACAAAACAAGTAAAATTCTCATTTTTTAGTCTTCATAATCCTAAACTTTTATTTTCAAAAACAAATCATAAAATATAAAATCACTACGCAAATAAATCGTCAACATTAAAGTAAATTTAAAATTTGAAAAATAAGTAACTTAGGAAAAATTTCGTTTTATTGCGAGCGGCGGCGGCAAAGTTCGTTGGGAAATTCTGAGTGAGGTTCTGAATGGTGGTTGAGGAGAGGCCAAGAGCCAGGCGCGATGCCGCCGCCGCGGCGGACTACAGAATGATAGCGGGCTGGCAGACCGCCGGCCCCACCCCTGGCGCCTGCGCCCAGCTCCTCACCCAACGCGCATGACCGACATCCTACCCAAAAGTGGAAAAGTGACTCCTCCAACGTAGATACACCATTATGTACTAAATAAATATTGTACCGTAATAAATGTCGATACCGGCCCATCATTTTGACCTAGTTGACGACTAACACACCCCATTTGAATCGCGGTGTATCGATGACAGGCGACGTCCGACCGCGAGTGTTGCCAAGTGTCTTCACCTATATATCCGATTTACACGCCCCGTCGGCACATAGCCAACCACTCAAAATATGGATTGTTTATTTTATAAGTTTGCCATATTTTTTATGGTTCACTATCGCGTTGTAAAGTTCTCTGATCCCGTTGAAATATCCATTGCGGAGTGAAGCCTCGTACCCCGATGGCAGAGATTGAAACATGGACATTATTTCGTTGTCAGATGCGAGGAACACACGCATCTCGAAAGCAAGGGGTACACCGTTGTTAAAGGCATAGTCTACACTGTGGCCGCAGTGCGCTCGGCCTTCCAGCTCGTAAATGCTGTTATTCGCGAAGAGATGGATGCCGCTTGTTCTTTGGTTGACTCGCAAAGCTACTTCTCCCGCTACTTTTTCTAGTAAGTTTGCATTACTTGGGCCAGTCTTGGAGTATGCGTGGGGATACCCTATGGAGTGTCCATTTCTCCTCACAGAAAGATAAATTTTAGTATTTTTTACATGTTTATCAAGAACATTTTTGATGAAAATTGTTTCATTTTCGGAATTGGGTTCGGTGCCAGGGAAGGTAGGTGAGAAGATATTTTCTGATCTCTGACAGGAGCTCCATTCCGTATCGAAGTTCCGTGAGATATCAATTCCAACACTCAGGCCGTTTTGTGTTGGTCTATAGTTTTTTCTCCATTTAATTCGCTGAAAAATAAGTCAAATGATTCTAAACAGAACATAGAAATAATGCAACCAGCTTAGTAACCACAGATTTGTAAGTTCTTATGCGGCAGTATGATGTATCTTTGATTGCGTTTCTCGATTAATAATGATATCAAAAATACTTACATATCTTGCATGCTCCATCCCATCGGGGTTAACAGACGGCAAAATGACCCACCGTACTTTGCGAATCATTTCGTAGTATTCAGCACAGGCTGTTAGCTGCTCTATGACGTAGAGTACCAATTGAACCGACTCGGTCCCAGCCTCTTGACCAGCGTCTATGATGAATGTTGGTCTATCTTCAACGTTACTTTCACTTTTGGGTTCTATTAAAACCTTAAGTTGATAAAAATTAAAACTGAGTTTTCCTACTTGACATGTATATGAAATTACATTATAATATTCGAAATATAAAATTTGTTGAAAGTTGGACAGAATTTGTTCTAAAAATCCTTTTTTTATGTGGCTATATTGAATGTATGAGCCGACAACCCGCACGATGCTATGTGGTGGCGTTCGTTCACACCAATACGACACAGATCTCCTTCTAGCATTGTCGCATCGCATCGCATTGCGTCCTTCGCTCTCACATGTATATACCCTTATATAGTCATATACCCTTTTAATTTCACCGTTACCCTACCATAGCGAGGTGCGTGGTAGGGAAATTTGGTAACAAGTGCTAGGATGCTCCTCGCGCATCAACCGGGAAACTCACGTGTAATCTCTAGAAGGCGATGAAACCTATTATGGATAAAAATATCCTTTTTCGAATTCTTTCAATTTCGTCTACTTCTTATTACTTCCGCTCCGTATGCCGCTTTAAGTATATAATGGGATTATTTGCCTAGGGGTTTATAGTTATGTTTGTATTTACCTCATAAAGTCTTCTTCCGTTGCTTGTAACATGGTCGAATGAAACATTTATGAATTTTGAACAATATTTTGCTAAGGCTTGTAGGAATATGGTAACCTGAAATGTATATAGCAAAATAAACACACAACATTGAAAATGTAATAGTCGGACAATTGGTACAGCAAGGTTTCAACTATTTTCATGTTTAATGAAATATGCATCTGCAAGTCGAATTAAATTTGCAACGATCTTTTACTCGTAAAAGTCCTCGAACTCGTTTACTTGTTTTGTAGTCGTAAACCGCGACAAGGAATTTCCAGGACACGACGATGATTCGGCCAGTATATAATCCCGATTCACAACAAACCGTGTTACCGCGACAATTCATAACCGATTTGGCTGATTTACACTTATTTGTGTTCGTAATAGTCCGGACAAGGTTTGTATAATTTAATTTTTTGGGAAAATCCAAAACATGAAAATACATGTCGAGTCAGCCAGTAGTTTGTTACTTAAATTTCAATAACGCTTTTTTATGTCTATATGTTACCGAACGAGCTGAGGGCCCACCTGGTGGTAAGTGGCGACCCCCGCCCATGACAGCAGTAATAAGACTCAGTATAAGATTTTGATCTTACACTGAGTCGCACTCATCCTGCTGCGTCCGTCACCCGAGACGGGGATGATACGTCTCATGCGCATGTGATTTCACCGGCAGCCACACCCTTCCACCGGAACACAGTAATGCGAGCACTACTGCTTAGCAGCAGATTCCAGATGTGGTGGCAGTACCTCTCCGGATGAACTTACTTTATATCGTTAATATCGACAGAATATATTTCTTGTAAGATAGGTAGGGTAGTCTCCCTATGGCGTAGCGTGTAATCATGTGTAATATTTTTTTATTATAATAAAAAATAAAATTAAAAAAAAATATAACTCGTTTACAGGATAATACGCGAGCGACACAGCTAGTCATACTAATATGAAATAAAATGGAATTGAATTTGAAATTTCGGCGACACTATCGCTGTCCACACGTCCGTGGAGATCGTTTCTTCAATTTCTGGACGTTACCCCAACGCACTACTTAATAATTGGCTGAATTAAAGATAAACCAACTTCATTATTTTCACCCCTTATTTCTCGCCCTTAGGAGATGGCACAACCTACCATTTTTTTCTTCTTTTTAAAGCACATTTAATAAAATAAACAACCAAATCCGTGTATTACGGACGAAGAAAATAAGGCAATTACATTCTTTTTCATGTCATTTTAATTTATTGTATATTTAAATAAAAACGTAACTATTGAACCGATTTCGATAAAATTTCAATGACAATTCCAAATAACAAAATATTTTAACCGGTTGATAAATTACGGATTTTAAGGTTATACATAAAATACAACTGAATTGATAACTTCCTCCTTTGGAAGTCGGTTGAATAACTCAGGAATATTTAGTGTGGATAAGTGGAAAAGCGTGGTGGCCCAGGGGCACAGACGCCGAATTTCAATCTGAAGGTTGCTGGTTCAAACCCAAACGTGCAATAATGTGTTTTTCACTTGAAAAATGTATGTGCGCAATACCACGTTATCGAAACGGTGACGGAAAACAACGTGAGGAAACCGGCTTGTCTTAGAACCAAAAATTCGACGACATGTGACATCTACCAATCCGGATTGGGCTCCCGTGGTAGATCAGAGCCCATTCACGCTTTATTATCGATAGTAGGCCGGTGTCCCTGCAGTGGGAACATTAGAGGCTGGTACGGTAAATGGAAAATATGTACAACATACCGTGCTGGATCCCATTGAGGCATTTTCGATACAAGATACTTCGTCGCCTTCCTTTAACTCTTGAAGCATAGTTTCGTAGCATTCATGCATGCGTTTGCAACTGCAATTATTGTTTTATTATTCTTAGTTCATTAATCTTAAATTATATGAGTGGCCTCACAGCTCTGTTTGTTGTAGCTTTGCGTTCTATTGGTCGTGGATTCCTATTTTTTTAAGCTTTTACACCTCAGCACTAAGATACCCTGTTTCGCAGACGGTATGGACAAACACAGAAACATAAGACAAACACCCATGATCCGAGAACAAACTTCATGCTCACCACACAAAGTGTGCCCCGGCCAGGAATCGAACCCGGGACCCCTCGCTTCGAAGGCATTTTTTTATGTAACAGAATTGACTTAAGGTTTTTTTTTGTGAATACCACCACCACCATAATTGATGGAACCAGCTGAGGGTCCACCTGGTGGTAAATGGCGACCCTCGACCATGACAACAGTAATGCGACTCATTATAAGATTTGGATCTTACACAGAGTTGCATTCATTCTGCTGCGTCCATCACCCGAGACGGGGATGTTACTTGAAATCATAAGAGCATGAGGATCTCGCTTATGCTCTTGTGATTACACCCGCACCCACACCCTTCCACCAAAACACAGCAATGCGAGTACACCACTGCTTAGCAGTAGATTACCAGGTGTAGACACATTCTTCTCCGGGCGAACTTCGTACAACTTCTACTGCTACTTTTTGTTGCTCCTTTAGCACCACCCAGGGGGACGTGTAGGGATTCAAAAGGAACTCACCTACGGACGCGAGCAACTGGTATAAAATATGTATATATAATATGAATTTACAAAAAAATATTTTATAAGTATTGTATTCTATCAGTTATCCAGTTCTCATAGTACAAGTTATACTTAGTTTAGGGCTAGATAGCGATATGTATGTCTGTGAATATTTATTATTATTATGAGTTATCTCGATGCTCAAAAATTTCATTAAACAACTTACCCGCATTCATCCGGTGATACATAAACTCTCGCTAAATGTAAAATTAAAAAGAATATTTTAAAACTTGAGGTAAATACTTTGAAGAACAATTGAGAAGTTGCACGTCACATTAATCAATATCGGATTTTTTGTTTCGCTTGGCTGTGTAAAGTTATTGAATATATCTTTTTTCCCGAAACTAGTATTCAACCTTAATAAAAAAAATCTATGGGAAAGACTATTAACTAAATTAAAAACTTTGATATGTTTCTAAAAAATATTTGTGTAAAATGTACCTGTTGAAAATATCGTTAGCCATATGAAAAAGAAATATTTCATCTTGAATAACGTATTAACATTATGCTCACAATCTCGACGCTAAAACGCAATTTGTTGCAAAGCTATAAAGACCTGAAATGGAAGGTTGTGGTTTTTATGTTACGATAAAAATACAATACAATTTTGAGTCAATTTTATTCTTATTATCAGTCTTCAAAAAGATGACAGAGCCAGCAATACTTTCTCTATTTTTTTATACTCTGAATTCATTCCTGATTTGAGCTCCAAATGTTCTGAAACCTTCGTAGAACTGCGGCAGTACTTTCTTTAGCAAATGTTCGGGGAATACAAATTCGTAACCGTCAGTCAATTCCATGGTGTAAGAGTACGGTACACCTATCGCACCAAAAGCGTAGTCATCGCTGCCTCCAGCAGCTGGATACCACTTTCCAGCGCTTAAAACTTTGAATGGTCTTCCACCAGCTCTTTGTACGGAACTTGACACTGCTCTTGCCAGAGAATCTAGCTTCTTCCATTCTTTGGGAAGCACTTGTCCAGTGTATCCCCAAGGATAAACAAGATACTGTCCATAGGAGTGTAGAGATACGTAAAGTTTCATTCTCTCAGCGTTCTCCATCATTATGTTTCGGACCATCTGGGTTTCAGGTTCGGAAAATGGTTTGGGTCCTGCGTAGGTCTCTGCGTCGCAAGGGTTTTTGGAGACTCCGCTTACAGCCCATTTGAAGCCGTAGTTTCTGTTGCCGTCCACTCCATAGCAATTAGCGTTTTTTGATCTTGTTTTTCTCCACATACGATTCTACAAACGATTAACAAAAAGTAAGAGCCAATTTAGGAGAATCAAGGAGGAAATAAAACTAGACTAGGAAATAAATAAAAAGTTAAGAAACCCGATAGTTCCCGGTGACCCGGTGAGTTCATCCAATTAATACTCACATTTCTACTGGACCGGGTGTACTCATATCCATCAGGGTTGACGACAGGTAAGATGTACCAGTCCACTCCATTCAGGTCTTTGCTCGTCGCTTCAGGATCGCTGGTGAGGCGGTGGATCAAGTAGAGTGCCATTGCTGGTGCCACCCATTCCCTTGCATGGATCCCTATTAAAAATCGGTTCATAATGCAGGATAAAAAAAATAATGACTTTACTGATACAACTTAATATTATACCACCATCTATAAGAACAAGACTTGATAATTTTGGATATGAAGCCAATATGAAATATTGAAAAAATATTAATTTTGCATAAAGATTCCGCCACTTAATATTATATCAACCATTGCAATACTAATGCTTTTTGAAATGTGAGTATTAATGTATTTTGTTTCAAAAATTACCTGCATCTATAAATATAATAGGGTTCCTTCCATTTGGATTAGAAGATATTTTGACCAGCTTCATTCTTCTGCCTTGGTAGCTCTGCCCAAGGTTCTGTATCTGCACTATCTCCGGATATCTTCTAGCAACCGTGTCAATGAACTCATCAATCTAAGTACAAAATACAACAAAACCAAAATATTATACGGTTCGGTTATTATAACAAAAATATCTACTGACCATTTGTATATTTAATTCGTATAAACGTTCAACGTGAGGGTCGCGACCCTCACGTTGAAAATCACTGGTATAAACCAACTTCTACTTCTCCTTTTTGTCACGCTCTATGCGTGGAATTATTTCTTCAATTTTCTATAGGACCAATAAGGTAATTACTAACTAGGAAATAATTATGAAAATCGGTTTACAAATGGCGGAGACAACGCTCAACAAACATTCTTTTTTTCGATGTAAACATAATCCAGCTCCAATATGAAAATAAATGTAATAAATATATTACAAAAAATAAATACTATATGAGTATTACATTAGTTATCTAGTGTTCAATGTACAAACTGCGTAGTTTGAGGCTAGATAGAGCTATGTGAAATTACCGTGTGTATTAAATCGATTTTTCCGGATTTTTATTTAACAAACAACTTCAAAAAGGGTCAAAGTTGTCATTTTATCGGTATGTCTTTTTTACGCGGATTTTTCACCAATCAAACGTAATTTTTTTTCGGTTTTAAATCAGTCAATTATCTACAAAAGCCATTGTGATTCGTATATTTGTTGCTTATACTATAGATAGGTACTTACGATAGCGTAAGAATTATATTCATAGACGTGAAATTGTCGCAATGTTCTTCTCGGATTCCTGTTAGTTACTTCCAGCATTCTGTAAAGATTTTTTTTATTTAATAAACTTATCCCGTAATAATTTTCACTTCAGTTAAAGTTTTTCTTTGTCATCTGCTTGGTACTTGGTCAGTTGAACCGCAGGGAAATCTGCCGTCATGTTTTAAACCAGAACACACCATTATGAGCTTGGTGGCAGATTCCCGTACAGAATCACTACTTGAGAGCAAGCTGCAATCCAGGTTTGGGTAGCGTTGTTTGCAGTTCTTAGAACTCGAATATTGTATTTGTATTTGTGTTGTGTACATCTAAGAATGAATGAATGAATGAATGAATGAATGAATAAATGAATGAACAGTTTATTGTACACCAAAACATATACATAATATAAATCTACTTAGATGTAGTACAATGGGCGGTCTTATCGCTGAAAGCGATTTCTTCCAGACAACCTTAGGATGGAGTTTTAATATGTGTTGCTTTATAGGACGGCGGTATACATACACAGTTTATACTAGTGGAGAATAAAGGAAACATACGATATGTTATACACTACCCTGATCCTAGTGCATAGTTATACTTGTTTTATTCATCGACATATCTACCTTCCATATCTCTGACGTTCCTCATACACCATATTCAAGTTATCGATAAAGGTCTCCATGAAGCCCATTCTCTTCGGTGGCACCAGAACATCAAGACTGTCATTGTATCCTCGACTGCCCTTCAGCACCTCAACTCCACCTTCAGGGTCCGAGAATTTGTTGATAGCTTCCATCTGATCGTCAGAAGTTGGGTACAGTCGCATAAGCGTGAAGCTGAAATATTAAACTGTATCAGCGTTTTTTACTTAAGGATTTTTCTGGGCGAGCGAGATTTGTTAGGTTTTTTTGTAAAAAAAAAATGCGTTTTTACAAGAAATACATAAACAGCAAAAACCTACGTTAACACAAACATTAATTCAAATCGCGAAATAAAAATATGTAAAATAATTGCTCGTTTAAAGTAATAAGATAAGAGAAGACTGAACTTCAATTTTTTGTAAAAAACATACGTTTTTTTAAGAATACCTGTTTAATGTTTTTTGGATTAGTTAAAAATTGCTGAAAATTGACTGGAGATATCGGTCATCAGACAATTTGTTATGCAAATAGATGCCAGACACCGTGAAATTGGCATGGAATTTTCTAAACGTAACCCAAAACAACATTGCGTTTCTAAATAACTAAAGATGTCTACAATCTATGCCACTTTTTATTTGAATATTTCATTTGGTAATCCACGAATTAAAATATGGATCAGTGACACTATGCATACTCCTTCGTTGGCGTGAGTACAAGGCGTAAGTTCGTGTGTGTAATCTTAAGCACCTTGAAGTCTAAATGATAATATTGACCATTTTACTTTTCAGTATCCCAAAATACAAAATACCTTTGTGGCTTAAAAAAAACTGGTTACCCAAAAAAAAATCAAACTCAAACTCATTTAGATCACAAGTATCGTTTCTACACGTGAAATGTAACTTTTTATTAATCTTACTATTATACTTATGGTAATATTTTTTTAGATAATTATTAAGTACTTACTCGTCATATTTATTTGATTCTCCACAGCCAACCTGCCACCACAAACCAAAGATACCTGTAATAAAAGAGAAAAAAACTTACATATGTAAAAAATGTATAAAAAATAGATAGGTTCTACCCTTCCGCGTCGAAGATGACATTTAGTTCAATGAACTTGTTATTAAAAAAATGTATTAATAAAAAAATTACAAAACAATTCGTGTATAAAAATTTAAACTTTAACTAAAAACTTAGGTGTATTATAAAATATTATTATATATTACACCTGATATCAAAGCCACAGGAATAGTAGGGACAAGCAGTATTGGCATATTAGTAATAATATTTTATTATTATAGTTTAAGAAGATTAGCTGCACCAAAATACCCCTTCTCTACCCTTTAACGTCTTTAACGTTACATTCGGCAAGCGAGAGCGCCCCACACCCGGAACAAATAATAATTATTTGTAGTACCAATTCCTCAATTAGCGTTTTCGAAAAATATCTTAATAAATATCTTGATTAATATTATAAGGTTCCGTATTGTAAGGTACACACAGAACACACACTTAGTACACAGCAATATTAAAGACACTCCAGCCGATTTCGGCTCGTAAACCGAGGATTCAGTAGCGCAGGTTGTATTTTTTATTATTTGTTATGATATCAGCCGCAGTAACGCAATAATTTGGGAAAATTAAAAGCCTTAAGGTTCCACAGATGCATTTAATTTAAGGTAGTACAAACAGACAGACGAGTTCCCTTTACAGAACGGAAGTTCCCTTTATTTCGGTACGGAACCCTAAAAATGGCAGTACTAGGTCCAGTGGCAGTGATTATGCTTTTTTTCGAATACACTTATAGATATGCGATTGGAAGAACTCCCGCTATACTATCGCCTAGATCCCATAAAAGTGTTCAAATGTTCGATATTGGTGTCACGACTCCCGAGAGAAGATTATTTGCGTTGAACGATTCTTTAATTTGTGGAGACATTTATCGTCTTTCTCTGGCTTCATATAATTGAGCCTTTACATTATAAGCGATCCAAGCGACTCCAGCGAGGCTTCTGCGGACCAAATTGGTACCAATTGATATCATTAGGTCGCCCTTTGATCGACTGAATCCCCGTCAATTTAATTTAATAAAACCGGAATATTTTCAATCGGAATTATGCATAATAAATTTTACTTGAAAAGGCCGCGTTTTCTTGATAAGATGATTGGACGTGGGTTTTTTGATGTCAGTTCTAATAGCTGTAAATTCTGCGACTTGTTAATAATTTTCTTGGCACTTGCGCAACGTCGGCCCGCGGGATTTATTTAATTTTACGAACAAAGTGCAATTTTCCTTGCTGTGGGAAATTGTGGAGAAGCGCAGATTATTTTTGTTGTTTACAAATTAAAATTACATCTATTTATTGATATACCTACCTTTGTCTTACCTCGTACTGGAACCACTTGAACTATGAATTTGAAGCAAACAAAATGCATGCATATGCTTTTGTTGAATTATTTGAACAAAACTTTACGTGTGCTCATGAAGTTTAGTTGGTTGTAGAACGAATGATTGACATAAGTACCTACATGTAAACGGAGTGATTTAATATACCAAATTAATGATTGTTAATGTTTCTAACCAACTGTACGCTATTAGAAAGATATTGAGTGAGATAGACCATGCAAATTTCAAGAGCCGAATCAAAATTATTAAAATTATAAAAATAGACTAATTTAAAATTACAGTAATTTTTGTTCATATTACTAAGTCTACTGGAATGAAATTGTATGTTTTTCTATCTAAACTTTTTTATTTCGCGTTGACAAACTATCCCCAGCTTATAAACCTAAAAAGTATCTTTTATCGAGTGACAAGTATGTGAAGAAAATCTAAAATTTTCTCATATATCAAGATTTTAATAAATTTAGTTATTGATGAAAATAGACGAGTGGACACGAGATTTACCTTAATGGTTCCGTTTTTTTCATCTAAGAAACCTAACTATTGTTGCCTGCCGTTTTATAATTAACTTCAACATATTCATACATAAAACTAATAATGTGGCGTACCGAATTAAGAATAAGAATGTGCAACGCATGAATTTATTAGAATTACTTCTAGTAATGCTAATCAATAGTTATCTCGAACTAAGAGCACAAACAAATAGTAATACCTATTTTTGTTACTAATTACAAAATATATAATACTTATTGTTATAAAATTATATATGTATAGCAAAATAAGTGGTTACCTCCAAAGCAGCGATACGTCTTAGTAGAAATTGTTGTTCTAAGAATTAGCAGAGGCAAGGGGCATTTTGTTGCACCCATCATTCGAAACGGAGACGTTAGGCTAATGTGGCTATGATTTCACCGCACCCGTACCCGTCCTCCACATAGGAACACATAGGTCAGACAAAATGTCAGACAGACATTTTAGGCTTCCTAAGGTACGTTTAGGTACGTTTTACCTTTTGTATGTATACGAAACCCTAAAACTATGAAATCGCTTACTGAGATCAACTCTTAAGTTCGATTTTGGGGTACTAATCTTCCATCCACGTTTCACTATTACAACAAAAAATAAGGCAAATAATTGTTTTGCAGATTCAGAAAGATAATTGTTTTCTTTTTAATTCCTGCGTAAATATAAAATTACGCTGGCAAATTATAATATATGTATATGAGCAGCAACGAGAACGTATGAAGTAGGAAGGCAGTATTATTTTCCTCGGAAACGGTGGTTTGCTCGCGAAAGCGTTATGTAGTGTGCAGCGGGGAGCACATAATACTGCTGATTTCCTCCTAGGAAAATGCATAGTTTTCTATTACTGTGCGGTAATAGACACTGGGGCTTCCGTTCTGCATCCCGCTATTTTGTTTATGTAGCCAGTAAATAGTTATAATAGACCATTTTCAAAATAAAATATAACCTAAATATATTTCGACTTACAGGGATATTTACTACGATTTGTTAGTTTTGTTGACGCATGAAACTGCGTCGAAATATCGGCAGTCAGTAAAATATGGTACATATCTCGGTGATTTGGAAAATAATGTATAATCTACTAAACAATTTAACAGCAGAAAACAAATTTGCTTCTATTTTTACGCTCGGCATAGTTTAAACTATCGGAAATAATTAATAAATCGGGATAAGTATTCCAATTACCAAAAAAACAATAATTTACTGATTAAAATTTTTTATAAACCAAATTCAATACTTTCATGCCTACTTGTATAGCCTTTCTCTAAAATGCTTAGTGATATTTCTATGGGACTCTCTCGACTATTGCACCCTATCAAATTATAAATAAAATGTATAAAATAAAATAAATTTTCATGGACATTTTATATAGCGCCTTCTAGCCCCAAACTAAGCATAGCTTGGAACTAGTTATCTGAATACCTACACTTTTTTTATCTAAATCCGATCACAATTGGCGAAGAAATCACGTAACAAAAATACGAGAAAAATAAAAAGCGGAATTGCGAACCTCCTTTTATTAAAGTCTGTTAAAAATACCACTTTAAGGGTTCAATTTGGACGATCTCATATTTAGGAGACTACACAATTAAAAGCTATGAAACAAGATATATAATGATCTCAAAACGGTGAACTTGAAAACGCCGCTTTAATTTTTCGCGAACACATTCATAAATACATGGTATTATAATTAGGAACCCGTGTAATTATTTATTTGGGGAATTAGATCTTGTACATATGTAATACCAATACTCACTGTTATTTGATTGGAGTTTCAATTTACCATCTAATTATTGGCATGAATTAATTTTATGCAATTATACCCGAGTGATATTTCAAGAATGCCTGAAATAATTATAGTATGTCCAGCTATCGTAAAGTGCGTTTTTTAAATGGCATTCATATTTAAGCAAAATCATTTATGGCCTTGTATTTCAAATAAATGTCTAAAATTATGTTGGTTTTTACGCGTAAGAACAACTTAAGTAAAGCTTGACCTTCCACTTTGAAATTCATAAATAAAATATTAGCACAAGTAATGTATTCAAAAAATTATCCGTGAACAAATCAAATCACGTTTTAAAATTGATTTCTTGCTCAATAATGATCCGGATCCCACTCTCACAGATCGAGAATAAGATTAGTTCCACAGTGATCAAAAAGGATTTCATATTGATGCGACTAAGACGTTCTCGCTTAGATGCTATGCGACGCATATCTTCATATGCGCTTTTGGTCTTATTCAATAAAAAATCATGCTCGGAATTGTCATTGGTATAAATTTTGTCGAAATTGTCGGATTATTTGGTACTGGAGTGTTGGCTGAGCTATTTGTGAGAAAACCTTTGACAACAACCTTATAATACAATACAATGTCGGCGATGAGCTCACCTCTGGTCTCGTCTATATTACTATAATTGTGTTATAGGTATACCCCTTGTCTTTTACCAAGTGATTTGTCAATTGCTGATATTGGCTGAGTGACCTATTGAATCTCTGTCCTCCTCTTTGGCGAAAAGACCTGAATTTATGTATAGAAACCCTGCAAGTTATTGCTTCGCCATTTGACTCACAAAAATCAAGACGAAAACTTACCGAAAACAAAAATAATCACACGTGCCATTTTTTATCTAAAATCACGAACACTTAAAAACGCCACTTCACGCACACTCGCGTATTTAATAACTTTCTCTTTAGGCACGTGTCACCTTTACACGGCAGTATCGAGTACTGAGATGCGCGCGCGCACGTTAGCCTCACGGATAAAGTACCATCGCCGTCAATAAATTGCTGATAAAACAAACTACCTCAGATGCAACCCCGTTAGTAGTAATCATATAAAAACACATATATAATAGTTCTGTTTTTATATAATATTATATACTTGTAAAACCTAATTCGATTATTAAACTGCTTAAGCTTTAAACAGGACAAACAAAATCATGAATCTTCTCCACTCACCACAACGCCAATGAATTTTTCACTATTAAACATGTCTGATCAAAAACCATATTTTCAAAACTCATGGAAAGATCACGAGGAATTCGGTATATCAAATAACTATGACAGGTTACAATGTAATTACTGCCAGTCATTATTGGTCTCTTGGTAGATTAAAGACGGTAGTCTATCTCTGTTAGCGAGAATAGAATAGAATATTGTTATTATTATTGTACACTACAACATCAAAAGTAATCATACAAAAATAAATAAAACAGATAGGTGACACAATGGGCGGCCTTATCGCTAAAAGCAATCTCTTTCAGGCAACCTTTGGATGGACAGTATCTATACGGATAACTGCGAACGGTGGCGTACATCAAACTACATACTAATATATAAAATAATACACAATCAAAATACACATATACGATATTAATAAACATACATATATACATACTTAAATATATAATAAATAAATACAATTTTGAATATGGTCATGAGTTGGATATTGATGATGGATAGTGTTTGCGAACCACGTTTATTAACTAGAGATTAAACTAAACTTCAAAACGACCACAAGAACATTTTTCGAAGCTGAGGTATTCTTAATACATAGAGTGGGTCTCTCAGCACCAGTCAGTAAGTTTTGACGGTGACGATACTAAAGTGGGGGTTTCCTCAAACGAAACGGTACATGGTCATCTTAATTACGAGGAAAGATTCAAATGAGTGATAAGATTTTTTAATTGTTTGCGTAATCTAATCGATCTACGTGGTGAAAACAATGCGAGCGTATTACTACTTCCTTGATTGTAGATATGAAAAAGTCATGAAAATGTATGTAATTAACAATTAGGTAAAACAAAATACACCAATGAGTAAACATTTCCCTGCATGGGGTTAAATGGCAGCATGTTGGAATTAAACTAAAAAAAATCATACCGGATCGGAATTGACGAGATGGCACTATGTTCTATTTACTATAAAAAAAACTTTTTTGTAAAAATATGCGTTTTTACAAGAAATACAAGTAAACTTATATAGCATTGGATCCGTTTCACATGATGCTCATGTGATTTCACCGGCACCCATACTCTTCCTCCGGAACACAGATGCTTGGCGGCAGATTACCAGGTGTGGAAGCAGTACTTCTCCGGACGAACTTTGCACAAGTTCTATTGTTTGTTACGTGTCGGATACGTGGGGATTCAGAGGGTACTCACCTACGGACGCTAGCAACATAAGTATTCATTGCCGGAAGGTGCGCTAGCGTTCGAGCAAGTTCTTCTTCTTCTCTCTTCTTTCTTGTGTGTGGCGGATTAAAAAAAATGATTGAAAATTGGTTCTGAAGCATGAAAGATTTCATTGGAATGTATTAATAAAACAATTTACTCAGAACATTTGTTTACTTACGAGTGTCAAATTAATTTCTATGAAACATGAAATTTTCTTACTTTATACTAGTTTTTTACAGCATTCCATTATCTGTATGAAATGTCAAGTACGAAGCATTGTCTGCAACGGATGAAGATCATCGTTGTCACCAACGACCGTTATAAGCAGAGCGTGAATGAACAATATCGAAACTGGTTTAGCGATGTGGTGACTGATAGTACCGGTTCATCCGTGGGAGCTGCCAATAACCATAGCTAGGATGAAAGAGCAAGTACATTTAGTTAACACTAGCTGTGTTCCGCGGTTTCACCCGCGTTTTTCTCGTTTCCGTGGAAACAGCGCACGCAAAAATAGGTTTTCGATTTTACCTTGTGTTACAAAATAGCAATTTTATTACGGATCCCTAATTTTGAAAAAAGGCCTATAGCCTTTCTCGATAAATGGACTACCCAACACTGAAAGAATCATTCAAATCGGACCAGTAGTTCCAGAGATTAGCGCGTTCAAACAAACAAAAAAACAAACACTGCAGCTTTATAATATTAGTATAGATAAAAAAAATCACAAACTAAGCATAGATTACTGATACCATACTTATAGTTAAACGTTTACACACACTTATACACAGATACAGAACTAAAACTAAACATTAAGAATAATAATGAGGCTTCTGTCGATTGGGACCACTAGTATTGGGACCGCGGTCCCAATGCCGCAATCCACGTCACGTATATTTGTACAGTCGTTGTCAAATACAGATCCGACAATGATTAAGTCGTTAATATTATTGTACCTGTAAATTTTAATGGCTTACCGACTATCATCTTAATTCCTTCGACTCATGGAAGCGCATAGTTCAAAATCACTAAACGGTCAGCCATCCAAATACTAACGGGACGAAGAGTTGTTTGACTTAGATGATCTGTAAAGAATATTTACAAAAGCCGAACGCTACTTCAGTATCGATCGTGGAAAACGTTACAAAAACAATTTATTTTATTTTCAAATTACAATAAATTCGTCATACAATTGATTGGTAACACAGATACTACAAGACTGACACAATTATTATAATAAATAATAACTATATGCTAGAATGTAATCATACAGTTCTGGTACTGGTGGTCCTCAGCGGAACTCTTTGGTTAGGCCGTGGTAACTCCCGGGCGGTAGATCTGGGGCCGGGCGGTAGATCTGGGGAATCTGCCGTCCGAAAAATGAGGTCCCCACCGGAGGATGGCGTGTTTCGTGTTCCGGGCACGCCACCATAGGGAGCTGCATACAGTGTTGGGGTCCCGATACGCGAGGACCAACGCCGCTGGGGCCGCGGAAGAGTGATTCCGTACCCGTAGCCCCAGCGTGAAGGCGTAGTGTAGGAACACCAAGGGGGTTTTAGTGTGTAATCCCCCAGCACTGCTATTTCTGAGTAGTGTTGGGGGTGAGTCACACATAACCCCACGCCTCCCCAAGGCGTGGGGTATGCGCTAAGTATTTCCCCCTTGACAAAAAAAGGCCGTGGTAACTCGCTTCGTGCGTGAGCTAACTGACATAGAAATAAGCTGTACCCTAACGGACTACGCTGGCAGCTGCCATTGTCATCATAATGAGCTTGGGAATACTCGTACCTCATCAATCTATAAGTTAACTGGATACAGGAACAATACTTTTGTTGAAATATGGGACGCAAAACTGTACCATGAACTGGCAACATAGGATTCTACTGTTTTTGTGTATAGTTCCGAGCGAGATCTTAAATAACTTCCTATTTGTTTTTTCCCTGTGTCACCATGCGTGCAATGGCTATTAATTCATTATTGAAATATCATAAAGTTTCAAATATATATTATATAATAGTTTCTCCTGAAATATTCATATTCCTCTTAAATAGAACTGGGTTGGATAACAACTCGGAAACAAACGGTGGTGACAAAATACTCATCAGGCAAACTGTAGCTAAAACCAAGTCAGATTCTATCAGATCGTGTCTTTATTATTTTACGGAAATATACTTTCCAGTTAAGTTAAGATTTCTGTAATGGCATACCAGGGTGAGGAGATCAACTGTTTCAGAAATTTCCTCACCCCAAGAAATGTCATCTCCATTCTCCATTTAGAGATATGGTCCATGGTGCTCGCACGTTGTTGTTGGTGCGAAAGGAGTCCCCAAAAATAGCAGTAGAAGTTAGCCCAAAATAAATAATATGTCCAAAAATAGCCAAGTTCATCCGCGTACTGCCGCCACAACCGGTAATCCGCTGCCAAGCAGAGGTGTACTCGCGTTGCTGTGTTTCGGTGGAAGTGTGTGGTTGCCGGTGAAATTACGAGTATTGTTTCCAAGTGACGGGCGCACCTCAGTGCAACTTGAATCTCCTCATACTTGAGTCGTATTATTGTTGTTAATGGGTGGCAGTTACCATTTAATATCAGGTGGGCCATCTGCTGGCTCACCTCATCTCCGTACCTCAGTCGCATAAAAACAGTATATATATGTATATTTCAGTAAGTGAAAATCATGGTTTGGTTTCAATTTCCAAACCGATCATAATCAGACCAATGTGACCAATGAAAAATAGTTACTAAACAAATATATTTCTCCATCAATTTTGTGCATATTGTGTTGCATATTGCAACACTACGTTTTCTTTCGATACCTACTAGTTGTGTTGTAATGGATAAAAGATAATAAAACTATAAGGCTGGTTATTCATCATCCGTTACTTTACTGGTTATTTCAGAAGACCAGATAGATCTTTTTCATTCTATACATAAGTCTCCTTGTCACTTCGTCGTTTCTTATTCGAATTCTTATCAAGAATTCTTAATCATTTTACAAACAACAACAACAACGTTAACACACTCATACCTCTGCACTAGGATTCCCTGTGTCGCAGATGGCATGGACGAACACAGAAACACAAGACAAACACCCAAGACCCGAGAACAAACTTCATGATCACCACACAAAGTGTGCCCCGGCCGGGAATCGAACCCGGGACCCCTTGCTTCGAAGGCAGGGCTACTACCAACTAAGCCACGGAGCCGTCAAAGTAACAACTACAAATAAATTGTTAGGCAGTCAAATATTTATTATGGCTAAACCGTTAATACACGAACAGTGATGGGTCATGGTGATATCCGTACCTAATGGTTAAACCTTCATCCCGATTAAGTATAGAACATGCAATGATAATTAATATACCACTGTCTGTTAAATTTTTATTCTAATCTATGTTTTTTTTGTGAATTGTACCTTAAAACTGATTACTAATATTACTAATTATGATTACTAATTTTGTCTTCAGTGGCGAATTAACGACGTAGCAAGAGTGGCAATTGCTAGGGGTCCCGCGCAATAGTATAAATATATCTACTTTTCATAGATAAACGTAATTTCGCTAACTAATTTTAAATGAAGCCTTTCAGACTCAAACTCAAACTCATTTATTCCTTTAGATCTCAAGTATCGTTTGGACACGTCAAATTTTACACACACAAGTAAACATATTCATGAGCATATAACGTGTCACAGGATCTCCTTAGGCACTTTACATGCACACAGATATGTCAAATTACAGTCAGCTTTATGTTTAAGCTAATCTTATTTTATTAAGTTTACGTCTGTTCCAACCCTAACCGACTAACCCGTAGGGAAGAAACAGACAAGGAACCCCTCGGAGACAGTATTACATATTCGCGAATATGATCCTGCGTCTAGAGTGGAGCAAATTCATTCCCAAGCCTTTTTGTCATCTACATAGGTAATCTGATATTTTATAGTAAACTTTTGCAACAAGTTTAGGTTTGATGACAGTTTTAAATTTATTTATTGACAGTAATTGAATTTCACTCGGGATTTTGTTAAAAAAGCGTACACATTGAGCTTTAAAAGAATTACCTACTAACCTTATGGAGCCTAGTAGTAGTGGGCACAGCGAGTTTATTTTTATGCCTAATGTTTACATTATGATTATCACTTTTCTTTGTGAACGTGCTCATATGTTTACGAGTGTACATCACATTCTCATATATGTACTGACATGTAACCGTTAGAATATTTATATCCTTAAATTTTTACGTAATGATTCTTGGGGACCTATATTGTAAACTGCGCGAGCAGCCCTCTTCTGCAACACAAATATGGTGTTGATATCTACAGCATGCCACCACAGCCTTATGCCATATGACATAATACTGTGAAAGCAGCTGAAATATACCAGCCTAGCGGTATCTACGTCTGTGAGCAGGCGGTTTTTTTTGACGGCATATGCTGCAGAACTAAGTCTCTTCGACAATCTTTCAATATGTGGGCCCCACTGAAGTTTATTATCTAAAGTTATTCCTAAGAACGTTGTGGTATCTACGAGATCCAACTGTTCATCTTTTACTTTAACATTTGTATTTGTCTGGACAACCAAGACTGGAATTCGATTCAGATAAGTAGATTTGTGATTTGATAATGTCATCTACTAGTTATTTGTTTACACACTTGTTCCACTATTAATCACATGACTTAGATTAATTAGTAAGGACTGGTTAAGTTTTCACTAGATATGGGTCGATCTATTTAGGCTTTACATTTAAAGATCATTAAAATATAAAATATGTAATACTTCAACGACTTTAGAAAAAGGAGTACGCTCTTAATTCGGCTGTATGGTTTTTTGTGTTTGTATTTTTCTGATTTCTTTATCAATTGTGCACCAATTTAATGATTCATTTTTAATTTGATAAGGTACTTCCGGGGTAACTTGTCCGGGATGACGGTTTAATAATTTTTAAACATTTATTTATTATGTTTACATTTCCTTAAGCTATCCATTTCCATTGAAGGAAGGTTTTAAACGTGTCACATACCTAACATTATAAACTACAAAAATGAAACCTTAACTTTCTTCTCATGAGACTGTTTATATGCACGACCACACGGTAATATCGTTAACATCGTAGCTGTCCACGCGCGATAGAATTGCATACTCGTAATACAACGAATGTTTAATTCAAATGAACAACTGTTACTAGCTATATTTACATTGTTTACTGAGCACACGTTTGTTCTGATGTACTAAATAAGTCTGGCATCGCAATGTATGACGCATATATTACAAAGTCGAGAGAAAGTGGCCATAATATTTGCTAAATAAAGTTGTCGCTTTGTTTACGAGATTTTTTTTTTTCTGTTGTGTGCCTTTTAGAGTTCTGATTGGAAATGAAAGTACCCACGAACCTTGTTAAGATGCATTTAATCGTATGTGTATGTGTATGTATGTATGTTTGTTCCTTTTGGCACTCTGGAGACCAAACGCGTAGGCCGATTATGATGATTCTTACGTCAATCGATTTATGTTAATCTTGCAAGTGTAATCATATGACAGTAATCAAAACTCATTATGGTAACCACCAGAAACCGTATTATGAAAAAAAATTATAATCTACGAAGTCTATCAGGTATATCAGGTTTTTGTTACTTATCATATTTCATTTCTAAAAACCATTTATGTCAATTTAAAGTTGGTTAGCAAACAAATGCAAGTGTATTTTTTATTTTAACACATAAATAAATAATTAACTTCTCATAAATAATCACAGAAAAAATTTTAAATATGTAGACAAAATATAGTTTTTATTTGAAATACAATTTGTACGCGGTCGGGTTTTTTTTGTATTTATAATTTACTTGTATTTTTATCATCTAGTTGTGAGCGGCATAAACCTCATTATGCTTGAGCTCATTAAATAAAGATTTGAGAACTCTGGTTTTTTTTACGTAATAAATAATAATGCATTCAATAGCGATATTTATCGCTGTTAAACGCATTATTTACAACTTTAGCCAGGTTGTAGGATTGCAACTGACGTAAATGAGCAAATAAGACTAGCTAAAACATGAAACTATGTGTAATTTGCAAACAACAACAACATATCCTGTGCATATCCTGTGCATGTAATGTGCCTACGGAGCTCCTGTGTCACATTAATATGCTCATGAGTATGTTTACTTGCGTATGTGAAATTCAACCAAACGATACTTGTGATATAAATGAATTTAAATTTGAGTTTCTAGTACCTTGTAATTTAGATTTTAATCAGTGATGAAATAAGCTATATTTAATTTAATTTAGTTTTTAAACAATGTCCAAACGATACTTGAGATCTAAAGGAAAAAAATTAGTTTGAGTTTGAGTGACTCTGAGTTTGAAATGACATCCAAACGTTTTTCAAATAAGATATCTGAAAAATACTATGTATTTATCGTCGTTTGATTGTATGCCATTGTACCTCTTTGGGTCCCGATTATCCGCTAGAGCGTCCGGGCAAATCGTATCTCCGTAGACCGAGACACTTTCTCGGTGATCCCTATGACGGGATCACCTCCAACTGTCCGGTGTTCTTGCCATCAGGTCAGAGTAAACACTCCACCATTGCACCGACCCCGCCGGCGAAGTCGAAGACTCTTTAACGGCTCGCCCTGGGCGTCCCGATCAGTAGCAGCGAGCCAAGCCGAGGTCCGTACCTAAGTGGTGCCCTGGGTTTGCTGTTACAATATTGAAATTTAGTTTTTAAGTCGGTCGAGAGCCTGTTCTCAACAAATGCCCGGGTAAAGGCCATTCTCCGGTCAAAAACATATTTACCGGTTAAAATATACAATTGACGATACTTTTTCGACATATATTGTAAATAAACACTTTACCAAATCCAAATATTTTCAAAAGGAATTTCGAACAGATATTAATCAAACAATTTATTTAAACATCATTGGCGGTCAGGCTCTTCCAAATGCTTTTGAGGATAACATCAATGACCCTTCCCCAGATCTCCTCTAGCGCGTTGTTCTCGAGATCTTCCTCGGTAGAAACTGGGTATTCATTTTTATATATCTGCATCACGAGTTCCATTGCATATGGGATCCCGTACACCTAAAATACGATCATAAACTAGATTCAGCTCTATGATATACTTAAAGAAAGTGGTAACTAACAGGTCATCGAGATTCGGTTTTGGGGGTCCAGTTGCTCATCCGTGGGTGAGTACCCTTTGAATCCCTACACGTAACCCCTAGGTGGTGCTAAAAGAGCAACAAAAAGTAGCAGTAGAACTTGTGCAGAGTTCGCTCGGAGAAGTACTGCCTCAACACCTGGTAATCTGCCGCCAAGCAGTAATACTCGCATTGCTGTGGAAAGGTGTCGGTACCGGTGAAAAAAAAATTAAAAATATTATTTTGGAATAATAATATAAATTGAATACAAATCAAGATAATATCATACCATAGAAGCATAGTCCACGCTAGAACCAAACACCGGCCCATACCAATTATAAAGGGTATCTACCGTGACAGTCATATACTTGAAGCTGGCGTTCTTCATCGCTTCCTCTATGTCACCTTTGAGATCCATGTATTTGTCGTCATCTGATTGTAAGTCTGTGTACCCCTTTGGGTAAAGAACTGCATCTCCCTGTAATTATATTTTGGATCAATCATAGATCTAACACACTGAGTCATATTAATCTCAAGTAGGAGTAGAACTTGGGCCAAGTTCATCCGGAGAGGTACTGCCACCACACCTGGACCTGCCGTTAAGCAGTAGTGCTCGCATTACTGTATTCCAGTGGAAGGGTGTGGGTGCCGGTGAAATCACATGCGCGTGAGGCGTATCATCCCCGTCTCGGGTGACGGACGCAGCAGTATGAGTGCGACTCAGTGTAAGATCAAAATATTATACTGAGTGTTGTGTTTGTTATTGTCAGGAGAAACTACTTATGAAAGAAAAAATAAAAAAAACAGTCTCAGACAACTCCCAGATAACCGCGAGTAACACCGCGGGCCACAGCTTGTATTTTATATAAATGACTAATATTCAGTCATATTAAGATACAAATAGAAATGTAATAAATTATCAAAGCGCAACAAAATAAAAGCTTATGAATCACCTCCTTTTTTAAGTCCATGAAAAGAAAAAAGAAAGAAAAATACTTTATTGACAACACAAAAAGTAGCTACAGATAATAAATAACATAACTATAACAAGTGAAGAGAGAAGAAAATAAATAAAAAGAAAAAATATTATAATATTATATAATAATACAGTAAATATTTCAGTCACTTTCCGGAGTCAATAGGCACCTAACTCAGCATGTGTTGCACTGACGGGCAGTGCAACGCTGGTATTCTGCTAGGGCCTGGAGGTGTTTGACATCACGGGCAATTAGATAAATCAAAAATAAACAAACAAATATGCGTCAATTACATAACACAGTTCAATATTTCACAAAAATATAAATTACGGAATAAATATAAAAACATTAAAAACAAGACAAAATACAAAATGTATTGGTGTGTGAATATGACTCCGCCCTTTCTCAACAGATGTCGTTTTTAGTATTGTTTACGTGTACTAATAAATGACCATACTTGTATTCGATAGTACTGAATGTCAGCTATCTAACGCATTTTATGATATTTGGTTGAAGTGTAAGCAACAATTGTTTTCACCTTTTCGAAAATGTCGGTTTTTATTCCAAATAAACGTCATTTGCGGGAAGTGTTATTACATTATTTTATTGCGAAGAAAACTGCAGCGGAAACTTATCGTTTGCTTGTGGAGATTTATGGTGAGCATGCTCCGTCTAATACAACTTGCAAGGAATGGTTTCGACGATTTCAAAATAACGATTTTAGTACTGAGGATAAAGAACATGGAAAACCACCAAAAAAATTTGAAGATGCTGAATTGGAAGCATTATTGGCGGAAGATTCTTGCCAAACTCAATCAGAATTAGCTGCAGCATTAAATGTTGATCGTTCAACTGTTGCAAAGCGTTTACAAATGATGGGAATGATTCAAAAAGCCGGTTACTGGGTTCCACATGATTTAAAAGAAAGAGACATGGAACGTCGGAAAACCATTTGTGAAATGCTGCTTCAAAGACAGCAAAGAAAAGGATTTTTGCATCGGATAGTCACAGGAGACGAAAAATGGATACACTACGAAAATCCTAAACGCAAAAAAGCTTGGGTGAAACCAGGCGAACCAGGCCCATCACAGCCAAAAATAAATATTCACTGTGCCAAGGTCATGCTCTGTATTTGGTGGGATCAGAAAGGTATTGTATATTATGAGTTGCTCAAACCCTCTGAAACTATTAATGGAGAAGTTTACCGACGACAACTAATGCGTTTGAAGCGAGCCATAGAAGAAAAACGACCAGAATGGGTGAATAGACATAACAAATTAGTTCTTCAGCATGACAATGCCAAACCGCATACCGCAGAAGTCGTAAAAAGATATTTAGAGGGACAGGACTGGGAAGTGTTACCCCACCCGCCATATTCACCAGACATAGCTCCTTCGGATTACCACCTATTCCGGACGATGCAGACAGACCTTACTGGAGAAAAGTTTACTTCATGTGAAAGTATCAAAATTTGGATTGACAACTGGATAAGCTCAAAAGACCAGGACTTCTTCCAGCAAGGAATACGAAAACTACCTGAACGATGGGCGAAGGTTGTAGCTGCAGATGGAGCATACTTTCAATAATTTTTTTTTTTAATTTTGTAAGCGAACAAATGTTTTATTTTGACAAAAAGGGGCGGAGTCATATTCACACACCCTATATTTGAGTTTTAGTTTTTTTTATGACAAAATTTCGTTAAATTTTATCATCAACTTTACCTTAAATGTCGTAAAGTCGTAGGTGCCGGGGTGCAAATGCATGTATGCCACAATTTTGTGACTGTACCGGTGAAATACATCTCGGATAGCTCTCGTCTCTGGTTCCGAGAATGGTGAGTCTCCAGGATACTGCTGGCTGCATGAGCTGATCTCCTTGGTAGTATTCCAAGCAACGTCAAAATTGCGGTCTAAGGCCACTCCAGCACATACGGCTTGGGGAGACATATTCTTATTCCATATTTTCGGAACGTAAGATTCCGTTTCAGTCTGAAAGGAATATAGAGGTATGAAAGATTTTTTTTCTATTTGATTTAGTGACGGAACGAGCTGAGGGCCCACCTGGTGGTAAGTGGTGGCCCCTGCCCATATCAACAGTAATGCGTCTCAGTATAAGATTTGTATCTTACACTGAGTCGCACTCATACTGTTGCGTCCGTCACCCGAGACGGGGATGATACGCCTCACGCGCATGTGATTTCACCGGTACCCCCCACACCCTTCCACTGAAACACAGTAATGCGAGCACTACTGCTTAACGGCAGATCCAGGTGTGGTGGCAGTACCTCTCCGGACGAACTTGGGACAAGTTCTACCGGTACTTTTGGTTGCTCCTTTAGCACCACCCAGGGGGTACGTGTTCAAAGGGTACACACCTACAGACATGAGCAGATTTACTAAAGAAAAAAGAACAAAAAAGAACATACTGATCGCTGATCTTGCTCAGAGAGAAAAGGTTAAATCCCTGTAAAGTGATTGAAATATAATAATTCAGAAATAAAAAAAGCTTCATACACTACTTCACACTCGTATCCCTTCACTAGGATTCCCTATGTCATAGATGGAATATAGAAGTGTATGGACGAGCTGAAGGCTCATCTGATGTTAAGCGGTTACCTCCACCCATAAGAGCACTAATACGACTTAGGTACTCCTCGACCCAAGTATGAAAAGACCCCAGTCACATCTCGCTGCGCCCGTCACTGGAGACGAGGATGTAACAAAGCCTTCCTGCAGGATGTAACAAAACTGGAATACTGCAATGCGTGTACGCCGCTGCTTGGCGATTATCAGGTGTGGTGGCAGTAATTCATCAGAAGAATTAGTTCCACTGCTGCTTTTGATTGCCCCTTTTGCATCATCCATACAGTATTTCTAACCAATGGACGCAAACAACTCAGTATCCCCTGAGTAGAGAGAATGTTAAGAATCATGATCTTACCAAAGCATAAGAGAAACCATCAGGATTGGCCATCGGGATCAAGAATATATCAAACTTGTCTAAATGCGCGAAATAGTACGACAGCAGTTTTCTAGTATAGTGGCTATACTTGAAAACAGACATGCTTTTGATCCCCATCACAGAAAGCGCATGAACAATGAATACGATTTTCTTCTCTGAGGCGTCATCGACATACTTGCTGTCATCTGCTCGAAAGTACTTATCAGTATCACGTTTTACTTCAGATACTTTTAATAAGATTATGTCGTTGTACTCTGCTGTGCGTCCTATTACCTCCGAAGATACGTTGGCATTGGGTATTCCGGATGTGAGATGTTCTAATTGTTGAGCAATCTGAAATATTTTAATTATGTACTTATGATTTCATTTGTCTATATGATTAAATGACGATTGGTACCGAGGGTCTTTACCAATTCGGTGAGTGACAAAATGAAAATCAATGCATCTATCTCGTTCTGTTTTATATATAACAGCTAGAGGTGAATGTAGATTAGTTTTTATTTTTGTTGTCATATATGTTTATTATTAATTTATTTATTTTACGAATTTATTGATTATTAATTTATATTATTATTAATTAGAAGCAAATAACGAATTAAGCATGACTTACAGAATATGGACTCAACCGATATCTATTCTCAGTTCCATTGCTGAAAAACAATATTTATTATTTGGGAACCGAATTACAGAACTTAACTCACTACGATTATACCAGATGTTTTGTCTACTAACTTGGTATCTGAAAATGCCCACACTTTTTGTTTGGGTTTTATCGGCTGATCTTCTGGAATGATCCTTGTGGACCTATAAAAATCTGAATGATTATTATTAAATATAATTTATTTTATTATTTTATTTAATTTAGCTTATACATTAACCCTAGTCCACCCTTTTCATGTGAACTTTTCATATAAAAATTAGACAGATGAGTAGTGATTTAATAAAAAATTTACACCCTGGGCGGAATATAGGTGCAATCAGAGAACAAGGATGGATGTTAGCCATGTTTGGTGGGACATCACCATTGATCTGTTCCACATTGTTCTGATGTGACTGCTTAGCCCAAAAATTAAGAAGAAGAAGATTTAAATGGTAAAAATACAGATGATTGGTACCACTTAAATCAAAGAGAAAATAGAGTTTTCAAAGAAGAACAGATCGTACATTTCTAGGTAATATTTTTTTTTGTAAAACGACTATTTTTATGTTATTAGAGTGGCGTATATATCAACATCGTAGCGCATAGGCTTTTTCACCTATAATTATAATATATAATTAGCATAGCGTGCAAATAGCGCGACCCGGAGAATACGTGTACTGGTATTTAGGAATATAATGTACTTGTCTCCAATAACAATTCAGAACTGTGTATAAGATTAATATATTGAATAAGGAACCTTAGTTTTGTTTCTTTTTTTCCTTTTTTGCTTCGTAGAACAGCCTTCGACATCTGGCTCGCTAAATTACTGTCTTTGGTACTTAGAATCTTCGGTTTATTGCTGACGTTCTTTTTGATTTCTTCCTGAGCACGAAACCGTGGCTTGCTCATGTAACTGAAATTACTGGGTAGCACCATTTTCTCTCGATGGCGTTTGGTATTATTGTTTAAACTAGACCCGGCTGGCTTTACTTTTTCTTGCGGAGATTTCCTGGAAATATCAAAGATTTTATGTTTTTGATTATGAAAAGATTGAGTATGTAGCGGCACGCTACAGAATATTGAATAGTTGTTTGCTGAATGGTAGAAAATGTAGCTGTTGGCGGCAGTCATCTCCCTCCCAATGATATGTGAAGTTGTGTACCTACTATGTAACCTGTTAATGTGAATAAATATGGAGTTAGATATAAATGGAATTGGATTTACCACTTATTTGTATCTACCAATCTACCATGAAACTCTACAAGTACAACAATAAATTATTAGTGCTTTAAATTTACATAGCATCAGTAGTTGTATAAATTCAAACTACTCATCAAAAATTCGTAGCTGAAAAAAATCCATCAAAATTTACTTAATAACCAAATGTTTCTTGAAGACCAAAATGTAAAGCCTTATTGAATATTTTCGTAAGTTATATTTCGTTCTTGGTAGACTGGTCTTTTGAGAACCCTGTCTGTCTATGTACCAACAGAATAAGAATAAATAAATATTTAACACAGTGCCAACTAGCCCCTAACTTAGCATAGCTTATAGTATGGGAACTAGGTACCTGATGGAATACTTATATGGTAATGTATGGTTAACACCCAGGCAAAAAACAATAGTTTTACTCGTCAACAAATGCTTGTCCTTAGTGGGAATCGAACTCACGACCTACAGCGCAGAAGGCAGAGCTACTATTAACTGAGTTAAGAGGCATGTCAAGAAAATTACTATCTTCGTCATGGTGAAAAACCATATGCAGATTAACTTACTCTATATAAGCACTGGAAGTCCGCAAGTTAAAAAGTCCTACCTTCGAAGCGAGGGGTCCCTGGTTAGATTCCCGGCCCGGGCACACTTTGTGTGGTGAGCATGAAATTTGTCCTGTGTTTCTGTGTTTGTCCGTGCCATCTGACACAGGGACACAGGGAATCCTAGTGCAGAGCTATGAGTGTGTAAACGTCAATATTATACTTACAAATTAGTCTTGCCTCGTCTTTCCTTATTCTTCTGGTTATGTTCTTTGGTGTTTGGATTTCTTTTAACTTCATGGTTCCTTCTAGCATCAAACTTTGGATCGCGTTGCCTGTCAATTTAATTACCACTCATCACCGTGCCAGGTTTGTGATATCTTATGCTAACAGTTAACGTTTTGATGCCGTCGCATTTCCTTTTCCTCACAAAGACATCTAGCCCAAAATGTGGCTATCATATACAAGAAGATTCTTTCATATCCGACTAGCAGTCCCGTTATTAGCCCGTGCAAACAAACAAACAAATCTCTTCAGCTTTATTATTTTAGAATAGATTGATGTCTTGTGTTTTTCCATGCCATCTCCGACACAGGGAATCCTAGTTTAGGGATATGAGTGTGTAAAGTTTATTTTTTTATTGATCTGAAAAGTGTATAGCTTTTATCGATAAATACCAGCAACATTGCTATGATACCTACAGACACCTGCTAGTTTGAATGTATAAACTGGTTGTGAGTCCTACAAGTGAGAGATAACGACATTAGCAAATAAGCACTAATGTTTAATGTGTATTGTTTTGCCCGGGACCATGACGCATGTAACTGCGTCGAAATATCGGAAGGCAACAAAACTCACAAATCATGGTAAGTATCTCGGTAACACGAATAATAATATTCATAAACATTCATGATAGTTTTAAAATTTATAATGTTTAAGGCTACAAATTTTCCTATTTAAAAGAGGCGACAAACTATAAAACATCTATCTATCTATAAACTATAAAACATATCACTACATAGTATAAAACAAAGTCGCTTTCTCTCTCCCTATATCCCTATGTATGCTTAAATCTTTAAAACTACGCAACGGATTTTGATGCGGTTTTTTTTAATAGATAGAGTGATTCAAGAGGAAGGTTTATATGTATAATACACTAGCAAGTCAGCCCGGCTTCGCACGGGTAGTTTCTGATACGACACTGATGCTTTACTACCGTGCGAAGCCGGGGCGGGTCGCTAGTATATCTATAAAACATAAAACATCTTACACAGATTTATAAAATGTGTGATTCGGAGGTGATACAGAAAACATATAGGTGTAAATGTACTTATTTGTCCTCACCAAAACTGCAGTTCGTCGTATGAATTTACTGAAAATTTACATTACAATAATTAGATAACTATATAGTTTCACATTCAAATATTGTTGATGATATGGTTTGTATGACATGACATATAAATTATTCTTTGCCGCGACTAGTAGATATATGTACAACAAGAAACAGAAACGTTACTCTTAGTACTAATTTAGATTATTTAATTGCCTTTTTTGCAATAATTGATGTTGTACCAATAAACTTATAACAGATTAACCAAACCGGCATTTTATTTGATATGAGACTGCCACACTGCCTGTATACCACTCGTATGATGATTTGAAAGGGGTTTCTTGCTCGTTCTCTCCATCGCGGGTCAAATAGGATTTGAACAAGCGCTTAACATAGTAAAATGTTCAATAAAGTTCTAAGCATTTTTTTAATATTTCAACACATAAATATTTTTGAATTTCATTCAGCATGTGTTGCTTGTCAAAAATATGTAAATATCAGTTTTTATTTTCGTAAGTTACTTAAATAATTTTGTGAGGAAGGTGCAATTAAAAGGCAAGACGACAATAGAACTTAGCGACCCACAATTAATTCAATACCAGGGTTAAAGATCAGAACGTGAGATCTTACATCGGCTAACGATTATTATCATTGTGTAAATAGTATTGATAAGATCTGCAGGACTTCTGAGTTTATAATCATTACATAGTCACCTACAGAATTGTTTTTTTTAGTATCTGCACCCAAAGAGTATATTTGACTTTACAAAAATGTATCAAGCAATCCTTTAGTTTTTATAAGGTAAGAATTAAGTGGTAGTTCAGATGTGCAGTTCAAATCTAGATATGCACCAATGACACTTCAGAAGAATAAAAAATAAATTGGATAATACCAAGTTTATTACGAAAACTTATCGTGAGCTGTATACCCAGGCAAATGTTTGGAGACCTGTCATGTTTGAGCCTTAACCTTGAGATAGCTATCTGGATCGGGTTCTTATGTTATTTCAACGCTACTCTCCCTTGTAAAGAGTAGACCGATATACCTCTGCAATGGGAACATTGGAGGTTGATACGGAATACTCACTCATACACACTAATTCTGTAGCCTGAACGTTTAAGTAAAATTGTTTAAAGCACTGGGAAGTTACGATTGAAAATTTGCATATGTAATGCAGTTTTACCTTCATAAATGGGTAAATAAACCGAGAACACAAATACGACAACGCAAAACTTAAAAATCATTCTCTAAACCATATCGAATCTACGCTGATTTGACGAACACAAACCATATTTTATGGAAAGCTGTAAGTTATTTTATAGGTGCGAAAACTACATAAAGGGTGTAAAACATAACTTTACGAAAAAAAAAACAGGATTTGTCAGAATTCTACATAAGTAGCTTTACCTTGTGATGACAATTAAAATCTGAATATAAATTGTATAATATAATATTATTTTAATATTTATTCTATTATCATTCAATCGTTTTAATTATAAATGTTAAGTAATGATGCCATTAAAAAGTATTCATTTGTATCTCCCTTCTGTTTGAAATACTACTATATACATATTTCGTCGAGTTCATCCGAAGAAGTACTGCCTCCCCACCTGGTAATTTGCAGCCAAGCAGTAGTGCACTTGCTGTGTTTCAGTGGAAGTGTATGGGTGCCAGTGAAATTGAGGCGTAACACTCCTATCTCAGAATGATGGGTGCAACGCGATGCGACTTAGCTCTTCTCATACTTTAGTAGACCTGAGAAGACTTTTTTCACTTTAGTCGTATTCCAAAGTATATAGTCCGCAGTAGTCGATACTAGTAACTAGCTGACCCAAAAGATGTTTTCATGTCACAATATGACATTCGGCCGTCAAACGATATGGTATTTTAATTTTTTCCCGATTTCCGACGAAAAAAATGATAGTATATAGTATTATATGAACTTTCAAAGAAATTATAGTATATTCCTGACTATTATGAACACAATTAAATAGAAATCCTCCTAATCGGTACACCTATTTTGGAGTTCTAGCGAGACTAACGAACAGCAATAGATTTATACAAATATGGATGGAGTAGTTACTACCGTGGACCACGAGCATGGCAGTGCTTTAATGGACCATTCCTGGGAATGTGAAGTGACAACTGGTTACTGGTAGGAAAATAAATTAAATTTACTTGACCGATAGAGTACTTATCTACACATATAATATACACTCTGTATATTTTTTGTAGTAAAGTTTATGTTCTTTGTAAAGAAATAACTGTTTTCTATCCGATATTTCTCTAATCCAAAGGTATAAAAAATAATATTTTGGGTCAATAATATTTTAGGTACCCACTTATAATATTACTTTAAATACTAACCTACACACCGTATCTTATCTATTCCAGCATCATAATGCTCGTGAAACAGTCGGAGGTCTTGGGGCAGTTTGAAAATTCCGACACCAGAGTTGGCCACTTAATCACACAGAAGAGAACAAAATGCTCCGTGATTCTTAACTAAACATACTAAAGCATGTTTCTAATATGTTTTGTGTACAGATATTCCATTTCACGAAGTCGTGAGTTCGATTCCCACCCAGGATATGCATTTGACGTGACGAACATAGATGTTTGTTCTGTGTATCAGAAATCTAAACCCCATAGTACAAGTTATGCTTAGTTTAGGGCTTGATTGAGTGTGAATTATCCAGGTATATTATGTCTATAATATTAAAATTAATAAGATAACAAACCGAAAAGTATTGATTGAAAATATTGACGAAAAAAATTAATAGCAATAGATCCTGTCATATTTTGGCTCCATTTGTACTATATAGTACTACTATAGTAGTAGATACTATAGTATCGGACAACTGCTACGATAAATAATCATTGCTTAAGATAGGCGTAAAAATCTTTGATAAGGATTCTGGAATACTTTTCTAAAATCGCTTTCACGTAAGACCTCTCCTAGAATCTTGACCACAAACATTAAACAGTTTCATGAGCCGTTAAAATTTTGGTTTTACTGTGTACGGCTGTAAAATAAAAGGCCTGCTGGCCTTTAATGTAATAGGTGCAAGTTGCAAGCTTTTATGTGAAATAAGATTATATATATAACATTTCCCTATAGCCTCTCTTAATTGGTTCAAGTCGTAAGCCGAAAATATTTAAATTCCCACCTATATTAATTTGCTTTGATCTCTAGCCCAATCCAACGGAAACCCAATCTGGATTTGTAGTTGTCACATTTTCGAATTTTTGATTTTAGGACATACCAGTTTCCTTACGATCTTTTCCTTCTAGACCAGTAGAAATAGGGTTCGAACAACAGAAAAAATCGTTTTTTAGACTTTAGAGTATTCTGGTACGTTACGCTCATTAACGTAATAACTAATACCCACTGATTAACATTTTTGCGACAATTATTTTTTTAACGTAATAGAATAAACCGCCAACTCTCATATCATGTTCTGATGTAAACCCTCGTAAACCCACGCTAAGATTTACACCTTCCCAAAAAACCTTAAGAACGGTTAGGTCAATCTTCATCTGTGAACTCTAAGTAAGTCAAGTCATTTACAATAAATTATTTACTAAGTTATAGTACCTATATTACAGGGAGGATTTTTGAGACTGACGATTTTGGACGATTCTGACGATTTTTGACTTGACGGGACTGTAAGGGCAGGTAGAATAACCGTTATCTATACTAATATTATAAAGCTGCAGAGTTTGTTTGTTTGATTGTTTGTTTCTTTGAACGCGCTAATCTCTGGAACTACTGGTCCGATTTGAATGATTCTTTCAGTGTTGGGTAGTCCATTTATCGAGGAAAGCTATGTATTTTTTTTTTTTTTTCAAAATTAGGGATCCGTAATAAAATTGCTATTTTGTAACACAAGTTGTAAAATCGAAAACCTATTTTTGCGTGCGCTGTTTCCACGGAAACGAGAAAAACGCGGGTGAAACCGCGGAACACAGCTAGTGTTTTCATAAAAGTAAACCATTGGAATACCATTCTGTAAGGTTATGTTTATTTTTAAATAAAGATTTGAATTGAATTGAATTAAAATTCCCTATATCACAGATGGCATGAAAAATCATATAACTAACGGACACACGCCCAAGATCCGAGAGAAAAATTTACGCTCATCAAGCGAAGTTTGCTCCGGCCCGGAAATGAACCCAGTGACTACCAACAAAGCTACGAAGCCGTCGGAGGTGTCAAAATAGATTTTGTGGTCATACACTCCGTCTTGTTTCGTGACCGGCCACTGTTTGTGGGGCTTAAAACGTTGTAAATCTCACAATAAAATACAATGTCGCCTATTGTTTCAACAAACTTGCTTTCGTTTCAATTTTAATTAACAAGTCTCCGTCGTGTAGTTGTTGTTATTATTCGTATTCGTTGTTTTTACGTCTAGACCAGGCTATTTCCTATATTCAACTATCGCATGCCTGTAGATAGATTAGCGTAGCAACGTAGATTATATTTTTGACAGATAGCTATAGTGGCCTACAGTCAAGACAAGAGTCAGTCTTGACTGTAGGTGACCAGGGCGTAATACTCAATCAGCGTTACGTTGTAATAGTTCGATAGTTCGCTACAATGACAGAGAGGTAGGGACAGAACAAGGGAATAATCATTTGGACCACTTTTAAAACATTTTTACACATTTTTACATTGATAAATTGGTAAAAATGTTTTATAAAAGTTTCTTGCATCCATAAATAATGAACTTATATATAAATGAAACTTTTACCAAACCAGAAATTATGAAGTGTATTAATCAAACTATATGCGTTAGGTGTGTCGATTTGAAATAGGAATCCCGGCATGTTTGGTTTAGCCACAGAGACATTGCGATTACTCTTATGTGCTCCAATGAATTTATAAATGACACACCCCTTGGCCACCGCTTGCTCATAAACTATCATCATATTAAACTAGATTCAGGAAGCGCCACCAAATTACGGAACTTCTAATGCGTAATGTGAGCCTATGAAATTCCTAGCACATTATCATCAAACTCCACAGACAATAAAACAAATCGTTAAGTCGAGCTTACTGCGCTATAGAGTCTGTAGATTATCCATATCGTGAGGTAATAAGATTCATATTGAAGCCTCAACTTTTCATGCGTGTTTATCAAATATGAATATTTAAAAAGTTCCATACCTAAGGGGAATCTACTACTAATCCTAAAACGTATTTCTGTCAGTAATTCATTCCTTATAGAGTAGAGGCAGCCAGATCAAAAGATCCAGATTTTTATGTTCAATTTTGGACAGAAATAGATCTACAAACGTGTCAGTTACCTTAGCCATACCTAAGACTATGAGCAAAGTGTCCTCGCAAGCTATTTATTTTTCGTCAGTACAAAAATTGCATAACCATTGCTGCCCAGAAACCTTGGCTTGTTTTGCCTTTGGCGACCTCAACTCGTACTGTTGTTGTTATAGGTAGAGGTCAAGCCGATTAAGCCATCTTGTTCCGTCTTTTGTTACATAAAAACCTAGATCGAATGAATGATACTGAATAAACGTCTAGTTTCATCTTCATTTCTGTAAAGAACGTTAAACACGATCAGAACTTCAAACCTCAAAACGGCAACGAAAATGACAAGCCTAGAAAAAAAAGTTGATTTAAAGCACGTAACTAACTCTATACAAACGAGCGTGTTCCCTCCCTGCTGTGGTAAAATATAAAGGGTGGGACAAACAATATAAGAATGCTGATTAATTTTAAGCCGATAAATGCAGCAGTTCTACAGTATTCTAATTCCATGGTGGAAAGCTGAAAATGAAACAGAGGGCGTCGACTCAAATTATAATAATAAAAATGCAACAAACAGTCGCCTCTAACTGAAAAATATATTGCACAATTAAGCCTAAACCCTAAAAGCATGAGAATAGGCTATAGCCTGTTTAGTATGAACAAAACTACTAAAATTTTAAATGGATTAGAAAAGTAATTCTACAATAAGGATAAGGATAAGAAATAATTGCCTAGTAAAGTCCATATATATATATATATATATTGTATTGTATATGCAACTGCAATAATATTATAAAAAATACGGTTTATGTTGGTGACGTCATAAAAATATTTATTATAGCTGCGTGTGCGGTCGAAACTTTTTATAGAAAATATATCCTAGCTGTGGAAATAATTTAACTAATTTAATTTGCTTGCATCGTATTTGTATCTTGATCAATATATAAATCAATGATGCATAAAATTATTTACTTTACTACCTTAGAAATTATTTTGCTTACGACCTCTAAGTTCCTCTTTCGATCATATGCAATGCGTAAAATAACCTAAACGCGCTAATAGTAATAAAAGTACTCGTATCAACACTAAATCCCTGTTTCGTTTTCCATACTTTTTCTACTCTTAGCCTAAATACGTTTCTCGCGGTCGACTACGTTTAATTCGTTTTTTTCCCTTTTATTTCATGAGGAATTTATTTTCATAACTGATAATAAATGTCAAGTCATTGTGATAATAAAGTGAGAGCACTTTTCACCCTTCCGTCTTTTTGTCGCCCTTGGCACCGAACATAATTATAAGAGCCAGAATCTACGCTTTATTATATTTAAAGGTAGGTATAGAAGGCTCTTTTTTGCAGTGTTAGGTCCTAGAAAGTCTATGATTTGTAGGAGGCATGTAACGATGGTTGAAAAACGAAACGAGCCTGGATGTTCTATTAATTTGAATTAAGCAACTCTTCACCATGTCTATTATACTTTAAGTGCTTTGGAAGGCACGTTGAGGTCTCGGTCTCGGCTAGTCGATAAGCCATATAAGTCTTTGCACTGCTTGAAAACTTTGACACCAGAATTCGCCAGTTAGATACACGAAAATGAGAAAAACCAAAAGTCCGCGTAATGTTGTCATTAAGCGGTTTAAGCGAGTGACAAACATACATACAGACAAATTTTCGCTTTTGTCATATTAATATGATTTAAACCTAAATATTTTCCGGTAGATAAATACTTAATCCTAATCTCTAACCGGATATAGTGGGAAATATAATTTTATAAAATATGCATTTATGCACGTGATGTCTAACCCCTGTGTAGATAATTAAAAATATTGGTGTGTGAATATGACTCCGCCCTTTCTCAACAGATGTCGTTTTTAGTATTGTTTACGTGTACTAATAAATGACCATACTTGTATTCGATAGTACTGAATGTCAGCTATCTAACGCATTTTATGATATTTGGTTGAAGTGTAAGCAACAATTGTTTTCACCTTTTCGAAAATGTCGGTTTTTATTCCAAATAAACGTCATTTGCGGGAAGTGTTATTACATTATTTTATTGCGAAGAAAACTGCAGCGGAAACTTATCGTTTGCTTGTGGAGATTTATGGTGAGCATGCTCCGTCTAATACAACTTGCAAGGAATGGTTTCGACGATTTCAAAATAACGATTTTAGTACTGAGGATAAAGAACATGGAAAACCACCAAAAAAATTTGAAGATGCTGAATTGGAAGCATTATTGGCGGAAGATTCTTGCCAAACTCAATCAGAATTAGCTGCAGCATTAAATGTTGATCGTTCAACTGTTGCAAAGCGTTTACAAATGATGGGAATGATTCAAAAAGCCGGTTACTGGGTTCCACATGATTTAAAAGAAAGAGACATGGAACGTCGGAAAACCATTTGTGAAATGCTGCTTCAAAGACAGCAAAGAAAAGGATTTTTGCATCGGATAGTCACAGGAGACGAAAAATGGATACACTACGAAAATCCTAAACGCAAAAAAGCTTGGGTGAAACCAGGCGAACCAGGCCCATCACAGCCAAAAATAAATATTCACTGTGCCAAGGTCATGCTCTGTATTTGGTGGGATCAGAAAGGTATTGTATATTATGAGTTGCTCAAACCCTCTGAAACTATTAATGGAGAAGTTTACCGACGACAACTAATGCGTTTGAAGCGAGCCATAGAAGAAAAACGACCAGAATGGGTGAATAGACATAACAAATTAGTTCTTCAGCATGACAATGCCAAACCGCATACCGCAGAAGTCGTAAAAAGATATTTAGAGGGACAGGACTGGGAAGTGTTACCCCACCCGCCATATTCACCAGACATAGCTCCTTCGGATTACCACCTATTCCGGACGATGCAGACAGACCTTACTGGAGAAAAGTTTACTTCATGTGAAAGTATCAAAATTTGGATTGACAACTGGATAAGCTCAAAAGACCAGGACTTCTTCCAGCAAGGAATACGAAAACTACCTGAACGATGGGCGAAGGTTGTAGCTGCAGATGGAGCATACTTTCAATAAATTTTTTTTTAATTTTGTAAGCGAACAAATGTGTTTTATTTTGACAAAAAGGGGCGGAGTCATATTCACACACCTATTAATAAATATGCAACACGACACGACTATAGTGACATCATGTCGATGCAACCGATAAGCTAGCATGCTGTCTGTCATTTGTTTTTATTATTGTCCGTTTGACCCCTATCAAGATGGGGGAGATTAGATATCTTTGTTTTTATCTGTGTTTGTTTAAATCCTTGATGAACCATGTTTTGTGCTGTATTTATAACTGCTATTTTTATACCATTGATAATTTAATGATGTGAAGTGAGAAAACCGGCAGGTCTTTGAACCATAAATTCGACATAGGACATCTACCAATCCGGATTGGGCTCCCGTTGCAGATCAATGTCTCAATTATCGAGAGTAAGCCGGTGTTCCTGCAGTGGGAACATTAGAGACTGGTATGGACCTACGTACAGTGACACATAACACTCGTTATCTTAATAAATATGAAGCTAGAGCATGAAATCTGATTGTATATTTATATATTTCTTTCTGTGTTAATTTTGACGTGTCCAAACGACACTTGTGATCATCCAACTTATAGAACCTTCTTTATAGTCTATAAGTTGGATGATCAAATTAAATATAAATATATTTACTCAACGATTAAAATCCATGCATGCAAATGCAACGAATTATTACGCCTCACTGACTTCAACCTCCCTCATCAATATCTTCAAAACGTTTTGACATGCCTGCACAGAATTTACATGTTTTATACACGTTAGTCCGTCCAAGCAGAAAACTTACAATTAATATTCAAACATTCTCAATAAAATCCAAGCAGTTGGAAATATACCATCGGACTAGGGGGTGAGACATCGTCTTTTCTGTTGTCTTCAAATCCTTACAATAACGCAGAGTTTTGAACCAGATTATTAATATTATTATAATATTAATCATTATGATATGGACGAATGATAATAGTTTTAAGTGTTTATTGAAATACCCACCTATTTTTGGTCCAGGTTTTCCAATAGCATTCGTGAAAACTTTGCTCACAATGTTTCCATAACAATATATGATAATATAATAAAAACATGAAATAGAAATACACACAAGCAAACTTATCCTGAAAAGATTTCTCTTCCAGCAAACCTGGAGTGCTAGAGAAAGGTGATAGAAAAGGTAGGTAAGTGTATATGAAGAGGAGAAACGCTAATAAATACAGTGGATGCTATTAATATATAAGAAAAATAATTGAAACAAATCCCCAATAAATAAGTATTTAAATATATGATATCATGTACTTTTATGATATATATAATATATATTTATATATACATAACATGCGTTGCACTTATATTATAAAGGCGAAAGATTGTATGTATATGTGTGTGTATGTTTGTTCCTTCTATACGCACAAACGGCTCTACAGATTTAGATGAAATTTGGTACCAGGATAGCTTTTAACTTGGATTAACACATAGGCTATTTTTGGCAAACCGCGGGTAACATCGCGGAGAATATTTAGTACCTAGATATACACAACATGCATGTAAGAAATAGGACATAATGTAATTGTATTGTATTGTATTTGTCATTCTGTCTTTGTTATTTGACTATGAATTATAACTATTAAATAAAATAATTATTTGTTTTGCTGGTCCAGCGTGTTTCGACCCTGCGAACTTTCAAATGCCGTGGTAATCTTACCCGCAACAACCCCGACCTTTACCCCGTAAAACTACGAACGTTTCGCAATTTCTCCCTATAATATAGTAGAAGGTTCCCGATCACCTGGCTTCAATCTTGTGAGTGCATCGTATGTAAATGTACTACCCAGAGGAGTGAGATTTCTAATGTAATTGACAGTGAAACTCGGGGTCGGCTAAATGGGATCCATTTTAATCCAAGGGTTGAAATGTTTAATTTTGTTTACTAAGGCTAGCTGCAGACAGTCGTCGGTTTTAATTGAACAGTCTAACTGATAGTTCATTTTTATGTTTAGTTACAAGTGGCTGATATAAAAAATTGAAAGAACAACAAAGTTTTTTTTTTTAACGCGGAGAAATACGAGAAATACGCGCGGGGTATACCGCGCCTTGGGGAGGCGTGAGGTTATGTGCGTCTCTCCTCCAGCGTTGATTAATACATGCAACGCTGGAGGCCTACGCACTAAAACTCCGCGGTGTTCCTTCCGGGTGCCTTTCTGCAAGGGACACGGGAACGCTAGAGCATAACCTCCTCGACTCTTGCAGCACTGGTCCAGGTATTGAACCCCATCCATATGATCTGTCATGATTCCGCTCCCGTTACGAGGTTGTTGGTACCACTTTACAAAAGAAACATCCAAATCGGTATACACTGGTCGGAGAAAAGTCACAAGAAAGCAAAATACGCAATTTATATAAAGAAAAAAATCGTCATTTTAAGATACCTAGTCTTTATTTATATATTCAATGTCACAAAATATAATTGTATCTAATTAATTTAAGCAACAACAAAGCAGAAGTTCCAGGTTCGATCCACGACGTGGACAAGCGTTTGAGTAATGTAAGTAGCATACTTTTAGTGCACGAATCTTCGATATTTTTTTTTTTATTTTCTTTATTCGGGAAAACAAACGGCTTAATAATATATAATATATTGATATAATACAACAATGCTTAAAACTAGATTTTGGTAATTATGTAGTTACTGCGTTATCCACATAATTAGTCTCAGTAAGTTCGCAATGGAAAAATTATAGTGCCACCAGAGGGACTTACACAAATCTAAGTATTAAAGCATAAGTACTACAAATAAAGGAAATAAAATACGAAGATTAAAAATAATAAGTACCAGTAATAAAAATAAAAAAGAATTATGTAATGGGAGATTCGACGAAACCTGCGAAACAGAAAACCCTCGTAAATATGAGACACACAAAATAATTTTAGGTCAAAGGATTGTTAGAATTATTTCCCTTGTAGGACATGTTTCCTATTTCAGATGGTTGCTTCTAATGGGCGCCTATAACGAGCTGTCACCATTCAGTACATAACTGTCAGTTTAGGCACAGAGATTTGTATCTTGCACCTTTTACCACGAGCGCCAAGATAACCCCCTTTATTTTCTACTGACTTCCGGAAGACATTGTCAATTCGGTTGTATTTTTTTTTTACGTGACTGGTCGTCATTTTAGATAAGTCAAAACACTTACATTATATTATAATCATAATTGTGTAGGTATTACAATAGACAAGCATAGTAGAGTCAAATACTTAAGTTTAAAATGTCCCATTAAATTATAATATAATTAAAGAATAGCTGATGTATAGTGGCATTGTTAAGAAATAGATACATTATAATTTCAACTATACATAAAGTAAAGTGGCAATTCAATGACAATTAAAGATTAAATTAATCGTTATTAACTGATTATAATGACATTGTTAATATGAGTATAAAAGTATACTATTTAAAAAAGTAGGTACCTACTAACAAAAGTTAAATATTGAAAGATCCATGTTCCAAAGTTTATTTTGACTAGTGCTTATACAATCTACCCGCAATCGTGCATTATTTGAATCTTATAGGGAATCAATATGATTGTTTTACCACGCTAGAGAGCTTTACGTATAAATGTTAAAATAACGAGTTTAGTGAAATCCATTATTGCTTATTTTTGTTATCAATTGGCTATCCCCCCGGCTTTGTAGGGGTAGTTTTTGAATTTATCGCCTTCAGAAAGACTGACAGACGCGGCGGAGATACTTTGTTTTAGAATATGTAGAATATGTATTACAAAATTCAGTTCGAAGTTTGTGAGAAAAATCAGAGTTGTCGCATCGATAAGATAGCTTATTTTAATAGTGACATCTATCGAGGTGTTTGGTAACTACTGAATTAGTCATGCTACTCATTCATAGATGAGGCTAGTTAAATTCTCTGCTTTTAAATGTCACTTCTCTTTCAGCGACATCTATTACCCGAGATAAGCAACTTTATTTAGTTTTACTATTTGTCTATAGATGGCACTAATAGAAGTGGCGCTTCATCAAAGACCAGGTTCAAACGTTAGGTTACACTTCAAACGCACCAGATGACGGCACTGAGCCGACCTGACAAACATTGTCCACGTTAATATAAATAAGCTATCGCAAAATATTAACAAATGAAATTAAAAAAAAACTATATTTTTCTTAGTTTCAATTACTTTGAACGCTTTGACCTCGGATAATACCAAAATGAAGTAAAGTCACGCTTGAAATTATGACAGGTATCTGACAATTGTATAGTGTCATCCAGTACTCATCCAGCCGTTGGGCATTCAGCCCATTTTATGGAGGTTATATATCACAGATAATAAATATCATATTTTTTTAATATCATATATTTCACTCTACCAAGTGCTCAAACTCTGCGTCGGATTTTAATTCCTTATGTCAAAGTCTTTGGTGGTCCAGTTGCTCACGTCCGTAGGTACCTTCAGATTCCCTACATGTACTCTCTGGATGATGCTAAAGTAGCAACAAAAGACTTGTGCAAAGTTTTTCCGGAGAAGTACTGCCTCCATATCTGGTAATCTGCCACCAAGCAGTGGTACACTTGCATTGCTGTGTTACGGTGGAAGAATGTGGGTACCAGCGAAATCACATGCGCATGAGACATAAGCAACAACAAAGCAACGTCAATATTCATCTTAAGCACTCTAATAAAGTATCACTTACTTTATTAGTGTGCTTAAGATGAATATTGACATAGGAATACTGTATTGTTGATCAGTTAAAACAAAAAAATACATGCTGATAATGCAAAGCCAAGTATGTTTTTTAATTGTACAATATGTTAGGTCTGAAATACACATTATTAGAATTATGAGGTTATTTTAAATACACACATTTACTTACATACCGTACATTATTAAAATGTGTCCATTTATCCATGATTTTCTGGATTAGTGGCTTATCATATAAACGGGATTTTGTTTACTAATGAATCTATTTTTACAGCCCCATATATATCTGCTTTGATATTTTGATTGGAGTAGACAATCACAATTTTAGTCGGGTCAGATTTTTATGTTTTAAATAAAGCTTGCTAGGAGCCTTTTAAATTTAATTTGGCATTGAGTTCCAAAAAGGTACAACTACCAACTCAAACGAATCTGCCTGAAAAAAAATTGTATAGAAGCCTAGCAGCAGTGTTTTTAACTACCACATTTTGATACGTTTGTCGGCCACTATCACTGCACACATGCGTGGTATGCAGTGATAGTAATTTTTGACACTCAGCAGCTGCAGGGATATGCGCGCAACAAGCCCGCTAGCGAGGCGAGCGACTCGTAATATAGTTATCTGTGCTCATTTATGTTATAAGTCATTTAAGTTAGCTGAAGTTAGCTGTGTTGACTGCACTGAAGTTGGTTAGGCTATGTTGTTTGTTGAGTTCTTCAGTTCTTCTGCCTCTGCCCGCCCCTGCCCCGGGAAAGAGGGTTTGGTTGACTGAGATTCTGGTTATTTTTAACCCGTGGTTTGGACTAGAGTGATTTTGTGGTGGGTGTTTGTTTATCAATATCTTTATTCATCCCTCTTTCTTCTGCCGCATGTTTGGATCGCCTGAACAGTAAGTACATTATTATAATCTCATGTGTTTTACAATTCAGAAAGTAAATAACGTGTTCTTATGAACCACCGATAGGATGTGGAATAATGTTTGCTTTTTGACGAGAACTCATTTTACTTTGTAACCACTAACCAGTGGATTGAAAGGTACAACCCTCTTGATAGCCTCAGATCTAGTAAACAAACGTTTACAAAGTACGTTATTAGTAGCTAAGTATGTAGGTACCTGTCTGTCTCACAGGGGTGGGAGGTTGGAAAAACAAACAAAAAAAGTTTCAAATATTTTACATCATTTTTATATTATAATTGAATTAGATTGTATGTATGATTAACTTTTTGTATTTCAATAGATATTTTGAAGTAGTGAGTAGTCAAAGAATCATGTAAATTTAGTGAGAGTCAATGGAAATAACAATTCTTTAGATAAGCTATTTACTAGGTAAGTAACATGTAGCAGTTAGACTATATAGCTAACGCTTACATACTGTATGAAGATGCGCAGGACATCCACTGGGGCAACGTCCAAGATCAAACATTTGCCTTAAATGCCAGAATTACTATGAACTGAGCAAAGGAGCCATCACCATTACTTACACTTATGATAAGCAGTAATCTAAACTATTTTCCATTATACCAGAATTGTATGACACAAGGCAGACTAAGAACTAGCTGTGTCCAATACTTGCAGATAATCCCACGACAGAGGCTTTTGCCTTTGCATTGTGGGTTACAAGAATGTGAAAATGTAGATGACAAGTGAACACATTGTCACCATTGTCTTTACACAAATTACTTAGCCAACTCTTTTCTACAGTAAAACAAATCTTCTTAATAATCCAACAGTCAACTTATTTCAATGAAAATTATTAACAAGTCCAAGCAAGGGAGCTAATTATAAAACAGTTAACAAAATATCTTTAAAATAATTGACTTATTTGTAAATACATTCAATCAACTTCAATACAACAACGTTACAACGTTAACACACACTCATACCTCTGCACTAGGATGTGTCGCAGATGGCATGGACGAATACAGAAACACAAGACAAACACCAAAGACCCGAGAACAAACTTCATGCTCACCACAAAAAGTCTGCCCCAGCCGGGAATCGAACCCGGGACCCCTCGCTTCGAAGGCAGGGCTACTACCAACTAAGCCACGGAGCCGTACATTCATCATCTTCACTTAGAAGAAGAAATTCTATTCCTAAGCATGTAACCCTTAGAAATTCGTCTTCTATGGGACCACTTTGGATACTGCCTATCAAATTAAAAAAGAACCATCCAAGTAAATTCAATTATAGAAGAAATTGCACTATTAACATTCTTGTTTTATTTTCTGTTGTTATTTTGGGGTCTTATTTGTGTAAATAATTGTAGATAAATTAAAAACCCATTAATTGCAATGTGGTCTTACAAACCGACCAATACCAATACCAATTGTATTTCTAGTTTTCACTATTATATTTAATATTAAATATTCTGTGAACATTTTAACCTGGCTTTTTTCAATAGGGTAATTATGGGGAGAATACTGATTGCATCCATAGGTGAGTGCTCTTTGGTGCAAAAGTAACCAAAAGAAGCAGTTATTAAAAACTGCCGCCAAGAATGCTGCAGAACGCTGCCAATACACCACTGGTGCTGCGAGTGCATCAGTGGTGCATTGGCAGTGTTCCGCAGGCTGGTTGAGGCTGTACTCCTCTGGGCGAAATTGACATAAATAACTACTTCTTATGGTTACTTTTGCTTTCCGTTAAATCAGCGTAGGTACCGGTGCAATCATGCTCAAGAGACGTACATTCTCGGTTGACGGGCGTAGTGCGCCAGGACCTTTACTCTTCTCATACTTCGTTCAGGGAGGTCCAATACGACTTAATTGCAGTTTGTCAGCTAGTCCAGTCAATTACGCAGTATTAAAAAAGTATTTAAAGTTATTTACGTCTTAAAAAAAGGCAGCCAATTAGCTCCCTCAATTAGAGGTTACCACAGTATGCAGTTCCATACAAATACATTCCTTTGACAGATAGACGTTGGAGGCACGAAACAGGGGCGAAATTCCGGAAAAATTAACTTTAGTGAAACAAGAAGTTACTGGCAGTGCCGCTAAAGTTTTCGTATGAAACGCGAATGAATCATAAATTTGAGTTTGCAGGCACTAAGCCTTCAAAGCCGCGGGATCAGCTGAGATTAAAAGCCACCCAGGTTGTTAACAGGATTCTGCCGGATAAATGTGAGGAAACTGGTAGTTTAGATATCAGACCCATTGAATGATGGCAATTGTGTGCACTTCTCATCTCGGGGCTCTTACGTGAATTTACGAATCATGAGTTACTGCGCCCGTGTTAAAAAGTCAACATGACTAGATAAAAAACCTGACCGAACTTGTTTTTTTGCAAAACACTAAAAAAATACTTCTCTTTTTCGAGATAAAATGTAGCTGATGTGTATAAGCTACCTTCGTAACAAATTTCATCGGCGTTAAGAAGTAACAAACATACACAGACAAACTTTTTCATATATAATATTAGTACGATTTTGATACAACTTATCATATAAAAGGAGAACTCCAACTTCTTAATTCCTTCACATCTCATGTATCGTTTGGATACGTCAAAATTTGCACGCACAAGTAAACATATTCGTGCGCGTATAACGAGTCACAGGAGCTCCTTAGACTCATTATATGCACACAGTTATGTCAAATAACTGGGAGTATTTTGCGCCAGCATCTTGAAATTACCAATGGAAAATATATTTAGGGACCTCAGAGGCTTTCTTCTCTCTCTATCATGAGAGAAATCACCTAACAATGCTCCAGATGCTTTTGATCCCGTTATTACATAGTTATTGGCAATGTATAGTTTACAACATTAAATTCTGGATTGAAAATTTCGTTGTTTGTATTTTGTTTACATTATTCATTTTTAATTAATTGGTGTTGCTAGGATTAGGAAAGTTCTCTTCAATCGACTTAAACAGGGGTGGCGTAAAGAGTAGTCAACCCGTCACCTGTGGTGTGGATGGGGGCGTCATGACTGATCAGAAAATCAAAATTTGTGAATAGTAAAAGTATCATAGTTTCCGAGATTTTGACAATTTTCCAAATCACAAGCCAAGGTATTTTTTCAGTGTGTTTTCGTGGCAAATTCTTTCCTATTGCGCCTCTTCGATTTTTGTTGATTGATTTGTTGCCAATTGAATTATTTTGAAGTATAAATTTGTTTATAATGCATTAAAGTGAGAATGCATTGATTATATAATATCAACCGCCATACTCGCATAAATCTGATTCATATTCTTCCAAAATACGTTGACCTTTTCGTTTCTTCATAACCACTTTATCGTGACCTGGAATGCTGAAATCACGATCGAAAGTGGGTCATACTCTTAAAAGGACTGCAGCCAGGGGTCGGTATTACATAGTAGCTTTATTGACGCTGGTTTGTTTTGTTTATACCTTGGAATTGAAATATTGTCGTCCACAATATTGCGTGTCCCGTGTTTTACGGCATTCCTGGCGAAATTCTTACTTGGACAGCAAATGTAGACTACAATGTTGTGAATTCACGGAAGAGTGCAGTTGCATAAAACTGACAATGGGTTTTCATACACACGACAAACAGCATAAAATCGATTCATAGAATAATTGAGTGATTTAAAAATCTAATAAGCCGACATTAACACTTTCGCCACCTATTAAACGACCTTAGAGGTGGAATTTTTTCATGAAACTTCTGTGTTATCTACCACCTCGGGAGGTGGTAACCTCTTAAAATAACAATTGGAGGGCCATGTTATTCGTATCCGTACGTGCCATAATAGTCCCTGCACGTGTCCCCTGGGTGATGCTAAAGGAGCAAGAAAAAGTAGCAGTAGAACTTGTGCCAAGTTCGTCCGGAGAAGTATTGCCTCCACACCGGAACACAACAACGCAAGTGCACCACTGCGGGCAGTGGTGCACTCGCTTTGCTGTGTTCCAGTGACAGGTTCTGGGCGCCGGTGAAATTACAGGCACTTAAGGCGTACCATCCCCGTCTCAGAGGGATGACCGCACCGCGATGCATCTTGGGTCTTCTCATATATAGTAGGAGAAGACCTGAGTCATATTTTTGTTGTTTATGGGCTGCAGTTACCACTTAACATCAGGTGGTCCGTCTGTTCGCCTTGCCACATCAGACACATAAAAAAAAAATTACGAAGAAATCCCATAAAAAACAAAAAAAAAGAAACAGCTGAATGAGAACCTCCACCTTTTTTGAAGTCGGTCAAATAGTCAAGAGGTCAAAAGGTGTCTCATAGTTTCTTTGTCGATAAATTCATTGAGCTCGTTCTCATATATATAACATACCTAACTGTTTTGTAAGGTATCAACATACGGATCGAACAATGACTTATTGAGTAGGTCAATGCTACTGTCAGCTTTTTGCACTGTTACTTAGCATATTTAACGGGTTTTTTTTGCTTATATTTGATTCAACCTTGATAGATCTAGATCAAAATACTGAGTATGTATCATTTACCTACACACAAGGATCATGTCTTCATTTATTAATTTGACTCGTGTAACCTGTTCACCGAGATCCCAGGTCTTTCTTCTGAATGAATATCAGAAAACCTATTATATTCCTTTTGGAACTTGGCTTGTTTGAAAGATTGGATGTCGTCAAACCCCTTTGCGAGACTATTGAAAATTACTCTCTTAACAGGGATGTGATTCAAGAGGGGATTATAGATATTTCGGAAGCTATAGTATGTAACTAAGGGAATTTAATATTTTAATAGAAAACGTAAGTCTCTTGAAGATGCCCCATTTGATTAGCGAGTTATCTTGAAATATATTCTGCTACTATTGAAATATATTTTTGGATATTCATTTTGGACATGAAACCATAGTAAGATGGACAGGTGCGTCGACAGATGGAGTCGGATGGTTTTCGTGACCGATTTATCGAATAAAAACGTAAGGGATCTTACATTTTTGACGATAAAAAAGATCCATTTTAGCTAAATATATTTTTTTATGTGAATATGTGACGGATCGAGCTGAGGGCCCACCAGGTGGTAAGTGGCGACCCCCGCCTATGACAACAGTAATGCGACTCAGTATAAAATTTAGATCTTACACTGAGTCTCTATCATCCTGCTGCGTCCATCACCCGAGACGGGGATGATACGTCAAATGCCATTTCACCGGCACCCATACCCTTCCACCGTAACATAGCAATATGAGTGCACCGCTTTATGAGTCCACAAGGTAAATTCAAGGAACTTGTATCTGAAACCAGATCTCATACAGCAAAGATCTTAACTTTGCCGTGCAATCTTCTACAGTCAACATTAACTATATTAAAGTTTTTTACGAGGAGAAATTGCGCGGTGCAACAGTAATTACTTTCAGCATAACTATTTTAAGCCATAAATGGAAAATAAAAAAGGCATGAAGTTATGTTAAACATAGTTCTTATGTACTTAATATAGTTCTTTATAGTTTTATGTCGTATGTAATACAATTTAGTTTTTTTTTCAGTCGTTTGAATATTATCGTCTAGCTAGCGTCTATTCCAGGCATTCCACATTTCCCTTCAAACGCTCAAGAAATTACATAGTTGTATACATTGTATAGTTAATAGTATGTTTTACTCTTTCCTTTTGTGTTTTTTCTTTCTCGAGCCATTTAGTGACTGCCTATTGTTTGAAAGGGCCTGCCATTTTGGATTGAGTGTTATTGTTGATACGTGGTGTTGCCAGCCAACCCTCAACGTTTACGATGACTAGAATAGTGATTAAACATCTAGAAAATGTTTGATATCTATGTAAGCGTCCACTGTTAAAACAGTCCAAGCCCATTTGCTGCTGACACATCATTTATATGCATCTATTTTTCTTTCCTGACTCTGTTTTATATTGTGTTCTGAAAATTTTATACTGTTGTGTTACTTTTTGTTAAATATTGTTGTTGTTATTATATTTGTATGATATGTGTACTACTTTAGTAAATAAATAAATGTCTATGTCTATGTAATTGTTATTGGAGTTTTGGATTGCGTGTTAAATGAAAACCTTTGCATGTATTGTGTAACATTTTGGCCAACATGTTTATTGTTTATCGAAACAGGCAAACGCACAAGGCGATTGTTTACAGCTCAAAATTTAACATTCTGGTTTATTGGGAAGCTTCCAAAGTAATCTGTTGATCGCTCTATTTCAGACTATTTACACGCCCGTGACTTTTCTCTTTGTGCTAGGTAAAATATGTTTTAACTACAACAATTGCTTGTCATCATCGGACTTGAAAGTATGCAACAATTGCATTCTCTACATTCATACTTACATTAAATTCATTAACTGAATTCTCTGTAATGCTAGAAATGTCAATAATGGAATCGGATTTTACGAACATAAAAGCGATGCTTTCTTAATTTGAAGACACTTAATTTTCGCTTCTAATAATTAATTTAATCTATCTCCAAAAATGTGTGTTGTTGGGATTCGTTTCCTTGTATTAAGTGGAATTTTTTGTACTGTTTAATATATTGACGTGGACAAATAAACAATGAGGGTCAACACACGCTCCACATACGCCTAATCGAATGGCAACGGCCACAACGGTCTATCCTGTGGCCATCCCACTCGCATTGTCATCCAGCTTGTCAATTGTGGCCAATAAAGTGATTAATTCAGCCCATAAATGTATTCCGCCGATCTATTTCGAATTAGGGTCAGTGCTGCCACCCCAGTGTTGCAATGGTTGGCCAATTGGCCGGTTATTGGATACTTTATGGATATGATCGTTATAATATCAACAGAAATCAGTGCTGGAGTTGCACGTGTGATCATTTCTGATTTATTGCTGGTTGTAATGATTATTTTTAAATAGATACCAACTAGTTTATTCAAGTGGTGATCACGTGCCAGTCTTCTAAAACTCGTCTCAGTTAGAATGTCGTAATAGTAGAACTGCTGAGTCGCCTTTAGAAGTACCTACTGACATGACACCATAAGTATTTATGTCGCCAAGCAATAACGAACTTGTCTTATTGTATTCCGGTTTGAAAGATGTGGGTGCTGGTTAATTACAGGGATATGAGACATAGCGTCTTAATTTCTCAACGGGCGGCGAAGATGCGACTCGATTCTTCTCATACACACAAGTAGAAGAAGACCTATATAAATCGTACTGCTTTTGATGCTGATGCTGAAAATACCTAGAGAGTACGTTTTTTTTTAATTAATACTTTATATTTTACTTAGTAGTAAAATAGAAAGTATTCAAAAAACGTGTAATACATTGCAAAAATACTGTATTAATAAAAAAAAACATGTAAAACGTTGCAAAAATACTGTACTTTTAAACCGGCCGCCCCGTGAGCGCGCTGGAAACAATATCAAACTATCAATGTTAAATGAGATGTTTTGTTTCAATCCTAGTTTTCATTCACACTGCACTAAAGTCAAATGACCAACATAATTTTCCATTATTAACTCCACAAAAATATGATCATATCTTTAGTTCTAAATAGGGAATGTGTTTTCTTACATAAAGTAAGATATCGTGCGAGTGCAACGACCTCAAGGGCTGGATAAACCGAGCGCGTGCGACCGTCATAGACCAGTTGCATTAGAAATAGACTGACACAGATTTGTTTGCAACTTAAAATTGTCTATGAGTAATACTTCTCTGAAGTCGCAGTGCTATTTCTTGTGTACTCTGTAGCCAAGACGTAAATACCGTCGTTTAATTCGCCCAGCATTATGCAACTCGCGTTGCGAGGACCCACACCTTTGAAATTTGAACGCACGCCATTTAATATTACATTGAAAGAAATATGGTCCCAGTTACAACGTTTAATTGAAAGTTGAATTTCACTTGCTAATTTTAGGAGGAATTCTGTACTTTCATTGATATCCTAGGTTAACAGTCACAAAGCTTTTAAAGACTCGCACTTCAATATTAAAGAATGTTTTTTGTTTTTTGCGACAAATGTGAAAAAGTAATTTAAAAAAACTTGATTGTCAAAATTTATTGATGAGTTTGACCAACAACATAAATACAGGCAGATATAGGCTTGACGCCTATATTATGTTTCATATATAACATTCCTATTCTATATATATAGAATAGGTTAAAAATACTTTGAACATTGATTTATAGCATTATAATATCGTATATAATGTAATAATTCTATGTTCAAAGTTTTCAAACTTATTTTATATTCTTGTGTACACCGCAGTCTAATGAGTCTACTCTCTATCCTAACCATCAAAAAATTTTAGTGACAATTCTGCCTAATGTGCATCTTCCAATTATTGTTATGTAACTTGCTTGTCATTGTTTTTGTGTGCAATAAAGCGTGGATATATCTAGCTATCCCTCGTTTTCGACATCGGAGCTTAAAATGGGGAATGGTTTTAATGCATCAAATATCAGGAACACGTGTTACCGTGAACCATGCTCAAATTATAATCGCCATTCATTTATTTTGCTTAAAAAAACATTCATTTACACACGACACCCGACCGGTTAGTCAAACGTTGAAACGACATTCATAATCCCTAAGATATTTATGGTGTACTTTTTAATCCCTTTACTAAGTACCATGGTGGGCGTACAGACAGACAAGCTTCGCCCACGTTTCAGATTTCTACATAAACAGGTTGACTAATAACTTATAGTTTCCTGTGATCAAGTTTGAAGGGAAATTTATTGATTTATTTGCCTTTATTGATATACAATGTGAGTTTCGATTGATTGGCCTTACCTTGGTTATCTGATATCAGTGTTTCAGGTTTGTGCTTTATTGAGAATAATACATATTACTATTATCTTCGCAGTTTTAGTTACATTTAGAAAATAAATCTTTTTATATAATACACACATTTTTTTTCACGCAGCGAGCGCCTTCAAAACCTTAACTAATCATAGCTTGTACTGAAGGAACCGGATAACTGATATAATACTTATACCTTTATTTTTAATACAAACATATAATACATTAACACCCAGACACAGAACAAACATCTAAGTTCATCATACAAATGTTGCCCTGGCTGAGAATCAAACTCACGACTTACGTCACAGAAGGCAGAGCCACGACCAACTGAGCCGTGACGTCATTCTTAATATTTTATCCATATTAGAATTTCTGACTCGTTATTTGATCATCTGGTTTCTTGATATTTTTACTGGAGCTTACATTTGGACTATGGTATGCACCATTTATAATTTTACCCTTAATTAAGTCAAAAGAGATACGGATATCATCGCCGCACTAATCTTCTTTCTTTTAATTTGTATTCAGCATGTCACCGTAAATCATTTATTTTAATTTGTTTGTATGTGTTCGTGTCCAATTGGATCGTATTCCCAGAGAAGTAATAAACCTGTCGTGAATACAAAACTCTATTACAAAACTCATACAATTTGTCAAACACTGTTGTCGGCATCTGTTTCTATACTTGTCACATAATTAATCCTTAAAAATTATGGTTGCGCTCTTTGAGATAATCCTCAGTATCTATTTGTGTTAAGTTTTTATTATCTAGATGTGAAATAACGCTGTATATGGTATCAAGACCCTTACGTTTTTGAAACAGCTATATAAAAACTTGAAGTGAAATGGTTGGTTTTGTATTCAAATATTGAGATATAAAATTGCCAAACTCTATATGATTTAGTAACCATTATATTTTACGATAGTAATTTGGCGGTAACGTTGGTTGGTTTAGAAATTAAGCTAAATTAGGTACTAACATGCATTGCAAAATTAATGCGTATGAATTCAGTGAACAGTAATTTTTCTACGTGAATAGCGCGATGCTCGTTGACAAATGAAATATCTTTAAGTAACGAAAAATTGTTACGTTTTCGGTTCAAATACACCGTAATGTATTTATTACTACAAGACCCGGAAAAATTCCGAAGTAGCAATTTCCATACAATATTACCAATGTCAGCTATTCCTTTGGGTTTTTTCCTAATGTTATTTTTTCCTAAACCACCCCAGTATTGAGCTGAACGAGAAATAACTATTCAAATCAGGCGAGTCATTTTCGTGTTTTTTGAGACTAACGCAAGGGTAATCGATTTTATATATAGATGTGAATTAGTGCCTACATGCGCTCCACTGCTCCCATTGACAATATTGGTGTCAATTCTGTTGGCATCAACAACCACCAAGAATAAAATTTATTTTTAAAGCTTTAATATTATTTCTGTCTGTTTCACTAAGTATGGAACAACGAGATCGATATCATTTAGATTGATTGAACATAATCGGCGTCCATTGTTTTTCATTTGTTATTTCCATCAAAGTGTCACTTAACTTTTTCTCATTTCTGTATCTCTTTTTGGAAAACTAAAATGTTAATTCCAAATAAGAGTATATTTGTACGAAACAAGAAGCTTTCCCATTCTCAGAATGGTCACGTCAACGGAAATAATTATATTGCTGATTTTACGTGCTTCGTATATAAACAGTTTGGAAACTCTAACATCATACTACATGATATGCTAGGATATCCTTCCCAAACAATAGGTCACCATTGCTTAGTTGCGGAAGGCCTTAGTATGTATTGTGTTCGCTGGCGCCTTGGTTGTATTTGAATGGTACATAATTTTTCCACTTGATTTCTTAACTACTCGATAACGCCATACAATTATGGCATTGCATTATTCAGTGGAAAGAATGTCCCACTAATATTATAAAGACAAAAGTTTGTATGTGTGTGTGTATATATTTAATGCTCCTTCACGCTCAAACGGCCTAACGGATTTGAATGAAATTTGGTACCAAGGCAGTTTATATCCTGGATTAACACATAGGCTACTTTTGATCCTGGAAAACCGCGAGTAATACCGCAGGGCCCAGCTAGCTTTACATACAACTGAGTCCAATGCTTATCACGATTGTAATAACATCTTTCAATAGATCCCATTAGAGACGCTTCGCATTGGTCCTTTGATTAAATGATAAGACTACAAGTTAATTGTGAAGGATGTCATTCCCATTTATTATCCTAAATGGATTTGATAAACAGTGAGAGATTTTAAATCAGTTCATACAGCTACAAACCGTTCAAAAGTGTTTCTAGATACAAAAGCGTTTCATTAGCTATAAAATATCTTTAACCACAATTTTTATGCTACGTCATAGAAAAGTGTATTCCGATAAAAGAGCGTTTATAGTGCCTTTTGTTTTTACAAGCTTTTATTTAACTTGCAATGTATGCATGTTTGTCCGGTGGTATCTTGCAACTGAATTTTAAATCAGTTATCTTTAACTGATTGGCCTAAAATTTGGTATACACGCTTACTTTGGATGACAATGCATGCTTAGCTGAGTGACGTCATTCTAATTCCAATATGGCGGATCATCAAGATGGCGGGCTAGTTCTTATTTCTAAAATACCACAGTATGGGTATCAAATGAAAAGGCCTTGCCGAGGGAAATACAAAAAAAGCCCGTTATTAAAAAGTTTTTTTTACCATTTATTGTAGATAAGCATTAAGAAATTAACTCATTTAAAATAATAACTCTGCCGCATTTATTTGCAGCTAGAACATAATATCTACACGTTATCGCGATGTCTAGTTGAAATAATAAAACTCAACATTGGGTTGTCCACAAAAATGCATAGGCCTATGAATAAACGTACAAAAATAAACCACCACGTGCCTCCATTCAGGAATGCATCTGGCATTCCAGTTATGTCAACATAGTGTCCTTTTCTGCAATAGAGCCGATTCCGTTTTAGTTACGGAAGTCTGGTCTAGAACACGTCATTCCTTTCATACAAGGCATCGGTAATCAACCTGATGCGAATTCAAATTTGCTCAAGACATAGAATTCATAAGACCTGCGAAGGAATGGCTGGCTTAGAATTAAAGGGATCGATAATGTCCAATATGTATTTATATAGGTTGATATTATATTCAGATCATAGATATGTACAATTGTGCTTTATAACAGTGAAATTTTTGATTCGACACATTTCCAGTGGCAAATTGCTATGCCATGCTATCAATATGGATTTGCTGAATTATATGAGCTGCTTCAGTTCAGCATGACACTGAATTGTGCTTACGGCATTCTCCCAAAAGTGAAATCAGAACATCCTTCGTCGGGTTTCGCAACACCATATTGAACAAATATATATAGCTTTTATGATTGAAAGATATTCTAAACAAATGTTTATGCCATGACGGCAGTTTATGGTATTCCGTAAGTTGTTGAAAACAAACACTTGGTGCGGTCGGACCACACACGCTGGAGATCGCAGCGTGAATCACTGATTGCTATCGCCATGCGGAAACGTCCATCAAATTTGGCTCTTTGTGAGAAAAGATACGACACTTATCGTGTTTGACCTGTTACAAGATTTTATGGATGCCCCGATCATAAGTATAATCTTCCTCAGAAAGCGGATCAATACGTTTGTTATATTCTTCGTCAGATGTTTTCAAGTGCTTGCATGTTTCGTACGAACAGCTATATCGCTAGCCAAAACTTGCTGCAATAGAAAGATACAACGCCATTTTGTCCAACTGGAATGCCAGTAAATAAGCTTCCGCAAATGACTTGCCGCGTGGGCTTCGCGAAACAGGTGCAAAGTTAAGAAACTGTTCACGAAGAAAATTAGACCCATAATTCAATTTAAAACAATATTAAACGTAACTCTCATAAAAGTAAATTGTTACTTGTGTCACGTATTATTACCATGTCATTAATTATAATACCTTTAGAGCTAAAAATCTTAACCTTGGGTCCGTATCAGTCCTTAATGTTCAGGGACACCGATCTGCTCTCGATAAGTGAGAGTGAATGGTCTTTAATAACCACGGGATTAATAGATGTCGCATGTCTTGGAATTTTTGGTTCTCTGACATGCCGGTTTCTTTACTATGATTTCCCTCATCGTTTTATGAACATGATGTTATAAGCTTGGGTCATAACATAATGCTAATAATTATAAAATGACATGTTCGGGTGGTTTCATTTTAGACCTTCAAACTTTTAAAATAATATTGATAAACTATAAACAATTTACCTAGCAGATATAGTTAATTTCGTAGTCTTTTTTTAAAGGGTAAAACAAATTTCATCTAAATCCGGGATAGCCGTTATGGCATGAAGAAGTAACTAACTTAGGCACATACCGACAAACTTTTGCGTTTACAATATTAGTATGAAGGTTTTGCTACTTTAAGTTAAGGAACTTATTATACTTTAACACAGGAAAAGGGGATTAAACCTAAAACGACTTCCATCCTGAGGAATTTCAAAGACAGGACAAGGATTAAATAGTTGTTTCGTGAGACATCTTGGACAAATAACCTCAACATGAAATAATTCTGGTTACAAATGCAACTTTTAAGTATGGATACATTTTAAGATTATTAAGACGAAATTGCCAAGCTTTATTGCTGAACGTAGAATCGTCCCGTCGTTTTTTTCAGTTTTATGTTTGCCGTTTCGTCCTTCTTTAGTAGCAGTAGAGCTGGTGCCAAGTTCCGGAGAAGTACTGCCTCCACGCTTGATAATCCGCCGCTAAGTAGTATTGCACTCAGGTTGCTGTGTTCCGATGAAATTACAGACACTTGGCGTTACACGTAGTCTGTGAATGACAGCCGCAACGTAATGCGACTTTGCGTACTTTAGTAGGGGAAGACATGACACATATATTTTTTTTTTGGGTGACCATTTAAACTTCTTGTCTGCTCGTAATTTTGGTGGTATAAAAACACCACAGAAAGGGTAATGATTCTCACGAAACCCTGATTCGTACTTGCGTCGTTCAGCCTAAACTACTGGGGAGAGGAAACATTAGGCAGGTAATCATCTAGAAGTTCAGTCGTAATTGTTCAGGGTAAGCTTCTTCTTGCGATGTACATTAAGGTAACGCGCTCGGCCAAATGACCACTGAACTGGAAGTTTGTACTCATATTTTTTTTAGTGCCCCTCAAACTTTTATTAGTGAGACAGTTCCCTTCATCTTCCTGGGCTCCCTGTTGATAAATTTTATTTATCGATGGTAGTTAATTTAAGCTTCTTCTTGCGATGTACATTGACGGGGATACATCTACACGAGGTTCCCCCAGGATTTGCCTTGCGAGGGATCTCTGGTGAAGTTCCTTTTGGAGAGCCCCAAGATCTTCGAATGCGCAGAGGTCAACCGGTGTATCTGTCGCAGATTCCCCTGCGTCGACATAAAAAAGAGGTATAGACATCGAATTTCAATCTCAAGGTCGCAGGATCAAAACCAGAAGTTAACAATTAAATTTTAGCTTGAAAAAAATAATGTGTGCATGTACTGAAGAAGTAAATATTTCTTTAAAGATTTTAGTTTTTCCTTTACGTCTTATTATAGCTCAATTAAAGTCATAAGAGAAACTATTATATATACCTGCTTTCTATATAAAAACGTATTATTAACCTTCCATGGTCCACACAGAGTCACACAAGGTTGACCAATGTAAGGATACAAAAATACTTTGCCTGTCAATCACTTAAGATCTATCCATCATGGCGGCACGCTGCATGTGATGCGATGAAAGAATTAACTTCGGTCTCAGTTGGCTGAGGTACCGTATCATTGTACTCCATCATCGTATCCCATTACCTTTATAAGATTATTCCATTACGAGCTTCTTTACAATCTCAAACTTTATCTACGTTTCATATCGACATTACTTCTTGTCATTTAGTAGGTTGTTTTTAAGCTAAATTTAAAGCAAATGTATTTCCGCCGTGACTCCTTATCTGACTGTAGTGTTCCCCGTGCAGGGACTTCGGCCTACTCTCGATAAGCGAGTGTCAATGGGCTTTGATCCCCCAATCCGGATTGGTCTGCGGTAGAATAATGAGCGTTATATAATGAGGATTAGTTATTTTTAGGTCAGCCACTATTTATTCCAAAAAGAGACTAACCAGCTAGAGAAAGTCTTGCCGGTGTGTTTGAGTAATATATGTTTTATCTGTTTTTATATGGAATTTAATTCGAAATGTATTCGTTGTGATGTATTTGAGTTATATTATTTTGTGTTATTTATTTTTATTTCATTATTAGGCTTGGACAGTTTTCATTTTGTAATTTGTTAATTAGTGTATGTGATGGTAGCGAACCGTACTAATTAAATAAATGCGATGCAATCAAGAGCTAAATTAAGATTTGAATGAACAAATATCTTTGAAATTCGTGCAACGTGGGCCACAGACAGACAAACCGACTTAATCATAATAAGAGGCATAATCACTTATAGCTCTTTTCTCGACGTCGTTCGGGGGTTAGAAACAATGCCAACTGGCAGTCTTCATCGTGGCAAAACTCAAAATGGCGTCTCTTGGTTGTCAACTTGAATTTGTGATTTTGGTTACGCAAGGACAGGCGTCTCCCAAAATTAATTCAGAATGAAATTTCAACGAAATTTTGTAAATAAAATGTAATTTCGCAGAGCAAGTCTGTCTAATGAGGGACGCAATTATGAACCTCTGCCCTCTTATCCGTAATGGGGATCAAAGTTATCTCATAATTACGGCGATCAGATTTTACTTCGCGATTTATGAAAATGTGAGTGAGCGTACCTACACTTTCGTAAATCGATAATATAATGTAATTATTATTTGGTCTGCACTATAACCCGTTCTGTTGAAACTGCTTAAACCTTAATTAGTTCACAATATTTTGATTTTACAAATGTGAACCAAACTTCACTAAATTAAGAATAAAATCTTCAAAACGAGTGCTGAGTAAAACCATAAATATGTTTTTACTACATCATTACAAATCATTGAAATTCCCGAATTTCTCTTCTAAAATATGCATGTATTATACATATAAGCATATAACCTTCCAGAAAAATATCTCTAAATCGAAAAAGTTCAGCAAGTAACATCTAACTGAAATGGTACACAGTACTTCCATTTTAATCCGCCGGAGAGTTGTTTTCTTTGTGTAAGCCTGCATCATTTATAATCATAACTCTACGAGTGAACACTTAACTTCGCACCTTGCCTACTACTCGACTTGATGCGGACTGGAAAGCATTCTTGCGAGGAGTTTGCGACACAATGCAGATTTGCGGCAGTAAGCGCACTGGGATGGAGTTACATCCCCCTTACCATACATTGCAAAGTCGCCTTTTTTAATTGGTAGTCAGAATCACAGCTTTTCCTGGTTTTCCAACCCCAACTTTTCGCACGGTGCTTAGAATTCGCCTTGATGCGTACTGAAAATTCTTAAAGAAATTCTTACTATAAACCCTTCTATCTTTCAGTTACACAATATTGCATTCTTAAAGTGAGCTTACTAGTATAGAAATAAGTAAATGAAGATTAGGTTCTTAACTACTTCGCTGCGATGTACAATACTTACTACACGCAGTAAAGCAAATTTATACTCTTTGTATTTTGTCATACTTTAAATCGATGGTAGATTTAGGCACCCTTAGCTCTCAATTACATACAATATAATTCAAGAAACAAGCTGAAAGGTATAATTAGAAGCGAGTAGCGGATCTATATGTTTCTATAGTTATAAAATATAATATTAATATTTCATATTATAATTTATCAGATTTGACTAAACAAAAACACGATTACGTAAAATCGATCGTTTTATTTTTTCTATTAGGAGTACAAATAAGTTTCCGCCGTTTTATTGTAGATGGCGCGGCACGGAGTTTCGGTTAGCTTTCGCAGATGATAACCGGCTTAAAAAATAGTTTGGACATTCAAGAACAACATAACCTATTAATATCATTGATTTTAAATAGATTTTGTTGACGATTTATGATACTCTTATTTCTTAAATAAACTGAAAAAAAAATGTAATAAAATTGAAATGACATTTTTATATTCACTCACTCGCGCTGTACGGGCGATAGCGTAAGCGAGACGAGTGTTTAGATTTCTTTTTTTTTTTCATGTTGACAGTTTTAGATCTTAAAATGATAATTCAGATTGCAAAAGAGCTGTGTTCTTTTCGGATTAGTTACAGAAGAGAACCTGAAATAAAATAATGATGCGGCCCAACATATAACACTGGTCTTTACATTCAGTCTTGAACATTAACAAATTATTTTTTTACAAATGGCTTAAAGAATATAAATAATACATACCTTACACCATTATCATTTCCTGCCGCTACGTGCGCATTTTTTTATTTAATCATATAGCCCGTCTCTTCCAAGTGTCACTACTGTTTGAAATGGTTTGATTTCGATATTTTTGCGTCAGGCTTTTGTCCTCGCACTCAACTGAATTGAAACTTTGCCAAACTTAGCCAAATTTCGTTTGTAACAGACAAAAGATGCTTTCCATTTCATATTTACTTTGGAATGTCTTGTTAATCTTGGAGCTTTCAGACAACTCTGCGCAGTAAAAGTTTGAAGGCTCTATATGTGGCGTTCTGATAAGTGATAATTACCTACACACTTTACGATGTTTTAATGGCATCTATTACTTACTCGTTCATTAGTACAGTAATTTCCATGCGATAAAACTTCTAGAGAAAAGGCCATAGCTTAATTTAAGGATTTTTCCGTTTGGTGACAGACCTTGACCGGTATTGGGGCGGAAATTGGAATTTGATTGACTTTTTATCTCTTTCTTTCATTTGGTTGGACATATTGCCAAAAAATGATAAAAGCTAAACGATCATGGATTTCGGGATTGAGGAGTTTTTTTTTTATTTACATGCAACATTGGAAATTTGGTACAGGCAAAGTTTCAAGATCCTTCGTTATGTACTATTATTTATCCTGTGGTTTAGTTAACCCATTCGATGTGGCCTTGTCGCTAAGTATAGAACACACTGCGTCTTTCATTGCAGCCATCATATTCGGCAAGATTTCAATCTTTCTTATTTTATAAAGCTCTGAGAAGTATTATTGCCGTGTTGATTATATTACATAGATTGTGGCTTAGCTGTGCCAGTCTGTTCAGCTTTGTACCAATAAAAATTGCTACACCGTTATTTTTTCCCAAAGGACGGTACGCCGTCGTGTTTCTGCTGTTTTATACAAATTGGCAACATTCTCTTTCTGCTCATTAAATAGTTATAAATTCCCCCGGGCTCGTTTCTACGAAACCTCTACCTATTTATCTGGCAACGTTATCATGTTTCCAGTCTCAATGTCTACGGAATAAAACTTTATTTGAGTTTGTTCAACTCATGTGTACGATGCTGGTAAAAGCAAACTTGCATTGCTTGAAGTTGGTTAAATGTTGAAGTTTAAATTAAATCAACTTAAATATTTGAATGCTTGTTTTTTATGTCTAGATAAATTACGTACCCTCGTTCATAACGGCGAAGTAAAACATCGTATAGAAACCGGCATGTCACCAAAAATTTTAAACCTTACAATGCCAATTAGACATGAACTTTTATATTTCTATTTACTTAGCAAATGCTAGACAGCTCCGTAGCTTCGTTGCTAGTAACCCTGCCTTCGAAGTTTCGGCCGCGCTTGGTGTGATTACTGTATAGTTTGTTCTTGGGTGTTTATCTTGTGTTTCTGTGTTTGTCCATGTCACCTGCGACGCGCAAAATCCTAGTGCAGTAGCAAAAGATAAAAAAAGATGCTGAAGCCAACCCTATAGAAATTTTGCACTAGTTTATTGTGATTTTCTCGTAAGTAGTAGTGAAACCGCAAACCACTAAAACAAACGGCGTCTCGTAATGAAATTCCCAGGCGGTTTGATTAAAGCGCCCGAGATGTCGGTCGGTTCGAGCCAGATACAATTCGAATTCGGAGTAATTGCTAGGTATTGTATTGTGTGAAGGCAGTTTTGCTGGCTTTAATTTTATTATGGGCAATACTGTTAAGAATGTCACTCTGTGGTCTTTATAATTACTGTTTTAAATTATTATTTGTGTGTAAATTAATACTACATACAATATAATAAATACTACTTATAATAGACTGCGAAAAAATATTAGGAAGAGGGGGCAAGAGTAATCTCTGGAACTAATGACCCATTTTTTTTACTCTTTTAACTCTAAAGTAGTATAGGATTTATTTATTTTGATAATTAGTAAGAGTAGAGTACTGGATCTACTCACCGTAATCATCTACCATTTTCCATCCCAGAAAAATCCTATGTTAGGCTAGTCTAGACCTTCCAAGAAACTCCATTTATCTAAACACCCTTCGTCCTCACGCTTCTTATCAGCTAAATAGCTATAACATAAATCGTTGTCAGTTAGTGGTCAGCTTATTCGCTGCTTAAACTACTCCGTGATTTATCAGCTTCCTCACTGGTCAAAGTCAAAGTAAACAACTTTATTTCCGTTAAATTCTTGAATAATACTTGGAAACGTAACTTTATATCAAATAAATAAATATCATTTATTTTTACTGTGTTTAGCGCTTGTTCAAACCCTATCCTACCCTCCTAAAAATCTAGTGACATGATAATCCGCATTATGACACCACGGTAACTAGGATAAGATACAATTTTTTTAAAAACCCCGTTCCTAAATGTTTAAAAGCAAGCCTGAATTAGAAATACCTCCACTGGTTTCTATTTCAAGGATGGGTCAATCACGCACCATCCGAGAGGGTACAGTTATGTAAACAACTTCTAAATATTTGAAGAGGACGACCTACCACAGACTAAATGATACTACGTGAATCGGGGCTTGATTAGATAACAAGTACCTCGTGATAAAGGATTAAATCTCTTCCATAACCTTAATATGAGAAGCCTACCAAGTGAATTATAAAAATAGAGCTACAAATCGAAATAGGTAAATTCTAAGAAGTATCATACTAATTTTATAAATGCGAAACTTTGTATGAATGTTTTTTACTTCTTCATGCATTAAAACTGAAGGATGAAACTATTAGTTATACCCTGGATATCACATACCCTGGATGTCAATCCAGAGTAAGTTTAAACATATACTTCTTTTTGTCCAAGTAAAGTAAACTTTTAGTGACTTTCTTATGTGAATATGTGACGGAACGAGCTGAGGGCCCACCTGGTGGTAAGTGGAGACCTAGTTGCTCGATGGCTGTTTTTTGATTTAACCTGGAAATCTTACGAATCACTATAACCATGTTATTAGCTTGTCCCACCTGCTCAACGCCAATTTCAAAATATCAGAAAATATGAAATTAGAACTGAGAACTTCGTGAAGAGAAGAGCGTTCCATAGAGAAGGTAGAAATTGGAAAGGCGCATGTTCATGCATAAATTTTTGATCCTCATCCTCCCCAAATTCAAAATATTTTTTGATCTCCAAAATATCCGTATTCATATAATATTTTTCTTTTTTTCAGGTCAATTACGCTTAGTCTGACAACAAATGCTTCCAATCCCATTATAAGGTAAGCCTTTTGCAATAAGCTTATGCTCTTCCTACATGGGCAACTTATAAATTTTGTTGCTTCGACAATGTGACTTCCGTCTCAGAAACTGGAAAATAAGTTTCGGGTTGTCACTCCCTGGATTTTCTTTCGAATATGCTTGCTTGAAACCTCACGAAAGGAAAGTATAAACATAATACAAATAATAAACATAATACAAATAATAAACTTCCTGCAAACTACTATCGTTAATGAATAAGTATATTTTTTTATCCTTTTGCAACGGCTTTGTGAGACGTATTGTCTATCTTACTAAACCCAAATTGAAAGTTACAATTTAGTTTTATCAATGTTTGAACAGACTCACAAAAGGAGTTTCTCCGTTTTGTAAAGTGACGTTTTAAATTATTATACAGTAAAGTGTTGTTTGATAGGATGCTCCTTTAAATTGGCCCCATGGAAATATTTATCATTGAAATATTCTAACCCTAACTGAGAAAAATATAAAATAAACGGAAGAGATTATTGTACTTGGGTTTTCGATTTAATAATCAGTTATTTAACAATTTTTTTTTTTTTGGTTTACCTTGTGATCGTATGATCGATCGTATTGAACCCAAAAATTTTATGTTACCATGACGTGACAATCGCGCGGATGTTGCGTAATTTTTATCGTCCGTGTAACAGGCCCCGTAGAACATTGGCATCGCATGCTAACCGAGATTGTTAGCACTTTAATGGGTGGCCTGGTTCTTTAATGGCTAGGGTAACTGCTAACGTTAATCCCTACGCTTGTACTCTCTCACGAAAATGCTAGTGCTCGAGTTGGTAATAGTATATCTGCCGACCTTAGTCTAGTGGAATGTGAGATACTATTATAGTAATGAACAGTAGCGGCATCGCACTAGGCTTGGCACGTTACCGTACATCGAAATTCTTCCCATTGCTGGAGCTGATAGCACAATCGCTTTGAAACTTCAATCGTTAGAGTTCAGAAGTTGCTATCGTGAAACAACAAATAAATATAAAGTTCTCAGGCACTACTGTTTATGGTCCAAACCTCTTGTTCAAAGAGGTTTATACACAACTAGCGACCCGCCCCGGCTTCGCACGGCTGTACAGTGTGTGCGAAGTAAGTTGTAATACAATTCCGCAGTACATCATTTTGATCTATCTTGTAAGGTTTAGCCAGTATTAGCCAAAAATTGGTTTTTATCTATTGTAATCTGCATGTATCTGTACATATAAACCTTCCGGAGAAAATCTAAGAGTGAAAAACGTATCTAAATCCGTTGTGTGGTTTAGAAGAATTGTAGAAACAGACGGACGAAAATATCGAGTTTCCTTTGTTTGTGAGATAACGTATTTGCCATCCGCATGACGTTGGGGATGAGTCGTTCCAACTTGCAGCTACGTCACTAAGCTGGAGCGGAATCAGAAGTGACTTTATTGCTTCTTACCTTGATTAGTCACTGTTGTGGCTCGTCTGTGCGTGAAAATTGTTTAATAGACCCTTATTTTATTTTAGCGAGCTTAGCAACAATATGAAAATATTACGACACTAAAAGTACAAAGCTGCTTGCTTGCATTGATCAGGCATCACTTATTAACTTTACGTTTTTTGCTTAGACGGTTATCCAAATTAACTTTTGATATAAGATTGGCTTCTATTGACTCTTATTTTCGTGGGATTTTAGCTTGCAGGGTTGTTCTTTACTGTGAAATCGATAGCAAATCTGTGTTCCTCTCTCTCCTCCTGTGTGTGTAATTATAATTTGCTTATATTAAAATATTGAACGTTATGTTATAAAAAAGTTAAAAAAAACCGTAAAAAAAAAAATTGACACATATCTCCAAAAGTTGTTCATGGCTTTCATTCAACAAAAGAATCATTTCAATAACGAAATTGTACTATTTTGGTGCAATAAACTCTCTTAAACTTATCCAATGTGAGTGTAATGTTCCGGTTCGAGAGTCTGGAATGCAAGGAAATTCAATGACACGATTTGCCGTCTTGTGAGAACGATGTGTAATGCCCTATAAAACTTCAGTGCTTTGGCAAGATTGGTCCTTTTATACACGATGATACCTACGCAGTTCCATTTCACTCGTACACGATGTCTGTGAACAGAACAAATTGGTATGTTTTTATTAGAACGAGCAGGCTACTGAACACTACGGAAGTGTGCTCGAAATCACGAACATTATTATATAATTGTTGGGACTACCAGCTTTTGGCCAAGTGGCGCGGTCACTGAACGCGTTGTATACGGGTATGATACCGATACGTACAAAACATTCTCATCGTGAGTTTGCTGTGGGTGCAGTCATGGCACGCTACGGCGCTGGTCGGTGATGGGACGGTCTATTCGGCGTTTTTCATTTTAGTTCATAAAAAGAATATTTCTTGTACGCAACCGTATCGGATAGAGAGCTTTACGCGTTCACTTGTCACTTAGCAAATACGTCACAGCAGACTACTGAATCTCAATAGGTATATTATCTCCGAAAATGTTTCACTCTTGTTCCTTTTCTATCCGTTATATAGGTATATATTTTCAATACTTGAACAATTCCATCACAAAGGCGAGGTGTTACTCGGGTGAGGGGAGCCCAAGGGACGAAGCGTTAAGGTCGAACTCGTTCGAAGTTCGAGCTTAATGCGTCTGATATTCCATCTTAAGTTTTCAACTCCGACATTAGACTGATGTTAGACATCAGTTCTTCAAGTCGCATCGCTTAGCGACATATGACACGCTTGTTAAAACATTTTTTATGAAGCTAAATACGTAATTATCTTTAGGCCGGTAGCGCATCAGCTCTACCTCGGGTCTTGCAAATGTTAATGGGCGACGACGGTACCCACTTTCCATCAGGTGGCCTGCAAGATCGTATGCCAATCTTTTTATGTAACGAATGATGTCCGGATAAGCTGTATACCCACCTGATGTTAAATGGTTACCTCCCTCCATAACAATATCAATACAACTTAAGTTCTCAACCGAAATATGAGAAGACCCAAGCCACACCCCGTTGCGTCACCCGAGACTGGGATATTACATCGCATGCGCATGTGATAGGCCTGATCGAGACCAACTTAATACTGTGCTTCTTGATCCCTTCATAATTCCCGGCTCAGCCCAATTTATCCTCCCTGCCTCCCTTGCATTACCGCAATGCGTGATAGTGATAGTTACCAGTAAGAGCTGGCATCGACAAGTGGTAACAGACTGGCAAGAAAATCGTCGGACGCAGGAACATGGTTCAATAATGATTTTTACGCACACTTAGGTAATTATTATTACCATACAACAAAAACTGGTCCATTTCCGATATCCAAGTGGCTCGTTTTCGAGTGTTGGTTCACTTGAGTAAGCAAGTAATGACTTTACATTTTCTTACTCGTTAAACTGGAAACATTTCCAAAACATCTTTACTTTTTGTGAATATGAGGTATCGTTTAAAACTGAGTCTAATTAAACTTAGCAAGTTTCGGGTTATGTACAATAGTTTTTAAAACATGCGGTTTTATATTTTTATGCCCTATGCCTAATCTATTGCATTTGTACAATTTACTAAGGAAGTAAAAGATAATAATTCAAATGGTCTCGAATAATCGCTTATATTGATTAATTATGCAAATAGAATTGGTAGTTAATGACCCCAGGCACAGTTTAATGGACAGTTGGGAAGTAATTGTATCAAATTAATTCACATTTTACGGTCATATAACTAAGTTTGTTTGTTCATGGACTGTTCTAAGTCAATTGCTCAGCCGTCAAATAAAATTGAAATAAATGTACAATACAATATTTATGCATTTGTCGATACGACCACCTAAGAGATATAAGTATATAAATAAATTGCGTAAATATTCGTTAGTCTCGCTAACTTACTATACTTACTTATTTTACGTGGAATTTCACCAAGAAATTTCTAATTAAAAGGTTATCTGGGAAATCGGATTCAAAATTCGCAAAGATATCGTGAAAAAACTTGCAGTTGAATTGAATAACCTCCTCCTTTTTTAAGTCAGTAAAAATGGAATATTGTTCTGTGTTAAGCGATCATTGGAGAATGGCCGATTTGGCTATTTTTTGTTTATTAATGTATTGTACAATACGTAGAACATAAAAAAATAATAAAATATTTTGGAAAAAAAAATTGGGTAAATTTTCCTGGAATAAGTTTGAGGAAACTATAAGAGTTTTTTTCTAGCGCATTTTTACTTAGATGACTCCAAGTAATTACGGCAAACGCACGTAAATCTATTTCGAATAATTAAGCGTCTATCCGTTACACCTCTTGAATGAGAGTTATGTTATTTATTTGCGGCACTTCAATTTTGCGTTAATTAATAAAACGTTAATTCATTAATGAGTCATTATACATTTTATTTTTCATAAGGAAGAGCATTAGTAATTTGCCATCGATGTGTTTTTATATCAGACTTGTCTCAGAGCTGTAAGAAATAGAAATTTGCTATTGAAAGAGCAAATGCATGGAAGCAAAAGTGCTTGCATGCATGCACTTTAGGGGGGTCTAGTTGCTCGCGTCATGAGCGTCGCGCCCCCGCGGACGAAAAGCATTGCGAGTAAACCCCTGCTTGACTGCAAATTACCAGGTCTTGTGATGGTACTTCTCTGAACAAACTCGGCACAAGCTACAGGCTATTTTATTTTGTAGGTATGTATGTTCGTAACATTTTGAATAATATTTTAAGGGAAATAATAATTGGAAAAGAAGCCTGATAGAAGAAAAATAATGCTTTTAACATAAATGTTGACCTGAAATAACACGTTGATTACTTTTTGTCCGATGTTTTGGGCAAAACCGCGGGATCAAGCAAGTTCCTAATAAAACACGGTACCTGCATTAACATATCCTTAGAGATTCATTTCGTAACTCGCCTCTCAATTGTTACCTAAGCATTCAAATTAAAATTATTTTCCATAAAATGTACAGTTAATTTTAATACTTCCTAGAGCAATTGTTATGACAAAGACTTATTTGCCTACGGAATCGCGGTTTTACCTCTCATTATCATACTGGTCGGTTACATAACCCAAAACATAGGACATAAAAGCAATTAAGAACAATTACCACGTTACGTGCAGACTAATTTACACATTATGCGCCGAGTCGATCTAGATAATATGTTTTAATTAATTTGGATAGTTTCGCCTAGTTTTCAGCAGTTTTGGACTCAAATATATCTATGTTATCTAGGTTTCGTAGTTCCTTAAATTTCTTCGGTAAATATTGAATATGTTATTTATAAGTGACGGCTCCGTAGCTTAGTTGGTAGTAGCCGTGCCTTCGAAACGAGGGGTCCCGGGTTCGATTCCCAGCTGAGGGACACTTTGTGTGGTGAGCATGAGGTTTGTCCTCGGGTGTTGGGTTTTTGTCTTGTGTTTCTATGTTTGTCCATGCCATCTGCAGCACAGGGAATCCTAGAGCAGAGGTATGAGTGAAGTAAAAAAAAAAGTTATACTTACCGACTTTCTGATTTCGAACCCAAGGACAGAAACCGGTTGGTGGGTGATAAGTTGATAACCCATGATGGGTCAAATAAACTGTTATTTATTTTGATTTTGCTTTATTTGAGAAAAAAACAGTACGTATTATAATTAAATTAAATAGGGTACATCTATAATACACATAAAGTAGCGAAGCTTCCACTAATCCACTTAGAAAGGTTGTGATGAGACAATATAACAGATAAATACGCACCATTAAACAAAATACAAATAGGTAATACCTACACAGGCAAGGCGCCTGACCTGAATAATATCGCATTGTCAACAAAAATTACCTTTTTCCTGAAGAAAATAATGTTTACCAAGTAAAGATCGTTCCGAGGCATCCGGTCGCGTTCCGCCGGATGCGAGGATCGAAGCACGCGCACGCGGCCCGTTCGTTTTTGATCTACAAACGTCAATCCATCACTGTCCGTGTTTACGCGGAAAGTGTTGTGCTTAATATAGAAATTTATTTTGGAAAGTGCCATGATGGGCGTTATTTCTTTAACTTATAATTTTACAAAAAATCTGGTACTAGGGTTTCGTTGTTGACTTCTTAACTCGCATTGAAATTGTATGTTTAGAAGGGAACCTAAAGTTTTTCAGTTCTCTGGAAACGGCTCAACTTATTTCTTCCAAACATCCAAAAAAACAAACTAAGAGCCATCTTTTAATACTTAAATTAATAAATAGAATAAGAAATAAAAAACAGGACGCTCATTTTTAAAAATATGATGCCTCAAAAAATTTGCAAAAGTAGTAACATGTAACATAGTAAAGTCTAGCAGTGTCTCACCTTCCGGAATGTATTATTAATTTTTTTTTACGCGAGGCTAGTTCGGTTCATGAAGTAAAGGCCTCATTTAGCAACTTCACCTTAGTCATAACAGTCACCAAATAAAAGTAACTTGAACCAATAAATCTTATGTGATTCATGTGGAAGATAACTATTCCATTTGGGCATTTCTACTGCTTAATAAATAGGCGCTCTGTCACACAGAGATGGCCATCCGTAGATCAGGATAAGGAATGTGGTACGAAAGGACATATTTCAGATAAAGGCACGAGTGCGTGCCGTTTATTTGTAAACAAAAATTCCGTTGCGACGAATTAAAATTTAACTATGCAATTAATAATACTACGAGAATATTTCGTCTGTCATATTCATTACCGGAACATTTCTCAAATCACGTGTTTTGAGTATGGTACGCAAAATGTTAGGGTATCGTAAAATCTTTCTAACTCATAAAAGGCACAACTCAATTTTTATTCGGGTAAGGAAAACCAACATTTTACTAATCACTATTTCTACACAACTACAAATAATACTCAAATCTTTGCCACACAATAAAACTGTCTCAAATCGGCGTATTGTTAACGTAATTTAATAAAATTGATTGCCTTTATGAAAGGGTAAAATAACATTTGAAATATATGAACATCTTTATTTACTCGAAACATAATATACTTGTTCCATTACTGTTTGTGACTAACGATTTTAAAGCTTTCCAGCTTTTATTGTCATCATCCAGTTCCTTCATAATATATTACATCAGAGATAACAAGAATTGAGGTTTTTGTCGAAGGCTGGGTTCTAGTCTAGTGTCTTGTTCGTTAAGAGCTCTTGCTCCTCCATTTATGGTATTGTCGGCATTTGCGGGATATCGGCCAAATATGGCATGTTGTCCTATTACAGCGTTTGCTTCTTATGATCTCTTGGACAAGAACAGCCAAGATTTTGCCATTATTTTTTATCTATTTCTAGGGATGTGACAAGGGCTTCGCTTCCCTAAACCGAAACAATCAAAAGCATGTTAAAAGAAAACTAGCAACTAATCATTTGCTTTTTCTCTAGGCTCTGTAAAACTGCATATTGACTTTGATCTGTAAATTATTTTTTTCAGTCCTTATATCTCGTCCTTAGGAGGCGCACCGTACCATTTTAAAAAAGAAACATCTAAATCGATATAAAACGGGCGAAGAAAAAGTCATAGGAAAGCAAAACATACAATTTTGTTTACTTGGATTACATGTTTTTTCTAGTTATTTTGATTTAATTACCATACTGTTGAATGGATTTTAATAAATTTTCTATGGGGCCAATCTGAAAGCATATCCCATCAAATTAAAAATCCAAATCGGTCGATAACGGAGAACTGAGGTAACAAACATAAAAACATACAGCCCAATTGATAACCTCCGCTGGAAGTCGGTTGAAAAATCAGAAAAGACATTTAAATGTCAAAAGTTTGTTGAAGGGTTTGACAATGATAAAAGTAAACTCATATACACGGACAATATTAATACCATTCCAGTCGGCACGTATTGATATTTCGAACAATACGTCAGAAAATGTCACACCTCCCACTCCGAAAAATATCCTACCTCGGACTTATAACAAAAACTACCACTCTACTTCCACCTCATCCATGGCTTCCGCCATTATAGCCCTGCACGCATGACTAAGGATTACGTCCTGCGCTTGTGACTAATCGTCTATTCTGATCTACAATGCATTGATTTACAAACAGAGCGAAACGTAAGTTAATCCTGCCTGAACCTTGCGAACCGTTGTGCAGAATATTATGCGCAGAGTATGTGGCTGTAGATATTCTGAGTCAGGAGTTATTTTCGATATTACGATGCGCTAATGTGGTTACACGCTCAATGTGCGAACTTCCTTCGCTGCGTTTGTTGGAGGTGAAAAGTTTGCTGTGTGCTATTGGCTGTTTGATATTATAAAAATTTATTTGAAAAGAAACATATTTAACTTCTCCAAATTGATTTTGTACACTAACGACGTGTGCAAAATCAATTTGATTCAAAAGTTCAGTCGAATTGAAAGCTCTGTTGCTTTCAACTTTCATTTTGGAACTAAGCTAAACTTAAACAATTGTGATAAAACATGTATTATGAATTTAAAGATCCGTGTTTTCAGGGTATTCACTTTCATTATCTCTGCAAAATCGGGCGTTCATTTTGCACGTCAAGCGGTGATCAATTGCTCTCTGCTTCCATATTGGGTGCAATGAACATTTGTCTAAAAGATGTACGCCTTAATCGAATAATCGATCATTGATGTGCATTTTGATCACGCAAAGCTAACCAACATAAATACCTGACTTTACAAAGTAACGACACAGAATATCAAGTAGTACCAGTCGTACAGTCGTGCTGTCAGAAGCCAGCAATTAAACCAATTAAAGAGCATCAGTCGACACGCGTGAGGAGTCGTATCATAATATCTCTTAATCAATTTGATCGAGCTACTGAGTTGGGGTCATTGACGTGCTTCAGATGCGTCAACATAATAGTATTCATGCAATTACTATACGACTAGAAGCCTACCTGTACACAAAGTGTTGTAGCCCCGTATAAGTCTAATGATTTTGTTCGTGCGATTAGTTTGTTTACTAATCGCAAGCCCTTTAAGTTTAATGCATCAGATATTTCGTTTTGCTACTTTTGATGGAAATTATGTTACCTACGTAATTCAAACGCTTGTGTACGTGAAGCAGTGTAATCACATGACAGTCACTCGCACACATTGATTATGTTTCGGCTTCACCATTGAGCGAAATTTTGTTTGAATTTTTTCTACTCTGTTCATATTAACTCTATGACAGTATTTTTATTGCGTAGATGCAAAAACTCACAGCACATTACTGTTATTTTTGTAATGTAACTGTGACAAGTACTGTACAATGTAATAAGAATAAGGAGTTCAATAAAACAACTTATATCTATCTCGAGAGTACTGTAATTTGTATATAAAACTCGTTCACGATCCAGGACATCTAAATGTGACCCGGAAACTTATTCCAAAATTTTATTATGGATCAGAAAACAAATTACGATTCGTAAATGCGAAAACAATAGTTATATTCAAAGTGTAGCTATTAACCACAAGACTGTGAAGTTGGAGACCATAATGTTTTTGGTATTCAGGTCGCGATGATTGCTCCAACGCCCAGATTCCTAGGAACAATGGGGTGCCACTCATCAGCCTTTGTCTTCTCGCCGATAGCGCTGGATCAAACTTACTTCTAGAATAGAATAGAAAAACATTTACTTTTACACTTATGTACATACAGTTGACTTCTAGGTGACAGAAAAAAATTGTAGCAATAAAACAAAGTTAATAAAAAAGCAAACCCTAACAGTAAATTCCTTGTGTCTCATGGCATGGACAAATACAGAAACACAAGACAAATACCCAATACTCGTGAACAAACTTCACGCTCACCACACAACGTGGTCCGGCCAGTTTAGCCACGGAGCCGTCAAACAAACCAGACAATTAGGAACATGTTTATCCTACGTATTCCAATTCGTGTCCACCCCGGATATTAGCGGGGACTATTCAACACTTGATCTGAAAAGATGTTTCGAATTAAATTTAACCTAACTCGGAACATTTCGTGTTACACGTGGACATGAAATAATGTTTTCTCCTCTAGAAATAAATAACTCTCATGTACGACTAGCTGTGCCCACGACTTTGTTCGCGAGTGCCATCGCTACAGACTAACAATTTTTTTTTTAAACTTTTCCATCCATCAATATAAATTCTCGCATTTATAATATAGTAAGACTATTATTATAAAATAATTCGGAGTAAATGTTTATAAAAATCGTGATGGTTACAATAATTATATCAATAGCCTTACCAGGATTATGTTTCATAAAAAAAAATTAAGTATAATAACTTTAGCAACGTATATTAAGTTTAGAATTTTGTCTTATATGCTGTTTCCATCAAGTGTTTTAAATAAGATGTCATCTATTGGTTAATAGTTTGCGCTCGTGGCGATATTGCCTGGATGATCTTTACATATCATTTGAGTTAAACAACTCTCCGCCCGGTCAGTAGTTGGATGGGTGACCGTTTAGTTTAGTGGCATTTGAACTGAGGTCTTACGTGCTTCGGAGGGTACGTTAAGATGTCGTTCCCGGTTATTCAAGGTGATAAGCCATGTTGGAGGCCATTAGGTGGCTCGAAAACTCTGACACAGAGGTGGCCACTTACACAAAAAAAGAAAGAAAGGTTAATATAGCTTTCGATCTCTTTATTTTGGCCAAATTAATTTTGACAATGAAATACAATATTTAAAAAGGTCACAAACATCTCTAGGGCCATCCCTTCTATTTGTGTAGGACAAAGTGGTTCGATAGAGAGAGGGGGGCAGGGGGGGGAGGGTCATGGACTATTATTTTATAAGAAATTAAAATGTTAAACTCCAAGTCGAAGTCGCGGTAAACAGTTATTGCTAAATAAGTTCTGCGTATTCCCTAGCGAAATTGTCCAAGTATCAATGTCATGTTATGTTCTGCCTCGAGCCAAACACAGGGAGCGTAAAGGTCAAATTATTCCTGTATGATTTTATGTTCTTTGTTTATAAATTACGTCCTTTGTGGTGGAAACAATGGTTTATCGCTGAAACCTATACCTAATATCGAATTGTCTTATTTCCTTTATCATAATCATCGAGAGAAAAGGCGGAAGGAGATTTTGATAACGTATAGCAGGGATCGCGAACAAATGGAACGCGACAAAATATTTTGGGCACGCAACCGATCGAAACGGTTTGCATTTTAGTTCAAAGGGGGGGGCCTCGTAGGTGAGTACCTTATGAATCCATACACGTACCCCCTGGGTGATGCTAAAGGAACAACAAAAAGTAGCAGTAGAACTTGTGCAAAGTTCGCCCGGAGAAGTACTGCCTCCACAACCTGGTTATCTGCCGCCAAGCAGGTGTGCAAGCGCATTGCTGTGTTCCGGTGGAAGTGTGCGGGTGATCCCATTCTTCGGTCAGGGAGGAGCTGTTGCTGTTGTTATGGGCGGAGGTAACCACTTACCACCAGGTGTGCCTTCCGCTCGTTCCGTCACTTATACACATGAAAACTTCTCTACGCGAGTGAGACTACTAAAGAGAGAGTATTATTTTCCCAAAATCACTAAGTCAAAATTATTTGACAGCATGTCTACGGCCTTATTTAACATTTCTTGAGATAAAATGGCAAAGGTTCACCATCCCTGACCTATAAGATAGGTTTATCATACGCAAAATATTTGGTTCCAAACATTTTTTCTTAATAAATTAGCTTGTATATTATAACGTTTACTCAGTCATTCACGTTGAGTAACGTTTTATACTACTCATTCATAAAGGGTTAACTCATAGTCGTAGCAAAAAAAAAATTGGCAATCTCTTAAGACGCGAGAACAAACTTGACGCTTGTCACATAAAGTTTGCTCCGGCTGGGAATCGAATCCGAGACAACTCGCTTCGATACTATTTTAATTATTTTTTTATTTAGTTTCTTTTATAACACTGCGATCGTACGCTTCGATGCTTACTAATTTAGCGACGGAGCATTCTTATATTTATTGCAAATCATGCAAACATCGCATCGTACGGGAATCGAACCCGTCGGTTGATCGGCTCTTTTGTCAGCTCATCCCGCTCTAAACTCATCCCGCGGGATGAGTTGACTAAATAATTAATTTTATTATTTATGATTTGTCAACTGATCCCACTTTAAAAAAAGATACTTTGTATTGTATTATTTGAAATACACACGTGAACAAAAATGTTCGGTGAAAACAAATGACACACCATGTTTGGTTATACTGATATATTAAAATAAAAAAAAAAAATAAAAAAAAATTATAAAACTCAATTAGAAAGAAGCGTTCAACCCTTCCTATTGAAGAGGTATTCGCGCAATCCGACATTTGCACGTATGTGGTTGCGTTGTTTATTTCGTAAATCTGAAGTCAAACACCTTTTTCGTGTCTATACAACTCATCAAATGTAATAATGGGATCAGTTGCCCGATTCAAAACCATCACCATGCGTTTTACGGATTATTCCTCATGTTTCGAACGCTGCAAACATTAGTAGGAGTCATTGAATTGCAAATGAAGCGTGCATGCTGATATTCAAGCACCGAACCTGGAACATCCACCGGATATTGTTTTAACCGAAAGATTTTGAATCAGTTATGGAATTGCGTCTGAATATATATTATTATTATTATTTTATGTGACTAAGTGACGTAACGAGCTGAGGGCCCACCTGGTGGTAAGTGGCGACCCCCGCCCATGACAACAGTAATGCGACTCAGTATAAGATTTGGATCTTACAGTAAAATATTTTCTGGCGTGTCCTAGTTTTAGACGATCAGAAGCAGAGTATATATTCCTCGCATTTTAGATGTAAGTCGAAGTCAAAAATGTTTATTCCCTTTGATCTTGTTCTTCCTTTGTCATGCGTTAAATAAATGTATGTTCAAGATCACGCGGTCTTATTGCTGTTTAGCGTTCTAAATACTATCCAACCCTCAATATGGAAGAACAATCAAGAAACCCATAATGGAGGAATTCCTTTATTTTTGCGCGCATGATCCTTTTTCCTGGTTTTTGTTCGCTGGTTGTTGGCTCCGCGGTTTTACCCGCGGTTGGCAAACCCGCGGGAATACTTCACTTTTTCGGGATAAAAGTAGGAAATGTGCTAATTCAGGGTACGAGCTACCTTCATAACAAATTTCAACAAAACCCGTTCAGCCCTTTAGGCGTGAAGGAGTAACAAACATACAGACAAACTTTCGCCTTAAGAATATTACTGTGATTACTAGTATAGCGCTCCACAATGCAACGTGGAATCGATTTCTGCTGGTTTTCCAGGATTATATAATTTACTAGCTGCGCCACGCGGTGTTACTCGGGATCAAAATCAGCCTATATCTTAATCCAGGCTATCCTGGATCCCAATAGGATAAGCCGTTTGAGCGAGAAGGAGCAACAAACATACACACACACATTCACCTTTATAATATTAGTATGATTGATGATGTATTGTATGGTATAAAAGTATATAAGATGACGCAATTTTAGCTCCAAATAGACAGAAACTGCTAAGCCGGCAAATTCTATCCAAATTCGTTTAGCCGTTGAGGTGTGAACGAGTAACAAACAAACATACAGAAATAAAGCCTTCGCAGTTTTTTTTTTTTTGGCTTTTTTTATTTGAATACTTGACGGAACGAGCTAAGGGCCCATCTGGGGGTAAGTGGCGACCCCCTCAAATGACAACAGTAATGTTCAGTATAACATTATAACATTTGGATCAGTATAACATTTGGATCTTGCCTGCTGCGTCTATCACCCGAGACGAGGATAACTAATCAACAATATACATAGTTTAGTTAACTATTTTATGGTATCACAATCAGAAAATATATCAATTAATTTATTATTATAATATTATTTTATAGAGGAATTTTGATGTCAGGGCTAATCACCGAGCCACTAATGAACAAACAATAAAACTAACATGTTAACGATTAAACACGAAAGAAATACAATTAAGTAGATCTAAAAAACCATCGACACGTTAAACGCAAGTTATATTTAAGCCTCAAAATAACTTAGGTATATTGTGCCGATGGTTTTTTTTATATAAGTAGTACTATATAATATAGTACTATAATAATTTGAAACATATGAAGTGAGATCGTTAGTTATGTCGTACATTTGTGTTACAGGATTCGCATGTCTGCGTATATATTGTATTATATTTTACTCTTATTACCTGTCTTATTGGCTTTTCGACTCATTAGAATGGACTAGTTCAAAGTCAAACATATACTAAAACAATTGATAAAATAAAAGGAGCAGCAAAATGGATGGCACTGTAACGCATTACTTTTGTGGTTGATCTTGTAGATCGTTTCGTCGGCATCTGGAAATTCCTACGAATCAGCGATACTGGATTTTTCTGTACAATGTTGCGTTTATATCCTTGCCGATTTACTCCAAAGTCACGTTACATTTTCCCACACGCTGATCTTGAATGCGGAACGGGCGTCAGGAAGGAAAGAATTTAATTTACGGACAGTCTTTACGGTAGATGATGTCCTTTGTTAAAATTAACTCAGTGGAAAAGGATAGGTTTAATGTCCGTCCTTCCCAAATTTGATCTATGATAAAACATTTTTGAAGAGATTGTTTTTTAAAAAAAAATTGAGGTCGACTAAAATTGTGTCGCAGAAAACCTTGTTAAGTTACCACTTTAATCAACTGGACGACTTTTACAAGAGGTTGCAATAACTTTGAAATGAAATGAAGTTTAAAGCGCGCAGGTCAAAAGTACTAAGTTAGCTTTGTTTCACTGAAAACGTAATAAGGTATTATTACTGCTACTTTTGTCGATTTGTAGATAATTTTGTAACCTTAATATTTGAGCATATTCTTCCTCTATGCGTATTCTTGTACCTTTTTTATCAAATTCTAAGTTCCCGTGAACACAAGGGATGAATGAAGATTCATCCCTTATTTCTCGTCCTGTAAAAAGAAACATTCAACTCGGTCTACAATGGGCGAAGAAAATAGTCACAGGAAAGCAAAATACGCAACTTCGATTACTTGGATATTTTTTCCGGTTAATTTGATTGAAATCCAAACCATTGTGATGAAATTTCTATGGGACCAATCTGAAAGTATATATATTCAAATAAAAAAAAAAAATCGAAGTCAGTTGGTTGATAAAAGATGGTCACAAACATATTTTTTTTATTAATGGAATATTAAGATCTTTTTTCAACCGACATTGAATGTCGGTTGAAAAAAGAGCCTTCTCCGCGTCAAAATTATGTAACTCGGCGAATTCGACTGATGAAATAAGTTTTCTTCTTAGTTCCGACACTTCGCTGCAGACCTGTGGCACTCCTTTTTCTGAGTTCCGTTAACTAGAAAAGTTTTGGTCTATCATGCCTGCGTCCGTTTTGGCCAGAAAAAAGGTATTCCAAGTTTTATAAAGTTCGTGCAAAGGTCGTGTGTCATTTGGTCCGGCGATTTGTGGCAAAGTATTTTGTTCTCCGTCCACGCCATTGGTCCCGATTCAGCACCTCGATCTCAATTCAACATTCAATTATCACTGAAACGATCATACCGACACAAATACCGTAGGTAATGGCGTATTAGCCTCACAATGCAGCCATTCTACAGAAATACTGAACTATTCTCGTTTTATGATGTTCTTGCGATCAAGATATATTGAAACTTGATCTTTGCGACTTTAAAATTTTAATTTTTATTACATTTCATTCAATCTAAATGAACTTTGTCTAAAAATAATAAAGAATTCTAAAAAATTTAATATATTTCCTTTTCCAATGAATGAAATTTGTTTATGGTGTCTTCGGTGTTTATGTAGTGTGATTGTTTTCAATTCCACAGGAAATCCTAGTGCAGAGATATGAGTGTATAGGCGTTTGTGTGTGTGTAGTTTTTTTTACTTTTTTTAATGAATTAATCGTCTTGCGCATTACTAGTTTCACAGGATGCCTTGAAGATAAAAATCGAGACTCTTTTAGAGATGACAATTTCCTTAAAAATATTAACGCCAGTCCGTCATAATCAATCAATTCATAAATAATTGCAGCTGCAAAATGTGAATTGTAACGCTTGCCTGGGCATCATTTATTTTCACTTGCACGCTCAGAGATGTTTTCAATTTCTATTTCCATATGGAAGTTGTGTTTTTGTCTATAAAATACAGTTATCAAATTAGATTAAGTGCCAAGACGATAAATGAGAAGGCATGGTAGGAATTCTCCTTTACTCAGGTAGACATTTTGGTAGAGATTTGCCCCCTAAATAACACTAGATGTTAATAAATCAGTCCTCTGTGTCCAGAACCCCAAAATTTGTCTTTCTACGTCTTAAAACAGATGTTATATAATTGACTGATTTAAAAATCGAAGAAACCGAATTCCATACCTTCCTTCATCCATCACTTATTTGATGCACTTCGTTTTTTCGTGAAATTTATAAGGGGTCAATATCAAATAGGTCCACAATTGACGAAGAAATCGCGTAACAAGCTTCCGAACATTTAAATATAGAAAATATTTTATTTATGTTGGCGTACTACACTGTCATTAACAAGATGTATAAGTACATAGATTTAAGGAACATTATAAAAATGTTTGCTTGTTCTTCCTCATGGAGAGTAGGCTAGGGTTTTTTACAAGTGATAAAGTTAGTGATAAAAACGGATTCTCTTATAGGTATACTTATTTATTTTAATAAAGTGACGTTTCCAAGTAATTTCTAAAGAATTCAATGGAAATAAAGTGTTTTGACTTTGATACGGAGTTTTCAAAATCAAAATACTTTATTCCTTTTTGAATTCGATTATAAAGTACCTAATACAACGCCTATGTACAATGTTTATTATCTCAAATATACTATAATTATGAATACCTACTAGTAGGTGTATTTAAACTGATTATAAACCTACTTGTATATTATATATTGACTTGAACTTTCATCTGTGTATGTCGTGAGTCAAGGTTTATTATCTGTATACGTACATAAAGCGTGTATTTGTTGTAAGGAGTTGTATGAGCTGAATCATATAATGCATTATAACAACGGCAGTGCCCCTCATCGCCATCGGCTTGCGCCGAAAGCGGTCCAAAATATATCTTCCGCGCCGAACTTTTATTTATAACCCACCCTTGAATCGAGCGTTTAGTAAATGTGATCCAACTAGCTAAATGCGACCCTCTTTACTCTTTGTACATGACATGTGGAATTTACGAATACTTTTTCATAGAATCAATTCGCTAATGCAGCCCCATGAACCGTCCGACAGTGATGAATTGTGGTCATATAGACACTGTCTAGATAAGCCTAATTTATGAGTAAGTTTGCATCACCAGTGTAGATAATTAGATCGCTAGATACGACTCGAAGGACAGATCCGATAATTAACCTCATCTACGAAATTGTGTCATGGCCCGCACTTCCTTCTCTCGGTATAATCAAACATTGTTTTCGAATTACGTCATACCCACAGTCTTTTGAATTCTGCTGCGTTACAATTTAGGGCAAGTAATTTTAGTCGTTACTTTAAATTATTACAGATAAGAGGTAAAACGTTTTTCTTTTTCCTTAAAAGTTCTTTCTAAATTAAATTTAAATGAAATGTTTTTTCTAGCAATTTACTCCAAGTTAAAGCTATTGCTAAATTAATTTCTTTGTGACGCTCGGTTTCCCCGGGGATCGGTGTTAGGGTATTGTCTCGATTTAAACACCCACCATCCCATCAGTCTGGCATGTTTCATCCGCGCTCTCTGGGGTAATCGAAACAGCTACATTTATACTCCTAATAACTTGAGACAAAGGTTTAATGATAATCCTTTTAAGAATGGCGAACTTAAATGATATTTGTTTTCGTGTGTGTCGGAGATTTTCTTTAATGAGCTAAAAGTAAAAGTGGATTGGCTTAGAATGACGCTAAAACGTATTACTTTGTTGAAATTAAGGACGTCGTTAAACGCTCAATGCTCAAGCGTTTCGATGAGTCACTCCAATTTGTGGCTGATCGGTCGGGAGATATTGTCAAGAACTCTTCAGTTTGTGTTGAAACTGTGATTTGTGCCAATACCAAATTCATTAACAAACTGCGAAGATTAAACTCATCTATTTTTTATTGTGTGCGTAAATTATATTCCTGCAAAAATGTTTGCCCTATATTTGAATAGAATTAAATTCCATGAGCGTTCCACGCTCCGTGCTCCATCTTAAATAGATATTCCGTATGAAAGGAATGCGAGAGACATTGTTGGAGGCAAATGAGTTGACGAGTTGATTGTTACTGCCTATTTATTGTAAAAATAGGTCGCTTGCGGTCGCCGACCTGATCACTTATAAAAGTATAATCTTAAAAAAATATGTAGTACCGGCCATCTGTGACTTTCGATTTAATTGCTGAGAGTCGACAATTTGAGGCCAATACAATCTTAAAATTAACTTCCTTGTTTTTCATCGCTTTCAGTTGTGATGGACATTATATCGTTGATTAATTATTGTAGATTGTACGAGTTTGTCTGTGAGTATGAGAAATGTTTTGATTTTTATGTCTTATTTCTCGCATTTCTTTCTAATTTACAAATCTTATGAATATAGCAGTAGTGAGAAACAGTTGTTATTTATTGATAATGTCGTTGACATATAAACGATATGGGGCGAATCGCTAAGTGAAGACGATGAAAGACACAGGCCAGGGATGACTCGATGCATTGGTCTATTTCTGGGGAGACGTTGACCTGTACAGCGGTTTAACTGCATTGTTTTTCAAATGTTTGTTTACCTTCTACTGGAGGAGAACACACACAAAGCATGGCAAGTAAACTAATGTGAAAGAAATGTCACTAAAAACAAATGTTAGACAATTTTCAAATATACAAGAATTAAACCTAAAAGTTTATACGAAAATATTTGATAATATGCGAAGATTGTTTAATACCATATACACAACCGAACAAATACTTACAATCCACAGAGAGCTCTTAAACAATTTGAAAATATGTCAATAAGCACAAAAATGCGCTCACTTTACGTAAGACTAAACACAAATATAACTGGTCTTAGCACACAGCATCGATGACGAAGAGGAAAAATAAATATAACGATGAAAGGATTCGACGCATGGAGATAAATAATAAACTAGTCTGAGAGATCTGATGAAATTACTTGAGTAAGTAACACGTACGCTGAGTTTTCCACATGTGTTGGGTCAACGGGTGAACTGTGTTTATCCATTGTTTCATACAAGCTTCATCTGCACTTGGTTGGGGCAGGATTTATGACTCCTTATATTTATTCAGTTTAAAGAAAACAAGAACATCTTTGTACAATACGTTCAAACATCTGTATAGTACAGTTTAGATATTTCAAAACCACAACCGATTTCACAAAGTTTGAAATTCTCGATTCGTGTTTGTGTTTGTCGAAACGAGCAAATAATATTTTGGAAGGCCGGGTTATTCTTACTTTGTTGTATAATGTTGGCGGTCCGCTTTTGGTTGCCGCACGAGTATTGATTTACCTTGAGGCGAAGAACTTTCATGTAAATAAGCTCTTCCTTGGGTATGGTTTTGAATTGTACGGACATCAAACATACTCGTTAAAATATACGTGTTTTGTGTGTGGATAAATGGAACACCAGACATCTTTGAGAACTGCGTCAATTGTGGTAGCAAGTGAACAATAAGAAAATTCCATAGGGATCCAAGCCACCTGTGACGAAGAACAATATGTGTGAGCATTTTTGTAACGAGTTTCAGATAAGAACGTGCGATTGAAACAACAAAGTTCAAAGACAAGTTAAGAAGTTACGCGTACTTGTAGAACTAATTAGAGTATGCTATCTATAGACAAGAAAACAGCCAAACTTAGATGCGCGTATCTCTGTATATCTCATGATTGAAAAACTTCCCTTAGGAAAAGCCTCCTAATTTAGTCGTTGATTTTTCTTAGATGCTCATTGCTTTATAAGATAGCTCAATATAGGTTTATTAAAAGCTAAACTTTTGTTTTCACTGACTAAATAGTAGACTGGCTATCCAAAACATATAACGCGGTTTCCATAAAAGCCGTAGTTGCGTAGCGTTATGAGAATTTTGGAATATTAGCTCGTTTTAGTTCACTTAGTAGATTATATATTTTTTAAACATGATGTCCTTAATTATGATTTCGAAAATCAAAGCTTATCGCAATTTCAACCTCTGAGACTGCAAGCTGGACTGGAGTTTTATACGTTGGACGGCCGTGTATGTCTTAGAGTTCTTATGAAAATGTTACTTCCAATGGTTTTAAATTTTGTTATTTGAATTAATGGTAGGTTTATCCAAGTTCCGGTTCGATGCTCAAATTCTAATCTCTTTATTCTCTCTCGTTGATTGCGGACGTCCCAGCAGCGTGTCAACTCAATATTCAGTTAATCGAATATCCTCGTTGGCGACTGAGAATTTCACTGGATTCTGAATTTCAACTGAGGTCGACGGTCTGCCAAACAGACGCTAATAATTGAATTTAGACTGTGAACTCTGAGACCCAATTCCCAACGTTAGCGGGTCCGAGAAATTATCTGTTTGCCTCGAACACCTGAACCATCAGAACGATTCCAGTCTTGTTTACTATCTGAATATTTAGTCAATTCACTGTGAAAATTTACCCATTAAGGCTCTTCCCCATCCTGCAGGAATAAGGTGTGTATTTGTGCTTGCTTGTATGTCAATTCACTGTCTGAAACTGTATCCATTTGACTGTGGTTGGGTTTTGATGCTTTTGTCTCGTTGAATAGCACGGATTTATGTATGCTGCCAATTATCGTGGAAATGACTCGTGTTTCATGAAATGTTTTACGCTAAATATTATACGTCAGCGAGCAAGCTGGGAACACCGCGTTAATTGCATTATATGTATATGCACAGGATTTAGCAAACCCGATTAAAATTTTTAATGTTTACTAAACAGTTAAATTGTAATTGGTTCCATGCCATTTTTCTTCACCATACCGAAAATATGTATTTAGTATTAGTTTAGAATGTTCCGCCATTCTTAAAAGAAATTACTTTACCAAAAGGTTGAAGGCATGGAAACAGATCCAGATCCGAGAAAAATAGAGGCTGGTACCAGTTTCCTTACTCTTTCGGTTTCTGTAACGTGAATTCCTCCAGGCGATGCTGTCGGACCAGGTTGCTTGTTTGCCTCGTCTTGTCTGACCTAAATTTTCCAAGTTGATAATGAAAAAGCTCCGTCGCATCCCTATGTAATTTCACTTCAAAGCTGCCTCCGGGGCTCGTTTGTTATTTTGTGTAATCACTAAGCACGGAATATATTACGGTTCTATGTCTTGGATGTAAATGTCTATAGAGTTCCATTGCTCTTTGGTATTTATCGGTTTAATTTGTTCCTCGTTGAAATATATAGTTAACAAATACGGTGATGCGTAATGGGCGACTAATATGGCTATCGTTTTTACACATATGAGAATGTGACGACTTTTTTTACACAGTAATTGCACCTGCTCGCTCTTACTTGCCACCAGTGAAGCGTTAACTATTCAGATAGCCGTTTTTGCGTGAGTTTTATCTTTCATTTCCTTCAAATTCAAATCCTATATTTCTGGCATGCCTACGAGATTTTACTTTTGACTTGTAAGTGTTTGAAAATTAATTTTCAGTTTAACAACATCTTAACTTTTATAGCTCGTAATTTCATCGCCTCGTTCCGCGAAGAGCAATTCCAAGTTTTCTCAAGATATCTTGTGCTTGTCAGACTTCCTTTGGATCGTGAAACGCCTCTTAGTGTCTGATTCTCAGAGGACATTCCTATGCAAGTCGCCTATGGTGAGAGAGCTTGTTATATCGCAAAACCTGAACCAATGCCTAGAATGTTTGATCCGCTAGGTATGTGTAAGATGCAAATAGCCATTTATTCAAACAAACGGGACTCTTCTTCCGTGTCAAATCAGAACTTTTCCCTAGTTAATTGCAACAGAGTTGCCCCAGGCAGCGAAATATTTTAAATGTCGCCATTAGAAACGCTGTTGAATTACAACCCAACGAATTTATCGGCTGTTTCATTAATCTGTGGAAATAAACGAAAATCCCTAATGACATCGAATACGTTTTTTTATACTTTGGGCTCAGTCCGTGTGTCAGTGATTGATGATTGTTGAAAGGACCGTCCCATTCAACCTAAAATAGTATGAGAGCTGTGGAAACGTGGTTTGTATAAAAAACTGACGATGTCTCTGTTGTGCTTGTGCAAACATGAAAATAACCGTGGTAGAAAAAGCTCTTTTGTCAGATTCGGTGTAGGTAAACTCGATGACAAAAGAACTGACCATAAGTATTTACTCTGTTCTTAACACATGAATTCTAAGTCCGCGTCCGAATGTTTGTGTAGTCTACATTTTTATGTTGTTTATTTGCCCATATCATAAGTGTCATTAGCTTTCTTAAGTGCCGTCATTATGTATGTTCAGTCCCTAATTACTAAGTCAAGGTCTAATTAGCAGCCAATTTCCAACTGCTAATGAATTGCTTTTTTTAATGTTGGGGCTAATGATATTTAATTAATATGGGATGAATATCTTTATGAGATAATATGATATTAACCAGGTGATGGTGAATGCGCGGTACGAGCGACTGAGTGTACAAGGGGCAGCCGACCGAAACTGAGCGGTTTGACTGAGTGTAAGTGCGTGCATTTCTGTTCAGTCACTTGCCCCGCGCTGTCAGCGACGGACGTCTCTATGTCCGCTCAAATAACCTAAAAATCATTCAGTGACTTAACCTATTTGCCGGTGTTGTTCAGTGTCAAAAACAGTGGTTTAAGGAGTTCAGTGTTTAATGTGAAACGTGCTAAATTATCCGAGCGAATATTGGTGCGTTCAACACCGGTTCAAGGTACCTGTACAGAGATTATGTTACCTATCTATGTCAAATCAGTGAGCTGTCTCCAGTTTGCGTATTTCTTGTAGAGATTAAACTTATGTTTAAAGTTTTTTTTTGTTTTCGTATCGCATTAACCTTTTATTGATATGCACGAGATTTACTCACATCCAGATGTTCTTCCTTTAAAGTTTTCTAGTTTCTTTTTAACCCATATGAACTTTTACTCAAATCTCGAGTAAGAAGATAGTGGTCAGGAATGAGGTGTCTCAGGAATATAGAGTTCCTAGCATTAGCCATATTTATATAGTGCTTATATATATATATATATATATATATATATATATATAGTCCACATTTCACACTTAGCGTACAACTAATTCATCAAACCGCGAATGCGACTTAAAATTGACACGTAAATTAATTTACTTCAATTCATTGTAACTCATATCGTAAGCTCATTAAAATAAATGTTTTCAATCTCACTGGAGTAACCTTTCTTTATTTAATGTATAGTCATAAACTTGAATTATGTGTGGAGGGTTATTGATTCGCAACCCCAATAAAATTGGCGTATTGAGAGGTGCCCCATTTCATATATTGAGAGGGAATCGGACGCGTTAGCCTCGGGGTTGATTTTGAATAAGGATCAGAACTCTCTGACTGAAAGCGATTTATCAGGAGTCTTCTCAGGATTATAAGACCCGTGAAGTGGCAGTTACTGGTTGCTTCTATTTTTACTATGATAAATTGTTGTGTGAATAGCCGTCGTGAATTCGAGAAACAATAGCAGACTGAAATGCATACCCTGTGGTATGCTCTGTCATCTCCGTGACATTTAGTTCATAGACCCTAGTCCTTTATCCGGTATGATATGTTGAACAATGTGTAACGGAATACTAATTGTTAGAAATGGCCGGTTGTCATAACAACGGGCCCTCATGCTAATCCGTCATGCACTGCCGGCCGGCACAGCAGCCCGCGTCAGATTTGTTAAAAACGCATACAGTTCTATAAAGAAAGAAAGAAAGAAAGAAATATTTTATAGACAGCTTGGCTTATCTGGTCTAAAGCTTAACAGAGTGCCTACAATCGATTAATATACAATATGTTCCGTAACTAAGTTAGCATTATGCCTGCCGTAAAAGGGACAAGTCGAGACTCCTCCCGGTTCCAAGCCCGTTCTCAGGTCTGGAATTTTTAATCACAAATCTGTAGTCCATGCCACTTGTGCGGTACAGGTACTAGCGCATGGGACAGGTATTTGTGAGATATATTTTTCTCCTGTTTAGGGTCAACTCAACATTTTAAAAATGCAAACTGTATTATCCCTCACATTTATTCAGTGACGAAAGAGAAAATAATACATTATATGATTTTCACAACATAGTCATCAAAGTAACAATATCTTTTATAATAACTACTACTAGCACTTTTTTTTTTTTTTTTTTTTTTTATGTGATTGAGTGACGGAACGAACTGAGGGCCCACCTGATGGTAAGTGATGACCCTCGCCCATGACAACAGTAATGCGCGCGACTCAGTATGAGATCCAAATCTTTACTGAGTCGCATTCATCCTGCTGCGTCCATCACCCGAGACGGGGATGATACGTCTCATGCGCATGTGATTTCACCGGCAGCCACAACCTTCCACCGGAACACAGTAATACAAACACTACTGCTTGGCGGCAGATTCCAGATGTGGTGGCAGTACCTCTCCGGACGAACTTGGCACAAGTTCTACTGCTACTTTTGGTTGCTCCTTTAGCACCACCCAGGGGGCACGTGTAGGGAATCAAAGGGTACACACCTACGGACGCGAGCAACTGGACCCCCCAAACTTTATTCAACTAGCACTAGTATTCCCTGTGTCTTTCAACTTTTAACTAGCACTAGTATTCCCTGTGTCTCAGATGGCATTGACAAACACAGAAACAGAAGACAACCCCCAAGACCCGAGAACAAACTTCATGTTCACCACACAAAGTGTGTTTCGTTCGGGAATCAAACCCGGGATCCCTGGTTTCGAAAACAGGGCTATTACCAACTAAACCACAGGGCCGTCAATTATACACAAACATTTATATGTAATTTTTTTGTGTATTATTTGTTTATTTTTCAGTATTTTGTCAATGACTGCATTTGTAAATACGTGAGTGACAGCTACTATATTAGTTGTCGCTTGTAATCGCTCATCAGCGATTTGAAAACGGTTGATCGGTAGTTTTTTACGCATATTAATTTAACAGTTTCTCCAAGAGTCGTTTGAAGTAAAAGTTATTGACGTGAAAATATCGACATTACCCATTTACATGAAACTAGCGATCCACCCCTGCTTCGCACGGTTGTACACTGTGTGTGACGTAGGTTGTATTCCATAGTATATCACTGTGATCTATCTCGAATGTTTTGGCCACCATTTAGCTATGTAAACGCCCAAAAATATATTTTACGGTATAGCTATAAATTTTTGAAATTATCGCTTTTTCTCTATTATTAAATGTAAAAAAAAACTTAATGTTAGTGATAATCGTATCAAAATCCGTTTCGTGGTTTAGCAGACGTTAGCGGAGAAACAGACAGACGAAAACAATGAGTTTGCTCTATTTAGTGATTTATTTAATCAGAAGCAAAAGAAGAGAATTTGTTTTACCCATCCTTTGTTATAAAGCTACAGAGCGCGTTATTGAATTTCAACAAATCCTCCCGCAGGCAAGAGGGTTCTCTGGCAACACCGCTGAAGGGAAAGTCTGATCAAATAACAATTATTATTATTGTATGCTAAATGAAACCAAATACTCCTTGCTATTCCGAATCGTCTTTGTTGGAAATTCTTTCATCAACTATAACAAAGATGACTTAATCGAGGAATCTATACTATAATATTATAAAGCTGCAGTGTTTGTTTGTTTGTTTGTTTGAACGCGCTAATCTCTCGAACTACTGGTCCGATTTGAATGATTCTTTCAGTGTTGGGTAGTCCATTTATCGAGGAAGGCTATAGGCTATGTTTTTTTTTCAAAATTAGGGATCCGTAATAAAATTGCTATTTTGTAACACAAGGTGTAAAATCGAAAACCTATTTTTGCGTGCGCTGTTTCCACGGAAACGAGAAAAACGCGGGTGAAACCGCGGAACACAGCTAGTAATATATAAAATAGCAAAAACTTGGTTTTTGTCGGGGAAACTCCACGACACGTCGAATAGACGAAGCGTGAAACAGCCTTCAGCAGTACCGAGTCGCATGTATCTCATAGTCATCGATTGTGCCCTGATATTATTATATTTTATTTTGGAGCGGGTGGCCCTGTTTATTTATTCACGGGATTATACGCTACAAAGGATTCCGCGATTCCCCCACAGCTCTCGACTGGTTTTCTCAGCGAAATTCGCTCAGCTGCCGTATTCAATTGAAAGGATTTAATGGGAACAGAATCGCGTGTCTACATTATTTTATACTACATCCATCTATAAATTAACGGATTATTGCTACCTTTATAAATGACAGTACCGAATTTTGTTAAGAAAGGATCTTTAAAACGAATAAGAATTATTTCCTTAACAAATAAAAGACGCTCATAACTAACTAACTACAAGGAAAGTGGAAGTCAATGCAAAAATTTCTGCTAATTTAAGGCAAATATTGAAAGCGAACAATTCGTCTATCAACTCTGCGTCAGCTCGTTTGTTAACACTAATGGGTCAATGTTCATTATTTTAATTGGCCGTACTGTATTTTATCATTAGTGCTCGATAACTGAAAATTCATGGATCTAAAGATGATTTAGCATTGGAAAAATGAAAGAACCGGAGGTATCTATTGTAATTAGAAAAGTTCCATAACATTTACCAGAACAAAGACAGTAGAGTATTGTCTGAGAATGAAAGGAAACTGGTAATTTTGTTAGTCCACTTTACCTGTTTACACTGTACACGTTCTGGACATGTTACTGATAAACAATTATAAAGAGACTTTACAATCTACTTAAAAACGGAGGAGGACTTCAATTCGTCTGTACGTCTTGTTAATACGCGATTTTGTCACCAATTGTGGACGGGTTTGGATAGTTATTTTTTTTATTTGATAAGATGTACCTCCGATGGGGTCTGATATAAATTTCGTGAATAAATTTCACTCCTAAGGGCGAAAACTTAAGGATGAAAGTAATAGAGTCGTTTATTCGATTTTAATCAGTCAATTATATACATCAAGGTTTAAAAATAAACTACTTGAATACAAGTCTCCTGATACAGTTCACGGTACCAAGGATTGCAGTATATTTCACACTTAATTACTCTCTAAACAGATTACCTCGGTAAATTGTGAACCGTAGGCTAGTGGTTAATTGAGGTAGTTACAAAGTTAACTAACCTTTATATAGATCGACCTGTAATCGTACAAAGCATGTTCTAATCCTATTAACCCGAGCGAACTCTGCACTTATCTTATAAAGTTTACCATTCGCTATGCACTTTAGTAATGAACGTTAATCGGGCGATGCCGTGTAAACTGACGGTGTTGTGAGATAAAGACAGTTGTAGTTGCTGATAGCTCTGTACAATATAAATAAATAATCATACTCGTTTCACACAGCGCCATCTAGCCCCAAACTAAGCATAGCTTGAACTATGGGAGCCAGTACTAATTACTAATAGAATATTTATATTGAAGTTTTCTTTGTGAATACATACATAATGACACAAGAATCTATGTTCGTCACAAAAATGCTTGTTCTGGGTCAAAGTCGAACCCACGAGGAACTGCTCATAAGGCAGCAAGCTAATATCAACTGAGCTGTGAAACAAAACAATAGTGTTTTCTTGTTTTTTATTTTCTTTTTTGAATACTAAGCAAGGTGACGTTCATTCAAGGAAAACGAAATCGAAAACATACAATTTCAAAGAAGTTATGACGGTATCACAAATAGATTGTGTTGAATGAAAACATTGCAGATAAAATGCCTGATTCCCATTTGATAGGAAAACTCACAAACTGATTAAAAATACGATGATGGACAACGAGAAAATACGTTGCATTATACTAATAAACATTTCATGGCAAACTAATCGAATTCAGGTCAATTACAACGATCGGCAAATGAACTATTCAGTGAATTTGATATGAGTGAATCATTGTCAGCAGTTCAGGTACACTAATTAGGAGACTAGGAACTAGTGATAATTGTCACATTTAGCGTCAGTGTAGTTCAATAATTGTCGATCTATCACGCAGATGAGGTAATTTTGCTAAGATTAGTTTTACTGTGTTATATTGCCGTGCCGTGGGCTTTGTTTACCGTATTGTTGCCTTGATCTAATTTCGGGCGTTTTCTCTGATTATTCTTTCTTGTGTCTCTTTCAGGCAACAAGGTTTTATATTTTCTAATGCATCTCAATTCACTACCACTTCTATATTTGTATTTCAATAATTATATTTCTGTTAACGTCTGGTTTGTTTCAACAATATTATGTATCAACATCTGTTTTCGCTGGAGCCTTTCAATCTGAATTTTGGAAACGAGATATCTGCTCGTTATCTTTGCGTTCCACATAGTTATACGCGTATAGAATTTCACCAACTAATTCCCTCTGGCATTGACGAAATCTCGTATATCAAAGAAGTTATGCGGATTCCAGATAATGGTGATTATCTGGAATAGGAGTTTGCCGTTTCTCGATTGCCATCTGTCTGTATTGACACAACAAACCTATGAGTTTATTTATATGTGGTTATTAATTTCCATTACTGTCTTACTGTGGGCTAGAATTAATATTGCCTTGAAGAGCAGATTGTTGAATGAAATATTTATTCGGAATATGGAGATGCGTATCGTATCGATAAAACTTAAGTAGCAGTTGTTTATTGGCTGCGGAACGTTTGTGTAGATGTAGCATACGCTATCATGGCATCACATAATTTACATTTATTACTTTTAATGCTTGCATGCATAAATTCACGCCTTTTACTCAAAATATTAGGCATAAGTTCAATGGACACTTTAGGTGATAGAAATTAAGCTGATTTACTTATTACTAAATTTTTCATACCTTTTAAAGAGTAAACTAAACGGTTTAATGTTTATTTGCTATTATACTAATATGTTGCATATAACTATACAATATATTAAGCTGTGCTGATTTGTGTTCACCTCATTTCTTAATAATATTTTGTGTCTGGTGTGAGGCAAAGAAACATTTTCCTATTCTTATATTTTGCTCATCAAAAATAAAACTTGACAGATATTTTTTTTTAAATTTATATAAATAGTTTATATAGTTTAAAGTGTTTAATCACGGTCGACAGAGACAAAACTTACCGAATGAACACATTATAACCAAATAAAATAAAATTGGTTACAAAACGTTGCGTAAGTAACATCATCACAGAGTGTTGACAATTGACCGTTGACACAGGTTACTCCATAATCACTGCTATAGAATAGTAAGGAACTCGTGGATATTTTTGGAATCGTACGGAACGTCGGCATTTATGAATTGCCCATGAGAGTACCAGACCATTCGACCAAAAACATGTCTCATCGATCCCATGGATTTATCACAATGGGTAAGTCTAGATGCTAATGTCTAGTTGCGTATCTTGACCGTATTGGCTGGCCTCGCTGCTCAGTAGTAGCTTTTTTTTTCTATCATTGACAGTTTTAAAATTATTGCACGTGGACTGTTAATGAAATTAATGACAGATTCTGTTGAAAAAATTAAAGTATTTGTCTATTAAGTGTACACAGTTCGGTAGAAATGAATGAAATGATTTACTCCGTCCGCTCCGATTTCGATCATATGCACGCGTGCCATTATTGACCACCGGCCCAGATGACATCACTGCCATGCCATGCCCTGCCCCCATACGTGGAATCGATGGTGGTGTCGTAACCGAAGATATATCTAAATTGAACCGTATGGGATTAATTGCCCATTGTTTGGAATAGTTTATGGTAGAAATGCTGGAATGTTATGAATGCCAGTGACAGATATTACCTACTTACGTTGAAAATATTCAATGGATAATATTTCTGACGCCAAGGAGAAATGTAAACACGTCGCTGTGTTCCATTTAAATGGGTGTGGGTGCAGGTAATTTAGTAGCACACGTTCCATATTCCATTTCCACACCTAAATCTCTCAATGACGTCCACAATGCAATGCGATTGAAATCGCTTAGAGGAAGTTCTAAGTCGTACATAAGTAACATTAACATTAAGCAGCACATTAACTCGTTCTATCATAATATATTGGTCCCTATAAGTAATACTTATATTTATTATTTTACTTATTTTTATAAGCACTCTTTTCATATCATTTTGACCCGATAAGTTTTTATCTCAAACATTTATCTAAATTCGCAATGTTCGGTATCATTATGCTCGCAAGCCAATTATGAATCCTCAGATAGTCATTTAAAATACATTTGGACCTTTACTGGTATACTTTTATTGATATTGATAAATTAATATCATCATTTACTAAATTGGAGTACAATTTAACTTATTTAACGGTTAGAATAAGGCCCCTACTCAGACGACCGGTTGAAATCGGTCATCGAATTTAACTACAGCCGACTTTAGTCGGTGGGTGTCGCTTTCCGGTTTTACGCGGAGCCAAAGCACTGCTTAGGCGCGTCTCGACGTGTGTTATTAGATAGTTGATGGATTCAGACGTTTATTTAGGGGGGTCCAGTTGCTCGCGTCCGTAGGTGTGTACCCTTTGATTCCCTACACGTACCCCCTGGGTGGTGCTAAAGAAGCAACCAAAAGTAGCAGTAGAACTTGTGCCAAGTTCGTTCGGAGAGGTACTGCCACCACACCTGGAATCTGTCGCCAAGCAGTAGTGTTCGCATTACTGTGTTCCGATGGAAGGGTGTGGGTGCCGGTGAAATCACATGCGCATGAGACGTATCATCCCCGTCTCGGGTGATGGACGCAGCAGGATGAATGCGACTCAATAAAGATTTGGATCTCATACTGAGTCGCACGCATTACTGTTGTCATGGGCGAGGGTCACCACTTACCATCAGGTGGGCCCTTTTTTTTTTTTTTTTTTTTTCGTGGGGAAATGCACTCGCATACCGCCCTGCCACGGGGAGACAGAGCGGTTATGTGGGACTAGACCCACTAAAACCCCACGGTGTCCTCCTCTGCCGCTTAGTGGCGGGAACACGGGAACGTTAACACACACATCCGCGAACCCGCCACGGCTGTCCGTCTCCGGACCCCTCTCTTTTTGGCACCGAGTGCCACGCCTTAGTTAGCGACACGCCAAGAACACATAGCGTGTCGCAACCACCTCGGGGACCTGGCCAGCGAAAGGGCGTTAGATGACCCCGTATCTAAACGCCCTAGGTCCCCATGCGACGGGTCAGATATGTGGCCCCGTCGCCTGCCACTACGGCCGCAGAGGATAGGGAGAGTGGCGCCTCTCAATACCAACACTCCTCTTCCCCTGCGGCCCCACCGCGTCCGCCATCCAGCGGTGGCGACCCCGCCGTGGCCGCGGAAGGTAGGGAGAGCGGCGCACCGCTATACCGGCACTCCTCTCCCGCCGCGGCCCCTAACCCTCAGCTGCGGTGCCGCCCATACGACACCGCAGCTGAGGGTTATTGAACCGTATGTTTATTGGCTGCGGAACGTTTGTGTAGATGTAGCATACGCTATCATGGCATCACATAATTTACATTTATTACTTTTAATGCTTGCATGCATAAATTCACGCCTTTTACTCAAAATATTAGGCATAAGTTCAATGGACACTTTAGGTGATAGAAATTAAGCTGATTTACTTATTACTAAATTTTTCATACCTTTTAAAGAGTAAACTAAACGGTTTAATGTTTATTTGCTATTATACTAATATGTTGCATATAACTATACAATATATTAAGCTGTGCTGATTTGTGTTCACCTCATTTCTTAATAATATTTTGTGTCTGGTGTGAGGCAAAGAAACATTTTCCTATTCTTATATTTTGCTCATCAAAAATAAAACTTGACAGATATTTTTTTTTAAATTTATATAAATAGTTTATATAGTTTAAAGTGTTTAATCACGGTCGACAGAGACAAAACTTACCGAATGAACACATTATAACCAAATAAAATAAAATTGGTTACAAAACGTTGCGTAAGTAACATCATCACAGAGTGTTGACAATTGACCGTTGACACAGGTTACTCCATAATCACTGCTATAGAATAGTAAGGAACTCGTGGATATTTTTGGAATCGTACGGAACGTCGGCATTTATGAATTGCCCATGAGAGTACCAGACCATTCGACCAAAAACATGTCTCATCGATCCCATGGATTTATCACAATGGGTAAGTCTAGATGCTAATGTCTAGTTGCGTATCTTGACCGTATTGGCTGGCCTCGCTGCTCAGTAGTAGCTTTTTTTTTCTATCATTGACAGTTTTAAAATTATTGCACGTGGACTGTTAATGAAATTAATGACAGATTCTGTTGAAAAAATTAAAGTATTTGTCTATTAAGTGTACACAGTTCGGTAGAAATGAATGAAATGATTTACTCCGTCCGCTCCGATTTCGATCATATGCACGCGTGCCATTATTGACCACCGGCCCAGATGACATCACTGCCATGCCATGCCCTGCCCCCATACGTGGAATCGATGGTGGTGTCGTAACCGAAGATATATCTAAATTGAACCGTATGGGATTAATTGCCCATTGTTTGGAATAGTTTATGGTAGAAATGCTGGAATGTTATGAATGCCAGTGACAGATATTACCTACTTACGTTGAAAATATTCAATGGATAATATTTCTGACGCCAAGGAGAAATGTAAACACGTCGCTGTGTTCCATTTAAATGGGTGTGGGTGCAGGTAATTTAGTAGCACACGTTCCATATTCCATTTCCACACCTAAATCTCTCAATGACGTCCACAATGCAATGCGATTGAAATCGCTTAGAGGAAGTTCTAAGTCGTACATAAGTAACATTAACATTAAGCAGCACATTAACTCGTTCTATCATAATATATTGGTCCCTATAAGTAATACTTATATTTATTATTTTACTTATTTTTATAAGTACTCTTTTCATATCATTTTGACCCGATAAGTTTTTATCTCAAACATTTATCTAAATTCGCAATGTTCGGTATCATTATGCTCGCAAGCCAATTATGAATCCTCAGATAGTCATTTAAAATACATTTGGACCTTTACTGGTATACTTTTATTGATATTGATAAATTAATATCATCATTTACTAAATTGGAGTACAATTTAACTTATTTAACGGTTAGAATAAGGCCCCTACTCAGACGACCGGTTGAAATCGGTCATCGAATTTAACTACAGCCGACTTTAGTCGGTGGGTGTCGCTTTCCGGTTTTACGCGGAGCCAAAGCACTGCTTAGGCGCGTCTCGACGTGTGTTATTAGATAGTTGATGGATTCAGACGTTTATTTAGGGGGGTCCAGTTGCTCGCGTCCGTAGGTGTGTACCCTTTGATTCCCTACACGTACCCCCTGGGTGGTGCTAAAGAAGCAACCAAAAGTAGCAGTAGAACTTGTGCCAAGTTCGTTCGGAGAGGTACTGCCACCACACCTGGAATCTGTCGCCAAGCAGTAGTGTTCGCATTACTGTGTTCCGATGGAAGGGTGTGGGTGCCGGTGAAATCACATGCGCATGAGACGTATCATCCCCGTCTCGGGTGATGGACGCAGCAGGATGAATGCGACTCAATAAAGATTTGGATCTCATACTGAGTCGCACGCATTACTGTTGTCATGGGCGAGGGTCACCACTTACCATCAGGTGGGCCCTTTTTTTTTTTTTTTTTTTTTCGTGGGGAAATGCACTCGCATACCGCCCTGCCACGGGGAGACAGAGCGGTTATGTGGGACTAGACCCACTAAAACCCCACGGTGTCCTCCTCTGCCGCTTAGTGGCGGGAACACGGGAACGTTAACACACACATCCGCGAACCCGCCACGGCTGTCCGTCTCCGGACCCCTCTCTTTTTGGCACCGAGTGCCACGCCTTAGTTAGCGACACGCCAAGAACACATAGCGTGTCGCAACCACCTCGGGGACCTGGCCAGCGAAAGGGCGTTAGATGACCCCGTATCTAAACGCCCTAGGTCCCCATGCGACGGGTCAGATATGTGGCCCCGTCGCCTGCCACTACGGCCGCAGAGGATAGGGAGAGTGGCGCCTCTCAATACCAACACTCCTCTTCCCCTGCGGCCCCACCGCGTCCGCCATCCAGCGGTGGCGACCCCGCCGTGGCCGCGGAAGGTAGGGAGAGCGGCGCACCGCTATACCGGCACTCCTCTCCCGCCGCGGCCCCTAACCCTCAGCTGCGGTGCCGCCCATACGACACCGCAGCCCGCCTCAGTTGCGGTGCCCCCCATAAGGCACCGCCACCTACTGTGGCCGCTCCTAGTCGGCTTGGAGGCAAAGCCTAAAGGAGCAGCCCCTCCCGGGTTCCTCTTGGCTTCACCGTGGGCAGCCCAACCACGGTTACTAAGCCCCCCCGCCCCGACAAGGCGGGAACCCGCGGGGGGGATCAGGTGGGCCCTAAGCTCGTTCCGTCACAAACTCACATAAAAAAAAAAAAATTGCGGAAGTCCATCTTAAAATTTAATAAATTAAAATGAAAAATTAAGATGATCGGAAAAATACCTATTTGGTACACCTCCGCTTAACTTCTAATAAATTAACCTCCCAAAACTGCTTTCAATATCATGTTGCATTAATTGTATGTGTGTTACAATTAATGCAACATGATTAATTCAATTACCAATGTTCCAATTAACCAAGTGTCATGTCATAGCTTTATTAAAATCGAGTACCAATACGGCCAACCCGCAACAACACCCCCATTTACAATTTCTTTTAAATGGGCCCTTATATTTGAAACAGCTGCTCTATCGATTTACGGGCCAATTAAACGGTTTCGACAGTAAAGTATCGTTTTCAATAAAGAAACACGTTTACACATAACAGCGTGGTATTAGTAGACCATTCCCATATTCTTTTTGCCGGATCAAACGGCATCAAACATATCGAAATGAAAAATACTTTGTTTCAGTTGATTTCATAAAGAAAATATTAGAACGTTTTAAATTAAATATCACGCTAACTTATTTATTAAGTTTGACGCCTGCCGGCCTAAAACGGCCACATTCGGCAATTCCTCTAACGGCAATTCCTTTCCTGAATTCATAGCAGATCCTTAGCAATTCCTCTATTTTTCGTAAAATGGCCAGAGTTGAAAACGATTCATATGCAATTCATTTCAGCAGCAGATTCATATTTGACTATAAAGTTACAAGTAAAAAAAAAAAAGATTGAATGAATGGAAACTTTAAGTCTTATTAGTTTGTTAGGAAGATTATTGGTTTTTTCAAACGAATTTGTGTTGGAAAAAACATTATTTACTTAATTGTATATGAATTCTCATATAAAAGATGCATTTGAAACTGAAATCTCGAAAATTATTTTTATGTGATTTTACGTATTGCAACAATTTCAATATCTTTTTTGTCAATGTCATGTCAATCCATTAATCACTCAAGCTTATCAATTCAAAACAAATACAAAACCAAAACATAAACCCACTTGAACGACTTGAAGAATATCGCGATAAAGTGGAGATTTTTTATGCTCTACACTCGAAAATTGAAATGTGCTGATGTTAAATACATTGAAAAAAATGTCCACTTATCCTTTACATGGAGAGACTGTGTGAACAATGTTTTAAAAATTCCATGGATCACTTGTAGAGTAAAGATCGAAGGAGTTATAACATTTTTATCAATGATTAAAATATATCGTAATAACAATGGCAAGGCGTTCAGCTAGGGTGTCCGAGGCCCAATGGATGTATTCTGCTCGAGTACTTGGAAAATCACCCCCAGCTGGCTCGGGCTCGGGGCTATAATAACAGCGCTCGTGGAAGAGCAGAACCTCTATAGCTATGGGAGGAGGTAACTGAACGGTTAAACGCAGAGGGATCCGGCACCACCAAAACTGCCAAGGATTGGTCCATTGTAAGTATTTCTATAAGAACCAATTATTATTTTTTTTACTGTATAGTTAGCCTGTTTTATTTGTATTTGGTATTTATTGTTTCAGTATGTTAGCTGTCACAGGTTGAAATGCAAAGATCTGCAGCAGATGCTGCTACTGCCCGTGCTTTTGACCTGATTGGCCAGAATCTTGGCCGGTTTGCTGATTCATTTGAAAAGTTTTTGAGACGCACTGAACCTCATTAGGATACAGGGTATTAAAATTAAATATTTTTATGTAACATTACCAGATTTATTAAAAATACAAATACAAATTTCTATGTTGCAGCATTGTTATCATGCTGCTCAAAGCCTCTGTATCAGGTCATTCCTAATGGATTCACCATCAGCTAATTGATTTGATCTTGAATTTAAACTCTGTGCATGAATCTGGAAACAAGTATATATTATATTTATTAATATATTTTCAAAAATAAAATTGTTAGGTAACACAATTTTGAAATGTATTATTTACCTGCATATTTGCTTCATTGCATTCCTCTTGAGTTGTCAATGGTGGTATAGGCATTCTTGCTGCATTTGCAATATTGTGCAACACCGCACAAGCATTGGTTATGTACCCAGCCACTGTTGGATGAAAGTGTAGCTTTCTGTCCACTAATAGACATCTCCAACGAGACTTGAGAACCCCAATACACCGCTCCACTGTGTTTTTGACTCAACAGTGTAGCTCAGTATAATACCTCTCGGGGGAGCCAGGCTCAGTGGTCACTATTCGTGTCATTAGGGTTGGCCTTAGGGGATAGCCTGAATCTCCTAAAACAATTAATGCAATATCATAATAACATTTAGAATATAAATCATGAATCAAATATGGGATGTATTACAGGATGAATAAATTTATTTATTTACCTAAGAACCACACTGTTTCATTTTCAGCCCGGAGCTGTTCAAGGTGGGATTTTAGTTCATGGTGTCTCCAAACAAATGAATCATGGTTTGCTCCACCATGACTAGCATCAATACTCAATATATTTAAGTCAGAATCACAAACCTAAAAATAAAAATGTTAGTAAATAAATGTCTTTTATTTTAATATAAATTACAATAATATTGTACATTTTCAAAGATGTTTTAAATTACAATATAATACATTAAAACAATTAGGTATTAATTAATTTAATTTAATTTTAGGTAAAAATTTAGTCAAAAACGTTTAACTTACTATTTGAGCATTTAGAGAGTGAGTTATAAATATGAAGTTTTTTTTACTTACCATAGTCGTTGTATCTATTCCATATTGACGACGGTTCGGTAAGTAGGGCTCCAACTCCTGTATGAGGTCTCTACACACTTTTATTCAGCCTATAAAGGTCAACAAACTCCAAGTCTGGCATATCAAAAGCTAACTCCCCATTTTGCCGCCGATATAAAATACGTTTCGTCAAACGAGCATGTTCCAAAAAGTTTTCGTATAAACCTAAATCTGCCATTGTTTGATAGTATTTACCAAAACGTAGTGATTAGTACGCTCCTTGACTAAATATGAATTGTAAAAAGTTCCCCTCGAGTAACTTTTTATGAATCTGCTATTTGACGTAAAAGCAATTCATATTATGGGAACCATTTTATGAATCTCTATAGAAAACTGTCAAATATATGAATTGCGGAAATGAATCGGAAAGAGAATCATAATATGAATTCCCTTTATGTGGCCATTTTGTGATTTCTAATATGATTCATATTAGGAAAATATTATGATTCATACAAAGTGGCCTTTTTAGACCCGCTGGTCAAATCTTCGTCCAAGAACAATTCTCATTATTATTTTTTTTGGCTTCTGAGACTTTTCTGCCCTCAATTCTCATTCTATTTCATATTAGTAAAAGTTGAATTGCTAAAAAGCATGCCAATTTAGTTTAATGCTTACTTAATCAGCTCTAACAAAACATTAATGTTGTAAATAAGACGATTCATATATTAGCTCCACTGCTATTAAATTTATTGTTACTAGTTACTCACTTCTTTATTTTTTCTCCTTTTAATATCCTTACATAGAGCCGATCTATCATTATTGTTACCTTTTTATGTATCATCCATCCTTGTCAGCCTGGCCAGCTATTAGCTTGTGTCTGGCTGTAAAACTAAAATAATAGTAATAGTAAGAATGCGAAACTTATTGCAAAATAATGACGGCACGTTTCCTTAACAAGCTGGAAGTACATGCCACGAGGCAAGATCTACGACCACATTTCGAGCGGTCGGCGACTCGAGTTGCAGCGGTTATAATTGTCCCAAATCGGCCACAGGCGCCACTTCTGCACTGCAACTGCTGAAATACAGCGGTTTACTTCGCAACTGACAAAGGACATTAATTTGCTGCTTGTACAACGTTACTTTCACTCTTAATCTCGGATTTAAGGCCTACAAATATTATACTCTTTTTGCGCCCATCAAAAGTCACTTTTTAATATTTTAGTCGTATTCCTTTTAAGTAGTGATACTGTTATGCAGGAAACTGGTTAAAATTAGGACACAATTCACATTGATCTATGTGGAATTATGCCTTACTAAATCTAGAAAAAATAGTTTGTACAATAATACTTATGCGTTTCCGTGAATTTATACAAGTAATGTTAACCAAACTATAAAATGAATACAATATTATACAATATTTATCCAATGCAATATTATTAAAGTTTACTTGTACTTCTATTAATATTGATGTCAATTTTATACATACCAAGTAAAATATTTTGTTTTGATTGAGGCCTCGTCTTTCGCAAGCTGGTTCGAGTCCCAGTTGTCTTTTTAAAGTATTCAACATTTACTTTTTAACCAATATGATCTTGGTATTCGCCATATGTTGGCAATACTTTATTTTTAGCGGCTCCTTATTTATGTATATTATATAAGATGGTATTTTTTACAGTTTCTGTCCTCGTGATTCGTATGTTCTTGTTAATTTTACTTGTTTACAATGATTCATGCTCAAAGAGATACTGTGATGTCATGTTGAATCATCATCAGCCTTGTCAGTTTACTTAAAGGCAGCTGCAGTTTTATAATTATATAGGTAGGTATATTGAAATTTGAAAAAAACTAGCATTGCTATTTGGGTAACTAGATGGCGTGATCAAAACAAAAAGCAATAATGGAAACGTATTTTTTCCCATTTCATAAAAAGGCTCTCAACGCAATAAAATTGCCGATTCATGTAATATATCACCATAGTCGTAATCCTGTCTTGATTCGTCAGATTGACAATCAACTGCCAAGCGACATTGCGCACGTAATAGCTATAAGCCCATAGAACAAAGCATTTATAACAAAGAATATATGAAAAAAAAAATTACCACAGATTATTATAAATCACTTAATCTTTATTATGTAGATAGCTTATTAGACTCCCATTTTGGAAACGATGCCGCCCGCGACATTGCACTGTTCTAAAATATTGATCTCTTTTTCCACTCAGCAACATAAAGGAATGAGGTCATCAATTTACTTGCTAAATATGCAAGAGAAGACAACAGACTGTCAGTTTATCATTCATATAAATTGGAGCAAGTTTATATTTCACGGTGTCCTTGCCAATGGTACAGCTGCAATAATTTGGATCATGGGATTTCTAAGATAGAACTTAAACTGGAGAGACCAATAGAACACGGCCAGTGTTCTAATGGTCTCTCCAGTTTGGATTGAATGCAGCAAACAAATAAAATACTTTATAATACCTCAGAATAACACTTAACAGGTCTTAATTTCATATGGAAATATTTTATATATGAACTAGCTGCGCCATCCTTCAGGAACAATATATTATTCCGGGATAAAAAGTAGCCTACAGGGTATTCCAGACTATAGTCTAACTCTGAGCCAAATTCCATCCCGCCGTTCTGTCGTTATTATATAAAAAACACCCATCCATCCAAACTTTCGCATTTATAATAGTAGTGAGATTTGATAAGTCCCGAAACAAATTTTCTATTATACTTAAACATCGCACAGTCAACAGTTTTACTCTAAATCAACCACTTTAAAAACAGCTAAAGACCTACATTTGTTTATTGAATTCGTGCACATGCAAAACTAAAAAGCGTCCACATAAAAGTAGGTAACGGGTCACATAAATTTTACGCTCCCTGGAAACCAAACAGAATTGCTAAAGTTCTGAATGAATATGCGAAAAGCTTTTAAATGTTAGTTTTCTGGGTGCGGCGATAAGCGTAGGAGTTACTAACGGTATGCATGCAGCTAGCACATATTCCTTTGTATAAGAATGTAAACTACCATAATTGGACCAGCATTCTTCTTTTTGAGTTGGCTCTTATCAAAGTAACAATAACTGGCCTCACAGCTTAGTTCTTTGTAGCTGCGCTATAGGTCTGTCTCCTGCGCTATAGGTCGCGGTTCAATTCCTACTCAGGATAACCATTTGTGTGATGAACATTAATGTTTGTTCTGTCTGGGTGTTAATATATATGATATGTATTTACAAAAAGTATTCAATAAAAATAATCTGGTTCCTATAAAAGCTATGCTCAATTTGAGGCTAAGTGAAGATATATAATCCAATCATATTTATTCATATATTAAAAAGCTTACGAGTAAGTAAAGTATTTATTTATTTCAATCATATTCTTCATAGCTACACCATCTCAACATTCACCATTACGGCATCTGTCACAACCATCACGTTGGAATCACGCCTGTTCTATCAAAATCTATTGTAATACTCCATGAAATTGACTAGTCACGCAATTTTCGGCAAAAAAAATATCACAGCGCATACAAATATGTCTTTTCTGAATCACTGCTTGTATGGTAATACGATATTTACGGTAGCGCCTGATATTTCGACATATGACATCCACAAACCGCACGGGGCTCGCGTGATATAGATCGATTGCTTCGCGCGAGTTCTGAAAACATCTATTCAATGATAAAAGAGTTTCCAAAAACATTCAAGTAAGTCTGACATTATCAAGAGAGTAGTTGGCCGTTCAGACAGCCAGGGTAAGGTCAGGGGTCCTTGGCTGTCTGGACGGTTACAAAAAGCTGTATATACTCGTATATCCAAATGCGGAAGAAGGTCTTTCAAGCATATAAAATTGATTGAAAGCAAGCATATAAAAATGTTTTCACAAATAGCGGTCCGGTATACAACACGGTCAAACTAGCACGACATAACAATCAAGAATTTGACCCTATAATTTTATCAAGTGTTTGAAGGTGTCGAGGCGAAAAAACTTAACGATTGCGTGATCCACTATAATTTTGTTTTGGGATTATAAATGTACCAAATTAAGTTCCACGGTGTCTAAACTAGTTGGTAAATCTATTTATATGGCTTTAATATAATTAAATCGGTCCGGTAATTGGGACTGCGGTACCAGTACCTAGTAGTCCCAGTTGACGGAAGCTTATTTCATGGTGCAAGTCGGTAAATATAAATATATATAAAATAGTAGTTTCACTGTCCATTGAAAATCTTCCATTATACCCTTTTGAACATCATAGATAAATATTGTATATCATTGTATATTTAGTCTATTTTGTATTGTAAATAAAAATGTATTGCCGCATGCATGAAAGATTATCACTTGAGAGCGGCTCGACCAGGGTTTAAAACATACTGCGCCCCGCGGTGATACCCGCTGTTTTCCGGGATCACAAGTAGCCTATGTGTTAATTCAGGACATAAGCTATCCTGTTATCAAATTTAGTCAAAATCCGTTGATCCGTTTGAGCGTGAAGGAGTAACAAACATACACGCAAACACATACTAACTTTCGCCTTTATAATATAATTGTGATTTCTGATTGTCTTCATTAGTAAATAGCCGAGTGCGAAGTGGGTCGCTAGTATATTAATATAATATGTGAGTTTCAAATGCAAGTCCATGGATGACCGGTCTTAGCTTTGCAAATCAAGATTATGATGATAATGTATATATCGAGCATTATGATGATAACATTTCCAGCCAACAGAAGTATTCACAACAGTGCTTCTAATCGATTTGATGATTGGGGTTAACGACTGGCAGAAACTCGATCAAGCGGCCTGAATTGATCTTACTATGAAATAATATGAACATCCAATCAAATGTCTATGATCTTCAATGGCGCGTTTAAGAGAATCATCAAAGAATTTTGTGGACATTTTTGGACAGACATTTGTGGACAGTCATCAAGTGATAGTGTGCAAAAACAAGCTAAGAGCAATTTTTATGAGCACAAAACAAGTAGTCCTAGTGAACGTAAAAACCACCACAAATAGCTTCGCAAAAATAATTATATATGTGCCACGGAAAAAACATGCGCTGCAATTGGTCGCCATCTCTGAATATGTGAGTTGTGCACCGACACGACACTGGTATCTTTACAATTCAGAAACATACATATATTATACCATATAGCTAACTCAATGGTTCATTAAAATAATTTTATTCATTAAAATTTCCCACAATTCCTCAAGTAGGTCAGAATTGAATCGAGCTCGGGACAAAGTTTGCAGGAAGAGGATGTAACGCACAAAGCTGGATGTCCAACAAAGTTGTAATAAAGGCGAACTGTGAGCCTGGTGTTAAATGTTATTCTCATTCAACAAAGCGGGCCTGAGTGACTTACCTATTCGAGGAACAAAGAATAATAAATGAGTAGCGCGGCTAAAGGACCTCATCAATAATGTATTGATTACTTTCTTTGTAAACGCTGTCGTATCTGAATAAAGAGACGAGAGTTTAATAATGAAACTGTTAACACAATTTCTTACAGTGACGATACTTAATGCAAATAATTTCAATTTTACATCACAATGAAAACATTATCGTTATTTCGTATCAGGCAATTAATTAAGCATTATGTTAAAAAGCTATAAGAAAATTGACAATTATTTTCGAGAACAAAAGCTGATATTGAGTAGCTTTTTATGTTCGATATTGTTTTCATTAGAATCTTTATCGTGATTGTATTGAAAATATAATTATTTTAATTGTTTTACTTGAAACAGTGCTTTTTTATTCTACGTTTTCTGCTACTCGAACATTCAAATAACAGTTCTCACGTGTTTACTCATTCAAAAAAGCCTCAAACTGAAGAAGACACTTTACCCACCTAATTTAATTTGGCAAATGCCATAAATTTTCATGTTCTTAGAGCTCATTTATATTTCTTATCTTTGCAGGTTAAAAAGTTCCTGTAACGCCGTCCGTTGCGGCTTTAAATTAAGCAAGTAAGTGCTGGAGTTTTATTTTTTGACAAGTGATTTTCTTTGTGAATATTTTATCTTTTTGGAGTCTCGATGCTAAACGATCACGCTCTTGTTATAAGTTGAAAGGCAAAGTTTTTCATAATATAGCTTTGTGTGCGATTCGCTCCAAAAGTTTGAATTGTACACCCACGTAAATCCAACCATTTCTATCCCTGTAGAGAGATTTCTGTATACGTCCTTATGTCAAGATGCTTTTATTTTCAACTTATTATTCCAGTATACACGTTTATTTTTTTATAGTTTTTAGTAGAAATAGGTCCATATTTATCATACTAGCGACCCGCCCCGGCTGCGCGCGGGTTCGATACAATGTTTATTTGCAACGACAAACTGTAAATACCACACGTATTTAAAAAAAAACAAATTTAATATAATCAGACGGGACACACACATAGTAGTACAAAAACTAAACACAGACATTAAAAAATATGTCGAGCAACAAGGCATCAACTCATTATGGTATTCTGTTGGTTCCAAGATATATGTTACGAACATCAGATATAATATAATATATTGGGTGTGTGAATATGACTCCGCCCTTTCTCAGCAGATGTCGTTTTTAGTATTGTTTACGTGTACTAATAAATGACCATACTTGTATTCGATAGTACTGAATGTCAGCTATCTAACGCATTTTATGATATTTGGTTGAAGTGTAAGCAACAATTGTTTTCACCTTTTCGAAAATGTCGGTTTTTATTCCAAATAAACGTCATTTGCGGGAAGTGTTATTACATTATTTTATTGCGAAGAAAACTGCAGCGGAAACTTATCGTTTGCTTGTGGAGATTTATGGTGAGCATGCTCCGTCTAATACAACTTGCAAGGAATGGTTTCGACGATTTCAAAATAACGATTTTAGTACTGAGGATAAAGAACATGGAAAACCACCAAAAAAATTTGAAGATGCTGAATTGGAAGCATTATTGGCGGAAGATTCTTGCCAAACTCAATCAGAATTAGCTGCAGCATTAAATGTTGATCGTTCAACTGTTGCAAAGCGTTTACAAATGATGGGAATGATTCAAAAAGCCGGTGACTGGGTTCCACATGATTTAAAAGAAAGAGACATGGAACGTCGGAAAACCATTTGTGAAATGCTGCTTCAAAGACAGCAAAGAAAAGGATTTTTGCATCGGATAGTCACAGGAGACGAAAAATGGATACACTACGAAAATCCTAAACGCAAAAAAGCTTGGGTGAAACCAGGCGAACCAGGCCCATCACAGCCAAAAATAAATATTCACTGTGCCAAGGTCATGCTCTGTATTTGGTGGGATCAGAAAGGTATTGTATATTATGAGTTGCTCAAACCCTCTGAAACTATTAATGGAGAAGTTTACCGACGACAACTAATGCGTTTGAAGCGAGCCATAGAAGAAAAACGACCAGAATGGGTGAATAGACATAACAAATTAGTTCTTCAGCATGACAATGCCAAACCGCATACCGCAGAAGTCGTAAAAAGATATTTAGAGGGACAGGACTGGGAAGTGTTACCCCACCCGCCATATTCACCAGACATAGCTCCTTCGGATTACCACCTATTCCGGACGATGCAGACAGACCTTACTGGAGAAAAGTTTACTTCATGTGAAAGTATCAAAATTTGGATTGACAACTGGATAAGCTCAAAAGACCAGGACTTCTTCCAGCAAGGAATACGAAAACTACCTGAACGATGGGCGAAGGTTGTAGCTGCAGATGGAGCATACTTTCAATAAATTTTTTTTTAATTTTGTAAGCGAACAAATGTGTTTTATTTTTATAAAAAGGGGCGGAGTCATATTCACACACCTATTATGTATAATATATTATAATACATACTTGAGAAAATTATGTTATTTCTTATCTAACGTGCTTGTATGATTCGAATTTCGAATTTGGCAACAAACAACAAAAAAGTCTCTAGTAATGATAACAATGGTAATGCGAATCAAACCGTAACATTTTGAATACTATTTGTTTTATAAATATAATCTTTTTTATTAATTTGCTTCATATTTCAATTGTATCAAATTCTGCTGACTGGTCATTTTCCAATTGATCAGCCTCATTGACTCTATAAATCGTCCATTTGTCGATTCAGCGAACTCATCGCACAAACAACGTTTATCTATGGACCTATCTATATTCCACGTCACCAGGTTTCATAGACCGGAAGCTAGTAGATGTAAACTCGTATCAGCTGGGAATTGCAATAGTTCCTATTCCGCCTTAATGGATACATCTCGTAAAGGTTTATTATTTTATCTAGTGACGCTCTTGTCATCCGGCTCTCTTCTCGCCAATTTGGAACAGCTGCGTAAAAATGTTTTGAGTACCGTCTAAAGAGAATCCGGTGCTTTGTGTACCAATTCCAAGAATATTTCATTCAACATTATGTGAAAAAGAAACAAGGTTATTATTTGAGGTCTGATGACCCGCTTCTTAAGATTTAGAATTGGCGCAGCGATCTTCTGGTGAAAAGTAAGAGCTTAGGGCCAGTAACTTACCACGCATACGAGAATCAGAGATTTGTATTATAAAATTATCTATTGAACTTAACAACTATCCAAACATTTTCTAACCATTACTGAGATTCTCTAAGGCACATCATTATTTACTGTCTTAATATTCCCTCTCTGGGACAGTAATTCTCTTTTTTTTTTCGAATTAATAAAAGAGCCCTCCTCCTAAGCTCCCACTCTCATCGATAAATACAGTAAATCACGCTCAACCAAGTCAGGTCGTCGCAGATATCAGCGTAATAACCTCTATTATGCGTCTGTGCATTTTATATACCATTTATGCTTTGAATGTCTGCCAATTTCAGCTTCATGGAACAAGTTGTGCCGAAGCCAAAACTTGTGGTAACACTGAGCTGTTATGCAACTCTCGTAATTGCACTTGAAAGTCTTTATGGATTAACGGTTTTGCCGTAATTTATGAGACTCCTATCACATAAACAAGCGCGATTTGTGATACGACATAATTTTTGGTAAATATCGCTTTCGGGACACTAATTGTTGAAAATAAACCTAAACTTTTCATAGCGAATCGTGACAATATAATGATTATACATTGTGTGAAAGTTGTTGTGGACTAAGAAAGCTTCGATACGAGCGCTCTTCTCGGGCTTTCGGTAAAACAACATTACGAGAGACACCGCTACATTAAAAAAATATTACCCAACAAAATGGAGACCGGATAGTCCTATAAACATCCAAGACCTCCTTAAACCTCTTATCCCCGCCGTTGTGACAAAATCCCATTGATTGTTTACGGTACTGTTCTGGCTCATCGCTTTGTGTATCGACTTTTTCTCATCTCGCTTACTGCAATGCGGTTAGCGGCTTTATATTTAAAAAATGAAATTGTTTCTGGGTTAATATCAAGTTATAAAAAGACCCCAACTGATGTGAAGTGGTTACCGCCGTCCATAAACACCAGTTCTTATTTTTTGTGTGTGTAAGTAGCCAACTCTCGTGTCGGAGTTGTTAAGGCCGCCTTTTGACCTCAGACATGGCCTCTCGACTAGAATAGTCAGGACTGGCATCTTAGCGGACCTTCCAAGCTCTGAAGCGCTCAGTTTAAATGCAACTAAACGATAACCAATTCAACGACCTGGCGCAGAGTTGCTTAACTCAAATGATGTGTAAAGAACATCCAGGCAATGTTCGCTACGAACGAGCAGTATACAAAAGTAAAACGACTTGGAACTCCTGCCGAAACAGGAGACGAACCTAATCGCAACGCAATCCGGGATGTAACGTGACATGTACCTAGTAGCCTTAAAGGGTGCAACTACTGCTTGGCAGCGGATTAACAGGTGTGCTTGCAGTATTTCCCCGGACGAACTAGACACTAGTTGGGGTTCGGGTAGGCACCACCCGGGGACACGGATAACTTAAAGGGTACTCAGAAGGTGCTCACCTACAGACGCCAGCAACATGGACCTCCAAAACCATATTGTAATGACCATAAAACAGCAGTAATTCGTGGCGAAGAGCTTCCCACGCTCGCCGTTGTTTATTACTCTGATTCCTGTTGAAAGATTATGTACGTTCATAGATATTTCTGCGGAAGTACAGTCTTCCTGCTACTACTTTGTTTGTTGGCATTCAACCTAGGTTTTAATTGGAAATCTGAACGGAAGTTAACTATGTAAAATAATCTTTTCCTGCAGAATTCGCGTTCTTTTGGTCGACGTCTCGTTTCTTTGTAATTTGGGTAACTTATTTTTATCTCCCGGCTCATTTCCCGTAATTTGGATTATTTATTAAAATCAAGGGTGTTATTAGTTTGTAGTATGTATATGTATCTGTTCGTTCTATGATGCAGTTTTTTTCTGTTTGGAAGCTGACGTCATCGAGATCGTTCTTAGCTACAGATATAGTTTATGAAGATTTGTTCAGGCGTTTGAAGATGATCAGCTCATTACCATTACACTAAACCGGGGGATTTTTCATTTCGTAAAATGAACTTGTTAGCCAACAGATTTACAGGATGTTTGCAATAAAACGGTTGCTAAGGTCGTAAACATCTACTGAGCCCCAAAAACCCAGTATCATGCTTGTCTATTGATATTTAAAGTAATTAGTAGTACGCCGCGTTACATATTAATTAGTTTCATATATTTTACATATATTTTAACTTAATGTTTGCTTAATTTGTGTCCCTACCGATACGCTATTGACTGAAATTCGGCATACGTTACCGTATCTCAGCCAGATGTGACTCAGTACGCAATTAACAGTATTGTTGCGAAAAAAAAAAACTGTTTTAAAACTCAGGTTTCTTTACTCTCGCACTATTCAACTTATCTCCGTTCTCGTTTTTTTTTAAGGTACAGACTAATAAACTAAAACATTTTGGTAATATCGGCTCATTCACTCCACACACACCCGTCGATCTTTTTTCTGGCACATGATTTATTACTATCAAAATGAAAGTGAAAAGCATGTAAAGTATCTAATGTTTACGTAAACTAATATGATTTAAATTAGGTAATTCGTATTTTGCCCGAACTGAGAATCCGCAATAAAGATCTATGAATATGAATTTTTCGGAGTATCAGAATTTCTTTGATAAAATATAGTTAATTACACTCATTATACCGTGTTTGATGGCAAAGTATTTCTAATAATATTAGTACATTATAAGAAAATATTGAAATGTTATATTATCATTTTGATTAAGCACCGAATTTCATTTCATGAAACCAATATGAAACGATAATAAAATACTTACTACCGGCCGTCAATAGGCCAACATATTAATATCCAATAATGGCTAAACATGACAGCGGTTCTTTTATAGGTACATACTAAATAAAAGACATGTTTTAGCGTATTTCGATGTGATTTTATATAATAAAACATCTTTTAAATTGAAATTAAATATTAAAATCGGCCGGAAATAGACACATAGCAAAATGTGACTTGCCGTTTCACATTAAGCCCTTTAGTTCTTTTTTACAGGCACTAAACTGAAGACAGTGTTAACACTGCGTATATACCTCGATTAGATCTGGCCTCAGATGGCCCAAGGATCTAAATGTAAATCACGGCCTGTGTAAGCACCACTTAGGGGTTTACTGCTACCGTACGTCTAGACAGGCATTGTACTGTTACCATAAACCGCCTGAGCTAAACTGCCCTGACAGGGACGTGCGAAACAGAGGATCTTTATATTTCACGAATATTTTATTTTATATCCTTTGAACTTTCATATCTCCCGTCTAGTCTTTCGTATTGGAACGTGAGGATTCTAAAATATTGCTTTCAATTCCTTCGAATATCGAATATCTCGATGTGTCCAATAAAAAGTACCCGATGCTCAATTTCACCAACAGTCTCGTAAAATAGCGAATATATTTCTACGATTTCATTTACTTTTACCCTTATCATGTTTGCAGACGTTCAGTCATTTAGGGCGCCGATACTGGAGGCAGGAACCATTATGTTAAGACTTAGGGGTCCGTCTTCTTGTCACGTCGCTTTTCTCAGAAATCATGAATGCAATCGACATTGTAACAACTGTCGAACATGCTTGCCCGGACTTATTTCCGGTGAAAATAAATACCAAAGTGTTTTGATTTTTCTGAAAGGAAGTCCCAACAGTCGAGTAAAACTTCGTAAGAAAAATCTTTTCGTATTTTTCGTACAATGTCCGTTTCGGAGTGCATATATTTTTTATGTTGTTATTTATGATAAAATATTAAAAGACCGTTTTCCATAGATTTCCAAAGAACTTTTAAAACCTCTTATCAAAAATAATTTACAATGATCCAAGATAACTTAAATGCACGCCTGATCTTTGAAAACACCTGCACGATGGACGATTGAATTACCTGCTGAGAAAATGACATAGGCGAAAATATTGATCTAAATTCATTACATAGGGTGAAATACCGATACTACGGAAGAAGAACAATAGCAATAATACCTTCTTAGGAGTACTCAACTTGAGCGGGCGGGAGTAGTGCAAAATTGGATGGTGATAATAATATTGTCATAGTTTTCCATTTTGTGCCCTCTCTATATTGATCATCAATTGTTACAAACTGCAAATTGTATCTCTATGTACAATTTGCAGTTTTGTGCATTCTCGTCGATTGCGAAACTTTCCAATTTTATCACATTGAGGCTCACTGCTGTAATGATTACCTCAACTGTATTCGCCGATGTACATAATTCTCGAACTCAAGCTGTTATTTATACTCTAACACTCCCGGAAGAACTCTCCCGTACAAAAATACCGGTTTTCTTTTGTATCGAGCCCCAGGACAAAATTATGGAATCTAGTACATATGTAAGTGCCCTTCGAAATATATTTTTGTAATATAGCAGTTAATTAGATGATTATAGAATAAATCGTATTAACACTTCTAAGCTAAGGCTGGCAAACTATCTATGAAATGAGCCTGACTCGTATAAAACTGAACACCATATGAGACGGCAGATAACAATCTATCCACACCCAGACAAATAAATTTGCGATTCCCCGAAATGTCTGCCCATAAAGAGAGGTGTTTTGGGACCAGTGTAGTGTAAATCACAGCTCGGCTGCCATTTTGTCCGTATAATATATCGCTACAATGCATTATCAGGCTAAATGACAGTTAGAGTGCATACAGTTGGCCATAAATCCGTATTATGAGCTTTATGTTCCCGTCATACAGTACATATTAATTTGATTTATAATTTTATATTATTTTGAATTGGTCTGGGACGCATTCCGTTGCGAGAAAATAAATAATAAACCAATGCTAGTACACATGAACTAGCATTCCCGTGTCATTGATGATGTGGACATACAATAATGCATATACATAATTATCAAAAACCTGCGAACGTCTTTATGCGAATGGCATTATGCTGACGAGAAGTTTGCTTTTATTGACCGGAGATAAAACCAGGAACTCTCACTCCTGGTCCTCACGCAACCTGGGTTATTTCCTAAGAGCATGATATTTTCTTATCAAGATTTGAATTGTAATCAAAAAACCTTTTTAAGTTATGTAGCCTAAAATTCAGGCTACAACGTTGCACACCTGTTAATGTAATATCTATTGAACCGAACTTGTTCTAAACACGTTCTCCTACACTCGTGTCTTTCCAACCAAGTCGGTAAATATTTATTGTCTCCAAAATCAGCCGCTTGGTCTTTAGAGAATTCCTTTGTCGTAATCACAGTGAAATATTTATACATCCTAAGCACAGTGATTGTCTGTACAGGAAAGAAAAATACTTATTTGACGTATTTTTCCATTTATTTTAATTTAAAAACCAAACTATTGAACCTATTTTAATGAAATTTCTATGGGACCAATCTGAAAGCATACTTCAAATAAAAATATTTTTCCAAATAAGTTGAAATTTAATTTAACGGAGTTCTGAAGGAAAGACGTTAAAAAAATAAATTTCACCATATCATATAATATCAAAGTTAATACAGACACCATACTTGTTTCTACGTGTGTCTGGCCTACATTTGCGGTGAAACGGTGAAATGGGAATGTTCTACTTAGGCTTTGTGCCATTCAATAGTATGTTCTTGGAGTATGAATTTCAAAGCTCGCATCTCGCAGAACAATCACAATAACACTTTGTAGGGGCAGGAAGGCTTCTTGCCCGCGTCAAATGGAAAATCGTTCGGCTTGAGTATAACACAGAGTACTTTATAAAACCCAGTCTATTTGATAAAAGAGTTTGAAGCTCTAAGAGCGTTACAGAAGAGACAGTTCTAGTGTTGTCTTTAGTTCTTATGCAACTACTACTTACTGTCCACCTGATTTTAGACGTGATTTTAAGTGGTTACCGCCGCCCATAAACAATGTCAATGTCAGATTATAATTGATATCTCTTATCAGATTATATTGATATAGATATCTCTTATGTATAAGGATTTTCACCAGCACCATATCGTACAAACCAGAACGCAGGTGCGAATTCCCTAATGCTTGTCTGTAAAAATGGAGGCAGCGCTTTCCCGAACGGAAATTAACTATCATGGATTTATCAATGTCTCACACAATGTATCAAAAAGACTACGTACCCAGTCCGCTCATTATTAAACGACTTCCAAAAGAGATTATCAATGCTGTTGTATTTTTAAGATCATCCAAGTAAACAAAATTGTGTATTTTGCTTCTCCGTGACTTATTTCTTCGCCTGTTGTATACCGATTTGGATGTATCTTTTTTCAACCCTTTCTATATGAAAAGTTATTTTTTCGATTTTTATATTCAGTCACTTGTTATGACTGGTATACTACGAATACTGTTAGCATTCGTTTATTGCATGCAGTATCGTGCAACCCTTGTTTTTTTTGGCGCTCGGACGTTGATAAACATTTTGGGGGTTGAAAGCTTTCTCCCTACGTCCAACGGGTATGTTACATAACAGTTCTCTACATTTTATTTGTACAATCTATCTTTACAAATCATTACTTACTGAGTTACTTACAGTTTAGTGATTTTGTTTTCTGTGTCGTCTTGGTTGCGAATATAAGGTACAAAGATCAAAGGCAAAGTATAAAAATCTTTATTTCCATTTATTAAAAAAATCTCTAATTTTATTCTTTCAAATAATATTACCTACAACAGCATTGAAAGTAGCCTTTCCAATGTGCTGTTTGGTGGTAAAAATACGAATATACATTCTCGGGCGAACAAGAACATTAGATATTCGAACACTGAATCTGAAAAACACGTAGCTATATTAACTATTCTTCAAAAGCCTCCTCAAGGCTGTATATAACCTATAAAAACACACGCGAATGGAGAAACATAAACTAAATGGATGAAAGCTCAATGCTTTCGAACATAAATATAAACTTTCTTCTTCGCAAAACTAACAATATTTCACGTACTACTCTATCTCGGCTCGAGTGGCTTTCAAACTATTGAAAATGTTCAGATATTATATTCCGTGCGCATACTTGTAATATCATTCGATAGAGTTACACGTGAAGACCAATAACGATATTCTTCTACTCTAGATACCTAGAGAGCTTATAATATTCATCATCATCATCTCTTAGGCCTTTCTCTAATTTAGTTGGGTTTGGCGCAGTGCCTTACGCTTCCACACTCTATCACTTACGTGTTGTTGTTGACCTGGGGGTCCATATGACCACTTTGGGTATCATTGCTCTAAGCAATAAGTGTAGCTTCTGTCTGTGTGACTCCAACCTTACAAATTTCATACCACTTTTATGGATGAGTGCTCCCTACTCTTGTCCCCCTAAAACAGCCGCATATGATCCAAATGGGATTGGTTTTCAATTCAATTTTGAATCGGATTCAACCGAGCTAATAATTTGAGAGTTACATTTTATTTGATTTACTAATTGCTAGCCGAAGAGTATTTATTTTCTTACTAGAAGTTTTGCTCAGGTACTCCAAAAGAAAAATCTCAAACTTTAATTAAAAGTAAAGTTATGTACTAAGCTAAATTTAATCAGTTTGAACAACTATTCAATGAGCTTTTTTAAGGTTTCACCGTTGAGGCCGTAACCCGAGACAAGGATATTACGTCACATGCGCATGTGATTTCACCGGCTCCCACACCCTTCCACTGGAACACAGCAATGCGAGGGCACCACTGCTTGGCGGCAGATTACCAGGTGTGAAGGCAGAGAAATTTGTGGAGCCAAGTGAAACCTTTTTTTGACTTTTTAATTGGAAAATGAATAGGTTCTCATTATTTCCATTCGTCGGCGCGTCGACTATTCTGGCAATATAGAGGCAATGGGAATACAAACTGTAGCTAGTACAATCAATAATAAAAAAAAATTGAATTATTAATAACATGATAAATGACATTTACGTTCGCAAATACGTCCAAAACATGAAGCAACATATCAAATGTGACATTTCAAAACTTGAAAGCAATTATTTATCTACAAAAAAGTCACTGATGTGTACAAATTAACATTGCACTAATTGCTTGTTAAAACTGGTGTGCAATAATAGCATTCAAGAAAGTGTTTATCGACTGTACGTATGCAGTCGTAACCATTCTTGAATGGCTTTAAAATATTGCTATTTTTGATGCAAGAAGCTTGTATGATGTATCTATATTTGCCTTAAATGTATGCAGCAATTCTTCTTTTTAAGTCTTAACATGGCAGGGTTCAGTCTTTTGGTGTAAAGGTTTATCTCAGTTTATAATTATTTGCATATATGTACTAATATCATATACTATCTGTGAAGCACGAAGCTGGTATTTGATTAATTCAATTGTATTATTGTGATTTGGAAGGTCAAATAAGGTTAAGATACACACAGCACCATCTAGTCTCAAACTAAGCATAGCCTGTGTTATGGAAACCAGATAACTGAACTTATGTTTTTTTTTATACATTCTTATAATATTAATTAACACATGACATAGAAGAAACATCTATGTTCGTCACATGTTTGTCCAAGGTTGGGATCGAACCCGTCATCTATAGCACGTCAGGCAGCCCTACTAACAACTGAGCTGTATGGCCAGTCGAATGACATAAATAGATTTAAAATGGCATTACATTTTGAACACAGCCTTTGGATACGGAACTCTAAAGATTTAGGGATGACAAAAAAGTTTAAAAACAAGCGATGATTTACGACGACATAAAGGCCGTGAACGTGTGCCATTTTAACAATGTAATAAAAGGACCGACACGGCACCTACCCAACAAAAAACTCGCTGAAAAATCAACGATTTGCTTGCTCAAACCCACGATACACTGACTACGGTGTTATGTTCCGAATACAGTTTGGCCGTTGTATCGCTACTCTAAAGTTTAGCAAAGGGTCAAAATATATTGCTATCTCTTTTCATTTTTTGTTCATAGTAAGAGACAAAGATTTTGTAGCACACCGTGCACGGAATTATTGTATATTCTGTGGCACAGGCCAGGCAAACAGATAACCAACCTACCTAACATGGAATTAATGTCAATAAACAGACTGAACTGTCTTCACCGGACATGTTAAGCCGGTGTTTATCTAACTAATAGAGTCAAAGTACAAAACTTACTGCCGTGTGTAATGTTAGAAAAAATATCAATGTTAGAAATAAAAGTTGTAATTTTTACTTTAGATCGCTTTCTACGTGTATGTGTTATTTTGACAGATTTGGCTAACCTAACGAATAAAAATAGTGGTCCCCGAACTAAGAACTAGCGGATTATAATACGTTTTATCACTACGAGTTATTACGAAATGTTTAGATTGATTTTGAATAATTATATACGGTACTTATGATATCAAAAAATCGATTTTTTTTTGTTTATCTGTCCGTTTTTCGGTCCGTCTCTCTGTCTATATGTTCCGACTAATCTCCGAAACGGCTGGACCTATTTTGACAGGATTTTCACTGGCACATAGCTGATTTTATAAGGAGTACCTTAAGCTACATTTAAATTAGAAAAAAAATATAGTTCTTCGCAAAAAAAATAAACAAAATTTCACGAGCTAGTGAATGAAGCTATTCCTTTAATAAAAATGAAGTTGTTATCGTTTCATTTTAAAAATGGAGTAGACGCAAAAGGAAGACTGTCGTGGTTATTGCCCTGCAACGCTGCGGTTACGCGCCAGTTGAGATTATTAAACCGCAGCAAAGTTTGAAAATATCTCAAAGGTTTGTTTATACCATTATTTAGGAAAGATTCGAGCTTTAAATACCGTATAAGGAGCGGCCAACCTCGTACGGTTAAGTCACCGACGGTCATCAGAGCAGTGCAGGCGGGCAAGCAACGAAACCCCGTCAATAAAGAAAAATGTGTTATAAAAGCTATTTGATTTTTTAGTTTTTGGTATCTAATAGTAGAAACATACTAATTTAGCCGCAGTTCTTAAACTGCAGTCAAATTAATGTTCAATGAAGACCTGATACAGGAGCTTACCGAAGAAAAATTTGGTCATTTAATATCCTTAATTTTTTTTTGTCTATTAGTTAATGTAATCTATTAGTACGATTTAGCCATATTACATAGCAAATGACTAATTTACGTGAAACTTAAATTTGCTATCTATTATGGAATCTCTCGCTTAATGAGCGTCTAAAAAATAAGCCTTGAAAAATCCAGGGTTTTATTAAAGTTTACGAAACAACAACATTTTTGACGTTGAAGTTTTTTTTTTGTCAAGCTATTACGTCATTATTTTCTGTCACTTCTCAAGTAACTCACACTACGAGCGTTACACACACTACACTAATATAACACATAATAGCCTGTAGATGATAAAAAAATTGCAGTTGTGGATTGTAGACTGGGTACTGCTTTTGAGTAATTGAGAACATACCTTAAGTCGTCTTAAGCTCCATGAGACGCGCGAACAATCATCCAGCCGAGTGACTCGCTTACTCGAAAACTCAATTAAGCCAACACGGAATACGTAGTACCCATTATAGAATACACAATAGTCTCTAGTACTCCGTACCTTCGAGTTTCCATCATTGGGCTTGGTACCATCCACCAATTTATTAGACGAACCACCGAACCGTTTCAACGACAACTATTATTAGGTCGAATCGAATTCTCCGTGAAACCGAGTCTTCCATTTTCTTATCTCGTTCGCCGGTAAAAAATGTCCCACAATTTTTTGCGTCGACATTATTATAGTAACGTATTGGTCGTAATTTATCAGTCACCTGCAAAAGGCCTTTTTTGAGACAATGGTTTTCGAACAATGTTGCTTGGGTGGGCCCGTAGCGTAGCTACCGATGTCTGACAGACAGACTTACACAGACGAAAGCATGAATATTAATAGCACCTCAATTCTGGGAACTAAAACATTATAATGCATACAGCAGCATGTTGGCACGTGACTTCCGTTTTTGAAATAGAATGATGCCCGCTTCGAACCAATTTTTTTTCTATTGAAATATGTTTTTACGCTATTTGTCCGTATCCATTGCTTTTTCTTTTGTGTATTGGTATTTCCCCTTGTAATCCCTATAATAACAACGAATTAACGGAGTACCTAAAACTGTACACAAACGTAACAAAACTGACCTAATTAAGAGAGCTTAAACGATACTACACTTTCAACTTTGTAGGTAAAATGTAAGCTTTAGCTACATATTCGTCGGCACTTCAATTTACTTTTCAAAGCAGACTTGCAGATCAATTCATCTCAATTCCGTTTCACCGAAACTAAAAAAAATATATCTTTCAACCTCAGCTTTCCAAAGGATTTCGTGAACGCTCGTCTTTTAGTGGCTTACGGAAATCTGTTACGAACAAAATTCTTTGAACATCGAAAATTCGTTGGAAATAAAGGTTTTGAAAATTTCGTGTCACGTAAATATCATAATGCACTACTTTTTCGGGTTTTGCGATGGTATCGAACACGCAAATGACGTTGATGAACGAAATCAGATACCGTAGATTATTCAGGCTATTACAGAACTGATTACCAGTTGACCTAAATATGCGAGGCCGAAATGCCCTGCCTTCCCTTTAGCGCATGTTTGCTGACATTTCAGAAAACACAGCAATTATATATGTATTTCTTGAAATGAACTTTAATTCTTTGCGTATTTGTTGGAAAAATCTCTGAAATCACATATGAAATCTGTCTGGTAGCTTTGATAACAGCTTAGAGTCAAATTCAAACGTCTCTTGAGAATCAATTTTAATAGATTATGTTTTCACCCCAAACAGAGGGTTCTAAGTTTTCTTTGAGCGCTTTTCGATTATACCGCCCCACTCTCGTATACGAGGGATTCTTTTATTTTCTTTTCCTTATTTATTCCAAATACACTCTTGTGGATAATGAAACATTCCTACATTTTAGTTCCGCCGAAAAAATATTAATTAAATACAAATATTTCATGAGGAAATGGATTTTTTTAATATTAACATCATAAGAAAACACATTCGATAAATAATTGGGTATATTTGTCTTTCAGACATAGCGACTAGGAGTATGTCTGAAATACACACACAGCAAATATTAAGATTTAGTCGGTATTATTTCTCTTTGTATGATTTTGGCATTTGTAATTTTATTTGTAATTTTATTGCATTTGTAATGAATTTAGGACATTCTCTACACGGGATGTAAGGAATACCCCAAAATTCAAACTGTTAGTTTGCGAGTTCACTTTCATAAAATTCACATACATGACTATCATATATCAGGTAGAGGCACAGACTACGTTACAGTATAAGTCTATAATAAACAGTCTATAGAACAGATTTTGTCGAGGGAGAAATCCATTGTGGTAACCCTCTTACCGCGTCGCGTCGGCCCCCTTGCAAACCCGGGGATCGGAGTGGCTGCTTCTAAGTTGCTTAAAAATTTGCTATAGAGCGCCTATATTTTGCCAAAGTGCTCTGACATACGAGCCATACTTTGGAGACGAACAGCTCATGCGTATAAACTGCAAAGTCACATACAGTTTGTATTTTATTTCCTGAAAGTTACTTCGGTGCTACAGTTTTATAGTTAAACCACTGCATGAAAATATAGTAGCCTATTGTGGGCAGTTCGGAGAATTTTACAGCACCTCTTCTGAGTGTTGTATTTTATGAAGCTCTTATTATAACTTAGATACCGTGCGGTTTTAGTGCTTTTTTCGGCTAGCTTTTATTGTATCGGTGCTTGGGAATTTATGAAATCGCTGAATCACCATTATTGCGTGTTGTTATTATTATTGCATTGTACTGTTATTTTTGGTTAGTTTTAGATATTGTTTATTTTAGCCTGAATGCCATGTTAACCTGTAATTAGCATATTTTATACATATGTATGTAAACATGTTTTATTTTTATGCCTAATTTGTGTGGGGTTGGTTTTGTCTGAGACTATTTTTTTTTAGTTCCAACTTAATTATACCAGAACTTATAATAATCTTGTTTATCTTCATTCCAATATAATTATAAGAAATATATGTTCCTGAACATTTCACACAGCGATTATTAATAGATTACTTATATATTATTTTATAAATACATACATATATAGTACATGTTAACACCCGGACACCGAACAAACATTTATATTCGTTACACAAATGTTTGTCCTAGGTGGGAATCGAACACATATAACACATAAGTCAGCGTTACTACCAGCTGAGCTGTGGCCAGTGAATTGTGCCGCAGCCATCACTTTTAACAGCCACACTCAATAATCTTCCAATTACTGGAGATAACATTGTTTTCCGTCAAGAAAAATCCATACACATTTGAAATCTAACAATGTTGCCATGGTAATCTACCTCCAGTTATCTGTTTGTTAGTCGATTATAGGAATTGGCTGTATTACAATATCAGTCTACAGCGACATCAGATCGCATGTCTCAAGTTTCTCGTAGTCAACTCAGGAGTCATCAATCCAACATACGTAGGATCAAATTACCAACAAATTGCTTATCAAGCTACCTGCGTCGTTGTCATGTTCCTATTTGAATAATTAATCCTGATTCTTCATTTAGAATGCATCACGTAATGCTTTAGCCATGAATTTTAACAATGTACCTCAGGTCATGATATTAACTTCAAAGATCAAATTTGATATCTTTGATTAACTTACGGTACAGAAGCAATCACTGAAATAGTTGACAGTTCGCTGGCTCTATAGCTAAGTTGGTAGTTATGGTGACTTTGAAGCGATGGGTATCGAATTTGATCCCCGGTCGAGGCAAACTTTTGTGTGATGAGCATAGTTTCTTCGCGGGTCATGGATCTTTATGTTCTGTAATTGTAACTGTGCCACCACCATGTGATACGGCGAAGGACTCCATTCTAGTGAAGTATCTATGAGCGTGAAAATGTTTTTTATTTCTTTGTTGAGATAGTTCTCGTGGCTGTATTTCAATGATTATATGATGAAACGTGCTGACAGCCCTCCTGATCTTAAGCGGTTACTGCCGCCCATAAACAATACCATAAACAATGAAAATATTAAAATACGATTTTTCTCACGCTAACATTACTTAATTACAAGCTAAAACTAGAGTCCTGCTTGAGATAAACAAGTGAGTCTACAAGAAAAGTTGTCAAGTTGTCACAAATGACAACTTGTATCCGAATCTTGGTTCTAAGCTATAGTCATACGCGTATTTGTTAATCATTATTTTACGTCTTGCATAAAACTAGCTTTAAATTAAATCAATAATGACCAGCAAGTAATTAAGTATTAATTATGTAGTCCGATTTGACTTGGCATTATTCATATTGCCCGAGCATTATAAATAGTGCCCTCATTAATCAGATGGTCCACAACATATATGGGTGATATACATAATTCATATTACCTCATTTGGAGACTTAGGTTGTAAAATAGGTTTATAAACAAATATCGTGCGTGCGTGCAACTTAATGTATAGTACAAAAATAAAATAAAAAAAGTAAATACAATATACAAGAGAAAAAAAAGAAACAAAACTTTACAATGTAGGGTTATAAATATGATCTTGCATAAAGTGTGTGTGAATATATGTATTTATGTTACTCGCTGTTTAATGTTAGTTAGTGATGGAACGAGCTGAGGGCCCACCTGATGGTAACTGGCGATCCCCGCCCATGACAACAGTAAACTCAATATAAATGTAAGATCAAATAAGATTTGGATCTTAAACTGAGTATATTTAATTACCAATCATAAGCAACTTGTAGCGAATAATAATAAGGTTGACTTGTAGTGGTGATCGATCTAACAACATGATCGGGTCGCATGGCGCTAAAATTCTTTAAAGGCAAATGCACGTCCCACGAAATGTCTCCACGTCTGCCGCCTTGAAGATAATTAGAGTGGCCATAATGTCGCGAATTTAAGGAATTACGTAAATCATTCCTAACGAGGCTGTTTATCTTTCATTATGAATACGTGCCTCTCTCCCAAACACAAGATATAAATTATTGGGTTCTACTTGCGAATTAGTACGTGGAAATTATGTTACATATAATTTGTTGCTTGTCTCAGAAATTTGGTTGGTATATCTTTTGTTCTGCCAAAATTAGTTTCTCGGATTAGTCATGTGCCTAATAATGTTTCAAGACACATCTTTCCTGTTAGTTTATTGATCCATGTTTGTTTTCGGCACAACTTCGAAACTCATAAGCTCGCCTCTTAGGTCGTAAAGCGCCTATATTTGGTTTGGACTGACTGAAATTAAATTCCTCACCGACATTGCCGCTCGAGTGTTCGTGCCAGGCACACCGCGTTATTACTAAAAGGAATATAAAAGTATTCCCTGAAGTGGTTTCGCGACAGCATGCTAAGGCAGGCGGGCGCTTTCAAAAGCCCATTCTATTTGTGTCCAATCATTATGCACCAACACGCGCCTTTAACTGTGTAACAGTACCCGAGACGTTTCCGTTTGCCCTCCCCTCCTTTCGTCTTTATTACCCACTCATTTGTTCCAGATCCACCTTGAATTTGTCTATATTTTAAACCGAATCCGGAGCTTGGAGATGAATCAAACGTCAAATCCCTTTGTGAAATAAAGATTGGTATCGAGAGTGGTTCGCCAAATTTGATGGACCCTTTCTAAATTGTTTTTCATTTTGTCCTAAGAGCCTGAATGTTTCAGCTCGGTTAAGTAAACGCTGTTAACCGTTATTGGGGATGGTTATATATATAATGGGTGATATTCGGAGCTTAAAATATATTCCATTCGTTCTTCGACGTAGTTTTACGAGCTAACAATTCCTTACAACTCCATAAATGTTTCGTCACATCTTCGTTCCATGCCATCGATACCAGGCTATATCCATCGCTCTGTCGTCCATACTTTTTGTCGGTGGTGCGCTAGTGTTCTTACATCAAATGTTTTTAAAATATGTTTACCAAACAAAATGCTATTTTGTCTCTATTGTCTTCAGGGCCATCATGAATTTATGAGAGTGTCGCTGCGAGGCGCAGAGTTCGAGATGAAGCGTGCGCGATACATAGTGTGCGCGGTACTCCTGCTGTGTCCACTGGCGCTGAGTCGGCACGATGACGACTTCGCATTCGACAACAGCGAAGAGTTTCAGGTTAGTTCTGCACCATTTTGCTTTGTAGCTACATCTTTTTTGGTCTAAATCAGAAGAGGCAATGGCAATGACCTGTATATAACAAAAAATAAAACACGGCCTCCTGTGAAAGAGGCGTGAACCTACGCAGCCAGCTGATCTTAATGTTGTGGGATTGAAGCCGGTAATGGCGTACACTGATGAGTATTGGTAGAAAGATTTATTCGCTCGTTTACCGCGCTCTCGAAATTCGGGTAAACACATTGTGAGGAAATTGAAACGTCCTTGAACACAATTTTCGTAGACAAGTTTTGAAATATTCATATTAATGGTGAATTAGAGCATTATTTTATCATATTAAGCATCTCTTTAGTTTTACTGATAATCATAATTGTTTATAGAGAAGGTTACAGATGTTCATATAACAATGGTATTAAGTGCTGAATGTTTTACTTTTTACCTTTTCTCTGCATAACAACACCAATTGTCCGTCATCCTGAGCCACCAGTGTCATTATCATTAGCACACATTATTTATTATTTTGTCGTTGGGCATAAGCTTCTCTCGTAGGTGCCCGCTCATCGACTTTCCTTTTTAAATGTTGTAATTCTATTACCTAGTTAAAAATTATAACTTGAAAAGTGTAGCCTAGTGCCATAAGGTAAATAATTATCTGTTCAGCAATTTCAGGTCAGTGACCTCCCTACGGCTTAATCATATGTAGGTATGACGTAGAAATCGCGGTCAGGAATACTAATGTGAGACAGCGCCACCATTTCCGCCCTTCCGTATGACGAGAACTAATAGTTTCCCAAGACCATCACTTTGTTACATCCTTAATTGAAATGAATATGGATTATGATATGTTCCGGCGCAAAAAGTGAGCGATGATCACACGCTTTCGCGTCCGAGGGGGCGTTCACCAACCAGTCTTAAAATATGAGTCCAATAACCTTTTGCAAATGGAGCAAACACTTCCTGAAAACAAAAGGTTCAAGAATTTTGAATTTCATTCACCTGTATCTACCTAAAACATACTTGCTATGTGTGTAGCATTTCTCTATCTAGTAGACGGTAGATATTGTTTTAATGATTAAGTACTTGTTTGTTAACTTGATTTATAGATAGTGCCATTCACGAAGACACGCCCCCATTCTTCTTCCGAATCGCTTTTACAATACGAGTGTACAACATTCCGCTACTGTTTTAGGTTTGTCGCTACAATATTAGTATAGATAGGCAATTAGTGCGTATCGACAAAACTTAAACACTAGCGGAATGTTGCACATGTATGAGATTGGAAAGAAGAATGGGGCTCATCTTCGTGGATGGCACTATCTATAAAGCTGATATGTCATCTGTATCTTTTAGAAAGGTTGGTGTCATATCTTTGTTTAACAAACAGGTTAAACACATTAGATTATTTGGTCGTCTCGATTAGGGCCAACGCATTATATTTCGTCGAGTGCTAATTCCCGAATGCCTATTCAATCATTTTTCTTTGTCAATTGGTTACGTGATGAGTAATGGCGGACTAACAGTTTAATGTATAATATATAATAATTGTAGTGGTTAATATAGGGCGCAAAGCAGTATGAATTCCTTAGAAACTTTTTTTTACACTTTTTGCCGGGACGAACTGAAGGCACACTGGATGGTAAGTGGTTACCTCCTATCATAACAACAGCAATACGACTTAGTTCCTCTGACCCAAGTCGCATTCCGTTGCGCCCATCACCCGAGATGGGGATGTTTCGTCTCAGGCACCTGCCAAGAACATGGCACAACTTCTACTGCAACTTTTTAAAGCTTAAACTGACAAAGAATTTATTATTGGGTGTGTGAATATGACTCCGCCCTTTCTCAACAGATGTCGTTTTAAGTATTGTTTACGTGTACTAATAAATGACCATACTTGTATTCGATAGTACTGAATGTCAGCTATCTAACGCATTTTATGATATTTGGTTGAAGTGTAAGCAACAATTGTTTTCACCTTTTCGAAAATGTCGGTTTTTATTCCAAATAAACGTCATTTGCGGGAAGTGTTATTACATTATTTTATTGCGAAGAAAACTGCAGCGGAAACTTATCGTTTGCTTGTGGAGATTTATGGTGAGCATGCTCCGTCTAATACAACTTGCAAGGAATGGTTTCGACGATTTCAAAATAACGATTTTAGTACTGAGGATAAAGAACATGGAAAACCACCAAAAAAATTTGAAGATGCTGAATTGGAAGCATTATTGGCGGAAGATTCTTGCCAAACTCAATCAGAATTAGCTGCAGCATTAAATGTTGATCGTTCAACTGTTGCAAAGCGTTTACAAATGATGGGAATGATTCAAAAAGCCGGTGACTGGGTTCCACATGATTTAAAAGAAAGAGACATGGAACGTCGGAAAACCATTTGTGAAATGCTGCTTCAAAGACAGCAAAGAAAAGGATTTTTGCATCGGATAGTCACAGGAGACGAAAAATGGATACACTACGAAAATCCTAAACGCAAAAAAGCTTGGGTGAAACCAGGCGAACCAGGCCCATCACAGCCAAAAATAAATATTCACTGTGCCAAGGTCATGCTCTGTATTTGGTGGGATCAGAAAGGTATTGTATATTATGAGTTGCTCAAACCCTCTGAAACTATTAATGGAGAAGTTTACCGACGACAACTAATGCGTTTGAAGCGAGCCATAGAAGAAAAACGACCAGAATGGGTGAATAGACATAACAAATTAGTTCTTCAGCATGACAATGCCAAACCGCATACCGCAGAAGTCGTAAAAAGATATTTAGAGGGACAGGACTGGGAAGTGTTACCCCACCCGCCATATTCACCAGACATAGCTCCTTCGGATTACCACCTATTCCGGACGATGCAGACAGACCTTACTGGAGAAAAGTTTACTTCATGTGAAAGTATCAAAATTTGGATTGACAACTGGATAAGCTCAAAAGACCAGGACTTCTTCCAGCAAGGAATACGAAAACTACCTGAACGATGGGCGAAGGTTGTAGCTGCAGATGGAGCATACTTTCAATAATTTTTTTTTTTAATTTTGTAAGCGAACAAATGTGTTTTATTTTGACAAAAAGGGGCGGAGTCATATTCACACACCTATTATTTCAGGTTGAGCTGACAGCGAACCATTCAGAAATAACAAAGAATGGCCTAAGAAGGTTATGGGGCGTTCCCGACACGTCGGCCTACGTAGGACACCTATTCCGAATGGAGATACCCAAAGAAGCCTTCTCCGGGAAAGTAATTGCATACAAGGTAAGCAAAGTGAGTAGATGATCATTCATTATTTATTTGTTATCCACGAAATTGTTTTATCTCGATATTTTATCAAGTTTTCATTTATGTGAGTTTGATTTGATAGTCAATACGAACCGCCCTATCTTATCTTGCGATGCCTCGCCTCTCATGTCTGTCTGACCTTTCTAGGCCCTGATAAAGGTATGTTTACATTGGAATCATATGTCTACCCCAATAGTACTCTCAGATGTCCAAACTAATGCCAATGTGAATTGACTTTAGGTACGAGGACCTTCACTTGAGAACATTGTTGCTCTATTCAAGCTACGTAATTTAGTTAGTGCCTAATTCAATAAAGTGTCTGTTCAGACTAACATGGAATTAAATATGAATAGAGGTTTGCCTAACCTAACCTATTTCAAAGCCAACGAACTATAAATTCGGGCATGCGCTCTAAATTATGAAGTGTTTAGTTTACCCCAGGCAACATAATTTATGTCTATCATATTGGTAATTGGAACGCAAGAATGATTTATTAATTTTACAAAAATAGAAGCTCGTGTACACAATAGTTAATCAATTTGAATTCAGTGGAAGTGAAGAGCAAGCGGTTTTTCCAGACATATCCAGAAATTTACCGCATTATTATCAAAACACGTTGCGATATTTCGATCAAAATAACTGATACTTGGAATCTAATATTTCCACATTTCTGGGGAATTACTGCCATGCAATAGAAGTATCTACTCTGTATAAAATATTACAATGGTGTCAAGAAAATGATAATGTAGCAATTTTTTTTTATGAATTAAAAACATATTAAACTCAAATATTATTAGTGAAATATTAGGAAAGTCGTAGGTAGACGAAATAAACAATTTAAAAACGGAAATAAAACTGCAAAAATAGAATAAACTTCAATGCTTTAATCTTTTATTTATAGCCCTTAGAGATTTTCAAAAAAAATTGTGAACCATCATGAGAGTGGCATGATCATGCTTGATCAAAGTTATAATACTAAATATGTAAAAATATGTGAAGGTATATATTTTTTTCTATGTACAACAGGTTCGAAGCGAAGACGGCCGTAGAACGCCCAGCTGGCTGGCCGTGGACTCGAAGCATGGACTGATCAGCGGCGTGCCTCAGAAGCAAGACCTTGGGGCTCATACCTTCACAGTGACAGCACACGGCAACACACAGGGTCTCACGGCAACAGACTCCTTTACAATTGAGGTAACCACACCTTTCAAAGGCATTTCTCTAGCCCAAAAGGTTCGCTTGAAAAAAACTCTTGGAGTTACGCTCGCCGTTGTATATACCATTTAAAAAGTATTTAATGTAAATTTCATGTGTGATATGATATCCTAATTATATAAAACACAAAAATATTATAGTTTCTACCTATGTCTATGTTTCTACCTAAACCATCCAACCGATGTGGCCAAACGCATATGATTTCACCGTCTCGCGTGATGGACATCCATCCAGTTCTGCAGTAAGATCCAAATCTTATACTGAGTCGCATTACTGTTGTCATGGACGGAGGTCGCCACTACCACCAGGTGGGTCCTCAGCTCGTTCCGTCGCAAATTTACATATAAAAAAAACCTTCCATTCATTCCTCTTACTAATTACCCATCTTCGTCGACACACACACACACAAATGCATCTAAAGTGGCCATCTTTGATACCCATAACTTAAGAGACTGATGATATCAGATGAGGCCAACTCTCGCACGCAAATCACAACACACTCTTGCAAAACATACACTTCCCGATCAATACACCTCGTCCGTAAATTATGTAAATGTAAATTGATACAAAGTTTGGTACTTTGTTGTTCCACAATGTTTCAAAGAAACATTACTATTCGACGTTCCCAGTCTAAAGCAGTGACCTGATCCAATTTAATATGGTTTGAATTCAATCCACAGGTGAAGAAAGCTCATGAGAAACCCCACTCGAAGTATGGCAGTTGCGTCGGCACCGAAAAAAGGCTGGTCCTAGTGATCCTGGTCGACGGATCGTTCAGTAAGATCGCGCCGCGGCAGCGGATACGGGCGCTGATGCAGCTGGCTAACTTCATGGCTCTTGACGGGGTAAGCAGAACATACATTAAATTAAGTGAATACTCTAAAATTCTCTTAGAGGCATTGTTTCGAGTAGTTTCTTTTCGAGGATTGGTTCTATTTATACAGTGGCGGCCCTAGGGGCTGGCAAGGAGGGCAACCGCCCGGGGCCTCGCACCCTCGCAGAACAACCCATTCTTTGTTTAGATGTTTTGCAGCTGTCTTTAACAGGATGCTGACTGATTACCGGTAGCCCTGTACACTTCCAACTCACCTAAATTCCTCATACGCCAAGTGCCTCACAAAGATCTATCGCCCAGAGCCTCGCAATATCTAAGGCCGCCCTTGCATTTATCGTTATTTGTTAATAAGCGTTCTTTATTGCAGCCAGCCAACCTCACGGCCCTTAACGTTTTATTTATAATTATTATTATTTCAGGATGAATTCTGGATGGAACCTTACAAGACTGATTCGACGCAAGCCGACACTATCCTCAGCGGGGCAGGATCCTCGCAGCGGAAGCACGGCGATGCCACCACTGCCATTTATCTAAATGTAAATATAATTATCATATAGAGCAGCATTGTAATGTTAAGGTCTGAAATGGTGCCAGTGAAAGTACGCAAATACAAGTGAGACGTATTTTTGTGGCATACCCTTTTTTATGCGAATATGACGGGACGCGTTGAAGGACCACTGGATGTTACAGGTTACCTCCGCCCATAACAATAGCAACCTCATGTCATGTCTTTGGTCGGGTTTGTCACTTCACTAGTACCCACACTCTTCCATCGGAACACAGCAACGTGAGTGCACCACTGTTTGGCGGCGGAATACCAGGTGTGGTGGCAATCCTTCTCCGGCATACTTGACACATGTTCTACTGCTACTTTGGGTTGCACCACCACTAGACGCATTCGTCTAAAGATTCGGAGGGTACTCACCTATGGATACGTGCAACATGATCCCCCAAAACCTGCTTAATCAGTAACCAGAAATACACATTGGGTTCTTAGTTCGCACATACTAAAGGATGTGAAAACCGAAGTCACTGCAGTGGGAATATAAATAAGATGCAAGATAAATAAATGCACAAGGAATCTTATACAATAATTTACAATAGCCTGCCTTATCCCTTAGAAGCGATCTCTTCCAGATAGGTATTACATATTATCGTTGTATCACTCCCAAATAATGCGTTTTTATTTTATCTTTCAGGTTGGTTGCGGCAACAAGCTATGGAGCCAACACAAGGTGCTAGTGGCGGGTTTGAGAGAACAATCCCGCGACGGTACCCTCGCCCATGTACTTAGGCTGCCCGTCATTGGGTGGCGGCTGGTGGTGGTCAAACACGCGCCCAGAATCAAACGACAGGTATTTATAGATTTTTTTTACGTTAAAAAGGCACCCTTCTGGTAACACTGCAAGGTTTGCCAGTCGTCCTTTTAAATGGCCGTATGTTAATTATATTCTAATAGCCGGATAAATTATTATGTTGTTATTATGGTGGCTAATCTATTAATGAAAATTAAATGTCTCTCTCTCTTCGGTAGTAATTTATGCCAATTTAGAATGGCTTTTTGATCATCGGTCACTGCACTGCACTTATACTAAAGAGCGAGAGAGAGAGATTTAAACTCTTAGCTTGATATTCCTCAGTCGCCAGAGGGCTCGGGCGGTGCGATGTACGACGCGGAATACGACGCGGAAGAAGACGACATGGCCGACTACAGCGGCTACGATGACAATGACAATGAGGACGATTACACGCACAACGACGTCGATAACGCACCGGAGGTGGTGAGTTGAAGCGCACTGCACATGTTACACTGATCAACTGAAATGGGCACAATCTTAGCAGCACAAAACATAGGTCTCGATGTATTTTGGCTTCTGTGAAACGGTGAAAATATATAATTTTTTGCACTAACGAGATATTTTCCATGGTATGTAAGTGAGGCGGCATTGGCGCGGTCGACCGTAAAAAAACGAGGGTAGATCGATATAATCCAATGATGTGCACGCCGCACTTCGCAAACTACCTGGGACCATGAAACTGCGTCGAAAGATCGGGATTCAACTCGCAAATCATAGTAAATATCTCGTTAACTCGCAACTAATTTTCTTAACGGCGTCGTAACGAGTCATGGGTATAAGTCAAAGTATATTGTTGTCTCTTTCTATGTTTCATTTATGGTCAGAAATATAAGCTCTTGCAGCCAACTTCAGAGTAGCCAAGATATGTCGTCAGAACTGTTCACTGATATTTAGGCTAGTACCACCAGGTTACCATAAAGTAAATAGGTGCAGAAAGCCGGCTTCAAACAACGCGTGAAAACGTCACACGCTCACAAAGAACGGTATCAAATCAATTCGGTTAAACATGCAAAGTTTAACTTCATTTATAAAGAAGAAAAAAAATCCGAATTTTAAACCGACTTTCTAGTCCTAAAATTGGATCCGTGCTTCTGAGAGCACCTTAACTTGTTTGTTCCTCGTATATTAGTCGATAAGCTAAGGTATATTAGTTGCCCATTCATACGGGAAGAAGTCAAACGTTTGAACTAGTTGATCCAAGATCTTTTTATGTGCCTTTTTTTCGTGTGTGCACCATTTTCCATTATATACCTTTACTGGCCCTCTGCACCTATTTACTTTGCTGGAACGGGCGTAATCAAAGCAGAGATGAAACGCGCGGATGTCGAGACATATAAAGCAAACGAGACTGAACATCAGATTCATAGCTCAATATGACAAATTGGCAGGGCAACCAGTTGCAGGTTGGGAGAGGCGAAACTCGGTTTCTATATGTTCTATCTCAAACCATAACTAGAAGCGTTAAGTCTAAGAATAGTCTTTGAGAACCTTCGCTAAAATACGAGCGAACTTTAAAGGTTTGAGATAGGCAAGCAAATAGTAAGCCCACTTGTTATTAGAATGCCCCAAGACGTTTATAGAGAAAAGGTGACCTTAACGCACTAATATAGATCAATTTCAGCTCGTTACAAACTTACTATTGCGTTGTTTAAAATTCAGCTGTTGTATCGATGAAATAATAATATTGAGTGGACATTGCCAAAAGACTAACAAAAATTATTTTTATATTCCTTTTAATGGGGATGTTTAGATGTTTTTTTTTTAAGTATTTTATCGATTGGAATGGTATACATTCTAAAACTAATTTATTAAACAGTTTTGAAACGAACCCGCGATCTTCCTTCTCTTTCTTTGAGTTTTTAATGTGAGTGTGTGCTGTGTGAATGTGTTTATCATCTTAAACTAACATTGGGTTTGTGAAATCGTTCATTCCTACACAATTTATTAAAGAAACACTCACAGTATACAACTATATAACTGGACAAAACATTCGTCATTATACAACTGCATATAATTAACTCTTATCAACTCTTATTATGTATCGTCATTCATATTTGTATGGGACTGTCATTCATTAAATGTTTCGTACATAGATTGCATTTGTGGGTTATTCACTGGAAGATTAAATTATATAAACAATATGTTATCAAGATCTGAATCATAAAGCGATTTAAGAGAGACAACTCCTACTTCTTACTACCCCAGTAATCTGCCACCAATCAGTGGTGTACTCGCATTGCTGTATTCCGCTAAGAGTGTTCCGCTGGTTGCACTACTATTGCATTTATTAGTTTTGACGTGACTCATACATCTCTTTCTGTTTTGTACGAACTAGTTAAATATACCTACAGCGATTGTTTAAAGAGCTGTCAAACAATATAGAATGGTACCTAAACCCTAGAGGAAGAAAGACATAGGCTTCTTTTTAGCCTAGGCTAAATTTGATTCCTTTGGGATGCTAAAATTAAGAATAACGAGATCAAAGCTGTAGAAAATGATTGGTTTGTTAATAAACTTATGTCTAACCCATTAAATGCTTGAACTGATGATGATGACTGAAGGATTTTAAGCTTTCGCAGATAATCGCTTATCAGAAATTTACCATCTTGAGATTCTTATTATTCTCAGAGTTTCTAGTTTATTAAACATTTTGAATCAAATAAAATCTTCCAGTGAATAACCTACCTGTTTAGTCATCCCACGAATATTCGGAATGCTTACCTTGCACTTTTCTGTCACCACATAATCATAGCAGTATCAATGGGAAAGCATGGAATGCCGAATGAACATATCCTTTATTCATACGATTATACAGTACAAAGTCGCCTGACATTCCAAATTCATATCGACTTCATACAATATCTGGTTATAACAAATTCGAGCTTAGTGTGTGGTTATTATTACATGATTTTGCTTGCGTGGATCCGCTTGTCATGTAAATACCATGGACTAATTGCACGGGACGCAATGCATAATTTATGTTCACGCGAGTTTTACTGTGGATGTGCCTTATGGGTCCAAAAGGTTGGAATAAAGACATTGTGTATTCAAGAGCTCTAAATAATTTAGCAAATGAGTTTCTTTTGAGTCACTTGTTTTGGTAATTAAAATATCGGTTATTTTTTTGGTTAGGTTCGGTTCGTCTGTGTACAATGAGCTCTATTTGTAATTTTCAAGAAGACACAGAATAGTACTGTATTTCATTATTTTTGCTTTGTCATGCGGAATCAGTACTTTGTCATTAGGTCGAACCGTTATTATAATCACGAAAGAACAGATTGATTTTCAAATCATTGTCAATTTGATTTTATAATAGTAAATCACATAGTACACATAATCAGTATTCAGTGTCTCTTAAGGCGTATCCATACCCCTCACGCTATAACCACATACTCTGCTCCGGTGACAACGGGCGTACTAACATGTTTGGACGCGGCGCGCTGCCAGGTGGAACCCCTCACGACACAAACCCCGCACCCTCACCGCCACCACCACGGCGAGACAACCTACAGCGCGCCAACAACCACCGACAACTTTCAGATGACAGCCGACGTCACCACTCAACCCTCCTCTACCCCCACTCCCACCGATCCCCCCACAACCGAAACCGACACCCCCCTTCCCACCACAGAGGAAACGACCGCCCGCGAAGAACCCACAGAGTCGACAACCAATTTCGTAACCACGGAGGTTTGTCGTAACCCGCTCGCTTTTAGCATGCTCGTGGAGGTGTATGTTGCATGTAGATGTTGGAAATGCAGCGGCAATTTTCAAATGTTTCTACCTACATTTATTTTTGATACAAGTTTTTTTTTTATTATTATGGCAAATTATTACAATTCTTATTACTTTTATTGAATTGAATTCTGGCTTGGCTTTGTCATCAGACTAACACTGCGGTACTATAAAATTGTATTTTCCTTGGAACACGTCCAACTCAGCTTCCATATAAGCACAGTGGTTAGAAATAATGTTGTTCTCTTTTTAATGTGCGTCGCTCGTGGTTACGACACAAAATTTTGTAATTACCCAGTTAAACTATGATTCCATTGTAATTAATTGAGGATGATAACGTTTGAAATACTTATTTGTGCATCGCTGCATTTCACAATGTTCCGCTGGTCCTTTCTTGAAATCTGAAAACCTTTTTATAGAATTTTACTCAGTTTTGTATTGAATGAAAGATGCACCCATAGTGGCTATTATTTCTATTCAAATATTTTTTTACTGTTGTATTTTAGAATGCTCTTTTAATTAGGAATCTTATTTTGTATTGCTACTGAATGGGTAATGCTAAGTATATTTTAGATGAATTCATGTAGGATGAGTTTATATTAGCCAACTTTGATTTAAAACTATCAAGAAAGTAGAAGTTTGTAAGACTGACTGTAAATATTAAATGCATTTTGAAGTACTTAAATTTGAAATCGAGCATGTAAATGTTTAGTGACCAGTTTGGCATGAATTTACAATATTACAAAAACCAATTCGCGGTTTTGCACTTTGTGTAAAATAATAATTTATTCAAGAAGAATTGTGCTAACGCACCGGAAAAGCATGATGACGACACACGATTTTAGTATTTTCCACCTTTGATAAAAGTTGTATTTTCAATGCATGAATCTATTTACAGGACAAAGTCAAGATCACGCCGTACTCAGAATCCGCGGCGTCGGAAACGACAAACTATAACGTTTCTATAGTGCCGGCGTCTATCAAACCGAGGGTACTCGACGAAAGTTCATTCCGCACACCAGAAGCTTCGACCACTACTGAACCTGACACGGTAAGTGCCTTATCGGCTTCGCAATCTAATACTATACGTTTTGCGGTGACATATCTTTTCCCTTTCATGGATTGAACTATATTCAGTACACGGGAGTCATTCACTTCAGGTAGTCATGATTTAAATTTAGCAATTCGAAGTTACCATAAACATGAGTAGCTGCGGGAAGTTAAAACTTTACAAATGCTACAAATAATTCCTGCGTCTTGTCTGAAAATTTAAACAAGGAAAACATCTTAAAGTTGGCTTTCGTTCTTTCTTCTTACGTGTACTTTGCTGTGTACTGAATTTAGTTTTTCTTTCACCTGAAACTATAAGACGTTACACTCGAGCGATATTTGAACACATTGGCTACGAAACAAGTCGTGAGCAGCCGAGACCAAACGGGAAACTGCGCATTTTTTTCTAGATACAAGTTATCAATATGTATAACGTTTCAGTATACATCAAAGTTATTTCAAGTTTCTCTGTTACTCACGTTTCCATGCACTGTTTTTCGTTTCGTTCTCGGAGTGTAAAGTCACTTCTACACTAATAAAACACTTTGGTAGACTAATTTGTGAGTGGTTTTACAATAACCTGGGTTTAGTTTAGTTCTATGAATGTGCAAATTAATTATGGCCCATTTGAGGTGTTTTTAATGTAAATATCACACTAATCTGTGGACGTTTGGACAACAATGTAAGAGCATAGTCTTTGAAGGCCAACGAACTTAGTTTCCCTAAGTTTTGCCATAGTGACGATCTATTCCACTATCAAAAGAAACTGAAATCACATTGGTTGGTATTGTGTGAAAAGACTCAGTTAAAACACAACCCTTATCTTATTTAATTTTATTCTTTTAATTTGGGAAATAATTATACGCTATTCTGTAAATTCACCTTTCAGTTGTAAATCATGTACAGAACTGTAACTCTTTTCTATTTTCTGTCTTTACACAAAGAAACGTTGTTCGAAAGTCCAATCACAACACATGTGTGAGCGTCCGCATGGCACTTTCAGCAGACTGTAGTTATTCGCGCGTCGAACGAACTACCAGTGATGACGTCATCGGAACGGCCCACTGTGACGTCACCCCCTCCTGAAATATCCTCCACCGAGCCGTCGACGAGTTCGACCACAACTTCGACGACGTCGACGACCTCAACCACTCCGTCTACGACGACGTCAACTAGCACGGTACCGTCGACTTTGCCGCCGACGACCACGGCAATCCCGGAGACTACTATACAGGAGGTTTCTAAACAGGTCCGTTGAATTACATGAGACAATGATTTTGACCTGTATACATCAGTATAACAATGGAACTTTCATCCGAATGAATATTGCGCGTGGATCTGGCTGATTTGGAAGCGGACTATTGGAAGCGAATAGAATGTATACTTCGGTATGAAATGAATATTTCGTCCTGCTACTTTGGTACGGTTTTCTTGTCCGGTCTTCGTTTTTCTCTATGCAAAGTTAAATGATGTGTAAGTCGAAAGAGTAACTAACTCTGGAGGGTTTTGGCATAGAATTTCGGATTGTAGTGACCGTTGATCTCTTTCCTTAATTTGGTTGCCCAGAAAGCAATCAAGTCGATCCAATTTAAATTCCAACAAACTGGATTCGGCAGTTACCCAACAGTTCTAGCCTACCATCGAGAGGGAGGTTCAACGATTAACAGTAAGTATCGTATTTCTCTCCACTCTAACGACTGTTGCCTATTCGCCATCTTTGCGCACAAGTTATTGAATGAAGCGGTTGTGGACAACAGCAGAAACTATTCGTCGAACACAGTACTGTAAATACGCAATACTGACTTCCCTTCCTGCACTTTGGGTCTTGATTGTAAGTATTTCATCACCCGTTTTCATTGGTATCACGGTTTCATTTATTAACAGTATCTCGTGGTTTTGAGATTAATCTGGTAACTATTCTAATTTGGCATACAGTTTGTAATTTCTAACCGTAACTTTTCTAAATTCCAAATTATAATCTAAAGAAAACTGACTATAATAGCTGGAAATCATTATTATTTGTGACAAATTCTTTAGCACTCTCACCATGAAAATATCTTAAACGAAATATATATTTTTTGAGCCAATATCAAATGATTTATAAACTGCAGAGAGAGTTATTGCATAAATTCAAGTTGCAATAGCCAAATACAAAAAGTCAAATCAAGTCTTAATCTAGTGGCATAATTCCCAATTTCATGTTAAAATTATAACTTTCAATATAAAATTCGGTTTCTTGTTCTACTGTCTAGTGCTTGAGACGTAATATTCATCGAACATTACGACATTACAGGACACGAGTCCGACTGAAGGCCGCAGCACGATCATTGGTCAGACGACGGAAACTGTGACGTTTGCAATGCCAGTCAACCAGCCTCCTACTCTCAAACATCACATGAAGAAACTCGCCATCATTGCTGGCAAGGCTTTCAGGTATTTGAACATAGCAATGTGGTGTTTACTGCTCCTACACTATAGCTCTGTTTGTTTATAAGCATTAATAGCCCGAGAAAGATTCAGTGAACATGTTAGGTTAGGTTAGATTTAACCATAGAATTATTTGCCCATAGAATGAAGTTCAGTGTTATGGTCGGCAAGGGTATGACGTTAATATTTATATCCAAATTGATTCTTCTTCTTTTCGTATATATGGTCAACTCTGGCGTAGGAGTTCATCTATCAATCTACTATCTTCATAATATAGGTATAAGTGTTTCCCGTGCAAAATAAAATACAAAATACTTGGAAACGTTCAAAAGGCGCTAAACTGAGAAATAGACACTATGTTAAGGATAGCACAAATTGCCTTTTTCAAAATCAAAAGTCAAATACACTGAGTCACATAAATTAAAGCTCATAGTTGCTCCTGGCTGTATATGATACCTTAAATTGGCAAAGGTTTATCTAATTGCGCACATTTCTCCTTCCAGGTACATAATTCCAGCCGATCTGTTTATGGACCCCGAAGAAGGCAGCAACCTCACGTTCACAATGTATGAAGCGGAAAATGTACCGCTGAGCAAGGCCTCTTGGATTCAGTTCATACCTTCAGGCCGTGAAGTCTATGGATTGTAAGTAAAACCAATCAGTCTATAAGCAACGTCCGTCTGACTGTTCTACTGTTTAAGATGATGTTATGTTTTATGCTCTTATTATGAAGTTATTTTAATTAACGTGGTAGACAAAAGCGCTTGGTTAAAATAGAATTAAGCGGGTCATGTGGCTCGAATGCATACAAAACGCTGGGCGAAACTCGTAACCAAAGGGTACCAGAGAATGGTAGGCAATGCCACGGCAGACATTACACCTGGAGATGACACGTCTACGTAGTATTATTTGCCAATGGGAAGAAATAATTGAAATCTCCTACAAATATTAAGTAATTCATATTTTACCCAAATACATCTTTATGGTAACGCCATTTAGTTCATAATATTTCCCCATTATGTAGCCCCTGGATCATTAGAAACTACTAAACAAATCATGTTCTTAAAAGCCGACATAGTTTTTGTGTCATGATTTGTAAAAGTGGTACTAGATTTAATGGATTCTTTGTTCAAGTGGGCATAAATATCTATAGCAGTCATGTTCGATTACAGGCCGCTAGAAGTGCACGTGTCTCGCTGGAACTTCATCGTCGAAGCACAAGACAGCGAAGGGTTGATCGCTAGCGGCCCGCTAGACATCACAGTCCAACAACACAAGTCCGGACGAACCATCAACCATCAGTTCATACTTCAGTTCAAACTGCTCAAGCATTACAATAATGCTATAGACTGGCAGATACGCGCTTTGGAAGGCATCGTCAATCTGTTCAGAGATACTGACATGGATCACTTGACTGTGCTAAATGCGACTCAGAAGGGAGACTTGTGTGAATTTGTTTGGACCAATGACACGCTTCCTAAAGACCCTGCGTGTCCTATGGACGATATCAACAGGCTTATGAAGGTAATCCTGGATGTTAATAGACTATAAAATTTATCTGTCTCACTATACGTCATTGATCACATGTCAGTGACAAGTCCATATTTTATACCATAAACTGCTGAAAACAATGCCAGTGGATAAAATCGGGCCCGTCGATAGCAGCTGTCGATATATATATGATAAATATACTCGTTCTACTGCATGGACGACCCAAGTCGCAGGTTATCGCGTCCTTCACTCTGAGATTTGAATTTAGAAGGCCTCATATGCCAGTAATGTAACCGGTGCATTACAATACAGCAGTTCGATTGCGCTATCCAGGGTGTGGCAGTGCATAACACTGTATTCTTTCCAGCTACTAAAATTCAGTGGTCATCTTGATTTTAGATTATGGAATCGGAGACAGAACCGGGCAGTCCATCCGCTGGCCTCATCCGAGCAATGTCCCCTGAACTAAAAGTTGGCGGGGTTTCATGGCGCGGCGTGGGCAGATGTGCCCAAGGCGTGCCCGCTACCAAGGCCCCGGACACTTACCCGCCTGTTACTAGGAACCAAGTGGACCATCTCACCGCCACTGTTGGCCATATGTTCGTCTATAAAGTCCCCGAGGTATGTACAGTACTAGATTACAACTTGCACATAGATATTCCGCCGCTTTCAACGAAAAATAAACTTCTTTTTTAACATATTATTTCACGTATATAGATCAGCAGCAATCTATCTAATTATTATATCTCTTATAAGCGCAATATTCTTTTTTTTTACCCCCTTATGGGGTCTGTATCTGTATGTCTGTCTGTGGCATCATAGCTGCTGAACTGATGAACCGATTTTGAAGCGGCTTTTTCTGTTTGAAAGCTGACGTCTTTGAGATGTTTTTTAGATGTAATTTATGAAGATCTGTTCAGGCGTTTAAATATCATTAGCTCATTACTATTCACAAAGCGGGGGTTTTCATATAATGCGTAAAATCAACTTTTGGCTATGATAATATTAGTCTTGTTTTTGTCCCATGCTGTATATTATGCCCATAGTATACTATTATAATTTCCAGGACACATTCTTCGACCCAGAAGACGGTGGTACCCGTAACTTGGTTCTGTCTCTCCGCTACAGCGACCGGACTGAAATCCCAGCCGGTCACTGGCTGCAATTTGACGCCAAAAATCAAGAGTTCTACGGTCTACCTGCGCCTAGCGACGAAGCTAGCGTCACCTATCAACTTGTAAGTTACCAAACTTAGAATAGAATATTACTTTATTGTACATCATAACATCTTCTTATCTTGTTTGTTATGTTTTTGAAAATTATATTCTATGTTAATATTATATGTATCTATTGTAATAATGTATGTTCCGTTGTGTTTTAATTGATGTTTATTGTGTATTTCTAGTATAACGCATTAGATAACTAAATAAATAAATAAATCAAAAGTAATCATACAAAAAACAACAAACATACAACATACACCAAATATTATAAGAATTACAAGCTCTAGTCGCTTAGCGCGCAGAAGACCCACGTCTATTGGCAACCGCCACCGAGACTATATTTTTACCAATTTTATTTTTTCAGATCGCGGAAGATTCTAGCAAAAAGAGCGCCTATGACAGCCTTATCGTGGAAGTGGTGAAAGCTCCCACCATCCGACCCACTGTCGAGTTCCAAATGACCATGGAGTACCCCTTCGCGAAACTCGCCTACGACGCGAATAACAAGCGAAAGGTGGTCGAGAAACTGGCGGCGCTCTTTGGGCAGAAGGATCCGTACAATATAAGGATTCAGAGCATTACGAATAACCCCACTACTATTATATGGTAAGTGTTGTGAATCCACAGATCAAAAATCTGTATTGTGGCATTGGTCAATGGGGGGGTCGCATAGGTGTGTATTGCTAAGGTCATCTAGTAGTATAAATCTGACACTGATTCATTCATTTGGTCATTTGGTGTGCAATCAGCTAATCAGATTACAGATTTAGCAGGTATTAAAATGGCGTTGTAACCCATAGACGTAAGACAAGATAAAAAGTGGCTTATTGATCTTCAGCATAAAAGCGTAAATTTTTGGATGTATATATTTAGTACTAGCCGCGCGGTTTTACCCGCGGTTGGACTTCCTACGGAAATCGTACATTTTTTCGGGATAAAAAGTAGCCTGTGTTTCTATTCTAGACTATAATCTATCTCTGTGCCAAATTTCATCCAGGTCCGATCAGCCTGGCTTGATTGAGTAACAAACATCCATCCATAATCCAAACATTCGCCTGTACAATATTAGGATGTATGTATTATATAGACAAGAAAAATAGATATAATGAAAACGAATTACTCTGTTAACCGAAAAAAAAAAAAAAACTTTAATTGATTAATGTCTACATTGTTTTCTCATCCACAGGTACAACACCAGTTTACCAATGGACCACTGCCCTAAGAAAGAGATAGAAGAACTCCGCAAAATGATAATCGTCGACGAGCGGGGCTCCAACATGGGCGCATTGCGCGAAAACGTCGACCACATATTCGACTTGAAAGAGCTCAAAGTTATGTCCATAAGACTGATACCTCTGGGGTTGTGCGCGGAACAGAACACAAAAGTGCCCAAGACCAACATCCAAGTATACCCTGGGACGCCAAATTCGGCCAATAGCAAGGCGGGGAGCGCCGGAGATCAGAGCTACTTGATCACATTCATCATACCAGCTGTTGTGGTCGTGTGTATGATACTGCTAGCCGGGATTATTGCCTGTGTGCTGTACAGGAGGAGACGGACGGGTAAGCGATTTTAATCTTCATTTGCTATTACAATATTCAACTAAATACGAACGATGAAAACCGTTGCTTAGTTGGTAGTAGCCCTGCCTTCGAAGCGAGGAGTTCCGGGTTCGATTCCCGGCTGGGACACACTTTTTTTGGTGATCATGAAGTTTGTTTTCGGTCTTGGGTGTTTGTCTTGTGTTTCTGTGTTTGCCTATGCCATATCGACACGGGGAATCCTAGTGCAAAGTTATGAGTGTGGAATTATTATTAAGAAAGTGGCAATAACAATATTAATGTATATTATGTATTATACCAAACTAAGCTCTACTTGATAGCTCTAAAATTGTTGATTTCTCTTTTGATTCGCATCAAATCAAAAAGAGTGACGTTAAGTTTTGGTTGTGTTAGACACCAATACAAATTATCATGGATAGGTTGAAAATCAATCCGATATGAGTTGGGTTGTTGAAGTAATTGCTCCTTAGGTACTCTCATTATTTGAATGTTTCTGCATAACGAAACCTCATACAACTTGAATCTGCAACTGTGTAATATACCTATATGTTAATCAAATCAAACTAATTTAAAATCAAACTAATTCTAAACTCTCCTAACATGTATTTTGGTTCATAAAATTTTGGTACTTTGAGGGATCGGTCCGGTTGTTTGAGCTTGTAAATACTAAGTAATTTGCTTTTCATTTTTAGGTTAAATTTTTTATAATATTACTAAAATAATCTTACAAGGTTCCAGTATAAGAACTACGTCATAGTTATCTGTGTAAAAAGTCATTAACGATAGCGTTTTCCATTTAGGTATTAACATCAAATTAAATTGTAGATGCAGACAATGAAAATGATTGAACGAATAAGGTGATTAGTATGTTCTCAAATTCTTTCACCACAACCCACAGAAGTATTTAACTAGATGTTCGCTAAATAAATTATCACCGTATTACCACTTTAGAATCAACACGGACAGCTTGTATTTTCGAAAATGTAAATACACTGTTGTCGCAATGAAATTATATTTCAAAGCTTCAGTAATAATCGTTTTATTGTCTAAGTCACTGTGTGTTTAGGAGTTCGAGCTTACTGCCTACTTAGAATGGCAGCGCAGCGCACTTGTCACTGCCTTAATTATCGACTTTAATTGATATATTAATAATGTTCAAAATAAATCCGTCTCGCGTCTAACTTGATCTAGTACGCGGACTGTTAAATTTTAGACCTAACTTTAACGACTCCGCCTCGTTATAACGCCAGTAAAGTCTATAATATTTGGGCAGTGAGAAACGCGCCGCGCTTTATTTTGTCAGATATAAAAAGGTTTTACTGGTCGATCAATACAAATCTGTCTATAAAAATTCATTTTCGTTAGCGCTAATTGTTCATCATGGCAATACATGCACGAATAGGATCATCCGTTTCAGAGGCGTGGCTTTAAGCTTGGAGAGTGTAGGAACCTAATCTAATGTACCCACGGAATTTAACTTAATTGCTTGTTTAGCTTTTGGCCTTTTGCTATTGGACAGTTTTGCAATAGAAAAAATATAACACTATATTTAGTTAGCTATGGTCCATGCAGTATTTCAGTCCCAAATAATTCTTTAATCTTGACATATCGAATATAATTAATTGAATATAATTTAAGTGACTGTTAACGTGTAGGGTCATCATTTACCAAGCCTGATAAGTTACTGATATCTTATCTTACAGTTTTAGTGATGTCGTCTTCTTGTTAGCATAAATAGGAGACGCAGTGCAGTCTATTAGATTAGATAAACTTCACCTAAATTATGCTTGTGTAAAGCGCAATTTGGGTGAAGTGATTAAAATGTTGTTGACTCCTTCCAAGTCTGAAATAAGGTAAAGGACAGAAATATATTGAAGCCTGTCAGCAAACTCCGTGCCGATAAAAATAGTTCTCCAATCATACAAGTGACTGATAAAACTTGCCAAAAAATGCATTTATTTCTTATTTACCCTTTTAGAAGTGAAATTTTGTCATGTTTCTATGGGACCTTGGAATGGAAAAGAAAAAATGCAATCGTGTTACAAATGGCGAAGATGCTGCGTAACAAACATACAAAAAATAACAGAATAATATCTCTTTTTCTCTGTTAATATTTACACAATATTCAATTCCAATTGTGTTCTGTATTACGCTTCTGTATCAGAATAAAACCTAACATTGAAATACGCCGTTGCCGAAAGTTTTTCTGTGTCGCGAACATAAGATTGTAATGTAATGATGTAAACAGGCCGTTCAATATTATTGTTTTATTCAATATTATTTATATTATTATATATTCAATATTATTTTCAGGCAAGATGAGCGTTGGGGACGAAGAGGAGCGCCAAGCATTCCGCTCCAAAGGTATCCCGGTGATCTTCCAAGACGAGCTCGAAGAGCGAGGGGACACGGAACCCGTCCACAAGAGTCCAGTCATCATGAGGGAAGAGAAACCTCCGCTTCTGCCGCCGGCGCCGGACTACCGCTCTGGGGACGATGCCCCCTATCGCCCCCCGCCGCCGTTCGCCGCTTCCCGCACCCCGCCTAGGCCTAAAGCTACGCCCACTTACAGGAAACCTCCTCCATATGTCCCCCCTTAAGTATAGTCAGATAAGCAGAATGATAGTTTACACTCTGATTTGCAGATAACTTAACAAAAATAAACCCGCAATTAAAAGAAACTATTTTCATCTGCAGACAAACAGCGGGTTGAAAAAATTGAACATAGCACAATTTTGACTCTCGTAAAGCCTTTTTTCGATGCGTCTCGTTCATGTTTCACGGAACAGACGGCATCTGTGATATCATCACTGATATTTATTGTTTAAGATGTCAAAAACTTGTCAAATGTTCGTAAATCAGGACCTTACTTTATGAGAATAGACTTCAAGTACAGTTGCAACAAATATATGCAAATCATAAGAAAGTTCTTACTATATGGTATTCGTATTCGCGTCTCTGTATGTGTATAGTAGTGTATGTATAGTAAAATATATAGTAACGATATCGTTACTACTCATTTTACATATTCATTACTGAAGTTTTAGATGTGGGGTTTTAATAATGTGATCCTTCGTAAGATTCGTCATCTGCAAATCAGAGTGTGGAGACATCGATCACTGCCACTTCTTAGTGTAAGCGCCGAATGGTGTTTGGTCAAGAATTCGATTTAACGTTCGTTAGGTATGGGTGATCAATTTTAGGCGCTTCGGTTTTTGTTGAGCAATTCTTTAGGCAGCTATTAGATTTCAGAAAAGGAACAGGCGCCGTTCCAATCTTGGCGACTTCCGTAATTTATAGCGTTACAATTTTGCCTGTTTCATGATTTCTTCTAACGTTGGTCGAAGGGAAGAAATCTGCCGATAAGACTTCTTTTGTGCGGCTTTAATTAGACTCCATACTTCTGTAGATTTATAAATTTGAATATATAGTGATTAATTAATTATTGATCAATAAAAATTGAAGCGTTCTTTAGTAGTGTGAAGGTAACTTATGTAACTTAACTAAGGTTTATCGCACACTTAGGTATTGAAAGGATTTTTACTATATTTATTTCGTAAGGTATGCCATCAATTTGTATCTTATGTTTTGTAGACTTGGTGAGTACTTCATTTTGTTTGTAAGTGACTAGTCGACTGACGATGACAGCTACTAAATCGTACATTTTTCTCAAATGTCTTAATGGACTTAAATTGCAGCTACATTTACTGCTGCAGCTAAAATGCATTTATAAAATTAAGTAAAACAAACCTCATTATTACAAGGAATTGTGTACATTATGGGTCTACGAATTAAATTATGTAATCGCGGATTCGTTCGGAATATATACTTGATGAATTTTGCCGTTTCAATTATGTAATGTAAAACACTGGAGACTTCACTATGTACTGGTTATTGTTGAAGTAGTATGATAGGTACATTAGATAATATTAATATACGCGTATTTTAACACTATCTATACACGATTTTTACTACGCGGACCTCAAGTCGCAAACCACGAACACTATGATAATTTGCTAATAGACCAAAATGACAGGTGTAAGAATGATTTGGCTGCATCGTGCCATTGTTTGAGAGTTGTTATTTAATGTAATTTAAATGTAAACATATCGAAATTGTAACGTTTTAGCCTTTAGCGTAGATCTTCCATACACTATAATATAATATACATTTTTAAGTATGTAGTGCGTGTCTGTATCGCGTATCGATTTATGCGTTAGTTGTGGGGTCGACTTCTTCGTGGCGTCAAACGGAGCGCTGTTATTAATGCATGGATTGTTCAGAATTAGCTAGTGTACACTTAATACTTATTCTAATGAATTATACAACTGACTCTAGTTATAGGATACGAATATTTTTAATAAATTAAGATATCATTTTGTACTTGTCTAATTACCATAGAGTGTAAGATAACAAATTGTGCAAACTATATATGGACTATCGAAGAAATGAGCTATAACAATTTTAATTTGGATGTATTTTTTTCTAATGTTTACTCATTTAGAGTTTTGCATTTATAGATCTTCTTAGTGTTTATATTATACAATTTTATAGGACAGCTTTTAACGAGGGTTCGTTTGATTGAATTGTTTATCTTGCGTTTAATTTATAAGTACTTAAAATGTCCATAATAAAAACCGTACCATTTCATTATTTATAACATTTGAAGGCATTTGGTTTATCGTTCTCATTAAAACGCACATAATTTATGTAATTTAAATATTGAGCTTTTTATTTTAAAATAAAAGTTCTAGTGATATGTTGTGTATTATTTAATTATTATCAGAGCTAATTACATCCCTTATTAATTACTGTTAAGAAATGTGCATAATACATGTTGATGCGTGTCTACCTAATGGACGTCCACATCGAAGGAAAGCTTTTTGCCACAAACATTAGGTAATGTTATCTAGCAAAAAGCATCATATTTTTTTTGATAAAATGAATGAAACATATATAGTCGTCGATTAAATAAATCTACTTAGATTTGGTGCAATGGGTGGTCGCTGAAAGTGATTTGTTCCAGACAACCTTTGGATGGAGTTTATATATGTGTTGCTCTAAAGGACTGCGGTATACATACAGTCTAGAGGAAAATAAACAAGAAGGTTATATTATTATTCAATCACTTAAGTTCTTTAAAACCCAATACACAATATAGTATTAGGAGTACAAATAAGTTTCCGCCGTTTTTTAACACCAATTAAATATTTATTGTAGAAAAACGGTAATATAAATTTATTCAAAATATTGCCCATCACTTGCAACCACTTTTTCCCATCTCTCAGGCAGCATTCGAATCCCACGTCTGAAGAACTCCTTGTCTTTTGAGATTATCCACGAATCAACCCAATTTTTGGTATCCTCATAAGATGTGAACCGCTGCGCCGTCAGAGCATGTGCTACGGACCGGAACAGGTGATAATCGGACGGTGCAATGTCTGGTGAATACGGCGGGTGGGGTAACACTTCCCAATCAAGTGTTTCCAAGTACTTTATTTTATGTCTAGCTAGCAGCATTTCACTTAAGCATAATCGGCGTTCAATATCTCTCGGCTTTAATTAGTACGGAACTCAATTTCCTTGTTTATGAATCATTCCTAATGATTTTAAACGATGTGAGACTGCTTGCTGAGTGACTTCTAATGTTAGAGCAAGTTCTTTTTGTGTTTGAGATGAATTTTCCTCCAATAATTCCTCCAATTTTGCATCCTCGTAAATTTTTGGCCTTCCACTGCGAGCTTTGTCTTCTACGTCGAAATCACCGTTTTTAAACTTTTGAAACCACTCTCGACACGTTCTCTCACTCAAAGCAACCTCACCATATGCTTCTACGAGCAATCGATGCGCCTCAGCAGCAGATTTCTTTAAATTAAAGAAGTAAACTAATATTTCCCGCAAATGACGCTTACTTGGCTCAAATTTTGACATTTTCAACTTATAAAAATTATATTTTACCAATATAAAATCAATGATATTAATAGGTTATGTTGTTCTTGAATGTCCAAACTATTTTTAAAAGCCGGTTATCATCTGCGAAAGCTAACCGGAACTCCGTGCCGCGCCATCTACAATAAACGGCGGAAACTTATTTGTACTCCTAATATATTTAAAATAAAGTATTATACAATTATATAAGAAATAATATTACAAATATAACATAGTAATTGAAAGCATAATAATGCTCGTGAAGAACTGAAGAATATTAAATAAGTAAAAAAACATTCAATATTTTTCGTAGTAAACTCCACTAACTGACAAGTAGCCTTAGATTTTCTTTAAAAGTGAACTGAAAAGATGCCCGTCTGACTTACCATAGGGTATAGTATTATTATATTTGTGCCATAGGTAACGCTTTCCACAGACGACGACCGAGGAAAAGCTTAACAAGCTTTTCCTCGGTCGTCGTCTTCAGGTTCAGATACAGATCGTGGGGTATACGCAAAGTATTTCCCCCTAGACAAAAAAAAAAAAAAAAAAAGTTCAGATACAGATAAGTAGCAGTTTTTCAAATTGCTGTCAATCATAACACCCAAGTTTTGTAGGAAATTAGTATTCCATTGAAAATTAAGGATTATTGCAATGAAATACACAAAGCTCTCAAACGAACGTTAACGTACCGCAGACAAATTTTGACTGCTGTGACTTTTACAGTGGCTGAGTATTTTGCTCATATTATATCCGTGTCATGCGTCAACTACTTAGCATCTTTATATAAACAAACCTACATATTTCAATATATATACTGAGGAATCCAATGGTTCAAAATAAATTATGGATGGACGGCCGAAGTGCCCACCTCCGGCATGGCATAGGCGTAGCCTACGAATACCTAATATTATTTATAGCTAACCAAGACTAGGTGCTGTGTGTGTCAAAAGTAAAGAGAAAAAACTGATTAATCCCCTTTAGCTCACCTACGAAACCTATCTTTGCCTGATTTAGAAAGCCGCAATATTACAACATATTTGTTAAATAATTTGATGTGAACGAATGTAGCGTTTTAAGGAAAAAACAGTTGTCAACACTGCTCATAAAGAAAAAACATGTGTCAAAACAAAACTTTTCTACTTACTACAACATTTTGTATTCCTTAAAATGTATGCACATTTCTTTAGTTTTTAAGAATCTAGTAGGTATTTTTCTAATTTGGCTAAGTAAAAACCCATCTTTTGCTAGATAGTATAATCAGTGAGTGGTAATTTGGTAAGAAAAAACGAGACATGAATGAAACTGCCGACAAGAAGACTTTCAAGAAATTCAAATGGAAAAGCCTTCGCTTATCCTTGAAATACAGACCGAAAATTATGCAGCTCATTCTGAAAATGCGTCAGGCCATCCGTCGGAGAAATGCCGAGATAAAATCTTTGAAGAAGCGATTGCAACTAGCGGTAATTAACCTTCCTTTGATATTTAACATAAAGAATGCCCATTTAGATAGTTCTTAGAGTATTCTGCCTATTTCTTTTCTTGATCAATGTTTAAGGGCCACAGAAAAACAGCTGTAATTATTTTCCATTAGCCATAGCAGGCTACAACGTTCACGGAAAATGTTACTATGCTGTACGCTGGATATCCCAATAAATATAATATTTAGAAAAAAAAACAATTGGTGGCATCGAATTGCCAAAGTCCGAATCGCAAAAAAAACTGATTTATTGAAATCAGTTTTTTTTATATTTTTAGGAAAAAGTTCAACAAGTTGAAGTATGTCAAGAAGCAACTGATAATAAAGTTGACAAATCAAAGGAGTTCAAACATTCATCCACTGAAATTCGTGAGCCTAAAATTAAAAAAGATAAGAATTCTAAGAATGATGTCCTTCACGTTGAAGGAGCAGAAAAGAACCTTAATGATGGAGAAATTAAGTTAGAAAAGGCTAAAAGTGACCAGTCCAGGTCTGAAGTAAAGTCTGTTGCTGATGCGGGCTGGAAGATTGATACGAACGGCCTTGAAAATGAAAAGAGTATTGCAGAACAGGTGAAAGAGGTTGCCCAAAGTGCTCTCCGAGAGACAGGAATGGTGTATGTGGAGTCTGCAGGCATGTACTATGATTACAAGACTGGATATTATTATAATTCTGTAAGTACCATTATATCTGTCTGTATGTAATGTGCCTAAAGATTTTCTGTTTCATGTGTATGAATATTCAGAGTGTATATTTTGATTATTATTCAAATGTCCGAGATATTTACCATAATTGATTTACAATTCATTGTAAATATCTCGGTAACTTGAATAATAATGTTCATAACCATGATTCTTAATGATATGGTGTGATATGGTAATGATATATTTGAGCTTTAAATTACTTTTTATCTGGTTTTGTTATTATTCTTCCTCAGAATCAGCACCAGCTCATGCTCTATGAACTTACCAGATATCACATTTATATATTTTCAGGAGCTGGGTGTGTACTACCATACAGATACAGGGTGTTACTACTATTACTCTGATGAAAAACAGCAGTTTGTATTCCACTCATACCCTGACACAAGTTCGGTAAACACATCTCTCATCGCTCACCAGAAGAAGAAAGCTAGGAAACTATTGAAGAGGGTTTGTGTTTGTGAAATATAATAACATACTCAGTTTTAGTTCTGTTGTTTGATGATACAATGCCTGTTTTTACCCTCCAACGAAAAAGGGGTGTGTAGTAGTGTGTATCTGTCTATCTCTGTTGCAATGTAGCTCCAAAACAAATTGACCAATTTTGATGCATTTTTTTTGACAAGGACAGACAGCAAGGACAGACTTTGTGCGAAAAGCACAAAGTTTGTCCTTGGGTCCCCAATGTCTTGTATTTCTGTGTTTGTGCATGCCACCTATGACACAGAATCCTAGTGCAGGTGCTAGAGTGTGTAAAGTAAACGTAATATATCTAAAGGTGGCTATAGAGTCTTATATTTAAATGCAACATATCACACAACGACTGAATTATTACAATAGTCTAATATTACATAAGTATTTCCACACACCCTTTGAAACAATAACGTCTAGTAGAGGGGCATTCAATAAAATAGAATAGATGATCTCTACCAAATAGCTATGCTATGCTATGTTGTTAACTGAATGATCTTTTATTTTCAGGAGCGAACAAAAGAAGACGACATTGATAACCTGACGAAAACTTTATCTCAGGTTTCCCTCCGAGGCCAAGCCTTAGGTAAATACAATGATCCAAGTAACTCCCCAATATCAAACTGAGAAATCGTTTTACAGGACAGTGAAGGTGGCAAGGCAAAAAAGAGGAAGACCAAGAAGACAAAGAAAAATGCACTTTCAAAGAAAAAAGAGGACAGTGAATTTGACTCGGAGAAAAAAGATGTAGTGGAGACTTCAGAAGCAAAGAATGAAGATTCAAAAAAGACTGATTTAGAATTGAAAGAAGAAACAAAAGATGCAGAATTAACTGGTGCTGATATTTTTGAAAACAAAGAAGTTAAACTTGAAACCACAAATAAAGCAGAGAAGAGTGAACAGGACAGCGATATTGAGATGAAGAGTGCTGATGTTAAAAGTAAGATAGAAGACTCTGAAGAACTTGAAGATGGCGAGTGCAGTGAGTCTTCTAGCGACGAAGCTGATGATGATGACACTTCTTCAAATGCTAGTACTTCGACCATCAGTGACGAGGGTAAATGATGAAACAACACACTGCTAATCATTTCATTTTATGTGTTCCAATATAATTTTAGACTTTAAAAAATATGAATTCTTACACAAGTTGGCGAAACAAAAACCTGCTTCGTATGTGCGCAGTGAGCTAGTTATAAGCCTAGAGTAGTGCAAGTAGGATAGCTATATCTACAAATACCCCTGGGTACTGCTAATTTTTGATGCTCCTTTAGCACCACCCAGGGGTATTTGTTGATATAAGTACTGTAGCAATCTTGTAATATTTTCCTTCAGCGCTTCTGAGAATGGGGTAATTTTTTTTTACTTAAATACTGTTGCTTTTCTGAACTCTTACCTTCGTATTGAAAATCGGCATCTGAGCCCCTAGACCACCACTATACGAACGAACGAACGCCAAAGGATATTATACGCTTTAATGCTCCTTTAGCACCACCATAATATAACATAAGTATAATTAAATGTATTCTGTTCTGTGCTACCCTCGTTCAAGTACGTCCCGGTATTGGCGTTATATCGTTAACCTATTTTGCTGCAGGATCTATATATAACAAAAGAGAGGCCTATACCCAGCAGTGGGCAAATTCAGGCTGTGGGTGAGATTCCTTTTTTGTTTCAGATTCCATAGCCAAACACCATCCGCCGTGCATGCGCGTGATCGTTCGCGAAACAGATTTGCCCAAACTAAAAGTTGGCAGTTTGTTTCTCATCACTAAAGATGGCGGCACCATCGGCAGGGAGGGTGACCACCATACGATAATCATCAAGGACACAAATGTTTCAAGGGTAAATATAATTATACGAGCGACCAAGCTTCGTATAAAATGCTTAGTATGTTTTTCTGTCACACGAATTTTGTCCTGACAATCTTTAATATACAAAACAAAGTCGGGTTTTTTCGAATTCTCATAACTCAAGAACGGCTGGACCGATTTTCATGGTTTTTGATTTATTGTAATGTCTCTGTCCCGAATAGCAGAATAACAATTAAAAACACTGGAAAAGGTACGTAAAATAAAATAAATTTATCCCCGTATTCCCACGGGAACGGGACCTATGCGGTGAAACCGCGGGGCGCAGCTAGTTACAAATAAAACACCCACATCTGCGGAGCCCTTATCAAGTGATCTCTCATACTTGCGGCAAATGATTTTTATTTATGCTTATTTAAATATTAACATCTATACATCATATTAATATTATGATGTATAGATGTTAATATGTATTTTTTTTATCTTTACCTCATATTTTTTTTTTGAAATCGGAACTAGGTATTGTATTAGCTGGTTCTGATTCTATGCTTAGTTTAGGGCTATTACTAACCGTCTCCAGGGTCCTATCTATCTCTATCAAAATTCATCATAATCTATTCTGTGGTTTAGCCGTGATACCGTAACCTAGTATAGTATTATTATATCTGTGCCGTAACAAACAACAATATGATTATGATTTTAGTTATGATTTTAGTTTTTAACTAAATTCTTTTGAATACTTTTGAATGTGTTGATGTTGATGATTTATGATTTCAAAGCAATCCGTATTAATTTTTCCTGTCTCTGTTTCAGAACCACCTCGACGTACGATATGACATGAACAAAAAAGCGTATGTGGCGACTGATCTTGGGTCCAAAAACGGGACTATTCTAAACGGCAGCCGCATGTCGGAGAGCGCTGAAATCAGCATTCCCATGGATGTAAGGAAACTTATCAACCACACACTTACACTTATATTGTAGTAGTAGAACCCACAAATAGAGATTATGTAATATCTGAATATCTTTAAAAATTTTCCGTACCAGCCTCTAATGTTCCCACTGCAGGGACACCGGCCTACTCTCGATAATTGAGAGTGAATGGGCTCTGATCTACCACGGGAGCCCAATCCGGATTGGTAGATGTCACATGTCGTTGAATTTTTGGTTCTAAGACATGCCGATTTCCATACGATGTTTTCCGTCAGCGTTTAGAGAACGTGGTTTTGCGTACATAAATGTTTCAAGTGAAATGGCTCATTGTTGCACGGGTGGGTTTGAACAAGCGACCTTCAGATTGAAAGTCTGTGCCACTGGGCCACCACGCTTAAAAACGTTCCCATAGTACAAACTATAAATAAATACATATGGACATTACACACAGCGTCATCTAGCCACAAAATAAGTATAGCTTGTACTATAGGAACCGGATTACTGATAGAATACTTTTGTTGTAAATTTATATCTAAAGTACATATACCCAGAAAAAAAACCAACGTTGTTAGAACAAAACAAATATCGTGTGGAAATTGAATCCTCGACTTACAGCGCAGAAGGTAGACCGCTAAGCAGTAGATCAGTCGTGTGTATAGTTTGAGACTTTACACACACATACATATTATACAAACTTTCGCCTTTATAATATAGCAACCTTTGACGGGACGAGCTGAAGGCCCACCTGATGTTTTGGTTTACATACTCATAGTCCTTTTTTAAACAAGTTTAATTCGTTTTTTGCATAAAAGATATAAAAAAATAACAATTACCAATAATAAACCATAGACTAATAAACCTTAACTAAAACAGCTTTTTGAAGAATAGTGGAACAAGCTAAACTCATGTGTATCATACTAATATGTCTCAGCATATGAGAATATACATATATTCTCATATGCTTAGAGTTTAGAGTTTTGAGATATAATTGCATTGAAACCTTTTTTTTTTTTTTCATTTGTTTGATTGCAGATTCTCCACGGCAGTACGATACAGCTGGGTGAAACGAAACTGTTATGTCACATACACCCCGGGAACGATACGTGCGGCCACTGCGAACCGGGCCTGATTATGGAGAGTGAGTTCAACAGAAATTTGAATAGATTTTGCGGTTCTTGCGAAGGGGAACTTTTTCAGTAGACTTTCAAAGAGAAAGATACGGCCTAATTGATAGTAATTACGAGAATTACTATCAATTAATAGTATTAGGTCGTATCTTTTACTTTTTTAATTCCATAATTTTTCATCCGATTTAGAAAATTCTTTATATATTGGAATGATAATAGAAAAAAAAGGAAAAAATCCGTCTCTGATGATTATAAATTATAAGTCAATTATTTACCTCGGTTAGGTGCTCTAAATTTAAAATATACCCTTTAAACCTAGTTACCCTTAAAGACCGAAATTTATTTTTAAAGATATCCCCACTAGTCTTTAGTTATTTCTGGGGTGGATTTCGGGGTTCATAATTTTTTTTTTTTATATATATTGTATATTAACAGGTGATGAGAAAGAAAAGAAAATCGCCTACACGCGTAACTGTAGCGTTAAGAAACAACACGAGCTAGAGCTGGCAAGACTGAAGAATATCTACGCACCGAAATTACTGGCAATCGAGGAGAAGCCTTACAACGACAGGGCGCAGGCGCGAAGGGAAACAGTCGGCTCCTCGCATCATTCGGTCAAGACTGAAAGCACAGACTTGGACACGTAAGTTCAACTTCAATGTTCTTAATCTTGACGATTTTTTTTTATCAGTATTAGTGAACGAGCTGAGGGCCCACCTGGTGGTAAGTGGCGACCCCCGCCCATGACAACAGTAATGCGACTCAGTATAAGATTTGGATCTTACACTGAATTGTATTCATTTTTTTTTATGTGAATAAGTGACGGAGCGAGCTGAGGACCCACCTGGTGGTAAGTGGCGATCCCCGCCCATGACAACAATAATGCGTGCGACTCGGTATGAGATCCAAATCTTTACTGAGTCGTATTCATCCTGCTGCGTCCATCACCCGAGACGTGATACGTTTGATGCGCATGTGATTTCACCGGCACCCACACCCTTCTACCGGAACATAGTAATGCAAGCACACTGCACAAGTGCTACTGCTACTTTTGGTTGCTCCTTTAGCACCACCCAGAGGGTACGTGTAAGGATTCAAAGTGTACACTTACGGACGCGAGCAACTGGACCCCCCCAAATGATCCCCAATCTGATATGATGAAGATGAAGAAACTTCTCGGGGACAATAATTATGTTAATATTTATCTATTGATCAGGTCCATATCCACGGAGAACAAGGGATTCAAACTGCTGCAGAAAATGGGCTGGTCTGAGGGCGAGGGGCTTGGGAAGGACAATCAAGGGAACACCGAACCGGTAAGTGTTCATGCATTCACTTATTTTAATCTTCAGTGGAAACACTCACGCGCTCGAAGACATGGCTCATCGACTAGAATAGCCGGAACCGACATCTAAACGTGTCCTCAGAAGCACGGTTGCCACTAAACGGTTACCCATCCAACTACTGTTCGGCGGGTGACGAGCCACAACAAAAGCCTGCAAGTGAATAATACGAACAAACCTTCCACAATCATAGCCCCCGCACTAAGATACGGGTACCTTGTGTCGCGGCTGTACATAAGTACGAATTCTAAGGATCGGATGGACGTGAGTGGGATGGACCCTTCAAGCCAAGCCACATTAATACGGATATGTCAATACTTGGCAGCATAAAATATGTGACGGTTAATTAAGAACTCTACCCAAGACTTGATTAAAAGCGCCATCTACTTAGTTGTTACTTAGTTGGTAGTAGCCCTGCCTTCGAAGCGAGGGGTCCCGGGTTCGATTCCCGGCCGGGGCACTCTTTGTGTGGTGAGCATGGAGTTTCTCGGGTCTTGGGTGTTTGTCTTGTGTTTCTGTATTTGTCCATCCCATCTGCGACACAGGGAATCCTAGTGCAGAGGTATGAGTGTGTTAACGTTGTTGTTGTAACTATAACCATCCAAAAAAAACTTATTTTGCCGACGAAATTACGCACATTATCACCAATAATGTGATTTAATTAAAACTTCACTAATGCAACGGAAAATCAAAAGGCGATTCGCAACGGTCAGTATAACAAATACGGTCGTCGATCAAACCCGTGAAAAAACTAATATGAATTACATCTCCATTAGTTTCTGACATGACTAATTAGCTCAAAGTATCTTTAACCTTGCGACGTAATGATAATGCCCGAAAAAGAGCAAGTGCTATTCGCTGTATGGTTATATGGTTCCGTCTAACATTAAGATGAACATTTTAAACACAGTACCTGGGCGACAAAGGGGCAAAGAGTTTCACTTGAAAAAAAAAAAATAATGTGCGCAATACCACGTTCTCGAAACGGTGACGGAAAACATCGTGAGGAAACCGGCATGTCTTAGAACCAAACATTCGACGACATCTACCAATCCGGATTGGGCTCCCGTGGTAGATCGGAGCCCTTTCACTCTCAGTTATCGAGAATAGGCCGGTGTCCCTGCAGTGGGAACATTAGAGGCTGGTACGGACCTGGGCGACAGAGGTTCGCTACGTTTATTGCTACTTTTGTTAAAACATGCGTTTTACAAGAAATACAATTATTAAACTTAAAGAGCACAACCAAACGACGGCTCCGTGGCTTAGTTGGTAGTAGCTCTGCCTTCGAAGCGAGGGGTCCCGGGTTCGATTCCCGGCCGGGGCACACTTTGTGTGGTGAGCATGAAGTTTGTTCTCGGGTCTTGGGTGTTTGTCTTGTGTTTCTGTGTTTGTCCATGCCATCTGCGACACAGGGAATCCTAGTGCAGAGGTATGAGTGTGTAAACGTTTATTTATAACGTTTATTTATTATTTAAAAGCAAACGAAAAGAAGGAAGCCATGAAAAGATGTCAGTAAAGCTAGGCTGAGTTTGGCAAGTTGCGTGGAATATACCACAAAACCTACAAGTCATGCACATACAGTGCCGAAATGTGGACGCTCACGATGCGGCTATTCCACCATTACCAAGCCGCGCTATGGAGCAGACTACGTTCGCAGAATAAAATCGGGAACGAGGTTATCTAACAGAGGATCAGTTATCGACATAGCCCATACGATTAGAAAGCTGAAGTGGCTGATTACATATGCCATAGTGATAACAGTTGAGGTACACGAATTCTTGAGTTGACAGTAGGCAAACTTAGCGTACCGCGCCTCCCGGCCAGGTGGAGCGATGAAAGTTCGCTGGCAGAAACTCTTACTGGAACAGGGCAATATGGACGAAGACAGTGTGATAACGATAATGATGACAATGATACTGATAAATTAAATGTATTTTCACAAGTGATCGAATCAGGAACAGTTCGAGTTGAACGAAATAGAATGTTCAGTTCATTCTGTTTTATTCACCTGCAGCCTTTAGCTCCATTGAAAATATAGACCATAAAGTTGCAGACTGCAGATCTCCAAAATATCAATGCACTTTTTCGTTTTTTGCGAGTCTGTCTGTAGGTCAGGCGGGCATGCGCCTACCTGTTCATTTAAAACAATTTGTGATTTTTTTCGCGACGTGTTCGCATTATGTAGGCATTAGCTCGTGTACAAGGGACTACTTTGGCACACTCAACTTTACAACGACCCTCACTTTTACGGTGTAATAAAGTGATGACCAATTTTCGTGTTTTAGCTGCTAAGCGTTAAATAATTTATACCCAGGTTATACGAGTAGCTGTTTTATTTTTAATTAAGATTATGGTCTTTATTTTTTCAACTCAATACAGACGTAATTCTGAGAACATTATGTTCCTCTTTTGGTTTCCTAATAAGGGTAACCAAAACTGGGAGACACTCGAAAAATCTTGTAACAATTTTTTTCTAGACTTCGAGATATTGAAATTATTCGTATTTTTTATACTTTTTTACTACTCGGCAGTGATCTCCCCCATTTTTTCCCAAATTAAATAAATTATAATTATCTTATATATGAATAATATATTAATATTAATAATAATACCTTTGCAACATGATGGTGTAAAGGATTTTCAGACGTTTTATTAGTTACATAGGTTCTAGAAGACTTTTAATAATAACTTTTTAAAGTAATAGCTATTTTAGAAACTCATACTTTATGAGACTTTACGATCTATAATAATTACCTACGCCTGTCATTAATATTCCTACTGCAGATTCCTGTGCATATAAAATCCGTAAAAATATTTGAATATGTTCGTCGATCAAAATGAACGGTCACAAGGAAATTTGAGACTGCAAACGAAATCCCGAGACGCGGTTAAAACAAATAAATTATACTCAATCTCAGTATTAAATGGCACTGAATAAACAGCGATAATCAGTCATTTGTCATGTATTATTAATGGCATCGAAATTTAGTAAAGGTGGATTCTGACTAAAGGTTGGCATGACATTTTGATGTGTAGCAACTAAACAAAGTAAAAAAAGCCGACCGTCACGCTAGGTAGTTGTGAATCGTGACGGCATAAGAGAGCGCCTTTTCGTTTGCCGTCACGTCATACGGATCTGTTTTAATGCCAAGGCGCGTCAATAGATGCCAACGAAATTCGTTCAGCGTGTTTTGCATTTCAAAAAGTATCAACATAATATCAAGTAATTATATTATCATTGCATTGCGCTAGACCGGATTTATGCGAATTAATATTGATTTATTAATCTAAAACATGTTATGCAACTTTCGCATCAGCTTCTGTTGTCCCACTTTATAGTGGCCTGGCCTACTCTTAAAGGAAAATTGGTTTAGATGTACCATACTATATTATTTCTTACCACATAGATGATTAATCCAATTTGTTAGACGTGTCATGTCTAAGATTTTTTTTGGTTGAGGTACACTTTCGATGTTTTCCTTTAGTATTTTGATACGTGGTATTGCACACATACATTTAACGAGCGAAGAACTCATTGTTACACATTTGGATTTGATGTAGCAACCGGATTGAAAGTCGACGTCTATTCCGCTCTCTCTGTGGCACTCTTACGCTATATAGCAACTATAATTGAATAAACTAATATTATTTTAGTGCTGTAGCGGTCAATTCAGTCAATTTGGAGTAAGTACATTAACCCTCAATCACCACCGTCAGTAGGTACTCACCTTTAAACAAACTGACCGACTCACGATCCACGCTAAAATACAATGATTCATGATCATTTCATCAGATACATGGACCTTTAGGGTATTTTAGGAATCCGCAATTCAGTGGCTAAATTCTGATGCGCGTGAATTTTTACGCTATGTCTCTTCATAAACTTTAATTTTTCATAGTGTATCTTGAGCGTCCTTTCAATTTAATTCAAGATATATCGATACCTAAATAAGACATTTATTTTTAGAACTAACTAGGTGCGCCCCGCTGTTAACCGCGGTGCGTAAACTGTCAAACGCGCGCAGTTAAAATTATGTCTTTATGTTTACTGAAATTTTCTAATTTTCTGCGCAATTTTCCGTAATGTTTTCTTACGGAAAAAACATTGACAAAAATCTACAAAGTATTAGAAAGCATCAAAAAACCTATTCCATTCATCTGAATGGAATAGGTTTTTTTTTTTTTGAGTGAACATTGAAACACAAACAAGTAGAACTTGTGCAAAGTTTGCCCAGAGAAGTACGACCTCCACTCGCATTGCGGGTGTTGGTGAAATCACATGTGCATGAGACGTAACATCCCTAAGTGACGTCATCTAGGGTGATAGGCGCAACGGGATGCGACTTGGGTCTTCGTATAATTGGGTCGTAATGCTGTGTAACATCAGGTCCACATTCAGCCCGTCCCATCACTTTAGACGGCACTGTATAAATAAAAACTAAACAAATAAATAACATTATTTCTCTACGTACTACGTAAAATGTATTGAATTTGCCATGGTCTTTGTTCTATTGTAATCATTGAACTTCTTTACATCAATAATTGTATTATTTGGCTCTCGTTTTTATTGGTGCCCCCATTTTCGGAGTCCATTAGCTCCCCCCGTCTCGAGACTGTCTGCAAGTAATCGCTCTTGGCATCACCACCGATCGTATCGCTGTCCTCGCATTATCTGCGTGGGCTACTTTTAGCTTTAAAAGCATCAATCTATGTAATGTTTATGTCATCTACTCGTAAACCCCAATGACATCAGTGCAATACGATACTATAATAGTATATCCACCTATAGTCCCCTGAGGTTCCCAAAACGTATTTTTACAAACCTCTTCCTGACAACTATAAACACAATAAAAACGAATAGGTACAGCTGTAATGAACTTACTGTTCTGTTCTTTGTTTTATGGCTTTGGGAGAAGTATCCAATTCGCCAACGTCACGTTATAGTTTGCATACGATAGGCAACGATGTTCGGTCATAAATTGTATTTGAAAAGCTAAGCGTTATTTAGGAAGTTTGAAACAAATGGAGACACACATATCTACATAATGAACTTATATTCGGCAATTGATTTTTATTTATATGAATTACATACCTCGTTATTGTATGTAGGGTACTAAATTCTTCTTGCGCGATGACATCGGTGACTGATAAGTTTAGTGATTGATTAGTGTTTGCTTTACTTGAAGCGCAATCTTTACATAAAATATGAGCGGGCACAGAATACCTGATCCCCAGGCGATCGGCGCCTGACAAATCACTGGTCATTTGTCGGTTGCGCCTGATGTCTGGCCGCACGATGCAACATTGTTGCATCAGACGGTTTTTGCACGTCATATTCACGTCACGTCTCTGTCTTTCAATTAAGTGGATTATATTTATTTTTTCTCTTAGTCATACTTTAATTACTCAATTTACGAAATGTTGATGATTTTTTTTTATTTTATTAATAGGTGTGTGAATATGACTCCGCCCCTTTTTGTCAAAATAAAACACATTTGTTCGCTTACAAAATTAAAAAAAAAATTATTGAAAGTATGCTCCATCTGCAGCTACAACCTTCGCCCATCGTTCAGGTAGTTTTCGTATTCCTTGCTGGAAGAAGTCCTGGTCTTTTGAGCTTATCCAGTTGTCAATCCAAATTTTGATACTTTCACATGAAGTAAACTTTTCTCCAGTAAGGTCTGTCTGCATCGTCCGGAATAGGTGGTAATCCGAAGGAGCTATGTCTGGTGAATATGGCGGGTGGGGTAACACTTCCCAGTCCTGTCCCTCTAAATATCTTTTTACGACTTCTGCGGTATGCGGTTTGGCATTGTCATGCTGAAGAACTAATTTGTTATGTCTATTCACCCATTCTGGTCGTTTTTCTTCTATGGCTCGCTTCAAACGCATTAGTTGTCGTCGGTAAACTTCTCCATTAATAGTTTCAGAGGGTTTGAGCAACTCATAATATACAATACCTTTCTGATCCCACCAAATACAGAGCATGACCTTGGCACAGTGAATATTTATTTTTGGCTGTGATGGGCCTGGTTCGCCTGGTTTCACCCAAGCTTTTTTGCGTTTAGGATTTTCGTAGTGTATCCATTTCTCGTCTCCTGTGACTATCCGATGCAAAAATCCTTTTCTTTGCTGTCTTTGAAGCAGCATTTCACAAATGGTTTTCCGACGTTCCATGTCTCTTTCTTTTAAATCATGTGGAACCCAGTCACCGGCTTTTTGAATCATTCCCATCATTTGTAAACGCTTTGCAACAGTTGAACGATCAACATTTAATGCTGCAGCTAATTCTGATTGAGTTTGGCAAGAATCTTCCGCCAATAATGCTTCCAATTCAGCATCTTCAAATTTTTTTGGTGGTTTTCCATGTTCTTTATCCTCAGTACTAAAATCGTTATTTTGAAATCGTCGAAACCATTCCTTGCAAGTTGTATTAGACGGAGCATGCTCACCATAAATCTCCACAAGCAAACGATAAGTTTCCGCTGCAGTTTTCTTCGCAATAAAATAATGTAATAACACTTCCCGCAAATGACGTTTATTTGGAATAAAAACCGACATTTTCGAAAAGGTGAAAACAATTGTTGCTTACACTTCAACCAAATATCATAAAATGCGTTAGATAGCTGACATTCAGTACTATCGAATACAAGTATGGTCATTTATTAGTACACGTAAACAATACTAAAAACGACATCTGTTGAGAAAGGGCGGAGTCATATTCACACACCCAATATTTCGTGTGGTGACTAATGCTTCTGGTTATAGCTAATCGGACCCTGAATAACTTTAGCCCAAACACATTGATGAGTAGTATTCCCATATTACGTCCAACCTTGTGGTAAATACTGTACTGTAGACAACAGCAAAACAAATGCAGTTGAACTTGTATAACGTTTGGAGAAGTACTGCCACCACATCTGGCAATCTGCCGCTAAGCAGCTGCACAAGTGCATTGTGTTCTGTCTAAGATGACACAACGAGATTCTACTTGGGTGCGTCTTCTTATAAATAGGTCGGGTAGGATCAAAGTAGTATCACAGTTGTTATGGGCGGAGATAATCACTTAATATCAGGTGGGTCATCAGCTCTTTCCGTTACTTAAGTTATTAAAACTATGCAACTGCTCTTACGAACTTATCACTAATTATTACCCTGACACCCAAATCGCACTCAAACTAGAGTTTAAACAAATTACCCCTTACAGAGAATATTTTGTAACACCGACAAAGTTAAATATAAAAAAATGGACAATGGATACGTAAGGTATAAAAACCAATTATTACCATCAAATATGAAATTTAATTGCAAAGCTAACTATTTATTTATGCTATTTTACGAAATATATAGAAAATTCCTGATTCCCAGGAATTCAGGAAAGGAATTTGCTAACGAATGAATTACTCTATGATGCATTTTTTGACCAGCTGGCTGGACTGGGCTCAAAGGGGCAAATATTTGCAGGGACATTGTATCGTCTTTCTGTTATTGATCGATTGTTATTGATCGATTCTAGCAAGACATGAAACCATGGCGTTCACCTTACCACAAAGTCTCATATAAATACGTACCGTTATTTGTTCCGCCGGCTGTTTCTATTTGGCGGGTGTTGCCAACGTCTGGTTAGACGGTGCAACATTGTTGCAACAGACAAGTTTCGCACGTCATCATTTATCGTTCAACGAGTAATACATGCTCGAGGTAATTGCAGTTCATTTTATATACTCTTGACATTGATCGCTGTTATTATATTAAAGGCCGTTTTATTGAAACGGTTTCATCAATTCTACACGGTATAGCGTGATTTTTCGGTGGTGTAGATGTGATGGTTCAGTTTCTGTACGGAATGTATGGTTGTCATTATCTGTCTAGGCGGCAAAGCTCATTGCGCATAGATCGGGGAATTACTGTTCGCCTCTTAAACAGAAGAGATGGGTAACTAACTCCCTAATCCAATCTGAAATCGGATCGACTTAGTATCCCTTCTTGGATAGATGTCATACCAAATAAAGGAACTAGATTATATAATTATCGATTCAATTCTAATTTTCGTACCATCCCAACCAACAGAAACAGTCGGTGCATAGATATTTCAAAATATTGCATTTGTTTTAAAAAAGTATATCAGGTATCAACAAACAGCATAATTCAGACGCTCAGATCACTCAATGCCTACTTAAACATTGATATCGTGCTATAATGTTGCAATACCGTGAAATTAATTTGTGTGTCAACCAAGCAATGCGAGCGATATATTTAGCCAGTTTTCACTACATTTCTGTCATCTTAAGCGACTAGGCTAACATATATCTAATTTTGAACCGACCGCAAGTATCAGAAAGGCACTTTATAAGATACGGTTAACAGGCCAATTACGTGTAGATGGACACGGTTCGAGCTCGTCTGTTGGACAGTCGGGCGGGGCTATCTGTTCTGCAACATTGTTGCACCTGACGATTTGGCACTTCATATTTTATCGTCTGACGGGTTATCCGCACGATTTAAGCAGTATTATGTATCATTAGGTCGGAGTATTATTACTAGAGCTTTTTATTTAGTGTGGCTTCTGATTGACAGCGGCGATGTTCAACTTTTTATTGTAATTTGTCGGCAGCTGGATGCTTCTGGTTGCAATTTGCTTGAGATGTAAAAGATTGACTCGTATATTGTCTGTTGCTACGGCTCGGGGAGATTAAAGCTATTCGGAATTTAATGAATCGTGACAAGTTACAATAGTATCGAACTTCTTTTAATATTGTATTTAGTCTTATACAAAAAGGCATTCTGTTGTTTCATTAACACTACTCTACAAACGAATGCAGATTTATAATGTAAAATTAAGTTTCTGAAATAATTTCCATGGTTGGTTTTGTTGACACAAAAACTGTGCAATATCTATCTGTAACGGGCTTTTACACGAAGGGGTATAATACATTTACCATACCATTTGCCTTCCAGTATTTGAAGTGGTTTTTCGTCATGCCATGCCAACGCCTAAGCTCAGACCTTGTCGCTGTGAAAATATTATCTTTACTAACATTGCCTGCGGTTCCACCCACCCGCAAGTATAATTATGTTAGTTATACTTTCTTTGACGATGTGATATCGACACGAAATAAGGGTAAAATTCGCCTTTAATAATTTTTGATGATCTTTGTCTTCTGGTTGGCGAAATGTGTAGATAGATTGCTGATGCGTATCTTCGAACTTTCATAAGGTTCATAAGTTATATGAGACTAATGCATGTAATGTATCATTTTAGTTCGATACACTCATTTGGTAATAATACTCAGTCGATTTAGCAATTAATTATTAAATAATAAATTAATTCGTGTGAAATTTATCTGCGAACTACCCCCAAAGTACAAGACCATGAAGGGTATGAGAAAGATAAAAATATTAATTACATTAGTGGTAGACACATCCAATTTTCAATATGTGTGCATGTTGAGAACTTTCTTGTCCTCGCCGTATCCTTTGTCTGTCACAGAGCATGCCAAGTTGATAACACTTGGCATTAAATATCCCTGTCACCTGAAATAAATGCACGTCCGTAAGAGCTAAGTCAATATCACTTTCACAATAGGAGGTTGCTTTTAGCATATAGTTATAAAATTGTTTACAGGTTTTATAATTGAAAGCGTCACCAAACTTATTGCCACATAGCACCTGCACTAGGACTACATATGTCGCAAGTAGCATAGACCACTGGACGTAAAAACAGATAAATACATCGCGCTATCGCTCACATACCAACTTTGCAACATTACTTTGGGGGTCCCGTTGTTCGCATTATGGATGGAGTGATTTTTTTGAATACACCTACCCCCTGAGTGGAGCTAAAGGAGCTACAAAAAGTAGCAGTAGAAATTTACAAAATTTGCCCAGTGAAGTACTTTACATATGGCAATCTGCCTCCAAGCAGTGGTGCACTCGCATTACCGTGGGATCAAAAAGACTCAAGAAAAATAAATCACTAAAAATTATACCAGCTGGGGTTGTTTCTATTTCATTAAAATATATAATTATAAGCGACCCGCATCCGCTTATCACGAGTGCAATTTACTAATGAAGAAAAAAAAGTGCTCTTGGGAAAAATATAACGAGTATATTTTGCTATCATAAAAAGCTTGCCCTGACAATTACGAACACAATTAAATAAAATATAGCCAACTCGGTCGAGAAGGGCTCAAGTGATGATCTTTCATACATGCGGCAATTGATTTTTATTATATATTATAATAGCTGCGCCCCGCGGTTGGACTTCCTACGGGAACCGTACATTTTTCCGGGGTAAAAAGTAACCTATGTGCTATTCCAGACTGCAATCTATCTCTGTGCCAAATTTCATCCAGGTGATTGAGTAACATCCATCCATACTTACAAACTTTCGCGTTTATAATATTAGTAGGATATATATTTGATATCTAGGAACGAGATAACATCAGTTAAATATACTTATATGCACGCAAGTTTTTAGGAAAATCGTTCAATAGAAAATCGCCCGCTGGGCGTATCCTGCCACCTGTAAGAAGGAACGCATACAATTAATAGCGATATATGCATCATTCATGTTCACCTTCGTAAGTTTCTACTTTAATCAATTGAATCACTTACATTATTGCTGATTCCTTATTCATAATGTATACGCCGCGAATAATTGTTTTTTATTTACATTAATTTCGCATTAGTTTTTATTTACGATAATTCAACTCTTAAATTAAATGAAAAATTCTGCTTATCAATTTGCTTGCAATTTATATTGCTGTATGCGTAAGCGCATTTTACAAAGTTGCCAAATGAAACCGCCGGAATTTGAGTCGATGTAATATGAAAAGTGGACAGGCCAAACGGAAAGATTTTATTCTTTTTCTGCAAAATAAGGCTTCACCGACCCACGCATGCTGACAATAAACTTTATTTTGGAGCCTCCACAAAATGCGATGTCTTTAAATTGTTTCCCTTTTTTATTTCAACCGCCTTTTAACCGGTTAAAGTTTTAAAAAGTACATTAATAAATGTTTACATCAATCTGTTGCGGATGTGGGCTCGACTTATTCTGTAGCAGACCACACAAAGACGCAAATGAGCTGACTTCAAAAGCCCAAGTTTATACATTATTTTCGAAAGCAGCCAGTAGTTTAGGTATATATTTAGCTCTTTTATACACTCACATAATGCCAGTCTTTATAAAGATCTAGCTTCGCCCCGCGGTGTTACCCGCGGTTTTGCGGGATAAAAAGTAGCCTATTTGATATAATAATATAGGATATAATCTATCCTGGTACCGGATTTCATCCAAATCCGTTTGAGTGTGAAAGTGGAACAAACATACACAACATATATACCAACTCATGCATTATAATGTTTCAAATAGAACTTTATATTTAAGAAAGAAATATTGAAGCCAAAATATCTTATTTTGAGCCCTCATAGAAATTGACCCAAACAGTCCTACTAACACAACTAACTTGAACAATATCTATTTGATATTCATGGAGAAGTACAAAAGGAAACTCTTACAAATAACACAAACTTAACACAAAATATAGTAGGAACATTTATTATAAAACTGAATATGAACTGAAACTGAATACCATGTGATCAAAAAAGGTTGCTATAGACATTTATTGACTGGGCCCACAGTTGGTAGCTCTGCCTTGTGCTGTAGGTACATGGGTTCGATTCTCACCTAGGTATATAAGTTTTCCTATATCTAGTTCCCATAGTGCAAGCTATGCTTATTTTGTGTATACTGTTAATGAATATTTATTTATTTATGGATTCTGCTAAAGGTTCGGCTACAAGGCTTTGTATTCGGCTAGATTACGATTGCCAGTTGAAATAAGATAGGATTTCACTAAGTTGTGTCAGCGGAACAAAAAGACATTTCGTGTTCTGCTGAGAGATTTAACTCAGAATAGTTACACATTATTTTCTTCAGTGGTCGATCGTGATTTTGCCCTATCATTAACGTTTGCTATGCTATGCTCACTCTTATTGAGAAGGCAGTGCAACAATGTAACATTAGGTATCCGTGCAAAGCGAGTAATACTGACACTTAAACTAAGTGTTAAAATTGCTGTAATGAGCATGTACGTAGCATGTCTAAAAGCCATTTTCTAGAGAAAATTAAAGCATTCTTCGGTTCTGAATAAAGTGAACTTAGTTTCTTAGTGTAAGTTAATATATGTTTATTCATGTATTTCTTAAACTACACGTCAAGCCAATATACGATGATTATGAGCCGTTCATACAAAGGCTTTTCACACAAATGACAATATTAATATTTAGTCTTGTACAAACAGGACTTCAGAAATAAAACCAGACGACTGGTCACATAAAACAATACTTATTGCTAATTTATCGGTTTACTTGTACCGTTAATACGCTTAGTAAAAAATTCATTGACATTTAATTGAAGTGTCAATTCACACAGAGCCATCTAGCCCCTAATTAAGCAAAGCTTGTGTAGTATGAATTAAATTACTGATAGAATATTTATCTTTTTTTTTATAAATACATACAATTTGACGGCTCCGTGGCTTAGTTGGTAGTAGCCCTGCCTTCGAAGCGAGGGGTCCCGGGTTCGATTCCCGGCTGGGGCACACTTTGTGTGGTGAGCATGAAGTTTGTTCTCGGGTCTTGGGTGTTTGTCTTGTGTTTCTGTGTTTGTCCATGCCATCTGCAACACAGGGTATCCTAGTGCAGAGGTATGAGTGTGTTAACGTTGATTTATTTTTATTTTAATTCATATTAACACTCCAGACACAACAAACATGTATATTCGTCACACAAATGTTTGTTATGGATGGGAATCTACAACGCACCCGTGCTAGTCCAAAGTTTACCAACTGATCTGCGAGACCAGTCAATATTCTCGATACTCTCATTTTATAACTCTGCTCCGACATTTCTCGTAGGTACTAATTAAAGCAGGTGTGAAATTGTAATCTTTGCGGTGGGAAACCTGGCCCTGATGCACAATTTGTGGTCGCACAGTTCACACGATCCCGCCGATGCATTCCTGTATTATAGTCGATGAAGGGACTGTGGTGGCGCATCGGCGTGGGCGCTGACTTTCAATCCGAAGACGTGGAGGTGGAACGTCTCATGCCCCTGTACTTCATCAGCTCCCATATCCGTCAATATCAAACACTTTCTTGTGGTAGTCTTATTAGTATGGTTATATTTTTTCCCAGAACTCACTAATCGCTATCATCTCTGAAGCGAGAGAAGCGAAGAGAAAAATATATGGAAAATATGAAAAATTTTGTTTATTGTATGAAATAACTATATTTACTAAAGGATTTACATTATATTAATATTTAAATAATCTTTATTTCTTTACTTCGAGTATGCAATACTCAAGGATTCAATCTACAATCTGCCTTTCGCGCTGTATGTCGTGAGTTCGATTCTCGCCCAGGACGTGACGAACATAGATGTTTATACTGTTTTAAAAGGTATTATATATGTGTTTATAAAAAAGAGAAAAAATGTCTCTTTTTAATGCAACTATGTTGCATGCAAGCTACTTGATAAACTCACGTTGCTTTAGAAATTATCAGAAAAGTAGCAAAGTTCGGATGTGTTTGCTAGTATTATTTCCTCCGTAGGGAAATTTTATCTGATTGGTGTTACCTATGTAAGTAAAATTTCCAAAAAAAATAGTTATTTGTTATGAATTAGCTGCTTTGTGGCATACTTGGACTGTATACCCACCAAGATTAGCTAGAGCTTAGTGATAGGTGTGGGTATGTGACTGGGTGAAGTTACAGAGTGAGCGATTGATCTAACATATTATCATGGAATCATTATTACTCTTTCGTGTGTAAATAAAGTAGCGTGTTACATAAAACTAGTTAATAAGAAATGTTCAACTGGAAACAACTTGGTTTATTTATCAATTATTTTTAACGATACTAGTAAAGACTCGCTCTATCTAATTTTATGTGATAAATCGAGAGATATTTTTCTTGAAACAGCTTCTGAAGACGTATGATTTTCCTACTTCATGGTTTATTTGAGATTAATATTTATAATGTACTAGCCGTTGCATCCGACATCGCCTACACTGTATTCTATGATTGAGTTTTCTAAGCTTAAACTGCTAAGAAATTTGATATTATTGAAAAAATAAAGGTTTTGAAATCTGTTATATCTGAAAATTATCGGTCAAACTTGTAAAATGAGTAGCCTCTTCGTTTATGAGGTCACTGACTAAATTCTGACACAAGTTTATACTAGTGTGAATTTATTGTTGTAACATATATAATATATTGTATATAATTTTACTGTTATTAAAAATACCGGGAAACTAAAAGCGGCAAGTGAAATTAATATAACAAAAGAGTAGAGAAACATTTTATTTTAACTAGTCCAGTTAAAACACTATTTCTGTGTTGATCAGGATAAAAAAAGAACTGAATTGATATTGCCAAAACTTTAGATACAAGTAGCTTTCGTTAACAACGGTAAGATAGCTAAACGGTTAACAAGTATAAGAAACAACTCTAGAGCGTTCATAGATACGAATTTTTCATCATAAAGTAGATAGCAACAAAGCAACTTTTCGCAGTTTGAAAGGGCAAACAAACAAACGAACATACTGAAAATAAATGAATGATACCTGTTGTAAATCAACATGTTATAATTTAGGACTAAATGGTTATGGCTTGTAAGACCTAACAATTTGATCGAGTGGTTACTGTTATTCAAATCACTTGATTATCTAGGTATGGCATACGGCTAGACGCTGTAAATTATATATGTCCTATGCGTAATTAATTCATAGAACTGGGTATTTGCTTATTTTATGAGCTACATTGCTATACCGGAAAATGTATGGAAACTACACTCGATCGATTAAGTCTGGAATGTTTCTACTCGATTTTTTCCTTGGTGAACTGTTTAATGTGTAGGCTATATAGGTACAAAAAGTTATAGAAATAAAAATCTGTATTCTGTTGAGACGAGTCCCAAACAAGTGATTTATATTATAATGTACAAACCGACTTTGATACTCTTATTCCTTACTTTTCGATGAAATTAAATAATGTATTCTAGTACCAATAAGCCATGCGGTCATACTTACTCGTATCATATCTTGAAAACTACTGAATCGATTTTGATGAAACTTGCACTGTTCCCTAAGTTGAAGTAAATGCAAGCCAATAAAAAGAATGGCTACAATCCGATTAATGGTTTCCGAGAAATGCGTGGAAACAGACATAATTACAACTTTATTTTTTTTATTATATATTTGTTTGGAAGCCCTATCAGATTATCATATGTATACAATTATAAATATTACAATTCCAATAATATTACATACGTATCGAATTGATAATCTCCTTTTTGAAGGAGTTATGATAATAAAACTGGTTGTTTTTAGCGTTATCACCTTGTTAAAAATATAAGAATTGCAAAATAACTGTTTTTTTTCATATTATTTTTAAATGTTTGTTTGTTTTTAGCGTTCGAAGTTTGTAATTTTAATTTAATGTCGTAAATTCTTAACTTTAAACGTTTTTTATCGGTCGATTACAGATAAAAAATCAATAGCTATATAAAATAATCGTGCCCTCTTTAATTTGGAGTTGATATCATTTGATGAGGCTCGACTGATTTATTGTAGATATTAATTTTTTATTGTTTTAGCTTCAGTAGTGGAGTTATTTAGGAAAAACACAAGACAATAATCTATAAAAATGAATTTGGTAATTTTGTATGCGTAGGCTAGGTACCTACTTCGGAATTTCAAGAATGCAAAATTGGGCTTGCGTGTATCTTCTATTTGATTAAGATCTATGTGAAACAGCTAGCTTAATTCGGTACAAAACAAAACTAAAACGTATTTTGATCAAAAAAAGTTACTTCAACCTTACCTTATTACTTTTAATTAATTTGTGTATTAGTTTTATACTATCGTATATGTGAGTATATAAGAGGCTGTATGAAAGTAGTACCACCGACGGAAAGGTTAAGGAGTAATAGGTTAGAGTGATATGGACATATTATGCGGAGGGATAAATGCCATACTACAAAGCGAGTTTTTAATATGGATGTGGAAGAGGTTAGGTCAAAGAAAAGATGATGGATTGTGTGATAGATGCGTAAGAAAAGAGTGAGTACTGAACTGACGTATGACAGAGGGAAATGGAAGAATAATACATGTTCTGCCGATCCCACTTAGGGTGAGATAAGGGCAGGAAGATGACAAGTTTCATAGTATCGTGATAGCTCTCTTAAAGCTAAATTACAATTTAAAAATTAAGTTGGCCTGCTTCTTGTATAACCAAGATGGCATAAAGGTTTGCCATGCTGTTTACTGCACGTCATACGAGTTGGTTTTACTACCAAGACGCGCCAATAGATGTCTCGCATCAAAAATATGAACATTCCCTTACAGCACGAAGGATTGGAATCTATCCAATAAATATTCTCAGTTGACTTGAAACTATCTTATGTTCTTTATGAAAACGGTCCTCGATCGAAGCGCTATCAATTCCGTAATAAACTTACTACTTAGATACACATTGTGTAGTCCAGCTAAATCTTCCTAGATCGTTTAACTTAGAATTAACAATGACAGATTCTTCGAGAAATATTATGAGTAGGTACTGTAACATCGCGGACAGTCCTTAGTTATGAGCTGTTGTACCTCGTTTGTGTAATAAATATTAATGGAAATTACACACAGCCATCTAAGACCCAAACTAAGCTATTATTCACAAGCATTTGTGTGTTTAGCAATTTGCTTCGGGGTCATTTTCTGACCCACAACGCAGGAAATCCATGTGCACATGGATTTCCTATAAGTGATCCTAAGCGTTATCATTAATCATGTGTCTCTACTAATGCAAGGTAACTAATGTAAGTAACGTATAATAATTTTGTAAAAAAAATATTATGAGCTAAATCTTTTATATTACACTTATTTTTTTTAGGCTTTAATTCAATTGATGTTAGAGTTTTACCTGTCAAGTAACTTGTGGTTTGCTGTGGCATCAATAATGTGATACGCGCCATCGCGTCAATCTGCGGAGCGCGAAAATTATTGGCCGATGAACAAAAAACCCTCCTCTCAGTTAGGCCTAAAGTGGTTGTTCAGAATTCAAGCTCCGACTGGTCCCATTTGCATCGTCGTATATGTCTGTCGCCTTCGCAGTTTCTTATGCCCGTAAAAAACCAAACATTATCAGATTCGATTCCATTATCGTTTTAGTGCGAATGTATTTTAAGTTTTTTCACGAGGATCTACACTGCGGGTACCCATTTGCAGGCCTTTTAGCGCGATTTGCTCGCGAACGGCGTCCGAAATGTGCTGAATGTTGGCTTGTTACCACTTAAAACCGATTTTTACGGCTCTCTTTATCGATGCAATTGCATTCAATGCGAAAACAACGATACCCAGCCTACATACACAGCCGTGTCATTACAGCTCTAGCATTTTATTGTCCGGTTTATTCTCCCGGATTGTGGATTATGCAAACTGTCAAAGTCATTTACGTGATATCGATGTTAATAAGTGAGCCCCTGTCACTTAAATAAAATCCGTAATTTATTTCAGTCGAGTTTATCACAACATTTTTAAGTGTCTGGAACTTCCGTTAAGAGTGTCTTTTTATAAGCAATATAAGCAATATAATTCTCGTCAGTGCGATTAATGCAATTCCATTGCTTACCAATTGGTTGATGATTTTTAGGGTACCGTACCCCATTTGTGCGCGCTAGCATCCCAACCCGACTGAATCATCGGCCGATATAGTCTGTAGTCTGCGGAGACTCTTAGTAAATCGTCCAGAAAAGTATTTCCCTTCAAAAAACATTAATTAAAAAAAGTATTTTTTACTAATACAAATTCATAAAAAAAAAAAAGTTTATCGATGTAGGATTTCTAGCGCAAGTACTTATATACTTTAGTTCTATATCGTCCAGTTGTCATCGTAGGTGAGTACCCTAGTAGCAGTAGAACTTGTGCCAAGTTCGTCGTTTCTTGTGCCAAAAGTACTGCCTCCACACCGGGTAATCTGCCGCCAAGAAGTGAACACTTAAACATCTATATCATGGTGACTCTAAGAGTATTGGGAGGTTGCGAGTTAGCGTGGTGTTTCCACATCTGCATACGAATCGTCGCTGCAACGAGTGTCGGTTTATGACCGGCTCGCACACAAGCGCGATGACGGACATGCTAATGACACAGGGTAGTGCCGCCAGTATATCATGTCCTTTGTCATTCTATTAAGAGGAATCATTTTGTTTTTATCATTTCTTTTATCGGCCAAATTCTTTCACACATTGATCAGGTACAGTTAATACACTCACTTAAAACGGACACTGACAGATTTTGTGTGGCTAAAGACACAAAAAGCCATAAAGAAGAAGTCAAGTCAAGTCATACCATATCCTGGGCTGCCTCGGACGGGGGGCAGATCCTACTTAACAAAAACATTTATAAATTATATATTCACACAGCGTGACACATGGACATTTCACACAGCGTCATCCAGCCCCAAACTAAGCATAACTTGTATTATTGGTATGTAGATTACTGATATAATACATATATAGTATTGTTTTGTAATTACGTGGATATCTTACAAAGTAAACATCAGGACAAAAATCTATGTTCGTCAAACAATTTTTTTTTCCTGGACAGAAATCGAACCGCAGCGTTTTACAAATGAAGGCAGACCTACCAACTGTGCTTTAATGTCAGTCACGTTAATAATGTTGTAAGCTACGTGTATTCGATTTTTCTTATATTCATGTATATTAACTTTGTGAGTTATCAGTTCTGTTGCTTGGAAAATGTTTGAAGTGACAATATCTCTCTTACCTAGTTGTCGGCACTTTGTTTTATTTTTTTGTAGTCAATGCAAAATAAGTGCCCCTACTTGTATTGCCCTCTACTATGCGAAAACACGAGCACCCACTGATTGCAACGAGACGGTGCAAATATATGTGCAATGCTTTTTACCACACGTTTACCTGTGTGCATGAAATTATATACAGGGTGGAAATGTCCTCGTAATAAATAGAATGACATAAAATACTTAAGCTGGTTAATTATAAAATAAAATTGTTTTGTATATATTAACAAATACAAATAACTTTATTGCGTAACACAAGAAGGGGTCTCAACATTTTAGTGTTATCGTTAGTCATTTATTAATACACAGTATACAAACAGGTATAAATTAATGGGTACACAATCTAAGTACACAAACATATTGGCAAATAACGGTAATCATTTAAATTGTTAATCGTACATGTAGTCATAATTGAGAGCATGTCAATCAATAAACAATTATTATACATTCGGACTAAAAAGTAATAATTAATGAATAGTTACACGAGTGATCACAATGAAGCCAGGTGAGGTCATCGATTAGGTCTGCTAGACAAGCCAACGCGTAATCCGAGACTTAAAGTAACACGGGAAATGTAGCATCACTTTGTTTTAAGTTTTTTTCTGCCTGTCTTATCACTGTTCTTCGGCCCCTTTTATAAATGAAACGTAAATGTTAACATATAAGTTTTTCTGTATGTTTGTTATTCCTTTACGCCTCAACGACTTTTTTTTAAATTTGAATTGGTGACGGAACGTGAGAGGTACTGCCAACACACCTGGAATATGTCGCCAAGCAGTAGTGTTCGCATTACTGTTTCGATGGAAGAGTGTGGGTGCCGGTGAAATTACATGCGCATGAAGCGTATCATCCCCGTCTCGTGGTATAAGTGGCGACCACCAGGTGGGTCCACCTGGTGGTATAAGTGGCGACCCCCGCCCATGTCAACAGTTATGCGACTCAGATTTGGATCATACACTGAGTCGCATTCATTCTGCTGCGTCCATCACCCGAGACGGGGATGATACGTCTCATGAGCATGTAATTTCACCGGCACCCACACCCTTCCATCGAAACACAGTAATGAGAACACTACTGCTTGGCGACAGATTCCAAGTGTGGTGGCAGTACCTCTCCGGACGAACTTGGCACAAGTTCTACTGCTACAAGTTCTACTGAACGGATTTGAATGAAATGTGTTATGTAGGTAGCTCATACTATGCTACATATACCGAAAAGTGAAGTTTATTTAGTGATTTATCCGGTCTGTTTATTTCCGTCGTCTGATTGATATTTGATATTGATTGATATCTTTTTCCCGGTTAAAAACAATCTTGCCCGATTTGATTTAGAAACTGAATGAAAGAATATGAAAACGTTTCGCGTTTCTACCCTCTTTTCTATTGTATATACTGTGTACGTTATGTATGCAATCACATCACATAAGTTCCACATCAGACAAGCTATGTGCTCTAGTTGGAGTAAATTGGTGGCTGTCTGATGAATTCGAGTTGTAGTTTCTAAAGTATTTTGGTTAGACTGAAAATAAACAGTCTTGTCTCGTCTGCGTTTTGTATGCAGTGATTTCGTATTTGTGTATAAAATGTTCATTAAAGATAGTACATGTACCCTCCTGTACTATCCCTGATATCAGAGCGCCCAGAAGTCTTCCATCATCTTACCAACCTTACAGCTACAATATTTAATTTGGACAGTTGCCCAAGAACAAGACAGAGTTAGTTATGTATGTTATGTCATGAAATTTACGTTACCAACTGATTAGAAAGGGTATGTACCGTCAATTGTTTATATCTTCATTCCTTTGGCTCTTTGAGTATTTCGGTACTGGATACTGGTTTCTTGCAGTAAGCGCCATGTTGCATGTGTTTATGTCTGTTTCTGCTAAGAGTAGTTATGTCGATGATAAAAAAATTATAAATTATATAATAACAACATAAATAAATTATTATATATACAATAAATTATTATCTGAGTATAAGGATTTTCCGGATCGATTTCAATAAAAAATAAACCGACGGACGAAAATTGGTGATGAAATATATGCACATGTAGGTACGTGTATTGTTTAATCAAGTGATTCTAAAACTGAATATTGCAAATTAAGATTTCATTGAAATGAATGAAATACTGGTTTTTACTGTATACGACGTGTGACTGACTTGAAATATATTCAATTTATCACTTATCTGAGATCCGTCTTTATAGAAGTTCAATTAAATGTATCTTCTGATGCATCCGTCGTAGCGAGATTAATCCGTGTGATTAAAAATTCATTAATTAGGAATATATGCTATAGGAATTAAGCGTACGTTCATAAATCGATGCATTAGTATAAGTACCGGTTCGAGGGTTTCCCGTCAAATTGTAGGAATCCAGATCTTTCAGGTGTTCAACCAACCAGTAATGAGTCGAAGGTTTAGCCAAAGTTGAGTGAACAAGATGTAATGCTCTGAAAGAATTGTTTCGTTAAGTAGATCATTGGAACCGAAAATTTGCATTTTAGTATAATAGGCAAAATATGATGATTTTACTATGCGATGTAAATGCACGTTTCCTCTTTTTGTAAATTTTTGTGTTTAATTGCGGGTAATGGAATAAATTACTTTGGTTTCTTAAAACTTTAACTCATTTATTCCGTTGAACAACACAACGTTTTGACTTATTGTTTAACCCTTTTTTTTTTTTTTTTTTTTTTTTTTTTTTTTCCGTGGGGAAATGCACTCGCATACCGCCCTGCCACGGGGAGACAGAGCGGTTATGTGGGACTAGACCCACTAAAACCCCACGATGTCCTCCTCTGCCGCTTAGTGGCGGGAACACGGGAACGTTATAACACACATCCGCGAACCCGCCGCGGCTGTCCGTTTCCGGACCCCCCTGTGTTGGCATCGGGTGCCACTCCTCTGTTTGCGACACGCCAGGACATATGGCGTGTCGCAACCACCTCGGGGACCTGGTCAGCGAAAGGGCGTCAGACGACCCCGTGTCTAGACGCCCTAGGTCCCCATGCGACGGGTCAGATATGTGGCCCCGTCGCCTGCCACTACGGCCGCAGAGGATAGGGAGAGCGGCGCCTCGCAATACCGACACTCCTCTTCCCCTGCGGCCCCACCGCGTCCGCCATCGAACGGTGGCGACCCCGTCGTGGCCGCGGTAGGTAGGGAGAGCGGCGCACCGTTATACCGGCACTCCTCTCCCACCGCGGCCCCTATCCCTCAGCTGCGATGCCTCCCATTCGACATCGCAGCCCGCCTCAGTTGCGGTGCCCCCCATAAGGCACCGCCACCTACAATGCCGCTCCTAGACGGCTTGGAGGCAAAGCCTAAAGGAGCGGCCCTCCCGGGTTCCTCTTAGCTTCACCGTGGGTGACCAGGCCACGGTTACTAAGCCCCCCCGCCCCGACAAGGCGGGAACCCGCGGGGGGGTTATTGTTTAACCCTGAACTCGAAAAATATGGAATATTATATCTGACAATTATGCTCGGTTTGTGTATCCGTAATATAATGTCTGTTGTTAATTCTGTGTTCCGCTTTCTTTATTACAAAGGTTATTTGATCTGGATATTCTTAGGTCGTCATCGTTTGTCGCATTCTTAGACTGCAAACATTCACATCAGCGCAACCGGAGGTTTATAAATTTTGACTCCAATATTTCCTCTTGGGTCAAAACCCAGGTATTGTAGGCATCAGGTAATCACCTCACCTCGACGTTCCGTTGACAACTTTTTCTGTCATCTCCACCCAAAGCAACAGCAGCGTAACAATTCAAAACAACGTGAGAAGAACTCGTCAATTATCATATCTGTATCCAAATACAATAAGGCAGAAAAAATAAATGACAATGTAATTTTTTTGCAGTTTCAGCATTTTTAACGACATTGGAATTAATTTGGAAACGATTCGCCGAAACTGTATTCTGAATACGCCCTCATTATCCGCTATGACATATGAGATGACTCGCCGAATGCACGTTGTTATTTCAAGTAATTGTGTTCCTCGCGAATAATTACTATCATTTCCAACGAAGACCCATATTCAAAGATTTTCAACTGAAAAACTTCAAATTCTTTATTTATATACAATACATAGCAAGGTATCAGACAAATTAAAATATCACGCATAAGTAAACATATTGTTATATATTTTTATGTGTTTATACTGACGGGGCAAGCCTACGGGACCCTCCTAACGATATCAAGTGGTATTACGATAGAGCCTTTTAGCTAGGAGAAGGCAGACGTTGTAGGCTTAGTAATGGGTTACCTTTACCCTCTACGATACTTGAGATCTAAAGGAATAAATGAGTTTTAGTTGAGTTTAAGTTTTACTATGATAAAGGAACCCTAATTAAGTTTATTTAAACACGCCTGATAATGCGCCGCCAACCAGTAGTGTACTCGCGTTGCCATTTGCCGGTGGAAGGGTGTGGGAGCCGATTAAATTACAGGAAGCGTTACATCCCCGTCTAAGAGTGACAAGCGCAACGCAATGCAACATAGGCCACTTATAGTCAGATGGGCGAGCAACCTGATCTGTCGTAAATGGATAATTCTATATACGATCAGCTAAAAAAGAAGTAGGTTTTCTTTAGTATAATACCTTGTACCTCATAATGTTATAACAAACCATATCTGAGGCGTGTATCAAATATCCTATAGAAGAATTACTTATTCCAGCTAACTGATGCCTGTATGCATTTTATGTTCATGTATCAAGATCAAAAAATTGTTGCGGGAATGTCTGACCCATGACCGTGAAACTGTAGCATGGACGATGAATTTCAAATATAAAAACTGTTTTCCTTTGTCGCCTATATATTGGAATATAATCGGTGAGATAAAATAATACATTACAATAATGTTACAAAAAGATTTGGGCGTGATTTAATTTTATTATTCTACCAAGTGCGATTGCGTGTTCGCTTCCACGAAAAATTTTTAAAGCGCTTTATACTAGACACTGGTTCCGTATGTTCCATGAACATTTTGTTATAGCTGCTACAATAATTAAAACACTTACTAATCTTATTGAATAATCATTTTTTATAAATTCTATTATAAATAAAAAATATAATTTCAACTTCCATAATTTATTATTCAACAAATAACTACTTCTATGTTGTATATAATAGTTTGTAATATAACATGTAAATAGTACATATTTTCTGTCTTTTGCGCTGTAGATCGAGGGTTCGATTCACGCTCAAAACATTGTGAGACGAACATGATATTTATTATGTGGCTGGGTGAAAATATGTATAACATAAAAACGTACTATATAAGTATTGTATCAGTAACCTGGTTCTCATAGTGCAAGCAAGCTTTGTATTTGCGCTGTGTAAAATATCCGTGAATTTTATCTTACTTATATTATATAGGCGAAGGTTTATATATATATGTGTGTGGGTGTGTGTGTGTTTGTACCACCTTCCGGCTCAAACAGCTCAACGATTTTGGATGAAATTTGGTACCAGGAAAACTGCGTGTAACACCGCGTGCAGCAGCTAGTATTTTATATATTTATTTAATTTATAATATAAAGCCGCCTTTTGGAAGCCAGGGAGTTACTATCGTACATAAAATATAATTATTATTTTAGCAATACGCGGTGCATTCAACTGTGTCAAAATAATGTATGTATCAAGTAAATTACAGTTTGAGTCGAAGACCAGACGCCTTCAAATCTTCAGACTGCATTTACAAGTCAATTACCTCTTTGTCCGATTTCACAACCGCTCTGCGGCAGGAGATATATTGTAATATAATTTCGAGATGCGAAACACCTAACTTAGCTACAGAGGTTACGAAGATGTACTACACTCTAAGTAACCTACCTTTGTAGCCAAGTAATGGCGTTGGCTAAATATGTTTTTTCGCTAAACCTCTGCCTTTTGAGAAATTATAAAGCCAAAGATTCATTTTTCATAAGTTTCTGAAACTGTTTGATGTTATACTCTGTGATGACAATAGAAGCCTGTGTGTTTTCCATCATAGGATTGTTCTTTCGTTTGCAAAAATATGAGAATGCTCTCTCCGTCACTTTATTAATATATAAAATATCTACTTCTTCAGTAATCTTATTTATTACTAGCTGCGCCCCGCGGTTTCACCCGCATAGTTCCCGTTCCCGTGGAGAATACGGGGATAAATTGATTTTATTTTTTTCGTTAATTTTCCAATGTTTTCATAGTTATTCTGCTATTCGGGACGGAAACAAATCCAACTAATCAAAAACCATGGCAATCGGTCCAGCCGTTCTCGAGTTATAAGTGTTGTAACAAACACGACTTTCTTTTATATATATAGATTTTATAGAAACCTCAAAAATTGTAGCCTATATGTTATTCTGATGTATAAGCTATATTGTGGTAAAGTTTCATTCAAATCCATTCAGTAGTTTTTACGTGAAAGAGTAACAAACATCCATACATCCATACATACAAACTTTCGCCTTTATAATAGTAGTAGGATGTATCAGTATTTTTTCGAATTCATTGAAAACCAGTGCTTTCTCAACTATCCGTCGTCTCAATGTTTTGTTTGTAGTATTATCTAGATTAGTCGCTTTTCCTTGAACGATTAGTCCAAACACAAATAAGAAAATTGTCAGTTCCGTCTGACATTTTACTAGTATTATAAATGCTATAGATAGGATGGTGTTTGTTACTCAATCACGCGAACTAAAAAGTATTCCCGTAGGATGGCAAATCGCGGGTAACACCGTGGGGCGCAGCTAGTTGTTATTTATTCCGTCCAAAGTGACAGCATATAGAGCGAAATATATTTCCAGTGCATCGTCAGTCATCACATCGGCCGGGGTTATCTTAACTGCATCGCGCGATCCGCTGCGTCTGTATGCATTTACCTCTCGCAAAAAATATCCTTAATGCCCATATTAAGATTTTGTGACCATTAAATGTATATTTTACTTCCTTATCCTGATGGAGGCATGTCGTTAAAGCTCGGTGGCTCCTTTGTCTCCTTGATTTAATGTTTGCTGTTGTCGACGGCATGCGAATCGTGATGTTATGCCATTTTACTGATCTTTTACGTGAACCAGAGGTTTTTGCTGAATATCATAAACTTAACAATAGTCACCACAGCCCAGACTCCAACAAGGGGTTCCTTGTTGTGCCGTTTATTTGATAGTTCAAAAAAGTCTTGGCGTGTCTTGGCTACCAACTAATACGTTTATTTTTTATTTTACTTGGTACTGCAAAATACTTACGCACTATCATTATCCAAGTTTTGTGTGTATAAACAGTGGAAATGGGTTTAAAAAATAAGAAGGGTTGTAAAAAAATACTGAAGATATATAAATATTATATAAGCCACCATGCAGATTTATTTAAATCACATGATTAGAAAGTGACCAACCACATACGAAACGTCCCAGAGCGGGTACCTGTCCATTCGCACTTTTCTAGGGCTGCATCTCTGGGATTTCAATTCCAGGTTTTAATTTTTTTTAGCAATGTTCGTGAGAATGTATAGAGTGATGAGGATGATTCGTTGAGAAGCGTATTTATAGCGAGTTTTACTAAATATCATATAAATGTCATCTTTTTATTGCCTTGGGATTATGTTTATTTCGGAACCCTTGAAAATCTAAATTCTTATTTGTGTATCTTGCACAGTTTTAGTCACATTTTTAATACTCTACTGGTTTTCGATATGTCCTTTTATATATCACACCTTGCATTTGATTTTATGGCGATGTGGTTGCTATTCTCCGTATGACTGGGTACGGCTCTTTCCCCGTGTGGTCTGCTGTGTGTGAATGACTGCCGGTGTGTATAACAGATTTCACTACGGAAGTATGCACCCATAGAGTTTTGCTTTGTGCCTTTCTCCTGACTTAAGTAACCCCTTGAATAGTGAGTGCACTTGAGTGTCAAGTAACTGGATAGGACTTAAAGCTTAACTGGATATCATCACTCTACGAGAACTGTACTTTACTTTACGACAGCCCTGTACTCATCCAACGCATCCATATTTACAATGTTGCAAGCAAATGTATCCACGGCATTCATAATAGACCTCATTTGGCTTACGTGCACAAACTCAATTGCTTTGTTTGTCCCCTATTTGGGTAATCCAAGTACAATGTTGCTTTACGGATCACGAACGTGGCATCAGCGACACGTAGACTATTACCATTTCTGATTTTTTACTGCTTTGACTTCAAAAGGGTTGACCCAAAGTAAGACCTAAGAGACTTTGTTGTGCCGCCCTATACGAGTGGGTGTTTCGTTTTATTTGAACTGAAGAATTCTTGAATAAAGTACAACCATATTTTACGAATTTAGTCATTATAGTAGCCTCAATATAAGGAATCTTGGCGTGAGATTTACCATGGATTTCCATGTCCAATACGATCCGATTTAGTCACTGTTTGCCACCATTGCTATCAGAACTTTTTGCAAATGGAAAACTAGCTCTAAGCTAACACTTACATATTTAATTATCTTCGCAGTTGTGTCAGCAGGTTTAGTCAAGTGTGATTAGACCTCCCTGAAGACAGTTTTTGCTACGAATACCTAACAGACCGCGCCATGGTCGTTTCTTGTTCTTGCCACGTGGAGAAAAGTTGTTTTCTTGAATGGACAGGAAACTTCGTGATCAGCGACGTTCCCATGTAGAGAGTATACCACGCAATCAAAAAACAGTCTAGCCATGTCGCGGGCGGCATTGAGGGTTCCCTACATGGAGTTGTTTTGACCCAAGCCGTTGGTCCCGATGATCTCCATAGAATTACTTACAGTGCAGAGTGGTTAAGTAGGTTGTGTTCTTATTTTGATAGGCAGAAATTGGGATAAACACCTAAAACGTCTCGTTAATCTCTTATGATTACATTTCTGGAAGTACACAATTTTTTTTAATGCATATGTGTTTAATTATTCCTCAGGATTTAAGAGACTAGTAATTATTTTCTGCAGTACACAACTACTCATTTGATTTCCGCACAATTAAATTTTATAATAATACAAACTTAAATTAATGGCTAAATTATTAACATATTAGAAAAACTGGGAATTAAATGTCATATTTTAACCCTCTTTCATAAATTAGTAAAATATATTTTTTATATACGTACTGATATTAATAAACAATCCTTCTACAATTGCCCGCACTGTGTCCACTCCACCATGGTCAGTATGACACAGGAAATCTGGACTTCCGCCCGTCTAGGATATTCACCCGGCCGGCTAGACTATGAATCGCTAATAACACATTGTCTCGTCTGTCTGTCGTTAAATAAAATTGATGCGTACCCGTCATTTATGGTCTACTGGGTTCGCTGTGGCTTTTTGTCGAACGTTTTGTATCGCAACATTGTTTTATTGGACGTAAATGGATGTGGATCGGTCAGGTGTATGGCGGATGGTGGCACGTGGGGCTGGTCGGTTCATGGGTTCATACAATGAGCTAGATAAATTACTGCTGATGCGAAAAAATAACGCAGCAGAAAGTTCACTTTTTATTTTTACGTCAATTAATGGTATTATTTTTATGTTCTTTCTCCGCCCTACTGGCAGAAAGGAATAAGAAACGCGTTTCTAAATGTCAGGGTCGGAACGGGAATTGCCTTCATTATTATGCGCGCATATTACTGAACTTGTTCCTACGGAGACAAATACGACTACACTTATTTATTCGAGTGACTGGTTATAATCTTATAAATTGTTACTGGAATTTGAAATTATTGCGACATCTCCTAAATCTAAGCTATAAATGTCTCGGTAAACATCGACGATCCAAAATAAAAAAAAAATTCTAAAATTTACTTCCATAGTGGGAAGCAATCCAAAAAACTGATGTTAACTAATACAGTTTGATCCTGCTGCTAACTTTCCGGCGAAACACTTGTGTAATTTCAAAATCACGAATAAATCTAATCAAAATTTGCAGGACAAACAGAATGTCTAGGTTGTGTCAACAAGTTTGACCCAGACCAGTCGTCTGCGAATATGCATTACTTGTATACTTATTGCACCAGTAAATAATTTCACTGCGGGTACGCCGGCCTAATCTCGATATACATTTAGAGATTGTACTAAGAGTGGCGGGGGATGTATGATATCAACCAATAGACTCATTTGATTTTCATAGCTTAGTTCTGGTGGAAAACGGTTCACAAAGTTGAACTTTTTCCATGCGCTTCAAACCGCATGGAAAAAGTTCAAATTTGCTTCAAAGCATAGGGATGTGAACTAAGGATGCGAGCTGGGAACCTGGTATTAGAAAGATAGTTTTAGACCACTGAAACAATGCATTAGGCACAAAATGCATACACCGGCTATCAACTAGTTTACGATATAACATAATAAAATTTCACGCATACAAACGTTCGTCGTTCAAAAGTTTAATATTATCCTCCATTTTTACAGGTACCTCTAGTCAGCAACGAAGGTAAGGCAGGTCTGGGCACCTCGGCAGCCGTCGGCCCGCCCACCGTGAAGTTCACACCCAGACCCAAGAACTCTGTAACAGGCGCCTGGCGGTTAGCGAACCGCTCCAAAATGCTCCAACCGCCGGCGAAAGCCTTCCAAAACCTTGAAGAGGAAGAGTCAGAATGATGTCGAATATCTACTCGAAAATCAAAAAAAAGGAAAGCTGGTGGAATGTAATCCACTCAACAGCGAGAAAGTATACGTTTATAAATTAAAAAGTTTAAATAAACTGGGTTTATTATAAAACAACCAGTTAGGCACCGTTCAAGTTCGTAGTCATATCAGAATTCATACTGAACTTGTACTTGTAAAATTTGTAACGCTTTTCTATATAATCCGAGTTATTTTACAATATTTAATATCAGATTCCGAAAGTTTTTATCGAACAAAAGTATGTAAACATGAGTTCAATATTCCAATGTATTTTTTTTTAACATTCAATCATGGATCGAATGCGTAAACAATGATATTATCTGCTAAGTTACCTTCAACTGTATTAGTCATCTATTGATATGGTAATATTTATATTATTTAAGTTTATGGTAATAAAATAATTTCTGTTTTGTTGTGTATTTTTATTACTGTGACTGCAATGGTTTATCACACACATCATGATTCTTACAAAGTCCGACTTCGTTTTTAAGCGCCTCCAAAATAGAAGGAGTTATTAAGTTAGCTGGGTTTTTCCTATGTTTGTTATGCGATTTATTCGCCATTTGTAAAACCAATTTGGATTATATTGTACTTTTTGTGGACCGAGTGGGAATCGAATTTACGACCTACAGCGTCGAAGGTAGAGCTACTGCCAAGCTGTGAGGCAAGTATAAATAAACAACAAAACCAAATAACAAATCCGATGCAACAGGCAAACCCTCCGGTGCAAATTACATCAAAGTACATAAAACGGATTTATCCCCAGGAAACGGTGTAATGACGCAATTATTGTATTGCTCTCGCATTCGCGTCGTGGTCACCGACGGCGATGTAATTACCTGGATGTTACATGTCATTGATTGCGGACGATTGAATAATGCTCGGGGTTCCGCGGAATATAATTCTAACCGAGCGGCACAACGCACCGGTGAACTAGAAGTAGAAGGAAAAACTTCCAGGTCTATAATTGCCGCAATAATGAGTAACTGAAAAAATGGTACCAGCCTTTTTTGACTATTTATGATATTCTCCTCAAGTTTACGTAAATATCCATTTAATTTCACTTACGTTTTTCTTCACAGCTCGGTATTTGTTCTGACTCCCACCAGGAACATAGGTGTTTGTTCTGTGTCTCGCTGTTAAAAGTATTATTATTACCTGTCTGACACTCATTGATGCCCAATGAGGCATTTACTGATGAATGCTTGCACTGTTTGTATTATTGTGACCTCTACGGAATAAACTGGCCATAATTGTTTTTTTTTTTTTTGTGTGCCCAACATAATCGTGTCCTGTGGCTGTGTTAATTATGTATTTGTTGAATATTGCATTATCTGATAGTCACTTGATAGTTGACATCTTAGTTTTTCCCGCCTTTTGGTACTATGGAGGACCACGATGTCAGGAAGACATTTTTAGTTAGATATACATTTCTTTGCTTTGTTAATAACAAAGTATTATAAAAAAATACTATTACCAATTATCTAGTTCTCATAGTACAGGCTATGCTTAGTTTGGGGCTAGATGGTGATGTCTATGAATAATTATTTTATTACAAAAAAAACCAAATGCAGAAAAAATTGTAAAAGTACATTATGTCGGACATTGGCAGAATTTATATGGGTAAAGCCAAAAAATATAAGAATGATTACGCGCTTCAGTTATGTATTCGTGTATGTATGAATTTGTCGTTAATGTGAAACTGTGGGACTCTAGAAACAAACGCTTCCACTCGTATATTGTGTCGCTACACAGAAGTTGTATTTTTCAAGTCATTAAAAAAACGACTTCTCTTTTTCGGGCTAAAAAGTAGCCTATTTTTATCATCGAAAAAGTGAAGTAATGTATGAGCTAGCTTCAAAGCAAATTTCATAGGTAATCGAGCTACATAGACCCACCTAATCGAAACGGATTTGGGCTCACATTTCTAAATTATGTGTTTTCTATTATTTTTCTATTGTCTTATTCTATTGCTGAAATATGTCTGAAGCGATAGACACTTCGGAACCCTGTAAGAAAATCAGCTACTCTGAGCTTCGAAGGCAGCGGGTAATTTGCCGAGGCGCGGACAGATGCCCAACATTTGCGCCTTCTAGGAATGGTAACATATCATTTGCTGATTCCTCGAGCCAAAGATTAATCGTCTCCAATGTCTCGTAAACGCCACTGCTGTGCAGATCGTAAGACATTTTCCACACCTCTTCAAATTCAGTCTGCAGTACCCATTGCAGCCATTCCGGTATGTCACTTAATTATGACGCGGTTCCGTAGCTAAGTTGTAGTAAGCGTTAGTTCTACGGAAAACAATAGTCTTGTATGGAACCCTAAATGCTATTATTCTATTTGTGTAGTGAAATGTCTATATGTATCGCTATTTTCATGAAGTAATGATCAACATTCTGGTCTCGAAGTTTAAAGTGTTAACCTCAACCGTCTTCCTTACAACGAGAGCGGCTGAACAGGAAACCCAAAACATTAATGAAGAAACCCCAAAAAATTTGCTCAATTGGAAATTTCTCCTTTTATGTACGACCTACGGAAAGTATTTAACATTTATCTTGCAATATTTAGAATAATTAATATAATTATTATATATTGACTGGCCTCATGGCTCAGTTGGTAGTAGCTCTGCCTTCTGCTCTCTAAGTCGTGGTTTTGATTCCCACTCAGAACAAGTATCTGTGTGACAAACATAAATGTTTCTTCTATGTTTGGGTGTGAACATGTATTATATGTATGTATTGGGTGTGTGAATATGACTCCGCCCTTTCTCAACAGATGTCGTTTTTAGTATTGTTTACGTGTACTAATAAATGACCATACTTGTATTCGATAGTACTGAATGTCAGCTATCTAACGCATTTTATGATATTTGGTTGAAGTGTAAGCAACAATTGTTTTCACCTTTTCGAAAATGTCGGTTTTTATTCCAAATAAACGTCATTTGCGGGAAGTGTTATTACATTATTTTATTGCGAAGAAAACTGCAGCGGAAACTTATCGTTTGCTTGTGGAGATTTATGGTGAGCATGCTCCGTCTAATACAACTTGCAAGGAATGGTTTCGACGATTTCAAAATAACGATTTTAGTACTGAGGATAAAGAACATGGAAAACCACCAAAAAAATTTGAAGATGCTGAATTGGAAGCATTATTGGCGGAAGATTCTTGCCAAACTCAATCAGAATTAGCTGCAGCATTAAATGTTGATCGTTCAACTGTTGCAAAGCGTTTACAAATGATGGGAATGATTCAAAAAGCCGGTGACTGGGTTCCACATGATTTAAAAGAAAGAGACATGGAACGTCGGAAAACCATTTGTGAAATGCTGCTTCAAAGACAGCAAAGAAAAGGATTTTTGCATCGGATAGTCACAGGAGACGAAAAATGGATACACTACGAAAATCCTAAACGCAAAAAAGCTTGGGTGAAACCAGGCGAACCAGGCCTATCACAGCCAAAAATAAATATTCACTGTGCCAAGGTCATGCTCTGTATTTGGTGGGATCAGAAAGGTATTGTATATTATGAGTTGCTCAAACCCTCTGAAACTATTAATGGAGAAGTTTACCGACGACAACTAATGCGTTTGAAGCGAGCCATAGAAGAAAAACGACCAGAATGGGTGAATAGACATAACAAATTAGTTCTTCAGCATGACAATGCCAAACCGCATACCGCAGAAGTCGTAAAAAGATATTTAGAGGGACAGGACTGGGAAGTGTTACCCCACCCGCCATATTCACCAGACATAGCTCCTTCGGATTACCACCTATTCCGGACGATGCAGACAGACCTTACTGGAGAAAAGTTTACTTCATGTGAAAGTATCAAAATTTGGATTGACAACTGGATAAGCTCAAAAGACCAGGACTTCTTCCAGCAAGGAATACGAAAACTACCTGAACGATGGGCGAAGGTTGTAGCTGCAGATGGAGCATACTTTCAATAATTTTTTTTTTTAATTTTGTAAGCGAACAAATGTGTTTTATTTTGACAAAAAGGGGCGTAGTCATATTCACACACCTATTATTTACAAAAAAAGTACAATATAAGTATTCTTTCGCTTATCATTACAATTACTCGTAGATACATATTAGTTCTTAAAGCTATGCTTAGTTAGGGGCTAGATGGCGTGTGAAAATGTCCATGAATATTTAATAATTATTTATCCGGCTGTCAATTATTTACGTCAATAAATGAAAAATGAAAACGTGGAATGTGAAGCTTAAAGGTGAAACACATGAAATCTTTTCGGTTATTTTACTTTTCAGATTTGTTAAGTTTGTTATTGTCAGGAGAAGGTTCATATGAAAAAAAAAAATAAGAAAGTTGCACAGAAAATTTCCGGAAAACCGCGGGTAACACCGCGGGGCGCAGCTAGTATTTTATAAAGACAGATGATTTTTTTTACTATATACCTATGCAATCAAATTAATAACCTCCCTTTTTAGAATTCAGTTAAAAAACGGCCTATTTGATCGGGGACTAGCCTTAAACAATTAATCCTTTTATAAACACTTCTCTTGTAATAGTTAATACATAGCTAACAAATTGATATCGCATTACGATCTTATTTTACGCAAGTTGTCCCGCCTGCCTTTGTTCGCGCGCAATAGGAAATTCTAGATTGTGGTAGGGTAAGAGAGGGTGTTCTAGGGTCACGAGTTTGGTATACGTCAAAAACTTCTGTAAATATTTCAGTATATTATTATACCACTGGAATTCAGTGGCGTAGGGGGTCCACGCATATAGAGATTAAAAGTTAAGTGATAATAAAAACATTTTTATTTCCATTAAATTCACAAAGAAATAGCTCGGATACGTCAGTTAAATAGGGACTTATTGAAAATACATGATGACTTATTGCTATGTTCGAGGTTTTAGAAACTTCGGGATGGACAGATTTCAGTAAATAAATTGATTTATTATTATACAACGAATTAATAATTGCTATTATTAGGTATTAATGCTTTCTTTAATTAATATAAACTTTGGAAAATATCAAACAGAAATAAATATTAATATATAAACAGAGAACAGACAGACAACTGTATATGCCATTTGTACATAGGTAAACATTTCATAACATTACCATGCATTCGATTCTGGAAAATTGTCATTACATCTAATGCTGATTGCTTCTCGTAGTTAAATCAACTCTCTAAACAGTCGGTTACCGACAATTCTTTGCTAGCCTCAAATAGGCAAAACCTGCGATTAGGGAAATCAGACGGTCGGGATGTAGTGCAGACTTGCGTGTGTACACCTCTTTAACTGCTAGGGCTGTCACTATACAAACCAGAAACAACATTAACATACTCTCGTGGCCATAGTTAATCGTATTATTGGACAAAAAATAAGATAACTTCGAGTTTGCCTTGAAAAGCGACGTGAAGATAAATACACAATTTTCAATGTATAAGTTTGTAGTTTTATTTGCAGTAATAGAAGACATAGGCACATTTAACAGGACTATATCTCTATGTTTTAAATTTGGAAAGAGTTGAAATGTAAAATTGGATGTCAATGTTATACACTGCCAGTAGGTATTGTTGAGTTCAAATTAGATCGGATGAAGTTCTGCGTTTCATTTACGAATGAAGTCATTGTCATTGCTTTCCTGGAGGACATCGGCTGGCTGGAGTGACATCCTCCACCTTTCAGGCAAAAAGGGCCCACTGGCGGCCTAGTTGCGGAAAACAGTCCGCTCTACAAGTACAAGTCATTGTCATATTGAAAAACCAATTTCGATATACCAACAGCGGCTGGAATCCTAAGGGGCTACAAATTTTATGTTGCGTGTAGGACGGTCGAAGTACCAGTAAAGTACAAGATAATCTTCGCTCCCGTCTTCTTGCCCATCGGGGTTGTGTAAGTATTGTCATTTTAGGGACGCGCCGCAGAAGAAAATTTCTAACTAGCGAAGTTTTTATCTAAACTACCTAATATTACAGTATAAAGATATAATCCTACTACTATTATAAAGGCGAAAGTTTGTAAGTATGGATGTATGGATGTATGGATGTTTGTTACTCTTTCACGTAAAAACTACTGAATGGATTTGAATGAAACTTTACCACAATATAGCTTATACATCAGAATAACATATAGGCTACAATTTTTGAGGTTTCTATAAAATCTATATATATAAAAGAAAGTCGTGTTTGTTACAACACTTATAACTCGAAAACGGCTGGACCGATTGCCATGGTTTTTGATTTGTTGGATTTGTTTCCGTCCCGAATAGCAGAATAACTATTAAAACATTGGAAAATTAACGAAAAAAATATAATCAATTTATCCCCGTATTCTCCACGGGAACGGGAACTATGCGGGTGAAACCGCGGGGCGCAGCTAGTATTATATAAAAATATATATACGATTTGATTTTTTGTATGTGTGTAAACTCAAAATCTACTTAACCGATTTCAAAAATTATTTCACCTATTGAAAGCTACATTTTCATATAAATTCATAGATCCCTATGAAAAACAAACGTTAATTGCAATAATGTAAGCCCAGCTTAAGGTTGGCGTACGCTGCGGAAACTATTGATAATACATAAAATACCCACATGTTTAAGTACTCATCGTTACTCACAAAAAAGTCCACGAGGCTGTATGTGTAACTAAGTAGGTATTATAGCAAAGTCCGTAATAACCGCTTTTTGTTCAAACACAGGTAGAATAGAATTGAAAGATGATGACATTCGTGTCATAATATTAATCCTAATCCGACTAAATAGTTTTTTATTAAGGTTAATTATGTACATGTAAATTTCTCTTTATTCGAATCGGACCTTTCGTTTAGAAGTCGTTAGAAGAAGACGAAAAAAAAATTAATAAAATAATATTAATATATAAATATAAAAAGAAAGAAAAATGCCGCTGTGTCAGCAAATAGCTTTACGCTTAGGCCATCAGTCACCTCGACATTCTATTTTTTGGACTTGAACTATGTTTTATGTTTCACGATAAAATTACAACTTTAAATTGCACTCGTGCGAGCTGGAGAGCTGATCGCTATTAGTAATAAACATATTTAATAAATATAGATTACGGTATTTATCTATGGTCCAATCCAATGTAGGTACTTATTTTTCTTGCTGCCTGAAATAAAGATAAATTATTATTATTTGGTCACGACAGAAAAACAAACGTTCATTATTTTCATTTTTATATTCGAGTGACAGCCCTATTTTGGGGCGTGCACTTTCATAGAGCTAGCAAGTGATTACGGGTACGGACGTCGGGTAACTTTCAATAGTAGCATGTGACCACGCAAATAGCCGGCAGAACACGGTAAAAAGCCATAATGTCCCTCTAATATTCCAAGAGCTGCAATATAACTGCACATTTGCGTTTCAAGCCTAATTATGCGGCTAAGAAACAATGATTGTAGACAAGAATGTGATTGCTATGGGTCACCAGGATAATGGTAACACGGTCCGCTGGCTCACGTATGAATATGCGACTGCTGAGCCAAACTCAAATAATCCATCATATTCGTTAAACATCAAATTCGTTGGAGAGCGTGGTGGCCCAGGGGCATAGACGCCAACTTACAATCTGAAGATTGTTGGTTCAAACCAAAACGTGTACCAATGAATTTTTTCACGTGAAAAATTTATGTGCACAATACCACGTTCTTGAAACGGTGAAGGAAAACTTCGTGAGGAAACCGGCATATCTTAGAACCATAAATTCGAAGACATGTGACTTCTACCAATCCGGATTGGGCTCCTGTGGTAGATCAAATCCCATTGAATCACAATCATCGTGAGTAGGCCCCTGCAGTGGGAACATTAGAGGCTGTTACGGTATTCGTTAAACAGACAAGTAGGTGGGTACCGTCCTCTGTGGTGTCTTGCTACACCTTATCTAATAAATGGAGGAATATACACCATACCCCACAGTGTACCTACTGAGGATGCCTGCTCCAAGAGATGCGCAAACGCTTGTTGCGGGATCAACTCTGCAAATTGTGCGCAAGCGTTCCCGCACCTGCCACACCTGGGCTGAACATGCGTTGTCTACCCTGAAGAAACTTCTTTACTTCCTGCCTATTTCATATTTCATTTCTTCTATACCTAGATATATCATTTCTATAGATATTTCATTGTATACTCATTGGCAACCCGCCCTGCGTCGCACTGGTGCAATTTAAAAATTCAAATGCGGCGCTTACCAAAAAAAATTATTACTTACGTTTATTTTGTAATTCGAAATTTGTGTTTATTATGCAAACAGAAAGTCGCATATTATATTTAACAATGTTAGACAAGGTGATGGGATGTATGTTATATATTTTTACGTTATATTCTCACGAATATGTAACCTGCGCGTTTGACGTGTCCAAAAGATACTAGAGACAAAGGAATATTTGGTGTAGATAAAATTTCATTTATATTTTAGAGATACTGATAACACCAATCCCTTTGGAGGGTGAATTCTCCTTGGATGACGTAATTTATTTGCGTATCTGACTGACTAACTTGGTAAAAAAACTGGTTTTCGTTTTTATGCAGAAAAACGATCGACCGCCAGTTCACAGAATACGAGATAACTACGGTATTATAAATCCATTATACACTTATTAAGCAAACATACTAACTACTGAATCGCTTATAAAATTCTTATGACACAACTAGTTATGTTATACGCCCCGGCTTCTCACAGACCTTTGCTGACGAGACGACTAACATAACGTGAAATTTCAAAGCTTGTGTTGGAAGCTATGGAGCTACGAAGATTTTTTAGTGGAAAGGCGATCTTGTAGGCCTCCTGATGGAAAGTGGTCACCGCTCATGAACACCTGCAATACCAGGGGCAATCGTGATTAACCCGAATTTTGAAGGAGTCCATTTTTTTTATTATTGAAAATAACAAATTATCACTAAATGTTTTGTGAAACCATGTGGGGATACTGGAATAAAGCATACATTACTTGCATTATAACTTCATCGGTCTACAAGTCCTGAAAGCTCCAGGAAGAGGCGACATTGCAACGTATATCGTCATTATTAAACTAATTTGCATAAAATGTACATAAATTATAAAAAAATATACAATAGTTTATCTATTTGTAAATATAAATTGCGTTAGTCTCGCAAAAACTAGATAATGGCTCGCCCAATATGAATATTTTTTTTGTTCGCCTCCATTTAGGAAAACTTTAATATTTTTTTTATGATTTTTAACCAGTTTATGAACTACTCAAAAAAACAGCCGCAAAATCAAAAATAATAGAAATTGGTAAAGTTTGTAAATTAGTTTTATATGTGAATGGCCACTAGCCTATTAATTTAGCTGATACGAAGTTCACCGTGTTATCCACTTGTTTCTAAACTATACTGACATTTCCTCATTAATCAATTCGCATAAAAATCCCACCAGTAGTTTTTGAGATAAGCGCGAACATACTTATACAGACAGACGCGGCGGGATACTTCAATTTATCTTAATAGTGATAGTGATTATTTAGATTTTAATGGATCAGTTTTTGCTAACATAACTCAGTAATGTTACAAAATTACTGTCGATTTATCGCTTTGATGCTCATAAATAAAATAAATTAAGAAATAGATTAGCATTATGGACGAAACGCTGTGGTTATCATAATCTATGGCCGATTTAATGATGGGTTTATGGTAAGTTTCGTACTCGGATATCGTAGAATGAATGATCTAATACGATTTTTCTTATTTTTTGTGTAAGTTTTATTCAAAATTTGCATGAACAGTGGAGGTCCATTTTTGTGTGATTTTCTTTGCCCGCCTCTCTCGCTATGACTTCCGATAATTCTGTAATCCGGGAATTCTATTGGTGTAATTCATCCTTCGAGCCAGATCTCAAATGATTGTTCATTCATTGTCTTAAATTATTGAATTGTTCTTTTCTCCCTGAACCACGTACCACGTTCCTGAGCTGGAACGTAATGGATTTCATAATCCAACAGAATATGTATCCCTGTATATCCTCAACAATAATAAGTAGTAAAATCGGTGGTACGAAACCCGCTTAGAGGTCGTCCATTGTGATACGTGATGTTTTATTGTGATATGTGATGTGATACGTGATGTTTTATAGCAACTTTTTAACCCCTCCCCCCTTGGTGACACATGTGGTGAGGTTTTAGACTAAAAAATCATGTGTACCTATTTAAAATATTATCTTTGAATACACGTATAATCAGATCAGGGAAATCGTTGCCTGGCAATAAATTAAATTAATAATATTAAAATATGTTTTATTTCCCTGCATTCTTTTGACAAAAGACTATAATATACCTCGGCGGAATATATAAAGTGTGTCTTGTATTAGTGAAGTCCTCACCTACGAACTTCAAACGCACACTCGCCCTGCAATTGCCTATTTCATGGCCTTTAATGTACTATTGATAAAACATGTAACATCGGTCGTGGAAAAGACCCCAAGTTGTGTCTGTGAAAACAATATTATGATTTGGTCGCGCACGTGTGAGACGGCAACCCGATATGTTTGGCCGCCACCTTCCGTGAACAGCAGATCCTGGAAACAGTGTACCGATCATTAGGATTGTTTGTGCTATTCTATGGTATTATGGTGATCGGCTTCTAATTGTTGTGGTTGCCAGAAAAATATACGTATTCGACTTACGCAATTATACGTGGATAAAATACATGTGGCAAATTTTAAAAATCCACCCTATTTCTCGCCTTTAGGTGGTACACCCTACCATTTTAAGAAGGAAACATACTAGTTGGGCCAAGAAAAAGGTCACAGGAAAATAAAATACGCAATTCAGTTCACTTGGATGACATAGACACATATCTGAAAGTCAATATCCTTTCAAATAACAAGCCACTTGTTGATGATTAATGATTAAAAAAATCTTCCGACTTCTATACTTCGATAAAGAAATAAGGGTATTTCTCACCCTTATAGGGTACACCCTACCATTTTAATATATATATATTTAGTAAACACTGGGCGAAGAAAAACCGAATCGATGGCTCATGGATAAATCTTAACACACTTTGGAAGTCGGATTTAAAAATCGTCTATGTGCAGTCGAAACACACCGAGAATTTCGTGCCACTAGATTAAAGCTATTGAGTAATTGTATAATGACCCAACAGATAATTAAACACGTATAAGTATTAAATAAATAAAATAAACGTTTACACACTCAAACCTCTGCACTAGGATTCCCTGTGTTGCAGATAGCGTGAAAAAACACAAAACACGAGACAAACACCCAAGACCCGAGAAAAAACTTCATGCTTACCACACAAAGTGTGCCCCAGCCGGGAATCGAACCCGGGACCCCTCGCTTCGAGGGTAGGCCTACTACCAATTAAGCCTCGGAGCCTGTGTTGTATCGGTGAAGTATAATTTCGTTGTTGCAAGAAACACCTCTTGCTTTGTGATCATTCAGCCCTACAATGTTCACTCGGCGCCTCGCTGACTAATTAGTCGTACAGCACCACTAACAGTCAGTATGGCCATTGTTAACTGATGTCACAGCTCACTTGATAAAAGATAATCAGTGCCTTCTGCGCTGTAGATCCTGGGTTCGATTTCGATTTCGTAAAGCATTAAAGTCGGTTTATTCGACATTTTCATCAGTCACTCGTGTGTGTGTGTGTAAATGTTTTATGCAGAGAAGGGGTCTCGGTTATTTTCGCTCCAAATTCCTCTCAAAAAGTTTACGTCAGTATGACTACACTTTTTGTCACAGATTTGTTAATCGTGACGTTCAAACCGGCATTTTCACTTCATTTGTGGTAAATAATAACACTTGAACAACAAATTGAAAACGAATTAGGTTACTAAGATTAGGCGTCGCTGACCTCCCCAAGGTCCGCGTGATGACAAGTCAAGGCTAAAAAACTAAATGCGAATAAAAAGTCGCGTAGTAACTTGAGAAAGACGTCAATATGCCTACTAATTTTTTACAGAAGTAATAACAAAAAGTTTTTGTAAATAGTTTTTTTAGTTTGAAGCACATTAAAATATTATTAAGAACTTAAGCCATTACAATGTCGACAGTTGATTTTTTTTATGTCACAAGGTACCAAACTATGTGGAGGTCCATCTGATTTTAAGTAGTTTTATCTACGTCTATACTACAACAACAGTATTATGACTTTTCCGACTATAAAAACAGTAACCCGAGTCGGGGATGTCGTCTCAGGCACTTGTGATTTTGCCGGCACCCAACCAAGGGTGCCAAGCCTACTATGTGCATTGCTATGTGCCGGTGGAAGAATAAAAATAATTAATTAAATTGGTTCAAAACAGGCGAAGAACTCACGTCACAGGCATAAAAAAATTTACATCCTCAAAGTTAACCTTATCTTAAACAAAGTAAGTAATCAAAGTAGAACTTGTGCCAATTTTGTCCGGAAAATGTGTCACTCTTTTTTTTTATATAAGTGACGGGACTGTCGCACCCACACCCTTCCACCGGAACAGCAACGTGAGTGCGCCATTGCTTAGCGGCAGATTACCAGGTGTGGAGGCAGTATTTCTCCGGGCGAGCTTTACACAAGTTCTGCTGCTATTTTTCCTTGCTCCTTTAGCACCACCCAGAAGGCACGTGTAGGGACTCTGAAACTGGAAAAAATGGACCCCCCGTAATCACATTAATTTAGTAATACGCCAAGCAGTGCACTTGAATTGCTGTGTTCCGTTAGAAGGGTGTTGCAGACGCATGAGAGGGATGGTGGAAAGCGATGCTTGGATACTCTTGCTTAGAGGCGAAGCTCCCTTTCACCACTTCCCGTTACATTAATAATATAAAAAATAAAGAAATCGTCGATATTATCTTTGGAGCGATCTCGATCTGCACAAAAGGTCCTGCAACTGACCTTGGTCGATGACAAGACATGATGCAGTCTGGTCGACTATGACACACCAATATTTGTTCCTTTTTGCATGCCGTCCTTAGCCGTCCACGGTCAAATCAGACTTTACTTATACAAATATGATTTAGCTCTCGGAAAAATAATTCGTAACCGTATTATGTCATTGTTTGGTTCCAGAGTGGAATCAGTGTAACATGTTTTACTATTTCGATGTTGGAAGTTCGAAATATATAAAAGTGTTTCATTTTAGTCTGTATCGCCTTCTACAATCCCAAATTAAACAAAGCTTGTACTATGGAAACCAAAGAGAAAATATTAATTAAACATATGTTTCTGTGCAAATCTAGCCCGAAACTAAGGATTATGGGATACATACAAATTAACACCCACACACAGAACAAACATTTATATTCTATCTTACAGCGGAGAAGGCAGACCAACTGAGCTGTATAGCCAGTTTTTTGGGGATAGATCTAAACACACTTCCGATTTTCACTCTATCATAGAAAATAAGAATAAATTTATTTCGCTTTACATAGTATGTTACTTACATTACTTTACTTACTTACTTAATGTGCAACTAAGTTAAGTTGGGTCATTATATTAGTGTATACTCGAATATTATAATAATATGATAACAGGTAGGCCGAAAGATGTTTCAATTTTCATAGGCAACATTTTAGAGTTCCATCAAATACCATCAATATACCATTTGCATGTGCAATCAGTATCATTAAGCTTCAGATAGTGAACGTAACTATGGTTTAAAGGCTAAAATAGTTTATAATAGGTATATTGTTTTGTTTAAACCAACATTAACACGAGTTTAAACGAGCAATATCGCGGGTTATAATCATTCTGTCGAGACGGACGGTAAAAACTCGATCAAAATGTGATTATCGACACGAGGCGTCATCACAGCGATGACGAAAAACTATCAGTTTTTGTGCTATGGAATATGATTATCTCTCGACTTCTTGATATTCTACTAGGAATATGATAGATAAGTAAAACGCGAATTAGTTGTAACTACTAGTGGACAGAGGTTTGTAAGGAAGTAAATAAATATTCAAGTTAATGAGTTTTTAAAAGATATTTATAATTTAGTACGAAAAAGTGTATAATATTAATCGTAATTTGTTTAGGTGTACTACTATTTCTCTCTCTCTTATAAACAAAATAAATAATATTAAATTAATTTCATGGACATCATCATACATTTATATCTATGCTAGAAGCATAGCTTGTACTATGGGAATCAGATAACTCTGATAGAATTCTTATAAAGTACTTTTTTGGAAATATACACCTCCATCATCAGTTATACCAATGTTAGTAACTACAGATCAGAAGATAGAGCTCCTACCAACCGCTGCGAGGATAGTATTAAGTTTGTAGGTTAGTATAGGAATGGCCACACACACTTGGTGCGGATCTGCATAAATCTTATTTACCGAGCGAATCTGACATGCTACCTAACACCTAGTTACACAAGCTACACGGCATGTTTTGAACCATGCTGCACAAAGCGTAGCACTAAGCAAGCTCCTACCTCCTAGCATTAATTTCAGCCTAAATGTGCAATATAAAAGAAAGGTTTCTACTTTAAGAAATTTGTTAAGCCTGACTTAAGTCCAAGTGTCTTAGAACAATCATGATTTAGAGATATCCTTTAAAATATATAATATCGCTTCATTATTAGTGTTATCCGCAGTTTTTCTATCCGCTGATTATCTGTCCTGATAAAAAATTTCATTCGTTGAAATACGGTGAGCTGTCTGTGTGAGTAACAAACATACACACACATACATACAAACTTTCACCTTTATATTATAGTATCAGTGTGATTGTAATTTCACCCGGCATGCCACTATTATCTCGACCCCCGTATTTAGTGGGAACATAAAATTTAATACCAGATTTATTTTACAATAAATATTGATTCTGATAAAGGTTTCCTTAGACCATAGCAATTATCCGATTGGTGCAATGTAAACGGTTACTTTATGAGGTATTTTGTCGTAGATAATGGTAAGTGCATTCTGTTCAGAAGCAGACAAAGGCAGCGCTAGCAGAAAGATTTGTGTTTCCTACAATAACTTGATGAACTTGCTCCCTTTACGTTGGTTGGTTAGTGTTGGAACAGATGTAATCTTAACAAATATGATTGAGTAAAACATGAGAACTGACTGACTGAACTGACTATTTGACTTATTTGTGTGCATGCTAAGGAGCCTCTGAGGCAAGTTATTTACACAGGTTTTTTTTTTTAATTGTGCGTAAAAATTTGGTGAACGATATTTAGGATCAAAAATAATAAGTAAATTTAAATTTTAGTTTATTTTGAATTCTAATCAATTTGAAAATATATATTTTAATTTTGTTTCATTAAATACCTTTTTACGAGCTTAAAGAATATGTGATAACCGACATTACTTTTATCGTCTATTTATAACTCCATGAAGTTTCTGTTATTAATTATTCACATTACTAATAATTGTGGATAATTAATCTACTACTACTACTTATAGGAATTTCTATAAATACATACAAAGTCAAAGTCACAGTCAAGTTAAAAAGGTCAAAAATCTTTATTTCCATAGAATACTTAAAAATAAGTTACAAACGTCAATTTCTTTTTTTTTTATAAATAAGTACCTACGAGAGCATGCGTTCTTAAAACTAAGTTTATCCCATGTAATACTAACACCCAGACACAGAACAAACATTTACGTTTGCCACACAAATGCTTGTCCTGGGAATCGAACCGACGACCGAGCGTAGAAGGCAGACCTACCGAGCCATGAGGCCAAAAGTTGTAGACCGTATTTCAAAGCGTTCAATGAACACCAGCCATAATTGGTGGCTTTGTATGGCCATCGGTCTGCGCTAGACAGCGAGCCTCCGGGCGTCTAGACAGGCCATTGCAGTGCGAGATCACGTTTCCACCGCACATGCTAAGTGCATGTCTGCCGCTACATGGATGACCACGACCTATGGAGCCTAGATGTACATTCTTATTAGGGTTCGGTACACAAAGGGTAAAACGGGACCCTATTAAGTAGTTGTATGAGAGCCCCCTTAAATATTTATTTTATTCTGTTTTTTAGTATTTGTTGTTGTATCGGCAACAGAAATACACGATCTGTGAAAATTTCAACTCTCTTACTATTACGGTTCATGAGATACAGCCTGGTGACAGACGGACAGACAGACAGACGGACAGCGGAGTCTTAGTAATAGGGTCCCGTTTTATCCTTTGGGTACGGAACACTAAAAATGACTATATAACTATTCTGTCAGTTACCATAGTACAAGCTATGCTTAGTTTGGGGTTAGATGGCGCTGTATATAATGACGACTCCGTGGCTTAGTTGGTAGTAGCCCACTTCGAAGCGAGGGGTCCCGGGTTCGACACAGGGAATCCTAGTGCAGAGGTATGAGTGTGGGAAAAAAAAAAAAAAAAAAAAATTATTTATTATTTATGAATAAACCAGCTAAGCCCAGTAGAACTACTGTTCGAACTGAACGACATGCGTTATTGTAGCATCGTTGCAATAAGGCTTTTATCTATTCTTTACACATAAAAAAATTGCCACATGAGTGACGGAACATCAATTGAGAAAGACTCTACCGATTTAGATGATATTTTGGTTTTTATAAAAGAATAAAATCTACATTACTTTTAATTTTAATTTTTTACTTTTTTTAGTAACCATCCTTCTCATTCTCTTCATTAGTAAATTGTGCGTGCGAAGCCAGAGCGGGTTAAAAAAATTCCAGCACAGTGCCACATCTAGCGTGAACCGTGTGAATCACCGTTAGATCCGTGTACAGTCGGTCTCAAATGACTGGTACATAGCCCCGTAGGCCTAGACGGAATGATTGCAGCCTGCTCAGATAACATTTGTGTGTAATACCCGTGACGTGGGATTGTTCGCTTGTTAATATCAATTTGGAACAAAATGGCGACTACGCCTTTTGAATTTCCAACAATGCCTCGGTTTCATTTCGACCGGAGCTGTTATTTGAGCGGTCCATAAAGTTTTTGAAAATATGGCAGTAATGCGTCTTTAGATACACCTTACGGTAGAAATGGAAACATGTTGGCATGTTGTAACTCCACAAAATCAAATTCAAAACAAGCTTACAAAATTTTATAGATTCTAACACACCAAACTCTGAAACAGTGCTGTCAACCACTGTCAACTACTTTTAAAGTATCTTGTTTTAACAAGGCTAGTATCGAACATCTTTATACCCATTGAATTCTTAAGAAGCCTTAAAAACGTCACTTTTTTAAATAGATTCGATAGTCTAGCAGAGATAGGGTTTTGTTTAAATAGTAGGACAATCCAACCCCTACGAGAGAAGTTAGTGCGGTCCACCCCCACCCAGAATTAGAATAAGACACACTTTCTTCATAATATATTCGTGACACAAATAAAACATACTGCACATGCAACAATCCTAAAACTTTGTAAAATGTTTAAATAATGTCGTTTTACACTTGTTTGTACAAATGTAGAAAGCTAGTTACTTAGAAATAACGAAAAACGGGGTACTATTAATTATTCTGTGATACGGGTCAAATCATTTTCAAGACACAAATAACTACTTTAGGACAATAATTTATGATGTCGTCTAAGTATGTATGCTAGTGAATATCCGTTTCCAAGGTATCAGCTTCTTTTTTATGGGAATTTGATGATCTAAGCTAAGCAATTTTCGACTTGGTCAGAAGTTGGATGGGTGACCATTTAGTCGAATTTGAACTTAACCTCCGAAGCTAAAAAACACAGCTGGCCACTTGCTCGAGACTTGATAGAGAAGAATGGAACCTTAAGTTCTGACTCTCTTTGTTAAGATTTTCTAAAAGGTTTTTGGTATAGTAATAAGATTGTGTTAGCGCAGGTGATTACAGGAACACCAAGTATGTCACTTTTGTGTAGCGCCGTGGCCTCGCCATGTAGGTACCAACTGTGTTGTATTAATATTAATTTGATTGTGTTTATCATAAATTTGCATAATATTTTTGTCTTCTACTCGTTCTTGTTTCAATTGTGATGGATCGGAACAGTTTTCACTGCCTATCGAGTTAAAATAAAGTCGCTTTTAGCATGCAACATGCTCAAGCTTCCGCCACGATCCATCATGCGGGATGCTCGAGAGTGATTCATTTTGATCATTATTTCAATCGCAGCAAAGTCGATAATATTTGGCAGTATTATCAGTAAATGCGCTTTGCTCTGATCTGTCAGAGCTGAATTAGATTTTAGTTATTTTTATGACCCTAAACGCAATGAAAGTTAAAGCCAGCCAATAATTTATATCTTGCTGCTGATCGAGACTTGTGAATCCTTTATTAGAGTTTCAATGGTAACGTGTTGTATATTAATGATTTTTTATTTATTTTCTATTCACCCATTTATTTGTACATTGTTTTCAATGCCACCCTGTATAGAGATGTAATAAAACAAGTGTTATCTGCGTCATAAACGTTTAGTGACTTTCATGCAGGTACCTACGTGACATGAATGTTTCAAACATGATATCTAACTAAAGTGTTTCGTAGAATTACAAATTCTCTCGAGTACATGACGCCAAAAACAAAATTACCCATCATTTTTTCCGGCTACCGCGCTACGCAACACGGCAGACTGTGCCGTGGATAAACCAAGTCTGGACTCAATAAATATAGAAGCGTTAACGCTTGAGTACCTGTTGCAATTTATAGTTACTGCCGTAAAGTATTTCGATTAACACCGATGAAATTAATCATACTTAAACGCAAATCTAAATTATATAAAATTGAAGTGTCTGTTTGTAATGTCAAAAAAGCTTTTTGGTAAATGTATGTGAAAGTATTTAAAAGTGTATAAAAATCTAAATATAACAAAAACACAATTCTTTAATTTTTGTCGGTCAGTCTGTTTTTACAGGCTAATCTCCGAAACGGCTGGACCAGTTTTGATGGGACTTTCACTGGCAGATAGCTGATATTATAAGGAGTAACTTAGGCTACTTTTATTTTAGAAAAACAAAAGAGAATTAGGGTCCTGCGCAAAAAAAACCACGCGGAAGAATTCGCGGGGTCTAGTAATCACACAGCACAATTATTTGGCATCACAGCATATACTGCCAGTTACAGTTGCCACTGTAAATAAGTAAAATAATAATCTATAACATAAAATGCCTCGATAACGACCGCTTGTGCGAAATCACAGAGTCCGGTGGTGAAACACCCACGCTGGATCGGTAAACACAGACAGGCAGCAGACGGACCGCGAATAGAAAAACAGGCGTCGACAAAAACTAGCTCAGACGCGGATGTGCGCAGAAAAAATACTGCATTCACTGACGCGATGCACTCGTACCGGTTCGAAATACATCGGTGGAAAATATCGAGCGAAATGAACGATCTTGTACATCCCAAGTAATATTATAAATGCGAAAGTGAGTTTATTTGTTTACTTGTTTGTTTGTTACGCTTTCACGCCTAAACCACTAAAACGATTTTACAAATTCTTTCACCAATAGCAAGCTTCATTATCAGCGAGTAACATAGGCTATATTTTATCCCCGTATTCCCGGGAACGGGAACTACGCGGGTGAAACCGCGGGGCGCATCTGGTTATATATGCATTGACTAACGACCCGTCCAGGCTTCGGACGGTTGTACATAGTGTGACGTATGTCGTAATATAATTCCGTAGTACATCATTTTGATTTATCTCGTAAGGTTCAGCGAGCGCTAGCAATGTAAGCGCGCAAAATATGTTTTAAACTTTTTACCCCATAATTTACAAGTCATTGAAATTCGTGGCTTTTTATACTAAATTATGGATGTATATAAACCTTTAAGAAAATAATTATCTAGGATAGTGAAGACCGTATCGAAATCCGTTACGTTTAGAAGAAGGTAGCGGAGAAACGAAAGCAGCGATTTTGCTTTATGTTATTTTAGAGATATTGCAACTGAACTCTAATCTATTGTATGATAGGTCCTAGGTTTTTTTATGTTATCGGGGATCAAGCTGTAATTTCTACGGTAGCGCTACACTACAGTGTAGTTTGAGGTCTTGGCTAAACAAGTATATAAACACGTATACTGCGCCTACCTAGATTATTCAACAAAAAAAAGACAAATTAAATTAAATTATGTATTAATGTAATAAAATTTATATTAAAGCAAAATCAAAAAAGTAAAAACTCTTTTTAAAATAAATATGTACCTACAAGATCACACTTTTATATTATTTAGAAACTATTATAGATTTCGCCCGCGGCTAAGCTCGCTATGTTATTTTCTGTTCCCCTGTATGTATGAGTTGGAGTTTGAGGTCGGTTTAGTAGTTATAATATTAGTTTAATGAAAATACTGAATTTAAAAATAAACTTGAATTATATATCTATTAGACAAACCCGTACTACCGCTGGTACAGCGGTACATATAAGTATTTTATTTATAAAAAAAACCGTTTTCAAGTATTTTTTTAAGTATTTATACAACGGAAATAAAATATTTTGATTTTGATTCTATCGGAGTTAAATATAACCCAATCTGCATAAATCACTATTTATATTAATACTTATAACTAAGTTGTATTATCATTTTTATTGTAGTATGTAGGATTTTTTCTGCTTGTGTAAATATTTGAAATCTGGATTTATTGACAAGTTAATCATTTTGGAAGATTAATTAATTTCATCTATTTGTAATTTAGCACGACTAATTGGTGTGCTTAATTCAAAACAAAGTTAATTATTAGGCAAGCTAAACATGCCATAAAATATTGTTAGTAGATATATTTTTTATTAGCGAATATTTTGTAAGTCTTAAATATAGTTGAAATTCTAACATTTGAAGGGACATATTAGAATGTCTTAACGTCATGGCCAAAGCTTAACCAGATACAAACAGGTGAAGAAACACGGTAACGAGACTATTTTGGAACGACTACAATAGTTTTAATCGATTAATTAAAAACAGATGAAGCGATGCAGTTACGACCCTATTTTGACTTTACTGGAGTTTATCGACGAAACATCAAGCCTATTTCTGGCATGGCCACACCAGTTATAATCGTTTCGATAAAAACAGGTGAGGTGATGCTGCAACAACAACAAACCTATTTTTGTGCTGGCTTCACTAGTTTATCGTTTGGTTAAAAACAATTGAAGCAACGTGGTAACGACCCCATTTTTGGCATGGTTACGCCCGTTTTAATTGTTTCGATAAAAACAGGTGAAGTGATGCGGTATCTTTTCGATAAAATTTCACTCTTTACAGAATTCGTAAACAGTGTGGCCAGCGCATTACAGTATTTAAAATCAAGTTCTCACAGTGTGAGGTGCATTAACAATACAAATTTCTCCCAGACAGATATGTCTGTGCGTAGAATTAATAACATGGCAACAAACGAAGGTCAGCAGACGCATTCCCTTGGCGCCCTTGCCCACCTGTTGCAAACCAGACCAGACTCCTTAGACGAAAATCTCAATATTGTTTAATAAAGCTTGTTAAATTTCGCTCCGGTTATGTTTTATTTAGCCTTACACATCGATTGTATTTTTTTTATATTTAACGATACCCGCCATAATAAAATATGCTGCATAACATTCAGGTCACTGCGGTTCCAGGTTTGAAAGATTCAGTTCATAAAAGTAAAATAAACTAAGAATTAGGCAGCCACGTAACTTTTGGGTACGGAATACCAAACTAAGAAATGGGGATCCGCTTAAAATTTGGGTACGGAATACTAAATATGTAGTGTTATTTGTGTATCCGGTGGTAAAAGGTATGTTACATTGTCAAATGTCAAAGTTCTTTTGACATTTGTTATTAGCTTTTTTTTCTCCGAATGATGACGCAAGGCGCAATATGATACTTGAACTCCGTATTAGTTTTTGACTGCCTGAACGAGTTTGTTGTTGGTTTGACTTTTGTTTGTTTTTCAATAATTTCTTGATAAAACAGGCTTGTATTTCGTAAATGGCAGTAGTAATCTGTGGTAACCACCAAGAGACTACTATTCTAGTCAAAGGCAACTAGGGAAAAGACTCACATGGTGCCGTAGCCTGCCTTCCAAACGATGGATCCCAAGATCGACGAGGAGCTATTTTTGGGTGATGAACATGCATTTTTTAATTGAGTCTTGGATGTTTGTGTTGTGTATCTGTGTTTTTCAATGCCATATGCGAGCTTGGTGGCCCAGGGGCACAGACGCCGACTTTCAATCTGAAGGTCGCTGGTTCAAACCCCAAAAGTGCACCAATGAGTTATTCACTTGAAAAATTTATGTGCACAATACCACGTTCTCGAAACGTTGAAGGAAAACATTTTGAGGAACCGGCATGTCGTAGAACCAAAAATTCGAAGACATGTGACCTCTATCCGGATTGGGGTCCCGTGGTAGACCAAAGCCCATTCACTCTCAATTATCGAGAGTAGGCCGGTGTCCCTGCAGTGGGAACATTAGAGGCTGGTACGGATGTGATACAGAGAATCCTTGTGCAGGGGTAATGAGCGTGAGCGTTCTTTATTTTATTGCGTACATTCTGGCGCCCTTTGCCACCTGTTGCAGAACAGACAGACGGCCCTTTAGGTCAAAGAGTAGACAAAATATAGAAGAGATCGTTTCCAATACAATAGTCAAAGTAAGAGTCAAAATCAAATAATCTTTATTTCCATTTTACAAATGATACATATACATTGATACCTACGAGATTATGCGTTCTTATTACTAAATTTTACGATTGTATATTGATGTATATTTTGTAATCTAAATCGTGAAGGAGTAACAAACATACAATACCGCCAGACTATCGCATTTATGGTAATAGTATGACGTCTCCCTTTCTCGCCACTACCGAGAACTGAATTGTGGAGAGGAAGTGAATAATTAAAATAACCCGATCAAGTTTGACACATCCGCAGTTTTATTAATAAAGTGACGTTTCCAAATACTTTTATTAATTCAACGGAACTCAATATTTCTGTTTTTTAATGATTGTATTTTTGTGATAATGATTTTGTGTAGATAACTATCTTTTAAGCTGTTACAAGCTTAAAAGATACTTATCTACACAAAATACTCAAAAACATATAAAACAAAAACTTGTTATACTCTGTGGATAAAATGCGTATGCAAGCGTAGACTACAGGTGCATGTCAAGGTCGCCAGACAGACAGGTCTCCTGTTTATTCTGTGGCACGTCTGACCTTCGGACAATTACCCTGTCTTCTGTCTACTGGGGATATATAAAGCCACATTAATGAACTAACAAATGACTGGAGATAGATTACCATAGCAAAAAATAAAAAAAATAATATTTCAGTGAGGCTTTTTTTTTAATCATTTATTTATTAAAAGGGTTTGTTCTGATAGAACATGCCACCCCTGAAAGTATACATATTATACTAAGAAATAACAAAAAAAATTATAATCTATTTAATTCACAATTCAAAATAAAAAATAAATAAACTAAATATGGGCTTTTGCGGCTTGATAAAATAGCCTGTACAGCTTCTCAGCGTCCTCTGATTGAGGGTAGCTTAAGTAGTGAGGCTTACTAACATAGCATAAGGAAAAGTTTTACTATCACGTTTATGGATTTATTTGAATATCTGAAATAAAAATTATTTTATTGTATTCTATAGCAACATTATTATTTTTTTAAAAAATATGTACGTTTGTAGGCTTTCTTCGAGAAAGTCACCCCTTTTAGTCTTATCTTAACTTATTACTTTAATCGAGCAATTCTTGTATATATATTTATTTATATCGCGTATCTCGGAAACAGCTCCAATGATTTGGATGAAATTTTGTATTTAGATAGGGTTTTACTGTATACGTTTACATGTATAATTGTATTTGTCGAAAAAACGCAATTTTTTTTACAAAAATAGTTTGTTTTTGTAAAAAATTCCGTTTTTTACAAAAAAAACAAGCTCGTTTGGCCAGGCACCTACACATTTTAATCATGAGTCTTATCAGGACCCTTCGCTTCAGACAGGATTAATTTCTGAAACTCTATAGACACAGAAATCCATTGACGCAGACCGATTTGTCGCATTTGTTATTGGCGTAATGGATCCTCTTGGATTTTGCTATAAGTAAGTCATCCCTACGAATACAATAAAAATATTTCTTAAAAGTAATACAACAAAATTAAAATAAGTGCTAGATAATTTTCCGTCACAGTATTTTACGCACAATTCATTTTTTATAGCTCATCAGAAAAAAAATTGCCTTTGGGTAGCCTAGAAACTATTTTGTCATTCAGGCTTGTATTACATAGTTATTATTGACGGCTCCGTAGCTTAGTTGATAGTAGCTCTGCTTTTGAAGCGTGGCCCGAGTTCGATTCCCGACCGTGACAGTTTGTGTGGTGAGCATAAAGTTTGTTCTCGGGTCTTAGGTGTTTGCCTTTTTTTGTGTTTGTCCATGCCAGCCAGTCACACAGGAAATCCTAGTACAGAGGTATGAGTGTGTAAATCAACGTTACTTTCTGTTATTCTTATGATGAAAGGCACTGTCGATGAGATTAAAACGAACATGAAAGTTTTGAAAGCCCCAGACAACTAATGTTTACTGTATGTCTGTTGGAAACTTTTTTATGACGAAAGTAAACAATTTGCGTAGTACACTCTCACGATCAGCAAATAATGTCTCACAATGTTACAAACAAAGCAATCGACGCGCGGTCCCAAGCGCCTTCGATACACAGTGGTTGAACTTTAAATACTTAATTGTAAGGCTCGAATTGGAACCACGTTTCATCAACCCACTAAAGCCTTTTTTTTTTTTTTTTGACGAAGGGGAATCTGCAACAGATACATCGGTTGCCCTGGGGGGGGACAACCGAGTTATGTGGGACTTTTACCCTAACTAAACCCCTCCGGTGGCCGACCTCTGCGCATTCGAGGGTCTCTGGGCTCTCCAAAAGGAACTTCACCAGTGAACCCACTCAAGCCTGCTTATTTGTTATAGTATGCCAATATCAGTCTTATTAAGCTAAACTTATTTATTTTTTCTTTATACGCATCGCCATTTGCCCTAAACTAAGCATAGCTTGTACTATGGGAACTAGATAACTGATAGAACAATTATTATATATAGTATTTTTTTTTGTAAATATATATAATATAATCGTTTCGCTCTACAGATATACAATAATATTATTTAATTCTACAATAACATTGAATTTGATATATTCGTTCCAAAACTGAGCCATTTCATTACAACTGTTAAGACCATCCATCATCTATTTCAATAATGCTAATATTGTCAGGCACTCTAATGTTCAGGAGTGGCTCACATTATTAGCATATAATTATAACACTCACATTTTTTTCAATCTAAAGTTAATATACTACTCTGTCAAGAAAGTAACGGGAAAAGATCAATAATACACAAAATGTTTGTTATTCATCCAAATTTATTTTATCACCTTCAAAGTATGCTCCTTCGGAAACGATACACTTACGCCAACGAATAATTCAATCACCAAAAAAATTTTTAAACGCTGTTTCCGGAATTTAGTTCAGTTCTCGCCGCGAATTCTCCTTTATGTCTTCTACCGATTGAAAACGGGTGCCACGAAGTGGTAATTTGAGTTTAGGAAAAAGAAAGAAGTCGGCTGGAGCCATATCTGGTGAATATGGTGGTTGCTCGATAGTATTTGTTGAGTGTTTGGTCAAAAATTCGTTCACAATGATGGCCTTGTGCGAAGGCGCATTATCGTGGTGCAAAATCCAAGAATTTTCTTTCCACAAAACTGGCCTGTTTCGTCGAATTTGCTCTCTTAAATGCCGCATAACGCTCAAATAATATTTTATATTTACCGTTTGACCTTCCGGCAAGAATTCTGAGTGCACAACACCGTGATAGTCAAAGAAAACAGTCAACATGACTTTGACTTTTGATCGATTTTGGCGTGATTTTTTCGGTTTCGGATCAGTTGTAAGGCGCCACTCCGAAGCTTGTTGACTAGTTTGCATGTCAAACTTGTAAACCCACGTCTCGTCACCAGTAACAATGCGTTTCATGAATGTTGGGTCGGAATTGACTCGTTCTAGCATGTCCTCAGCGACTCTCATGCGATTGAGTTTTTGGAGAAAATTCAGGTCTTTTGGGACTAGCCGAGCGGTAACATGTTTCATACCCAAATGATTAGTTAAAATGGTACGGATCGACTCGTGAGATACAGTAAGTTCGGCGGCTATCTCTCTCAAAGTTGAATTAGGATTTTCAGTCACTATTTCCTTCACTTTTGCAATGTTAAGTTCAGTTGCAGACGTTGATGGCCTACCAGAGCGAGGCAAATCTTCCATCACATCTCGACCGCTTTTGAACGATTTGTACAACTCATAAGCACGTCTTTTTCATAAAATCGATTCACCGTAAGCCTTCTGTAACATTTTCAGTGACTCCGAACACGAAATTCCATTGGCGATGCAAAATTTAAGACAAACTCTTTGTTCGATGTTTTTGTCCATAATGAAATTCGCTATACACACTAGATATGATATAACTAAAAACAGCACTGTGTTTAATATAAATAACAGATGCAACTGAAACTCCGCGCCAAAATGGAAAACAGTTGTGCTAATCTAACAACAACAAAAAAAACAAAAATTTGGATTTGGAACTATAAAAAAATCATACATTCCCGATACTTTTCTGACTGAATGTATATTATAAATTAAAACTTATTTAAAAAGAAAATAAGTTTATTTAAAAGTTAAGTATTCCGAACATATTTTATGGTAGGTACTATAGTTATGTAGATAGTCTGCTCATATGTTATGCTTAGTGCATACATACGTTGATGTCGCAATCAAGTGCAGGAATACGATCTTTAATAACCTATATTTTTAGTGATCGTGACGTGTTTTATACGTATTCAGTAAATAAATACATATTACTTCAAACGAGCAATTTTTGTATATTTATTGATATATTTATTTCGCGTATCTCGGAAACGGCTCTAACATTTCAGATACAATTTTACTGAGCTGTGAGGCCAGTCTATAAAGATATTAAGAAACAAAAGTCTACAGTATATTAAGAGACAAATAAGCGTTTTAGGTTTAGATATATTTCCAGTTAGATTTTGGGTACGGACTCCTAAAAATAAAATAATAATGTCTGGGTATGCGTCTGGGTAATCTTTTGGCCGATTTATCTCTAGGGAGGCAGTTTTATAATATTCTAAAACATCCCCATTTAACAACGGATGGGGTAGCGGAAGTGGCGCAGACGGCGTCCGGTGGCGCATAGTTAAATAGCAGGCGAGGTCGTACTAACCTTTCACTGGGAAATACCTACGTCTGGTGAGGGTCTGTCTCTGTCTATCTTTCGAGAACAGAAAGGGATAGAGCAACGTGCCTAGACGTCTTTGAGTGAGCGGTGTGCGAACTATTTGCCCTAAGTATTCAATATTATTTATAACCGTTATTATGTATCTACGTACAGCTTACGGCCTAAAAGTGAATTTATTTTAAAAGTGATAATCCAACATTCTTATGTTCGTAGGCCTTTAGATACTAGTATAGTATTATTGTATCTGTGCCTTAGACTCCCTATACGAGTCCCACGGGTGGTGCGAAAGTAGCAAAGTAGCAGTAAAACTTGTGCCAAGTTCGCCCGGGGAAGAACCACTAGTAATACACCACTAAACAGTGATGCTGTCTCGTAGTCCAATTTCTGTGTTCCGGTGGGAACTTGTGCCAAGTTCGCCCGGGGAAGAACCACTAGTAATACACCACTAAACAGTGATGCTGTCTCGTAATGGAATTTCTGTTTCCGGTGGGAGTGTGAATGTCGGTGTAATTACAGGTGATATCAACACGACGTGACTTGGTTGTTCTCATACTTCGGTAGGGAAGAACTAGTACTGCTGTATTGTTGTTATTCATGTGACAGTAACCACTTATCATCAGATTGGCTATCAAAACGTCTAGTAACTTTAGTCTTATATAAATGGTTCCCACCGGAATGCAGCGGAGTGAGCCTCTGCTTGGCAGTGGATTACCAGATGTGAACTCCTCCGGACGTAGCTGGTTCAAGGTCTACTGCTTGTGGTAAGGGAAGTCAGGAGACATGGCTGGAAATTCACATGATTTTATCACTGTTTTGATCAATTCTTTTAACCTACTAAATCAAATGTGGGCCGATAACCGCTAAGCGAATACCCATTATTTTGATTTTTATCTACATTGATAGATTAATTTATTACTTTTCGTCAGTAAATTAACTACCGTCTGCAAACTCTTGATTATATACGCAAAAAACCCTCGCCAACATGTTACATCTTGAGCGCGTAATAAAAACTCCCAAAATTGATGTACATAAAAACAATTCGTCTTATTTCTTTATGTCCCCAATAAAATGGACACTGATGAATTTTGGATCAAATCCGTACTGTCAAGTTCATAAACAACTGAAGTTTTATTACAATAGTTTTCCAAGACGCATACAAATGTTGCAATGTTTAAATGTACTGCTAAAAGTAATAGTAGTATATTTAAACAATGTAACATTGTGCATATTAGTAAATAAAAGAAGTTTCTACTCTGTTCGTGACACATTTTCTTTTTTAATTATATTTTTGAGTACTTCTTTTGAGAATAATTTGCCATTATTAAGCTATTTTTTTTTTTACAAGGGGAATGCCCACGCATACGCCTTCCGCACTCGGGATTGCGGAAGGGTTATGTCGGACTCGAACCGACTAAACCCCTTGGTGTTCCTTCTCACACCGAAGTGCTAGAGGCTGCGGGCACGAACATTCTTCCGTGGCGCCATTATTAAGCCTGGATCAACTGAATGTGAGTAAAAATAATACGTTACACAGTATGATACCTTATTCGGATATTATTATTTAATATGAATATGTGTTGGAGCTAATTACTAAAAATCACGAATAAATTCCTGAAAACTACATTGGTTCGGGATCATCTAGATAATTTTGTAAAGCCTGATTATATTTATCTCACTAGAAGTGAATCAGCAAGCTGAAGCAGTCATATTCTAAGACTAAAGAAATGATTGACATGGGCACTATTCGACATAAGGGAGCCAAATTCATTCAGACACCTATAGTTGTCACGGGATCATTTGTATCGATAAAAATTCCTAAGCATAACGCAATGAAATAGAAATAACTCAACGGCTAATGGGTCATGACTGGCCGAACGAATTTTACTGACTGATAATCGATAACATTTAATCACCAGATGCTCCGTGGCCCAAGGTATCGTGCCTGAAGACATGCACGGCGCAGGAGGGCCGTGTTGGTAACATTGCTGTTGTTGACAGCATTGTTTGCATGCGAACTCCGTGAAGGATGTTTTTTGACAGTTGACAGAAAGAAAAAAGAAGAAGCAAAAAGACGGTTTGTGAAGAGCGTCGATCATCATCATCGAAGAGCTTCGCCACAAAGAAAACTGTTTTTTTTTACCTTTTTCCAGGATTCGAGAGGTCCTAAACTAATTTACTCTAACATTAATACGCTTGTTAACACATACACATATGTACAATATTAGATTAAATGTACCCGAAGTTTGAAACAATAATGTTTTGAGTTTGTACGAAGTAACTTGTAACTTTTTCTCCGACCTTTAAGGAGGATGGGTATATGTCTTCGGGTCCTAGCGTGATGCAGGCACAGCGTTTGACTGTACCTACATTTACGAAAAAGCAAGGTCTGCGAGACAAAAAAGACCAAGTCAACGAAATTATCGTCCAAATTACTGACAAAATTGTGTGTAAACACCGGACGATGTTTGGTTGAGGAGCGGTCTTAGGGCAGGGTTACGGGGGCAGTTACTTAAGTTATCCTGAATTCATTTGTACATTTAAAAAATTCTACGAAACAAACAATTCGTAGTTACGACTGCGACGGACTATCCATTGTCGGTACGATATCATAACACGGCAAGATCTAGTCGCTTTCTCTATTTTATATGATTACTCATATGAAATAGCGAGAATCCTTAAGTAGCCAATCCTTGTGTCGGAGTTTCAAAGTTACTAAAACGCCTAGTATGGCAACTAGTATCGCCAGAATCGATATTTTAACATGCTCTCTGAAGCATGCAAGGACAGATCATAGATTATTTTGTAAATATTCTTAATATTAAATACTTATTAATTGCTGAAAATGATTATTATTATTATATAAATATTATGGATATACTCACTGACAATATTAATACATAATTTTTTCTAAATTTAATTGAGCATATTGTCGTCAGATTACTTACATTTGGTTTTGAATTATCACAATGTTGATGGCACAGTTTGCGATGCCGTATTATTATGGTTACACTAATTTGTTACACAATATTATTAACAATATCAGTGACTATTAATTTACGATATTATTTATAAAAAAGTTAGCCGTCACGGGACATCTGTCTGATGTGAAACATGACGGCACGAGAGAGCGTCACGTCACACGAGTCTGTATTACTGCCAAGATGTGTCACATCAGTAAAATATAAAGAAACTGGGACCTCCATCAGCCCCGCTTCTGACAACCTGATTCCCTCACTGACTGACCCATGTTTGTTATTTGTGGCTTGTCTAGACGTGATGACATAACGATAGCGCTTAAAACGTTGCAAGTGTGCTCGGTCACTGAGGCATCACACTTTGCAAACTAGAGAAGAGTTCAGTGTAAGTTTCTTGTCTTTGCCCGAGAGCCATTATAAAGCTAAGTCTAGCGTTTCACTACAACCACAGCGCGCTATACTGTGTTGTCTTCGTACTTAATTACTACACTGATTAATTACAGATACTTACGTGTTATAATGGAAAGATATGTGTTTTTGTTACGGGCCCATCCAATACCCTATCTGATTTTATGTGGTTGCTGCTGCCTATAAACAATAGCAAAATGACTCAGATCATCCCCTAGCCAAAGTATGAGAGGATCTAAGTAGAATCCCGTTGCGCCTACCACTTTAAGACAGGGTTATATCGACCCATGGCACTGCAATGGCCTCTCTCCCTTTCTTCCACAACTCTTTATCATCCGATGCAGTGGGCCAGCCAGGCAGATATGTATTTGATTCGTCATTCCATCTCCGTCGCGGTCTGCCGCGTCACCGTCTTCCATTGCGAACACAAACCCCCACTAATAATAAGAATAAAAGAACCTTCGCCTAACTCCCTCCCTGAATACCCACGTTTGTCATGTGCCTTGTCTAGACACGATGACATAATGATGACGCGCTGATTGCTGCAAGTTCTCGCGGTCATCTGTGCTTGCCCGCTACCGATGAGACATCATGAATATGCTTTATATATACGAATCCCCTAATAGGCAAATTTTAAATATTGATTGACGGTAAGCGCGTCAACTAAAAATAGATGGATCAATTATGTGTGTAACTATCCATTACTATCCAATAAATATTATGATTATTCATGGAACCTGAACATGAAAATCGCTGAAAAGTTTTGTTAACAATATTGCTACTTAATCTTAATTATGGACCTCTTGTCCAAAACATAAATGCGGTTTGGCTGACCCAAGTGTCGGATCTATCAAAGTTATACCAAGTATGATAACTCAGTATGTATGTCCGTCTGTTTATATGTTTCAACGGCCCCTTAGCTAAGTATTATTTAAGGAATTTTGATGCAGCATAAAACTGTAGTCTAAGCTGTAAACTTAAAAAAATCGTATAATAAGAAGAGACCATTGTTTGCTAGTGACCATGTGTCCATGTATTAATACGTAGCTGGTAAAGTTACCGCTGAAACACATTGTTTCTGCGGAATTCATTATCAAAAATAACATGAATATTCATTGAATACTTTTAAAATAAAGTGACATTGCAGCAAAACAAAACGTAAAGAAACAAATAAATAACTGATTTCAATCATAGCTCAAAGTGACCTACAAAATGGCAATTTCTTAAATAGTTAGAACTTCTATTAAATGATTTGTGCAATCCACAATTTATTTATTATCACTACAATCTAGGTGAAACGCCAGAACATTGGAACAGAATGCTACTGCCTTCTCATTATTCTTACTATTAAAGTTTGAAGGAATTTTAATACCTTCGATGATTTTTATTCGAGCTCAAGTTAAGAATTTATAAATTGTAAGATTAGAGGTAAGACTTAAAATTAAATCAATTAAAAAAGTATCTAGTCCGTGAAAACGGCACCGACTTCCACCTACCAAGAACAGTCTTCAACACACCCGCATTCATTAAAAAAGGCTTTGAAATCGGAATACGTTTTGGAGCAATGAAATCACAAAGAAATCGATCGTACAAAACCACAGACAGACCTAGATCCAGCCGTCATAGATACTCGAGGATTTAAAACAACCGCTACGTTTGCTAAGCCTACTTTGGAGAATGTTGACATTGTTACATTAACCAGCCGTAGCCGTTCCAGTAATTAGCCCTTGTCAACGGAAATCACTAGTACCTAGACGCCAGACTGATTTAATAGGTCGCGCGTGCCTCAACCGGTCTTTAAATCATAAGAGCGATAACAATCGCTGTATCTGTTTAATTGGATAACCTGGTTGCCGATAAGAGACCAGATCAGGACGCTGATGTTTCTGCATTATAAATCTGGCCGTTATCATCGGTTGTCCTGGTTCATCTGCGGTGACTGGTAAATGTTTAGAGATTTATATTGCTAGACACCTCTTCAAATGAGTGAGCCGAAGAACCGAAAACTGGGCTCACTGTTCGATTATGTTCTCCCTACAACCGTTTTTAACCGACTTCAAAAAAGGAGGAGATTCTCAATTCACTCTTATATTTTGTTTAAGTTTTATTTCGAAAATTGTAGATTGATTTGGATGTTTGTCTTTTAATGATAGGGTGCCTCAAAGGTGGTCTCAGAAATTTCCTGAGGAAATGATGAAGGACTAATCTACTACTACTACTAAAAATAGAATTACTGAAGAGTCTGGTTGTCATCTCAAGGTGTCAGTTATAAGGAAAAACTTAGACAACTTTAATTTTAAAAAAAGAAAGGACTAGGATTCCACGCAAAAAAGTTGTTAAATTCCAGTTGTTAATATAAGATTTGGAACTTACACTGAGTTGCATTCATCCTGCTGCGTCCATCACCCGAGACGGGGATGATACGTCTGATGCGCATGTGATTGTTGTTTGTTTGTTACTCCTTCCCGCCTTAACTTCCAAACGGATTTGGATGAAAATTGTTATGAAGGTAGCTCGTTACGCTGGATTAACTTATAGTCTAATTTTGTAGTATTTTTTACTGACTTGCAAAAAAACAATTTCTTTCAGTATCTTCCCATCGTCTCATGTTGACTTTTTACTGTGGGTACCACCGCAGCTACTCAATAACAGAACATGCGATTTCTTTCATATTCACAGCTCAGTGCGGAAAAGAGGGACAATACCGAAACGATCCACGAGGAAGCAAGTACAAAACAATCCAAGAACCAAGAAATCTCATACATAAACAAGGGATCTAAGTACAAAATGTACTGTTATATTTGGCACAGAGCAGTGCTTGGAGCTTCATATTATATAAATGGAGTGAAAACATTTCTCATAACGTCAGGAGTTGCTAATCTGGTAATCCATCACTGGGTTTACCGTGCTAAACCAAAACATGGTTTAAGAGCTATTTCAAGTTTGAACTAGCTCGCCAGTAGACAGAAATTTGATGAACTTTCATGAATGCAAAATAGCATTTAACACGCACAATAATATTACCATATTTCATGCAATATTTGATGCATCCTAAAAGGTTAGGCACTGTCTTTGAAGCTAGCGGTCCCCGGCTCGATTCCCGGTCGAGGCACACCTTGTGTGATGAACGTAAAGTTTCATTGTTTGCCTTGTGTGACTGTGATTGTCCATGCCACTTGCGACACAGGAAATCCTAGTGTTATGTCCTGCACCAATTACTGCATGGTGGCAGAAGGAAATGGGTTGAAGTCCCTTTCAGGTACCTACATGGCTGGCATGACTGTGTAGCTTGCATATCACACTTTTAAAGGCGAAAATTGATATGTATGTGTGTGTGTATGTTTGTTACTCCTTCACGCTCAAACGGCTCAACATTTGGATGAAACTTGGTACGAGGATAGTTTATATCCCGGATTAAAACATAGGCTACTTTTGATCCCGGAAAACCGCGAGTAACACCGCGGGACCCACCTAGTATTATTTATATAAGTTTATAAAACATACATTTATAATCGCTCTACGTTTGGTGTATATTGAACTGTTTGTTATGTTATTACTTGTATCGTATTGCAAACAAATGTCATTTTATTATATTCTAATCTATTCTTTGGACAATTTGTAAACATTGTGTATATTTCACGTAGTCGCGTGAATAAACAAATTAACGGTACTATTCTGGTATTGTCGTAAATACTATATTCAGAAATAGCAGTCGCCGCGAGGTAAACAAGTGGACCAACACAATACTATATTAAGCAGTAAATACACTATTACACCCTCAACAAACATGAACTTTACCAACCAAAAAAAAGAACAAGTGGTCGTATTTATTGTTTTTCTTGTAAACTACTTTTTTGAAAAAAAAACCATAATAATAGAACTCTGAAATAACAAAAATTGATGCCCTATTTTTGAGTCTTTTTTGAATTCTACAGTCTACAGTCATTGGATTATTTTTGGTAAAGATACATTTTAATGTTTAAAAGATAATTACTTTGTCGCTCGACCCACTCTGCCAAACTTAATTTACCCTATTTATATTCTTCAGCATACTTTATTTCTTCTTTCAGCATACTTAATGATAAACATAATTAAGTATTTAACTTATAAACAAAGTTTAGTATTTCCATAATAAAATTTTTCTTAAGCACTATGTGATAATGCATATTTTTATTTCTTCCTCTAAACCCAGAATGAAGTTATAAGAATAGTTTCAAAAAAGGATATATATTCTGTGGCGATTCATAGAAAATATCAGTAAGAATATCTTCATAGTACCTGTGCTACTTCCACAACTATACCGTGGCAGACTTGGTCCAAGCAATGTATAGTTGCCGATTCGACCAAATTCTTGGCATTTGGCCGTGCGCATATTTGTAAAGCCTAAGGTGGTATAAGTGGTCCTGTCTTAGGAATTTGTTAATGGTCACCGTCCAGTTTAGTGGTGAACGTTGGAGCCGACCTCAGGTAGGGGGATAATGTTGATTTTCTTACCCAAATGACACTTATTGACTACTGACTGCTATTCCGGAATAAATTTCGTGTGACTCAGGAATGTCCGATAATTAGTCGCATTTCTAGCTGTTTCCATTCGTGTTTAATAACGGTCTCGCAGAAAGAGATCACCGCCCTCCACGCCCTCTCATCTTCCAGCATATCCTCGACTTCACATAGAAGAGAGAGGTCTTACCCGATCCGGCTGTTAAAAGTCTACCTATGTAGAGTATGAGTGAGAAACCCCAAGTCGCATCTCCGCTGCGAATACGAATTTGATTTCACCGGCACCCACACTTCCACAGCTTGGAGGCAGAATACCTAGTGTGGAGGCAGTACTTCACCGGGCGAACTTTGCACAAGTTCTACTGCTTCTTTTTGTTGTGTCATTATTCGAGTACATGGCTTGTAACACAGGAGATCCTAGTACTGGGATATTATTGCAAGCGGCTTTGTTGCGTTTAGCGTTTGCAAGGAAAATAAACATTGGATATTTGTAATCATACTCAAGAATACATAATCAAGCCGGATATTGTAGTCAGGAAGTTTGGTGGGAAAACGCGGCCGGCAGCCAGATATAAATCAGCTTTGCCAGTGACGCAGGAGTCACGTTACTGGATGCACTGCCAACTGACTGATGATACACCTCCGATGGTGCACACGGCTAGAAATCATACACGTTTTGTTCTAAAATTATGTTGCACTGCTTTAATGCGTATGAACAGAACAAGTGAGGAAATTCGTTTTAAACAGCGACGGCTCCGAGGCTTCGAAGTAGGAGCCCTGCCTTCAAAGCGAGGTGTTCCGGGTTCGATTCTCGGCCGGGACACACTTTGTGCAGTGAGCATAAAATTTATTCTCGGGCTCGGTGTTTGTCTTGTGTTTTCGATTGGAGGACAAAAAATCTATCGTCTTAGGTCTCATCGTTGACTTAGGTATACAACCTAAATCTAACCTAATACACCCTAATAAATAAAGACATTTTGTTTTGATACAGAGTCTGTATTATATTAAAGCAGCTGTTTTTCAGAGCTTCCACTAACTTGACCACCTTTGAAGTCAGGAATAGGACCTATTGCGGAACCTGATTAATTCCAACCTTTGCAAGAATTTACTTGAATTCGCTTCAATTCAAGGTGGTCCTTTATTAGAATTTCCTTCGGTGCTGTGAATGCACAATTAAAAGGTGCGCCCACACCGACCTACGCGCGTCGTTCAAACAAATCAGCCGACCCGCCGACTTGATTGTAATTGATTACCCTAAATGTTTGTCAATCAGTAATGTTGTTTACTCACTGCTACAAACCACAAGAAAACTGCGAACTACGAAGAAGAAAACGAGAAACTGGAAACTTTAATCAAAGCTACTTTAATCAAGGTACGTGCCATTGTTTTTGAATAAAAATGCCTCTTAGAAAAAGGTTTTTTTTTTACTTGCATTAGTAACGGATAAGTGGTTCATTTTAGTAGTGTGATTACCCAATTTATATGTGCCATATAATTTGGTTAATCTCACTAATATTATAAAGGAGACAGTATGTATGTGTGTATGTTTGTTACTCCTCAACGGCTCAAAGGATTTGGATGAAATTATATTATATGTGTATAAACTATCCTGGATTAAGACATAAGCTACTTTGATCTCGGAAATCACGAGTAACACAGCGGGGCGCAGCTAGTTGTAAACTAAAATAAAAACACACACAGTTACCTACAGTTTTTAAGACATCACGGCTCAATTGATATTGGCTTTGACTTCTACGTTGTAGGCTGTGGATTCAATTCCCAACCAGGATAGTTATTGTTGCGACGAAAATAGAAATTTGTTGTGTCTGGGTGAACGTACCTATTTACAAAAAAAAAGTACTATGTATGTATTGTATCTGTAATCTGGTTCCTATAGTACCAGCTATGCTTAGTTTGGGGTTAGATGGTGATGTGTGAAGTGTGCATGAATGTTAATTTATTTATAATCGGAATCGTATCATGGCCAAGTTATCTCAGTGTGAGGAAGGAACTGTTGATGAATCTTGATGATATCCAACCAGATCGATGTAATCGCGAGCCGTCCACCCACGCAGATGCGGAGCTACATCTCTGTCACATCCGCGATTTCCTTGAACTCGTGAGAAACATTCATAAAAGTTATTTCCTCGAATTCATACGGAAAGTTTTCCGTTGACGGCATAGTTGAGTGAGTCAGAAATAGTTATGGACATAGTTTGGGATTTCTGTTCTAATTTATACGTTATTAGAAGTTCCGCGCGGTGTTACCCGCGATTAAAAAGTCAACATGAGACGGTGGATAAAAACTGACAGAAGTTCTGTTTATTGTTATTAAGATTAAGATTAATGACATAAATATATTTGCATAACGTATTATCCCCATGGCTGCTGGGAATTTTTTCCTCAATAGCCACCAGTGGTGGCGGAGATGGTGGTGGCAACTGAGACCGTAAATATCCAATAGTTACAAAAATAAATGAATATTTGCTGCGTATACGATACCAAAACCACTTGTTATAAAAAAATTATAACTGTAATCAGAACATTATTTTTTTTTGTACACAAAACAAATCCAATTTAAACCGTAGCGTTATACATTGGCTGGGTTTACGTTTAATGAAAGTTTCAAACTTATGATGACAGCAGTATGTCAAGAACCCGTAATCTCTCTGTAGCAACACCGAATCGTTTGGCGGCACGGCTTTGTTGGGTGGATATTGACAAACCGCAGCCGAAACCTCAGACCTTCTCTATTAACACCACCCAGGGGGGCACGTGTAGGGATAACTCAAAGGGTTACCTACAAACTCAACTAGCGTAGATATTTTCCCTTATTCCAGTATTTTTTTTAGTAAGAGCAAGTGATCCATATTTGTTTCAAGCAATCCATCAAACTACAAAAAAACTGTCGGTGAACTGGAAATATTTTGTACCAAATTACGGGTTTTTCGTGAATGTTCATGGAATACCATTAAAACACTATTTCAATTTACACAAATCGTTATCTCAGAATTTACTTATCAATCGAATAAATAATATTAATGTCAAAATCTAGACCATTATTTATTGTCTAATAATAATAGGTAATAGGATAGACGTCTATTTAGATCTGTTTATGTTTATTTTATTCATACAAATCATTAGTTATGCTAGCCATTACTTTAGTGATTTTGAAGCTGTTTAGCTTATTTTCTATTAGAAAATGAAGTCGTTTATCAACAAAGTCATACTCAATAATCTTCATTTTAGTTGAACATCTGAATAATTCTTTTCTAAAATAAGTAATATGTTTGAGCTGTTATTTAGTAATATTTAGTAATAAGTTTAGCAATTGTTCAAACCGTATCCGATCCTCCAAAGAGTAGGCCAAGCCAGAAACCTCTAATGGATTCAAAACATTAAAATACGGAACTAAAACACACAATGACTGTTGATTATTATGCATATACGGTGCATATCATAATAAGTGTAGTCTCATGAAACAAATTATCCTTTGGAGGACATTTTTATAATGTGGCTAAAGTCTCATCTCAAATTATAAAGTGATAATCTAATGTTTCTTTTCATAAATATCAATCTTTTATTTTTAAAATGTACTTTTTATATGAAACGGCATTACCTAATGAATGCGTTGCACAGCAGTAAATTATTGATTCCCACTTTTGTTTTCTACCCTCATTTATTATTTTGGTTCTTAAAGTTAAAATTGTTATGGATAGATATTTTCTAAAAAGTGATAATACATATGTTTAGATGCTTTAAACATTGAAATATAAACCAAACTAAGTCATTATGTCTTATAGTCATAAATTAAATTTAATGACAAGGTAAGCACAATTTTCAGTGATCAAAATTCTTGCAAAAGCATGCCAGGAGCAAGATGGCTTTGATACGAAGTGGACAAGAATCAAACTACCTAATAACTGACAGAGTTGGCAGAGGAATTATCTTATATTCATGTTCTTTCCGTTGGTCACCAACCCTGTAATCAAGGAGTATTTTTTCGATCATTACCTGTAATTGTCTTCTGTCCATTTTGAAACTCATTAGCCCGATAAATGACTCCAGAATTTTTGTAACTCTCCGTAATGTCCTCCTTTAAATCAACAAATCTTCTCAAAACAAAAAGCAACTCTGTCGGTAGAAACTTAAAGTTTTGGATTAATTATATAATATTATTTTTATTAGGTTGTAGCATGCCTTCGAATCTAAAGGTTCCAAGTTCATCAGCTTGGGGTTTGTTCCAGTAGGATGGAGGCGTTGTGTATCACCTGCGACCAATTATTGTATTTATTATATTGTACTATGGAAATCTTTAAAAGTAAATAACAAATAGATATTGTGTAATGGTAATCACTGATAGAATATATTACTTACAAGCTTAATACACAATACATATTGATACCCAAACGCAGGAAAAACATCTGTTCGTTAGCCAAATGATTTTGCAGCTTTTCTCGCTACAAAGGCTAGAAATCATTTGTTCCAGCTTGAGCTTCCAGGTTCAAATACAAGTTGGGCAAACTTAACAAAAAAATTGCTCTCTGAATAATGTTTGAATTTACTATGTTTCATATAGGTGAACCCTGTGAGAAACTGGTAATACTCAAACACACAAGAAAGATTTTTTTGTCCTGTGTAAGAGTTTGTAGAATAGGTTACTCATATATATACGAGTATATCCTTCATCGTAAACCGCATCGGAGCGCGCGTAAGACATATGAGATTGAATATGTCTTGAATGAATGGTAAGACGAATGGATTAAAAAAAAAGACAGCGACTATAGAAAAAAAAAATATTAGAAAAAAATAAGCAAATAATTGGTTTACTGGCATTTGAACCGCTTCCATGCTTCGGAGGGCACGTTAAGATATCCTAGTCGGGATCGACATCTTAACGTGCTACTTGTCATTGAGCCATGTCGGAGGCTTTTGAGCTTGGAAACTTCGACACCAGAATTGTCCACTTACTCACACGAAAGAAGAAGGTCACTTAATTTCACAGGCTCTTTGGCACGTGCTAGCTGTGAGATTCTATTTATAAGCCTGAATATATTAATAGATTATAATAATCGGTCAAAGATCCAGAGACTGGATGTTTAATCTTTAGCCTAACTAGTTTTATAATGGTATTTCCAAAATCAAAAGTAGCTAAATCTCTTAGTTTTTTGTATTGTCGTTTGCTTGTAACATAGCAAACAAATTTAGTATTGAGTTCATGATTCGTTTCGAAAAAAATAAGCGAAGGCCAATCTCCCAAAGTACCTCAATATGAAAAGGAAAATCGAATTACCCAATTACAACACATGCCTCTCCCCACTCTTCCGCCGTTAGAAGTGAATTTATTCTTTAAATTTTACAGGAGCATTCTGATTTTTTTTTACTTACACTAAAAAAATATTAGCATAGGTTCAATATTAGCGAACTTATGAAGTAATGAACATACAAAAAAATATCCAACTAATTTTTCTAGAGGCTTACAAACTTACAATGGATCTGATGAAATCATTCGTCGAGCAGCTACAGGAGTGAAGCTCATCACATGTCATGTATATGTCCCCAAAGAACGCGGCTACTCTGGCTTTGGAAAAAAACGGCTCACGAATTGTTTATTTTTTTATGTAAAATTGTTAAAAAAAACCTCTCTGTTACTATACCCTACACATATGCCCTTGAAAAGATTTCAACGCGAGTTCACTGATCCTTGTAAGTACTTATCTATTATTATCTAACAATGTGTTTATATAATTTGGCTTCTTGTGCGGAGGTAGGTACTTGCTATATTTCTTGAGGTGAAGTGATGAACATATATCTCTGTCCAATCCGAGAACGATCCTTGGGGTCTGGTAGAATGTTACGCACTACGACAGCAAACTGTGTTCACCCCAAATCATTGTTCATAAAATGTCACTTTTATTTTTTTATGTATAATATTATATATACCTTTTTTTTTAATGCTTTATTTGTTATTTTATCGCACTTTAATATTATGTCTGTATTTGTAAGTCCAAGTTTGTTTCATTTTTATTATTCAATTCAAATGTTCATTAATGTTCATTGTTAGTTATTAAGTATGTTTGTAAGCAGAAATCTAATTCAATGTGGTCTTTGCCAGTAGTTGTAGTGACTTGGCTAGCTTTTTAGAATATTGTGAGTATTGCTATTAGTCTTATATTGTAATTAGTGGTCTCCGTGGCTTAGTTCGTAGCTACTCTGCTTTTAAAGCGAGGAGCTCCAGACTCGATTCGCAGCCGGGGCAAACTGCGTAAAGAGTTCCTCGGATCTTGGATTTTTGTTGTTTCCGTGTCCATGCCATGCCACCAACATCACGGGGAATCCAAGTGCAGAGGTATAAGAGTGTAAAAGTTATTATTATTTTAATGTATTGGTGTATTCTATGTTGACGTTATATAAATAAGGTATAGGCCGTATGTTTAAGTGTTCAAAGAAAGTCTTCGGCTGGGCGTATGAACAAGCAAGGCGGAAGGCATGTCGTCGACCGCTGCAGTTGCAGCAACCGACCGCGCCAGCGGCTCACGGCTCAGTACGCGTCGGCACTCCGCGAGGGCAGCACGCTCGGTCGGTCGCGTCGGATGGTAGGCGCGAGACGTGCGAGTGCAGGTTAGGGTTACCAAATTAAACATCCTGATAATTTGCCTGAAGTTCCGAAAAAGCCCTTATGACCATTAATTATAAATAGAAAAGGATACGATTTTTTTTAAATACTGGTAATTAGCAAATTTTATACATGAAAATCAATGTTTACGTTTTACGTTAACTCTGTTTAAATCTTGAAAAGTTAGCGGAGAGTTTGGGCTGGAAAGTTTTCCGCGGGTTTCTCTGTGCCATTTTTATAATTCAAAGCAGTGCACAGATTAGGAAAAATATCTTTCATAAACAAAATAACTTATGATAACTGAAGTGACGTCAAACGCAGCGGAATACCATGAAGAATTGTATGACTCAAAATAGTTTAAATTTGTTTCTCTGAAAATGTTGTATGCTGGATTTCTACATTGCCTGAAGCTTGTACTTAGTCAAAACTCTTAACTTTATAAATATTTCAATACAATTACGATTATTTAAAGGTACTGAGATAGCAACAAAAACTGAAATGTATTTAAATAAGTTTAAATAAGTTTAACATAAGTTTTCTCAAACCCTGTGTGTACACAAATGTATACAAAGGGGAAATGTAATAAGTAAGAAAACCAAAATCTGAACACTTTATAATTCATTTCAGCGTTATGAAACTGTAATAAGTATTGTAGTTTGGAACATTGTAGCACAGAGTTCAAAAATATTCACATCAAAAAATCAGTACTGTTAGACTAATTGAATAGTTTTCTTTTGGAAATTAAGAAGTGCTCAAAAGTTCTAACTTGAAAAACATTTGATACCAAAAAGAAGAAATAACCTCAATACACTTAATCATCTGAATAACGAAAAGGTGGTTTGAAGGATAGACAGTAGAATACTTGGCAAAATTTTTGCTTGGAACCCTGACGCACTGAGCTGAGAAGGCGTATCAGCGGTACTAAGTTGGTGCACCCGCAGGTTGGTGTGGATGCGCGCTGAGCGGGCCACCGCACGCGGCGGCATGCGAGGCTAGCGGGAGCATGCGGCTGCCGCTGCTGCCTCTCCTCGTTCTGCCGCTCGTGCTCGTGCGCCCGGCGGCAGGTAAGTCTAAACACCTTTTTTATTAGCCTATGAATTGCCATTTTTCCAAACGCCTTCCCTAATTTCTTTCATTCATCCCGTTCTTTGGCACTGTTCCAGCATTCCTTATAAATGTCCAGATAATCGCTCCAATATAAGATTCACCAATCCGCTTTGGACATGTTTGGATAAATAAAATTCTGGATCTACATCACGTATACCTGATTATGATGATGATACTGATGTTTCGGAACCATTTAGACTATTCTATTCATGGGTAGAGTCGTTTTAGACTTAACTCTACTCAAAAAGTCAGAAGACAAATGGGGAAGAAGAACTGGTCACTGTCGATCATAATCCATCGATGATGAAACTACAAAAAAATTGTCGTGGCTAGACTGTCAATTGACGTCGAGTAGAATAGGATTAATTCTACTATCGATTGACGATCAACCAATTGATGTGTCACCATAATTGATGCGATTACCAAGTTTTCCTCATGATCAGTCAGAAATCTAGTGGTTCGCCCTGAACACCCTCGTGTTTTGTTACTATTGATAGAGAATAATGAGGAAAATTTTAAGAAGTCGCAGCTTTCTGTCCGTTTTTTAGTTTTGACACAAAATCTATTCGCATGCCATTGCTTAGTGTCGTAGCGTTACTGTAGGTAATTAAGTACCCTGGAGGATTTTGATTTACACCAAAAATTTTTAATTTAAAAAATAACATGATACAAATTATTAAAAGAAAATGTTTTTAATAAGTTTACGCGAAGGGTGAATCTGCCTTTCAGGTGCTATAAGATTTTTAAAATGTGCCGTAAAATTATTTATTTGGGGGTTAGGTTGGTAAATAGATAATTTAAAATGAGCGCATTATTTGGTGCCTCTCTCTACTCAAGTTTTAAAACCATATTCAAATACATAATAATTTAATAAAAACTCGTGCTAATGAAAACTAAAAGCATTGCTTAAAAATACAAATTACTTCAACAACAGTTTCACTAGAATATTCGTTACAATAAAATCGAATTCATTTACCATAGGCTATAAAACACGAAATAAATAACCAAAAAAATAAAATCAAAGAGTGCAAGTGACCGCACCGCACGAGCCAAAACTGGAATAGCCGGGTCACGGATGATCAATTAAAAATAATTAAAAAGAGTAAAAAAAGACACGCGGCTTCCGTTTGCCGTATCGTAAAGCGACAAACCAATTCTTGAAACCCGCGCCCTTTCTCGGTGAGTCGCGTTTATTTTTGCATGCCTGTACGTTAAATTCAGACGAACCGATTATTTGCACTCGCAGGATTCATCGGTATTTATTCCATTGTATATTTCAACAGAGTAGACTCTTATTCTTCTTAAATAATAATTTTGAAATATATATAAACGTGTACACACTCATACCTCTGCACTACACTAGGATTCCCTGTTTCGCTGATGGCATGGACAAACACAAAAACACAAGACAAACACCCAAGACCCGAGAAGAGCCCTCGCTTCGGCGGTAGGGCTACTACCAACTAAGCCATGGAGCCATTTATTCCATTATTATTTATTAATTATAATAAAAACTTAATATATTACAGTGACGCAATATTAGTTACCGAAATTTTTGGAAAAAAAAATTACTATAACGTCGTGAGGAAACCATCAAAGTTCTAAACTCATCCTAGAAAAAAGAGATAAAAAAATCATGTCACGGAATATCAAACATTTTAAGTCGTGATCAATTATGTTCTAAGTACCGTGGTAGATCATACACACTCTCACTTGTCGAGGTAGGTCCCTGCGGTTGGTTTCAATTATTATTAAATTCTAATTTATACATAAACATTACGATAATATGAAATCTAAATCCACTTCTTTTACACAAAAGACATCGATAACTCAAGTGAATCGAATTGTACCAATAAAATCAAGAATCCAGTAAAAATCAAGCTAAAGCAAAATTGGCCACTTAACAAAAAACCAACCAAGTGCGATTCAAACTCGCAGGCCGAGGGTGGAAAGGAAACTTAATTTTAGATATTTGTTAGTACACTGAATTATAATGCTAGTTAGGATATCCGCCATAATAACACATGATCTGTATTAATTTCACGGTTAAGATTCGGTTGATACAGTTTTTGAAGACAGAACAGACAGACGCAGTAGGCTATTACAATACGGAACCCGATAAAACATTTTAGGTATTAAAACAGGGCCTAAACATTGTAGCTCAAGGAGGGCAAGCGTTTGTCCGCATCTAAATAAAATTAATTATAGACAAAAGAAAAAAGACGGTTCATTCTCAAAATAAAATTGACAAATGGTACAAAAACTTAAAGGTAGTGAAGTTGTTTGTTCAAAATTCTAATAAACATATTGCGAAAACGCTACAGCCAAGATTCGAAGAATGTTGACGATGTTGACAGGTAAACTCGGATGAAAATGTTGACTGTAACATGTATGTAAAAGATATTTACACGGAGAGAGTTCCTCGTCTTAAAGATACGATCATAAAAAAAAACATTTAAATGGAAAATAAATTAAGAAAAGATTTAAGATTGAACGATTTAAAAATAACTTATCACTGAACTTGAATAAGAAATTATGCTCAAAACGGTTCAAACCGATTTGTACGATACATGAAATTATAAAATCTTCTCTCAAAATCTTAGGCTCGTAAGCAATAAGCTCAGCTAAAACTCGTATATATTTTACGATGTGAACAATCGCATAAGGTGATAATTACGAATCTTGTATGACATGGATTACCCATTGAGGATCGAATAAGATTTGAACAATTCCTAAACGTAGGTATTATATCTTGTAGATTTAATTTTTTTTCATAAAAAAGTAACTTTGACTTTGTACAAAATTGGCGAAATTCAACTTCTTGCTTGTATGTTAAATATGATTTATGATGTACAGTAATCTTACTTATTACTTTATTTCTTACGTTATTTCATGCGATAGCAACGTACAATTACTTGCCGCATGTGATAAACTCTCCCCATCTACATGGCCCTTTAGTTCGACAAACCTACTCGGGTTTAAATAGCTGGCATGCCTCCAAATGTTCAATACAACACCTCAATGACTATGACAACACCGAAGTAGTAAAGAGAACAAGATAATTATAAAACTATTTTCGTTTTATTGCACAAAATTACATTAGGGGTTACGTCTCCACATTGATATTGAATGAGTTTTGAATTGCTGGCGTCATTTGCGTTGGCGTCGTGTTTATTTTTATTGGTATTTTAAAATTAATGTTTGAAATCAAGAATATTAATAACTATAGTGTGGGAACTGCTTGCAGATGAAAGCGTTTACTGAGTGGTTGGTTACGTGAGAACACCATAACCATGTCTCTATGTTCAAAAAAATTAACAGTTAAATGAAATAAAGGTGCACTTAAGCTACTAAAAAGGAGAAAGAGATATTACTAAAGTTGTCTGTCCTTCTCATTAACAACAGCATTACATATATTAAAAAATATGAATAAGTAATGTAAATACTCAATGTTTTTGCCACACGCAACACATTTGGCTCGAAGGACCATTTTAAAATCTATGCATACAGGGATTTACCTTATCAAAAAGGAAACCCACAACAACAGCATATAGGGAAATATATCCTGTGTTATATTATATTGCACCTCCTCAATCATCTGAGAATTCTCCACATAAAAGCATATTTAAAATCTCATTTTCATGATCAATTAAAACCATGATATTTTTTATATAACTTAAGTGACCAGGCGATCTTATAACTCAATTGATGTTAAGTAGTTATTGCCGCCCGCTAATATAGCAAAACCACTCTGGCCCTCCCCTACCGAAGTATGAGAAGACCAAATTCGCATCACGTTGCACGCGTCACTCTGAGGCGGAAGATGTAACGTGTCATGCACCTGTAATTTTACCGGCACCCACACCCGCCGAAACACAACTTTTCTGGTTGGGTGTAAATTTTTGTAACATTTAGTGGGAGAACCCACAGAAACTACCAGAACAACAGAAGTACCTACTTCTGAACTTCTGTTAGGTAAGTGTAATGGTAGCTTCTGATAGCCACGTGTAGACTTACAGCCTTACACTTCAGGCTGATACTCAGATATTTTAAATTTCGAACACTCGACTATATCATACAGTCAAGCTATGTCTGTTGGATATTCTAGAATATAGCTGTACAATATCATATTTTCTGTTACGCAACTGCAAAGCAACAAGCCCTTCAAAGGAAATAGGTCGCAGTACGCATGCATAATGCTTTTTGAATGCAAAATTGTGAACATTTTGATGAAATAGTCAGTTCCCCATAGAATAATTCCCCAGAGTAGACTTTCAATGAGCAAATGCAACATTCAATTGAAATCCATTCTCGTAAAAGGTCATAAAACGAGAAATAAAGTGAGGATTGTACGCCATCATTTAGAAAGCTCATCGAGTAATAATCCATACTATGTAAGTGCTAGGCGTCATAATTTTGATTAGAATCACGATAGAATCACCTGTCATTAGTGTATCATTCTACCGATACTCCCAAGTAGCCATGGATGTGGCAGCCAGACGACTTTTTAAGCGTCGCTTGTAATCAATTACGGACGTAAAAGCATCCGAATATTTAGCTTACCGTTGGATGGTGTGGTAGAAATAATACATTTAAAAAAAAAACAGTTATATTTCATACATGTAAAATCGAGAATCATCATCTAATATAATATACGAAAATGGATTTTAATTGAATTATTAAATGGTCTGAAATAAACAATTATGATTATATCATTATTACTATGGAAGACGACATACGTACCTAAAATCTAAATCCACTTTAATTCATATATATTTCCTTTTAGAGTGAGATGAAAGAATACCTCGGCCTGCCTCCTATAGCAATACCCAACAAGAGTTCATATTAAAACTACTACTATTGTGCTACCAACTAAATAACCATGTGAAATAGAATAAATGATTGAGTATTGAGTATTGGATGTAAAGGAATTTATTTGTTACCCAAGTACCGTATTTCACGCGTAGTTTTGAGACATGAAGAAAAAAAAAAGATTTAATATCGATTTTAATCGGTGACAGTCGATATCCGGTTTTACCCGATTCAACACACATGTATAAGGTACTTGTCTGGCACACTCATTAACTCGCACTTTGTGTGGTGAGCATGAAGTTTGTTCTGGGTCTTGGGTGATTGTCTTGTGTTTCTTTGTTTGTCCATGCCATCTGCGACACAGGGAATCCTAGTGCAGGGCCACCGGCCTACTCTCGATAACTGAGAGCGAATGGGCTCTGATCTACCATGGGAGCCCAATCCGGATTGGGCTCCCATGTCGTCGAACTTTTGGTGGTTTGGTTTGATTTTGGTTATGACATGCCGGTTTCCTCACGATTTTTTCCGTCACCGTTTCGAGCACGTGGTATTGCGCACATAATTTTTTCAAGTGAAAAAACTCATTGTTTCACGTTTGGGTTTGAACCAGTAACCTTCAGATTGAAAGTCGGCGTCTGTGCGCCTTGGCCACCACGGTCTCAGGGGTGATGGCAGTGCAGGGAATGAGTGTGTAAACGTTTATTTAAACGTTTATTCTGTCACCACCACTAGGACAGTTTGTTTGAGAATATCACTCATATCCTGGCCAGCCCAGCAACAGGTCCTATCTATCTTGTCTTGTTTCCATTAATATTTAAATAACCATGTAAAATAATGTCTATGAATATTAAGATTCCATTTGTATTTACTTATTAAGATCTTCATGCGCATCTTTGAAGTATGAAGTAGCAATTTAAATAAATTAAAGTCATAGATATGGATTTTTACTTGCCTACTTCGTTTACTAACTATTGCAGTCTGTTTCTAACATACAGACGTATATATAAATATTGGATTATATATATATATTTGTACCTTCGTGGGATGATAGACAGATAGTAGCGATCTTAATGCAGCCATTTTTTTCCATAAACCACCTTATTTCAGATTTTCTTTTAGCCTATCATTAGTTATTAATCAAATATAATTAATATCAAGTTCAAATCTAAAGTTATAGTTTCCTAAATTATTCTAATAATAGCTTTCATGGCTTAGTTACGAGTAGTTGTAGCTCTAGCTGTAGCCTTCTGCGCAGTAGGCTGTGTGTTCGATTCTAACCTAGGACATATATTTGTGTGATGAATATAGCAGTTGGTTTTGTAACTGGGCGTCCAAGTGCAATTCAGTGGTTATCGGCAGAAGTTATCTTAACCGAAGTTAACAGAGCTATAAACTCGTCACGTTACTCGATAAAAAAAACTAATAAGTATACATACAAATAAATAAAATTTATAATGTCTAAATAACTGCATTTTAGCATTTGAAAGTACAAAAAACAATTTAAAATATTTTTTCTGTCTGCTTGTTCCGTATAATCTCCGAAACGGCGGGACCAATTTTGACGGAACCTTCACTGGCAAATAGCTAATATTATAAGGTAACTAAGCTACTTTTATTTTAGAAAAATAATTATTATTCTGCGCAAAAAAATATTAACCACGCGGTCGAAGTCGCGGGGAGCAGCTACTCAAGAAGATTTGACAATATTCGTTCGTTGTCTAGACCGCACACACCTTTAAAGTTTCTGATACAACTCGCAAACCCGGGGAAATCCTTATTTGTAAGGATACGGACGTTATAAACAAACAAATCTTCAGTAAAAAAGGTAATAATAAAACAATGGAACTGAGCAGCATATCACATAAGTTTACACCTACCTCAAAACATACTGAGAATGTTAGTATTTTGGGCACATTTGCATGTGTCAATAAATATTGGCTGGTCGTCTGGTCGCCAACTCCGGTGATTCGACAGGTATGTCCGACGGTAGACTAGTGAAGCGACTTCGATAAATCTATCGATACATCAAAACCTATTTAAAACTATCGATATTTCAAAAATACGACCGTCTCAATACTTCCGAATTATGACAATATTTGTGAGGCTTTATTTTATTTTGGTAATATTTAATTATAAAGAAGCCTTTGTTGATGGCATGAGTTAATAGATTGATATTGATAGTTAAATTGTTTGAAATACATACTAAGCATAGCTTGTACTATGGGAATCTGATTATATAATAGAATACTTATACATTACTTTTTTTTAAATTAATCCATATAATACATATTAACACCCAGACACAGAACAAAAATCTATCTATCTATCGGTAGTCGGTACAAATGCTTGTCCTGAATGGAAATCGAACCCATGACCACAGAAGACAGAGCTACAACCAACTGAGCTATGAGGCATGCCGATATTTATATATCTACTTATGTTAAATATAGTGAGTAGTAACCAAAGGACACAAATACACGGAGAAACGTTCAAGATATTCAATTCTCAAGAAAATGCGTCAGGCTACGCATTGCGAAAATCTTATTCTGTGTGCCTATTTACCGAGGTTTTCCTTGGCAGATCGCATATGGTACCATATTTCAGTCTCATTATTGTTCGCATATGCACGTTACATCGCCACTAACGGGTTTATTGGTTCGGAATGAACGCGTTTGTCTGCATGCCAAGCGACGATTCCTGGTGATCGCCCCTTTGAATTATGCGCACAGGCACGCTTACGCGTCTGCATTCAATCGACTCGCGAGATTTATGTGTGTCCAGCCCGTTTCACATACAAATGCTTCCATGAAACTCTACGTGAGAAGCACTGGTCGGTGATGATTCAATCATCATCGACAAGTGACATTCAGTCAATACAATTTCATTGATTTATTATGCAGACCATATCTTATTAACATAACTTTATAATCGAATAATCCGACTTCAATAAAAATATTATACTTACATCACTTATCACCCTTTTAAGGTAGAATTTCTTCATGAAATTTATTTGGATCCATCTCGTAGATACACCCTATCTTATTAACCATTTAAATCGGTCCACGTATACGAAGACAACAGACAAACAAAATTATCATACAACCGAATTGTCAATCTCCTCCTTTTGTTGAAGATGTCTAGGCTGGGGGCTGATAAAACAGTAAGAAAGCGGTGAAAGGAGTCACTTGGGGTTACTTTTGCTTTACTTACATTCAAGGTAATTTGGTCATCGTCAAACTATTGAAAGAATCATATCAACCGGTAGACGTCAACTTCTCGAGATACAGAGACATATATCTAGGTCTAAGATATATGTCTAAAATTGAGAAATTCGTCCGGAAAAGTACTGCCACCATACCCATTCCTGACACCAAGCAGTAATGTATTCGCGAACGGCACCTGTGTTTAAGTTTATGTTTAGAAATAAATAAATATTTACGGATATTATATACAGCGCCATCTAGCCCCAATCTAAGCATAGCTTGAACTATGGGAATTAGATAACTGATAGAATACCGAGTGAGAACCGAACCCAAGACCTACAGCGCAGAAGACAGGACCAGCCCGTTTGGAAAGGTACTTGGGTAATGTATTTCAGTAGGAGTGGACAGAGGAGGTGGGCCATCAGCTTGTTTCATCACGTAGGTACATACAATAACACGAATATCATACTGAAATAAGCAACCAAAGAGTTTTTATTGTATCTACAATAATAAATACCCTTTTGTTTGCTTATTTTAATAATTCAATACAGATTTTATCGATAGGTCTGATCCAATAGGATATATATTTTTGTCCACCACTACCCGCGAATGCAGTCGTATCGATGCACCATTATTTTAATGATTTAGGCTGACCATACACGAACAGTTTGATGCATACGCAGACGGTGACAGCTCGTAAGTTGCGGTTCGAGTCACACGTTGACTGTTCGTCAGCGTCGGGTTAATTTACGACATCTCTTTCATCATACTAACCAGCTGATAAGACCCACGTATGACTATGAAGAGATTATCTCTACTTCATTACCAAAACAGCAGAATTAAAGTTGCTCGTGTGAAGTTAGTTTTATAAACTAAATTATTGTATCATTCAACGTTTTACAGCTTTTAAACTGTGATAATGTTGAATATTTTATACAGAAAACAAATATTTTCTTTTATATCTGCTAAGATTTTATGCAATCACAACAAACGACCAATTTGATTTAATCAAAATGACCCAGAACACAGATAACATATAATACTAAACCCGTTTATACAATACGATTACCAATAAGTACTTTTAAGGCTTAAAATATATACGTACGTTTAATTTACCATTCGTTTTGTGCAGCATGCATCCGTCTCGGCTTATCTTGGCTCACCTGACGATGCTGGCCTGTTAATAGCAGCTCAAAACTTTCTTGTCTCCTTGCTGTTTTTTTACGTGTGAAACCGGATGTCGACAGCTGTCCACCGGTTTACATCCATTAGAACTACCTACACGAAAATTCCTACAACATATCACTGCATCCAATATTGGCACCACTCATTTTTGTTTTGTAGATGATTTCCGCCCTCCCTCAGTTTTAGTTCAGTCAGTTTTGAGGACTGAATATATCATGTGCTTAAATTAGTTCAGTTTTATACTGAGTAACCACTGTAAGTGACTCTAAAACTCATACTCTAAGAAAACTTTTAGACCACATCCGTTAAAATAATTTATTTTTCAGTTGATATTACGGCGAGCTCATAACAACAAAACTTTGCCCATATAAGTTTGGGAAATAAAGTTGATCGATATGAAAGTTAAGTTTCATAATTTCTATATTTTTTTTCATACTGCAAATAATTTGTATTAAAAAGGTAAATTATTCATCTCAAAAAAGTTTGGGTGATAAATTTGATCGATATGAAAAATCGTAGTAAGTGTAAGTTTCTTATTGCCTATTTTTTTCACACTTCACATAATTTGTACGAAGAAGGTAAATTATTTATCTCAAAAATTAAGTTAAAAAATTAATTATAATAAGTAAATTAAGTTGATCGATATAAAAATTTATTGTAAGTTTAAGTTTCATATTTTTTCTAGTTACTGAGCTATTAACATGATTTATGAGATTTGTAGACTCTCGGTAACTCGAAAAATAGTTTTCCTAACCATGATAGTTTTAAAATTCATATAAGTTTCATAAATCTCATTATATTTCACACTTCATATTATTTCTACAAAGAAAGTAAATTATCCTATCGCAAAAATAGTAGGTAAAAAAATTAATGTACAAAATTTTCGTTGATTACTATGAAGGGTATCCGACAAAAATTACCATCGCAGACGGGTTTAAGCCACCGAAAACTCATAACCGTTACACAAAAGGATTTGATTTACGTTGTAATATCATGGCTAGACAGAGGCTTAGTATTATGCAAAACTCCAGCCAGACACCTGCTTAAATTTGTCCTTCATATCCAAAACTGGGTCGACCGAAGGCTTCCAGACAATCACAATTTTAAATTAGGCTCTAAAACCCAAGTTTATGTACCAAAACTTTAACGAGCCGTTAAATTAAAAGGGTAATAAATGTCAACTATATTTTTGTAGATAGTGTACGGTACTATATTTTTTTATAACTTATAATCTATGCTGGTTGTTTTAGATATTGTAACCCCATAGTTTTAAGAAAAATATATTCAATCGGTCACTCTTTTCTGTGGGTAGCTATTATAGTTCCGGGATTGCCATGCAATTTGCGCGTGATGACGTATAAAAAATCATTCCAACTATTAACTTACGCTTAATCAATGACATCATTATCAGCAATCATCAGACACGCTCATAGACCCTTGGAACACGATTGGTCCATTATTGACATCCGTCAAATGTTAAATTCGAGTTAAAAAGAATCTTATCGTCTGAGAGGTATAGACCGTGGTCTGGTTCAAAAATTTTTGCATCTTCTTTATCTTGTCTCTTGTCAAAAAAACATCTTGTACAAATGCGCTATATTGTATGGTTGTGTCTTCTTACGTTTCTGTAATTCTAATTTTTTTTTATCAACTTTGTTCGTCATTGTAGACTTCTCTCTTCTATTTTCTTCTCTTTCGTTCTCTCTTCATTTGTTTTTTTTGTTCCTTATTTTACAGGTAATTGTAGATTTTGCTAAACACGCCTCAGTTAATCTAAGGCATTATATATACTTAGGTGTGTGTTGGATATATACAATACAATAATCTGTAGTACAACAAATTAAACAATTATTTACTTTGACAACTCTAAAATAATTTCTATTTATTTTATTTTGTATGAAACAAAATAAAATTGATGCCGCTTCGATTAGTTTTATTGATACCAACAAAATAAGCACCAATAACTACTTACTTCTGTATCATCTCTATCTCCAAGAGTAAGAAAAAGCCCACTCCGGCGGTTAAGTTCCTCCATGGTAACTTAACCGCGCGTTTAATTAGCTGTTGTTGAAGATCGGCCCAAAAGCCAGACAGGATTTGAAAATAATTAAAATGCACTTAATTAACTCTCTGGACGGCTATTAATTAAATATTTTAAAGCCTGTCTCAACGGACATTAATATATATGACTTTGTGTTAATGGACCAGCAACAGTGGTACGTTTATATCATTAGATAACGTTTTGGATGTTTATACGAGACTTGTTTTATTCGGAGACTGATACGGATTTTGATTTTAATTTATTAATAACTACCATTGGTAATCAGTTGATAGTACCTACCCTCTCTTCGAAGCGAGAAACTGATAAAAAAATGTAAGAATACTTTATTTAATACTTTAATAAAAGAATTTTATTTGTTAATAAATGGTTTTGTTAAACAAAAGTCAAACTTAAACCACCCCTTTGAAAACGCAGGTTTCAAAGAGGCGTAGCGTGTTAAAGAACAAACCATAGTTTTAGTTTATACTATTGTAGGTGCGCCCCCCAGTGTTCCCGCGGTAAAAAAGTCAACATGAGACGTTGCCAAAATACAGTCAGATATTGCAAGTCACAAAAAAATTATATCACTTTTTTGGGATAAAAAGTAGCCTTTGTTTTAATCCAAGGTATTAGCTACTCTCATTACTAATGTATCCCGGTTTCATTAGAAAGGGTAATACGAAGATAGTTTTAGACCTTTAAACAATGCATTAGGCACAAAATGTATTTCTTTTTTTTAGCGTACAAGTATCCGATATTACCGCAGTTGTGGTACCATATTACTTGCATTATGGTAAGCAAAAGAACCAAATTAAATATCCTGTAAAAGTTATGGCATATGATATGGGTATACTAGGTGCCACCACTAGTTTGATTTTATCAATATTTTGCAGTTTGAATAACTCAAATTAAACCTATGCTATAATCAAACCCAATCTGAGAATTACCAAATAAAATTTAAAGAAAATAAAAGTCTGAATGATATACTTTATCCGTTTATCGTAAAAGAAGCCATCATAGAGAAATTTATTAGAGTGTCATTTGTTTTTAAAAACTATTTCCTTTAGGTACTATTTATAGCATCTACGAGCGATTGATGTTATCCAGATTGTGTCCTCAACTTCAAAGAGTACCCTCCATCTTCCTCAATGAAAATGTTAGTTTGACGTAATAGGACGTAACCGGGTGATTTGCGATCGGTGAACATGCGATGCATATAATTAGATGAACCATTTTAGAAGGCTATTCTCGTGTCATTCATGTGCCCACTAATATTGGCCGCGTTCTATTTGCAGCGGTGGCCGCTCTTGACTCTTGTTGTTTCGCCAGTTAATATTGACTCGATAATTCATTTGTCAATAATAGTGAGTGTGAAATTCTAATAGTCAAGACATAGCTCTCATTTTTCTAAACATGTATTACTGACAGTGATGGAGCGGGCAGATAGTGGCGTGGTTTATAATAAGCCCGCTATTTATATTATGTATGGAACCATTCAATATTGCTTGTGAATTGATTTTTAAATTAAAATAATTGCAAATATTTAAGATGACATAAATTGTGTTTCAGTATTCCCGATAAATATCAACATCATAATTTATATTAAGAACTAGCTTTTGCCTGCAGCTTCGCTCGCGTTAGTACTATATTTTATTTCTGGTTGAAACATACCTTATGCCCTTAACAACGTGTTTTCAAAATTTCATGGCGATAGGTTAAGAAGTTAAGGCGTGGAACAAACTCACATTCGCATTTAAAATACTAATAAGGATCATAGAAACGACATTTATTATTCTCACTCAAATTGAAATTGTAAATGAATGCCGTAGGCGCAAGTATTCTTAGAATGTAACTGTTTTTTTTTCTGAATGATCATAATACGTTGGCTTCTAGCCGGATCTCGATTCGACCTCCAAAACGTGGCGCCAGAGCTGAAACATTCGGTAATTATTTATAAAGATATAAGGAACATACCTATGTTTCGGTCGGAGTCATTGGCCGCCGCCCGACTCCGAAAATCATATTCGTGTTTATTTGCATGTCACTGGATCGCTTACCCACGCCACAGATGCCAGCATAGTATCTACAATACAGAATTCCATCAAAACACGCGTCAAACTATTTTAATTGACGTGTTACGCTTTCGTCTGACGCAATCGTCTGAAAATTTGGACAGAAGATTATCAGGATTGTGCATTGTAATTATATTGTGGTCTATTTTGGCTTAATCAAGATCGCAATCTCATACGGCTCATCCAATTAACAACTCGGAGATTCCGCGTTTCAAAATTCAGGCATTTCTTAATTACTGTTTAAATTGAAATTCCTATCTAGAATAGAGTTTATTTTTTTATTTCATGGCCGTTATTTTATAAATCCCTAAACCTGTCTGTGAATTAAGAATCCCGTTTATTAAAAGGATAAAAATAAAATGCTTATTTTCCAAAAAAGTATTTCTCCGACCAGTGCAATCACCCTGTACCAAACGCTCATAAAATTTACTGACAGATATTGGATGTTTGTATTGTGTTCCTTGGCTAAGTTCCTAATAACCCTGCCTTCAAGTGCGGGGCGCGTGTTTGATTTAGATTTCTTAAGTTTGTTTGAAATGTTACTTTTCAGCCAGACAGAACCATTGCAAGCAAATGTCATATGAACATGGAACATTATTTATTTATTACATGCAAACGATGTGGTGAGGTGTGCATATGTATGAAATAATAAGAGATTCAGGTATATGCCGCGAAAACCGACCCTGCGTCAGCCGAATGCTAAATCGACGCCGCTGATATTTATACCCAAACCTTGCTAATCTCAATTTGTAAAGTGGCTTATTCAATTATGATTCCACTATCTTGCTTCTTCAAACTTTAGAGTACATTATGTGGAACTCTAAAACCGTGGACACTCAACGATTCTTTAGAGCTAAGCAGACGACGAACTGTTTGTCCACCTAAACGGCACCACTCCATAGCATACGCTCGTCGCGAAGCTTGCTTAGCTGTTCTATGTATCTACAGATTGTATCTACAGATCATTTAAGTTAGGCAACTCTGTCCAGTCGGAAATTGAATGGTTGACCGTTTAGTGGCATTCGAAGTGGCACATCTTAACGTGCCCTCTGAAGCAACGATTTCGTTAAGATGTCTCTCCCGACTATAGCCATTAAGCTATGCCGGAGACCTTCGGGCCACTTGAAAACTCCGACACCAGGATTGCTATTTAATTTAGCTAAAGTAGTTACCCCCATAATACTGACTTCTGCATTTCCTTGTACATTCGTCCTTGTATATAAAATTGTTTCTACCTATGTCCATTATGGACTTTGAAAACATCCAACCGACGTGCCCCACTCGGTTTCATTAGAAAGGCAATAATGCGAAGATGGTTTAAGACCACTGAAACAATGCATTAGGCACAAAATGTATTTTTTATTTTTGAGTAGTAGCACACGCCGGGTATACGCTAGTATATATAATATATACAATATATATGTATTATATATAAGGCTATGTAATATAAATCATTGAAGTTATAGTATGTATGTATAGCGCAATCATGTTTTTATCTCACAATCTAACTGTTATGTTTTAGCTATTATAATTTTATCTGTTAAATTTACATCTATTCCAACTCTAACCGACCAATCCGAGGGGAAGAAACAGACATGAAACCCCTCGGAGACTCACATATTAGGGAACATGGTCCTGCGTCTAGAGTGGAGCAATTTCGTTACCATCTGGTTAACGCCTTTCAATCCCACGCACACGGAAGTAGATAAACAGAGCTTGTGAAGCCAATCACTGGTCTGTACTGACTGACCAACAAAGTCCAAGTCAAACTCATTATTCCTTTAGATCTCAAGTATCATTTGTACACCTATAATCATATTTCTGAAGCAACGGACTGTTTCATCTATAGAATGGTCTGCTTTTAGCTTTACTGAGATCCTAAGTGACTGATTTGAAAAACTGAATTCAATACTTTCATCACACTCATACTATTTATTTTCACTACGGTTGCATTACTGTGTTCCGGTTGAAGGGTGTGGCTGCCGGTGAAATCACATGCGCATGAGACTTCTCATCCCCGTCTCGGGTGTTGGACGCAGCAGGATGAATGCGACTCAGTAAACATTTGGATCTCATACTGAGTCGCACGCATTACTGTGGTCATGGGCGAGGGTCATCACTTACCATCAGGTGGGCCCTCAGCTTGTTCCGTCATTCATTCACATAAAAAAAAAAGAAATAAAGAAGGGAAATTCGTAATAATTTGATAGGAATCATCAGCCTCAAAGCCGCTATCCTTGATAAAGCCACATTGCGCTACAGCCTGTCCGTACCCGTGGACCGTCTGGTGAGCGTCTAGGAACTGTGAGTCATGAGATAATTCCAAATGCTCATGGCGCGCCTAGCTTGAACTCAAACTCACTTAAATACCTTTGTAACCAAAATAAAGGTTTAAAATTTTCTCAGCTTTTAATTTTTTTTTAATAATTTAAGTCAATATCCCTTTAATATGAAATTGAGTTTTTATTAAGTTAAATAAATAAATATTCATGGACATTTCACAGAATACGCTATTCGATCCCCAAACTAAGCATAGCTTGTACTATGGGAAACACATAACTGATAGAATACATATAATAGGTATAGTATTTTTTTAAACATACATATATTATCTATAGTAATAATAAAGCTGAACAGTTTGTTTGTTTAAGGCGCTAATCTTTGGAACTAACAGTTGGAAACAGCGGCAGCGATTTTGTTTTATATGATGCAACTATGATGCATGTGGGCCTCATCACTTGCAATCGATTGCTTTCGTATCGTTTGGACACGTCAAAATTTACATGAAATTTACACAAACTAGCTTTATAGCCGTATCTGGACAGACATGCATTAACATCAAACGAGTTTATTAGAAGCCATTATTATTATTCAGTGCTCCACTGAACCAAAATTTATTCTCGAAACACTCAAACTAAGCGCGGCATTCCATTTAGTTGTTTATTGGTTCTGTCTAGTCCAATATGTAATCCAGTTCGTGGTTCACGATAGCCTGCAGCCATCAACGTCAAGTACCCTTTTCTCAGACAAATCTCGCATGTAAAATAATCGGGCGATGGGACGAGCTGAAGTAACCTGATAAGTACCTCTGCCCATAACAACAGCAATACAACCTAGGTCCTCTGACCCAAGTCGGATCCATGTGACCCAAGACGGGAAATCGCATGCGCGTGAGACGTATCATCCCCGTCTCGGGTAATGAACGAAGCAGGGTGAATGCAACTCAGTGTAAGAACCAAATCTTATACTGAGTCGCATTACTGTTGACATCATGGGCGGGGGTCGCCACTTACCACCAGGTTTGCCCTCAGTTCGTTCCGTCACTTATTCACATAAAAATCAGGTCTGTGATTTCACCGGTGCCCACACCCAACCACCAATACGAGATTACCAGGTATAAGGCGGCAGATTACCAGGTATAAGGCGGCAGATTACCAGGTATAAGGCGGCACATTGCTAGGTATAAGGCGTACTTCTCCGGACGAACTTGGCGTGTTACTAGAGGGGAACTACGGAGGACACCCCCCAATTCTTACTAATTAGTATTTTTACAGTGAAACAAAGTATGGTACAAATTACTAGAGGAAGCCCTCCATATTTTAATTTCGTTGTTAGCTTAACCTAACCTAAATGTTCTGAGTTAACTTATCGTACCAGCCTCTAATGTTCCCACTGCAGGGGCACCGGCCTACTCTCGATAATTGAGAGTGATTGGGCCCTGATCTACTACGGGAGCCCAATCCGGATTGGTAGATGACACAAGTCATCGAATTTTTGGTTCTAAGACATGCCGGTTACCTCACGATGTTTTCCGTCACCATTTAAAAAAACTCATTGGTGCACGTGAGGGTTTGAACCAGCAACCTTCAGATTGAAAGTTGGCGTCTATGCCCCTGGGCCACCACGCTCTTAGTTGACTTGGATTCACTTTATTGTACCTTCTCATATTACCTGTTGAATAGCCCCACTGATTGCGTTTCCATGATTATGGGGTATATGAATACCTATTAATCTGTAGACCCTTGCAGCGATTTATATTGGAATTATTGCTGTCTCGCGATTGTCTGGTTCAAATACTACGATAATAATATTTATACATTCATCAACATTGTTCGAGCTTTGACTCACGGATCAGTTTGTAGTAACTCTGCCTTCTGCGATGTAGGTCGTGGGATCAAATCCCACTCGGGACAGCATTTGTGTGAAGTACATAGATGTTTATTCGGTAGTTGGGTGTTGATATGTATTAGGTATACATGTATTTTTATGTATGTATTTAAAATAAGTACTGTTTTAGTTATCAAAATATAAAAGTACTTTTTACTAAAAAAGAGTACTATCAGTTTACTAGTTCACGTAGTGCAAGCTACGCTTAGTTTGAGGCTATATGGCGCTGTTTTAAAGGTAAATTAATATTTATTTATATATTTACATGTCACTAAGCGCTATCTAGCCCTACTAAGCCTAGTACTATGGGAACTAAATTGCTGATACAATACTTGGAAAAATCTTATATTATTTGAAAGGATATACTTTCAGATTAGTCCCATAGAAATTTTATCAAAATCGGTTCATCAGTTTCGTTGTTCAATCAATATAACTGTAAAAATATGTCAAGTAAACAAAATTGCGTATCTTGCTTTCCTGTGACATTTTCTTCGAACGTTGTATACTGATTTTTGTTTCTTTTAAAAATGGGTAAGTGTCCCCCCAAACGTTGAAAAAGAAGGGAAAATGACACTTTAGTGTTGAAGTCATTTTTTTTTTAATTTTTAAACTATTCGCTTGTTTTTGTGTATACATAATTAATACCCAGACACACTAAAACCAATAGTAACATTCCTGTGGCATGACGGACAGATAGAGTCAAATTGCAAGGGTACCGATTTTTCAATTTGGCTACCGAACCCAAAAAATAGTCTTCCATTTTAAAACTATAATAAACTAGGGCGAGGGTATTCCGACTATTTTAAATATCGATACCGATCGATCGATTTATTGTATAGGATCGATGTTAAAATGTCTGGCGTTCGTCTGAGGCGCAATGAGTCATGGTCAAGATGGAATCCGACCGCAGCTGGCGTAGAATACGACGTAGTATGTATCTTGCTTTCTCCATACACGAGTATGTAGGGCTGTGGGTTTTAACAAAAGTTTTTTTTATGGCGTTTAAGTGGTGGGACTGTCTAACGGTCCACCTGATGTTTAGTTTTAAAATAGCAAGACTAAGGTCCCCCCTACCAAAGCATTATTACCATCAGTTTACATCAGTCCACTTCTGGACATAGGCCTCTCCCAATACGCGCCATTGAGCTATGTCTTCGGCTCTTTGCTTCCGCTTTTTGCCAGCTACGACAAGACCTAAGTCGAATCGCGTTGCATCTGTCACCCTGAGAGAGGGGTAACATATCTCTGCACCCACAGCACAAAATAGCAGCGCGTATCGCGACTGTTTTGCGATGGAATTAAATGCCATATAAAGAGCTTTTTCTTTGATTATTGACAACAATACAAACAACTAACACGCCATAATTGAGTAAACTCGGCTACAAATCGATTAACTGTTCGAGTTTCGATTCTTTGTTGAAGTATTGCTGTGATGTTTAACAGTCGCTGGATATACTCTATCAATAACGAACATTAAGCCTTTGACAAATCTGATCTGTTTAGTACCTGGCTTCGAAGTGAGAGGCCGACGACCATAAAGATTTACTCAGGTGTTTGAGTTTTTTTCTGCGTGCCAGATGACGGGGTCACGGACTTGACGCGTCACAGGGGGTCCTAGGCCGTCTGGCACGGGGTCGTCTGACCTATCGCTGGCGTGGTACCCGAGGTCGCTGCGACGCGCCACGTGTCCTGGCGCGCCGCTTCGTTACGGCGGGAGGGTGACGGCACTCGATGTCTTTCAATGTTCTGATGACAGAGGGCCGCGGTGAGATCGCAAATGTATTTGCAAAAGATTCTGTGTTCAATTCCCGACGAAAAATAAGGTGTTTCATCTGACAGCCCTACCCATGCAGAGTCCGGTTCACGAACTTCGCGCATCTGTATTTGTGTTTAGTCTGGAGAACGGGATCGTCCAGTTTATGGGTGTATAGTAAACAGTTTGAAGCAAGCTTGGTGCCCACTCACTAAATGTCCATATGTCTGGCGGGTTTTAAATTAAATAAGAAATGGTAAAAATGTTTACGTTGAAACGCTGAAAGTTTCCCGACTTAAAAACAACCGTTTGTTTTTGTAAGCATTGCAGAAATGTCTGAAATAAATAAAAGTATTTCAATACATTCGTCTCCTCTCGTTTTATCCAATAATATCACCTTGTTATTCCAAGAGGATGCAGATATAACCTAAATAAATTAAATAGATGTTCTGCAATAAAGATAACAGCCCATTCATCGAATGCATACGATAACCTCAGAATTAACGATCGCATTATCACTATCTTTGATGACAAAACTGGGTTATGTATTTCCTGTCTCGATAATATAATTAAATCAACAGATTGACTATTTAATTATTTAAATGTGGTTTTCGTGGTAGCATCATTAAATTTTAACTTAGCTGTTGTAGTGCACCCTCTTAATCTGATGAGACATGAATTGAACATTCTACTCCAAATCTGTATAAATCTGTAGTTCTGAGAACTTAGAATTCGCGGCCTACCATTGAATGGATAGATTTTGAAACCACTTTGCATACCTCATAAATTTCCTTCTTTTTACCCGACTGCGCCAGAGGGTGGCTATGTTTTGTTAAGTATATGTATATATCCCGCTCTGTAGCTTAAATGGCTTGATGTATTTAAGCTTCAGATGTCGTTAGAGTCGTCTTAATTTTCAGAGTAAAGTGGCTATATCAACATTATAAAAAAATTTAATGTAAAATTTTTGGCGCCATATAAATATCTTCAAATTATTTTTCCTCAGAACCCATAATAGGTGTGTGTATATAATATATATATATATATACCTATATTTATTTTTTAGGAGGTTGGATTTCGATCTATGGAATAAGTATTTGATATGCGTCTATTGTGCAGCGACCTAATTTTATGAATGAACCACTCAATAATCATCCAATTGGCTTCAATTCGACGGCAGCTGACGAGGAACAAGTAGGGGAGATGGATTGGGAAGGCAACTAGGGCTAAACTACTCTCGTTTTATGATAATAATAATGTATTTCTATAAGTTTGATTTCATAGTGAACACTGAAGTAAAGCAGAGTATACAGCGTCAAACCAAATATTTTACCTTATATTAAAAAATATTTCGGCTCCGTGGCTTAGTTGGTAGTAGCCCTGCTTTCGAATCAAGGGATCCCGGGTTCGATTCCCAGCCGAGGCACACATTGGGTGGTGAACATGAAATTTGTTCTCGGGTCTTGGGTGTTTTCCTTGTTTCTGTGTTTTTCCATACCATCTGCGACACAGGGAATCTTAGGTATGAGTGTGTAAACTTTTTTTTAATTTCTTAATTCTATGGTGCATCATTTTGGTCTATATCCTAAACTATATGCATATAAATTCAAATGATGATATCATGCATTATATTTCGGGACAATATTTCGTAATGTGTAATAGTGAAACCGTTTCAAAATCTGTTGCGTTATTTAATTTAAGTAGGAGTTTAAGTTTTAGGAGAAAAAGACTGACAAAAACTGCGAATTTACTTTATATTATTTAGGATTCCTACAACACCAAATTTCTCCCCCTTATTTATTATTAACTAGTTGTAGTAATGTTACCCGTAGTATTCTGGGATCAAAGTAGTGACCTGGTACAAAATTTCATCCAAATCCGTTGAGTTGTTTAAGCGTGACGGAGTAACAAAAACACACACACATACAAATTTTTGTCTTTTTAAATTAGTCATTATTGTTATATTATTCCCTGGATACAGGCTTAGACTAGCGAGGAAAAATAATAACTGGGTATATAATTATATATATTAAGTTCCTAGTATAATAAGAGTTTTAAAATATCCCTGTTAATTACGTTAGAATGTATTATTGTTAAATCGTTCTGTAATATAGCTGCAATAAATAATTTTTGATTTGTTTTCGTCGTTACAGCTGGGATCTGCTGGACGGGTATGGACCGCGGCGGGCGCTGCAGCTCCGTGGCGTCTCTGCGCGTGGGCAGAGCCGAGTGCTGCGCGGGCGGCGCGCGAGCCCCGGCCGCTTGGAGCCCCCGCGATTACGACAGCGGAGAGATATTCTTCTACAAGGCGCTGTCCGGCGGCGTACCTTGCACCGCCTGTGCAGGTCAGAACAATATATCCAATTATAATTCACTAGCTTTTGCCCGTGACTCCCGGGGTAAAGACCATCTTTTGTCCTTACCAGAGTCCTTACTTATCTCCATACCAAATTTACTTTAACACTACAGCACGCAAGCTTACGAATTATATTGCCAGTCCAATAAAATATTCACCAAAGGTAGGGAAAATTATATAAGAATAAGAATTCTTATTCTTATGAATAGTTTTCTTTTAAGTGGATATTTTCATCTGATATGGCGAAAAAAGGAACGGCGCACGAAACGTAAAACTAGAGCGAACCTACTCACAGCTGTAAAAAAAACAATAGTTACGGCAGTTGTTATTCATTCTCAAGAAAATACCGTTCAACCTAGTTTGGACTGGCCACTAAAATTTGCCTTCAGCTCGTCTACTTCTGTTTTGTTCTTACCTGAAGAAATGATTATGTATACTCCATCGTGAGTCACAATTATTCTGCAAGGTAATAATGTGTAATTGACATCTCACTCAACATTACGCAACGCAGCATATAATGCCAATGCGCTGCCAAAACATAACTGAAATTATGTATTTACTTCATAAATAATGTTGACAACAAGCCAACAATCAGATTTTTTGTAGCATTGTTACAATACTCATCGCCAAAAGTATCAGCTGATGTATGTTTTCAAATTATTTCAACAACTATTTTCTACAACTACTATTGAAATTTTGTTAGTCAAATGGAAAATACCCAGTCTGAAAATTTAAGTGTTAAATAGACTCAATTCGCACGTGGACAGTACGTTTAAAACATATAAATATGACCTAAATCCATAAATAATACAAATCAATATAAATAAAAACCAATTCACGAATGCTTGCATACATGCGCATACATAGATAATGTATGCAAGCGCATTACTTCAAAACGGTAGCACCTTTTTGGATAATGCTTTTTTGTTGTTTGTTATTGCCCGGACAAGATTTTTATGAATAAATTATAGAAAAAAGTGAAAAATTTGGAGTAAAATTTTTCATATAAAACAGTTAGTGAATGAGTGAAACAGTAGACAGTCTTTATATTGACATTGCAATACAATATTTTTGGAAGATTTTTGAAGACACTGAAAAATAATGGTCAAAATTATTTAATTGCCATTTTATTGAATTACATAGTTTTACTGTAAAAGGAAGATTTAGTCTCATTCTCTTCATTAGTAGTATAGATTCAAACATTGAAAATGTTTCCATAAAATGTTACCGAATTCGAAAACGTGACGTGATCCTTCAAGAAACATACGCAATATGGTGCAATGATGCTGTCATTTTGTGATACTGTATAGGTGTCTTTGCTGTTCGATTATTATGGAATGTTATTAAAACTGTAGAAAAAAAGTGTTAGGAAAGTTATTTGTGGGAAAACAATGATGGATAGTTTCATTTATTGATGTCTGCGCCCCGCGTTTTAACCCGCGGTTAGCCATCGTGCGGGAACCGTACATTTTTCCGGGATAAAAACCGCCTATGTAGTAATCTAACTACAATCTATATTTCTGCCAAATTTCATCCAGATCCGTTCAGCCGTTCTGGCGTGATTGAGTAATATACATCCATCGCATTACTTTCGCATTTATTGTATAATAGTAGTAAGTGACGGCATTCGTGGTCGCGTCACCATAAAGCTGCTTTCTTGTGACGTGTTTCAAATTAAAAACTATTTTTTATTGCATTCTCTTAGATATAGATACAACAAAATATCAAAAACTATGGCATCTGCAACACGGGAAATTCTAGTGCAGGCGTGTGACTGAGATCATTAAAGGTCTTATGTATAAAACACATTATCTTGAATCAACTTGATTGTTAAATAACTTTGTAGTGTTGATTGTAACAAATATCAAGCACTTATTACCTTAATTGATATGGTGGGTAGTTGATAAGATTACCTTTATTGATCGTAGCAACAGAGCATATCCACTTAATAGTTAGTCTCATTTCCTGGTATTGAAGTAAAGACAAAAGAGCTCTTCAATCTAATCTTAAAACAGGCATGAAACTTTTGCTTATATATACTGCGAAAGTGTTTTCGATAAGCCAAATAAACAAATGCAGGTAAGTAACCATAAATATACAAAACGAACGCCGAATATTGTTGAATTTTTACTTTTGGTTAAACAATTTTACCGTTATTCGTTATGTGGAGCTTCGCTTATCGAAATATATAAAAGTGTAATGAAAACTTTAAATATTTTGTATTCTCATTTTATCACTACTCACCAGGAATGTTGAATATGGCCCAAAATATTCATCAGTAAAGTAACTTGAATTTATTACTTAAAACTCAAATAATAAATCCAAGTTAAAAAAAAAAGTAAATCATATCTTACTTCTCCGGGGGAACGTCGCACAAGTTCTACTGCTACTTTTTCTAGTTCCTGTAGCACCACCCAGGGGGTACGTGTAAGGACTCTGGACCCGCTAGACAGTCCATTCTTAAAAAGCCATATTTATTCTAATCTTAGTCTCCTACACAGAATCATGTGCGGGCGTCTCGTGCGGCCCGGGCCGGCGGTGCGTGGTCCGCGGCGGTCGCGCGCGTTGCGTCTGCGCAGCCGCCTGCAGACGAGTTGGCGCAGTCTGCGGGAGCGACGGCAAGACTTACACCTCGCTTTGCCGGCTGCGGCGGAAGGCATGCCGGCGGCCTGCTAAGCACCTGGTATTGGACTATCCTGGACCTTGTCAAGGTGAGTTCAAAACGCTTTGGTTGAGACATTAATCTTCTTCTGTGTGTTGTGACAAGATAGATGACACTTTATTACACACCAAATAGTAACAATATAACAAAACCACTGTTTAAAGAAAGTAATCGTAACTAATAATAAGTTACACAGTGAGCGGTCTTATCGATATAAAGCGATCACTTACAGACAACCTTTGGATGGACAAGAAGTATTAGAATCGATGAAAAGTACTAGAATGACTATTCTGGTGTTAGAATATTTTAAGCTAGTGTTGACGTGTTTAGAAACTTGACTGGTACCAACTCATTTTGTGGTAGATACAGTTAGGATTATTGTATAATTAAAGACGGAAAACAACTCATTACAATGAATAAAACCTAGTCTTAATGTTACTTTTGGGAAATGAATGCTCTCGTTTACAAGGTGAAATGAAAAGAATTTCAATTTCTGTAGTGAATATTTTGCAAGAGCCGCGCCTGAGCCAAAAGCTGCTTTTCAAGCCATTTCAAAAGCGGCTGACAGCATGACCTGATTTTATGCACTCCGAACCTGGTAACGACGGTTTTAAACAAACAATTGCACCGAATTTTTTTTAAGATGTTTTGACGTGTTTAAAATATACTTGAAATCATAAGGAACATAAAGCATTGTGTTTAAGTTTGAATCCAAACGCGTAGCAACCATTTTGCGATTTCCACGTGTATATTAATAAATAAAACTAAAGTCTCTATGTGTAATGTCAAAATAACAGCTTTTCACGGAAAGCATTTAAAAGTATAAACGTACCATTAATAAAAAACATTTTTAAAATTTTTGTCTTATTATTCCGTCTTTTGTCCGACATCCACTGACAGATAGCTCATGTCATGAGGAGTAACTTAGGCTACTTTTCATTTAGAAAGAGAAGTAAGAAAATGGGATACGCGTAAAAAAAATGTTAATCACTTTTTAAGGTGCCTCTGCCAACAAAAGTAGCACTAGACAGTAACGGGAATGCACTACTGCTTAGCAGGTACGGTAGGTACTTCTCCAGATGAACTAGGCACATATTCCACTGCTATTTAAATCTACAACACTTGCATTCAAATGCAAAATCCAATTAATTTGTAGACACAAAAAATATAGCAAATTCCGTACAGTACTTAATTTTTGTTGGTACGGAAATCGCGTAACAAATGGGTATACAAATATGCGCGAAAAATTCAAAATTATTGTATATATTATAGTTAGACATTCATAAAAACCTGAATTCTGAACCCACCCTCGATAGTTTTTGAGATAAAGTTTTTTTTTAAGACAGATTTATGCGCCAAAGGTTTTATTAAAACTGAAACATTTAAATTACCTCATCTTAATAATTTTGATATCGGTGACTTTATCAAAATTATCACTCTCACAATTAAGACAATTAAGAAAATATTCATCAATCCGTTCAGGCAACAGAGTGTGCCAAAGTAATATACATACACACACTCGAAAAACATAATCCTTCAGGCGCAGTCGGGTATAAAAGAACATACAGCCAAATTGAGAACCTCTTTTTATCAATTAACGAATATAAATAAAAAATCTAAACATATGAAATATCAACATATGAGTTACTCGTTTTCGTGGTGGTAATACCATTAGCTAATTCGAGCGACTGTTAATAACATTAACTGTATGTAAATGTAGACTAGAATGATGGATGAACTGGATAGGCAATCAATCATGGTTCTACCTGTTCATAATCTGTCCGTGGCACAAACGCAGCCTCCTAGACTCATTTCAGAAAACTTTTGACATAGATTGTCAAAGTCAAAGTCAAAATACTTAACTTACGTTGAATTCTTAAAAAAATACTTGGATACGTATATAACTATAATATTATGGAGTTAATTAGGCGCAAGTCTCTATGTATACTCAGCTGAAGTTACAACTTCTATTCGACAGCACACACACTAACGTAGGAAACAATGCTACACAATACCCATTATACGTATAATTTGGAAATAAACTATTTGTATTTGTGCCCTGTTCTATTGCATATTCTGTTAGAATGCGCTTCAAAAATAAAATGTTTCGCATTTCTAGTCTTTTGGCAATTTGTTAAATATTTTCACAGTATTATTGAATATAAAAAAGGACAATTTAACACTAGCTCCGGCGGTGTAATTCGCGGTTTTTTGTCATCAAAAGTATGTGTTAATCCAGGATATAATCCTGGTACCAAATTTCATCCAAATCCGTTGAGCCGTTTGAGCGTGAAAGAGTAACAAACATACACACACATACACATATATTCTACAAACTTTCGCCATTTTGATTAGTGTGATTAATCTAGTTAAATGTTTGTAAAGATCTTGCCCCCTGGTTCACTGGCTACGGTCCTGGCTGTTGCCAAGCGCGCCATGAATCACAGTATACAAGTACATAATTATTGTTATGGGGGCGAGTGATTATTATGCAACTTATGTGATTACGGATTATAATTGAACGGTTATTAGCGCCCAGGTATTGCTATTGGTATTTGTACTGTTAATTGCAGCTAATTGTTTATTGCCCATTATAGATCTGGTCTCTACATAGTATAAAACAAAGTCCGCGTCGGTCTGTTTACCTACTCTTTTTTTAACTTAACCCAACGGATTTTGAAAATGTTTTTACTATCATTTAGATACTTTTTTCTGGAAGGTTTATATGTATAATGCAGGGTGCTAGGGTGACCAGATCAATTTTAATAATAATGCTCGGCGTAATACAGATGCGTGCTTTTTATGGGGTCGCTAGTATGGGGAACCATGTGTATAAGGAATAAGCAAAGGTTCTATCCTTTAGTTTCACTTTTATTTGACATAAACCACAACACAACACAACTCGTTAACATTTGATATATGGAGCACAATTAGTTTTACAGACATATCAGATTGGAGAAAAGTGAATGCTCGACGACCACTGGTAGTGCCTTCGCTCCCTCGCTGAATGTCATAAAAGCAACCCGCCTTTTTATTTGACAATGTGACATGTGTTTGTTTGGGAAAGCTACAGGTTTATTTTTTTGCGAACATCATCAATAACGGATATATGTGTGATCGAACCGTAAAATACCTACCAGCCGAGGTATGTAACGGCGTTTAACGTAGCTAAAAGATACCATAGCCGTAGTAGTAAAGTTTTGAAATAGACAAGTGTTTAAGTGTTGGCCCCAATTCTATACCACACTTAAATAACTCGAATCCACTTAAAATTATTGCCGTGGTACTCATAAGGAATTCAATAAATTGCTACAAAGACTATATAACCAGAAATTTTTCGATCATAATACTATACCTATAGTGTAGTAATTTGGATTCAATCTATCTAGGACCTGGATTTTTGTGGATCGCACTGCTGAATTCCGTTGGTGACTATCCTCACAGCCCACTTAGTAGCTCTGTCTTTTGCGTGGTCGTGCTTCGATTCTCATGCACGACAAGGATAGGATAGGATGTCCAACCGCGGGAAACCCCGCGGGCTGCAGCTAGTATAAAAATATTGCAACCAATCTTGAATAAGAAAAACATATAACTGATAAATGACATCCTCTCAATTAACCAGCAAAAGAGTGGTAGGCATTAAATCAAGCTTTTAATCTGCGGTATATTTTAACTGAAATTATTATCGAAACTGGTGTAACAGCCCCTTAATGTATCGGGACAACTTAGACGAGTGATAACTTGGGCTAGACTCTGTCACTCTAGATAAATCAGGTTTGTCTAATGGGATGATTCAAGGAGCTATTTTTGGATCAGAATGTCTTGTAACCGTATCGAGCTTAAATACATGTTATATGATAAGTTTGCTACGAATAAATTTATCGCCATTATACACAGCGCCATCTAACCCCAAACTAAGCATATATTATATGAGAACTAGACAAATGGTAGATTTTTTTTGTAGTAATGACGTTATTAACATCCAGATATAAAACGAAATTTTACGTTCATCACCCAAATGCTTGTCCTGAGTGGGAATTTAGCCCACGACCTACAGTGCAACTAACTGAGCTGTGAAGCCAGACAAACAACAGACAGGTTTTGTTGTAATTATGATAAGATCTGCTTTTTACCCTTTTCTCGCACGATGTCCAACCAAATTAAAGAATAAAAATTAGAATTAAAGAAAAAATTACGATTGGGTTGACTATATAACTCATTAAATAGTCAACCCAATCGTAATTTTTATAATACCGTTCAGAGTAATCTACCAGGGGAACAGTTCCTACATCATTCAAATACCAGTCAGGATATTCTTATCAAATATCCTGACTGGTATTTGAATGATGTAGGCACTGTAAATAGGCTATTATTTCCCATAAATTGTAATAATTTTGCCAACACTCCACATTTACCCCGATAATAACGGTCCCACCCCCACTATCGCTTGTAAATTGGCCGTTTGTTCGTAGTCTTACATCTCTATTGCATCGGCCTATAATAGCTCGTTTCGATGTTCGATACGTCTGGACGAGTCCCGCCTGGGGTGCATCTGAATGGGGACTTACCAATGGAACGCGAAAACCACTCGAAAGTAATGTTTCAATCTTGATATTTTTTTAAAGTACAGCTAATGTGAAGAGAATGGCATCGAGTTCCTATAAATATAAGCCTCGGCGTTAGGATTTTGAGCCATTTAACTTTGACTCATTTATTATCATTTATATTTAATTATTTTTAACTGACTTCAAAAATGGAGGAGGTTCTATGTTAAACTGTATTTTATTTTATAAATGTTCGCTGATTTCTCTGCCATTTATAAACCGATTTGAAAAAGCCTTTTTTTCATTTGAAAGAATATGCTTTTAGATTGGTCCCCTAAAATTTTTATTAAAATCGGTTCAGTAATTTGGAAAAAATATGTCATCCAAGTAATCGAAATCGCATATTTTGCTACTTTAAAGGTATTTTTATTCGCTTTATTAACGATTTACGATATACTAACGTTCGTATGTAATGATTTCTAACGGCTGAAGAATTGATTATGATGTGATGCAAAATATGTTGGGGATATCCACATTCAAACGTAAGCTTTAGTGTGGCCTGAATACCACCTGATGAATTGCTTTTGTTGTATATAAGTAGATGACAAGGTAACTTTTTTGATGACTTGTTATATTACCGTCAATACATTAAAGAAAAAAACATTCAAAGACCATTAGAACAATCTAAAGGTCTGTTAAAACAGAAGGTTTTGCAATCAATCATGTTAATGTTTGAAGTAAGACCCAGTACGAATTTATACATACCAGTAAATATATTATATTATAATTGTAAGAATGTTGCTCCGGTCTAAAAAAATCTCCCAAACTAGTTTCGGAAACCAAATAAACATTGAAAACTTGTTTTGACACAAAATATTAGACGAAGTCTAAGCTAGTCAATCTAGATTCATCATTAGTTTCGTCATTTTAGATCTATGAGCCATTCTTCAGTTTCTATTAAACAAAGATATGCTTGAAAGTGTTCTTTTATTTTTTACAACAGCTACTATTTATTTTGAACAATCATGCCTATAAAAAAATACAATTTTTGCTACGTAGCTAATGACAGTGTTTCGTGCAACCGATTGAGTTGCAGGTTCGATAGTAAGATTCCTGATTGCAAATATTAACATTCCAAGTTTCGTTTACCAAATTAATTTTCATGCTTTTTCAGCATGCTCTCTAAAGTAACACTTACGCGCTATGCAGTATTTCAGAGTCGTACGACATAAGTTCGAATAGTCTACGGGAACCAATAGTTGCGCTACGATTGTACGCCAACGTGATCACTTTATGATAATCTGTACCTTTTTTGCAAGTACTCACCCAGTAGTAAATAGCGAGACCTGAGGCCAATTGAAGTATGAAGTACTTGTACATAAATTACACCACAAATATCGCAGTCTATTATGTATTACCCTATAATTTTCAAACACAACTCAAGCTACCTTGCACCCAAGACCAATAATCTTTTTATTTGTAAGAATTATCTTTTATACGTAAGTCAATATCACGAGTCCCTTTCCCGTCTAACCGTTATCTGGAAAATGTTTTTCATATTTAGACAACCCTATAAATAAACGACAGTTAATTTTAATGCAAAAAAACACGTTTTAATAATATACGAGTATATTTTTAAAACGAAATTACTATAGAATGGTAACCCTTATATAGTATCTTAAACACGCTTTTCTAGTTTATAATTAGAATCGAAATTGAATATGAAAATCACATTCCCATGAAAAGCTGAATATATTATTATTAATAAGCTGAATATATTATAGCTGTATATTAGGTAGTACCTATCTAATAAACATAAAGCGCTAGCTTTCCAGAACCAACGAGGCATAAACATCAGCCCACAACGACCTAAGAACATTGAATGTTTGTGTTTGTCAAGTATATAAACACTTCCTTTTGCCATTGCAAAAGGTCCTTTTAAACATAAATACTTCAATAGATTGCAGTATTTCTTTATTGCATTGATTTTATTTTATGTTGTATTTATGAGATTATAAAAAGTTATTGAATTTATATACCACGCTGAACCGCGATGAAAATTATGTATAAGTATAATAAATATATACATTATAATAGTACAATAATTAAGTAAATAACAAATAATAGGTGTGTGAATATGACTCCGCCCCTTTTTGTCAAAATAAAACACATTTGTTCGCTTACAAAATTAAAAAAAAAATTATTGAAAGTATGCTCCATCTGCAGCTACAACCTTCGCCCATCGTTCAGGTAGTTTTCGTATTCCTTGCTGGAAGAAGTCCTGGTCTTTTGAGCTTATCCAGTTGTCAATCCAAATTTTGATACTTTCACATGAAGTAAACTTTTCTCCAGTAAGGTCTGTCTGCATCGTCCGGAATAGGTGGTAATCCGAAGGAGCTATGTCTGGTGAATATGGCGGGTGGGGTAACACTTCCCAGTCCTGTCCCTCTAAATATCTTTTTACGACTTCTGCGGTATGCGGTTTGGCATTGTCATGCTGAAGAACTAATTTGTTATGTCTATTCACCCATTCTGGTCGTTTTTCTTCTATGGCTCGCTTCAAACGCATTAGTTGTCGTCGGTAAACTTCTCCATTAATAGTTTCAGAGGGTTTGAGCAACTCATAATATACAATACCTTTCTGATCCCACCAAATACAGAGCATGACCTTGGCACAGTGAATATTTATTTTTGGCTGTGATGGGCCTGGTTCGCCTGGTTTCACCCAAGCTTTTTTGCGTTTAGGATTTTCGTAGTGTATCCATTTTTCGTCTCCTGTGACTATCCGATGCAAAAATCCTTTTCTTTGCTGTCTTTGAAGCAGCATTTCACAAATGGTTTTCCGACGTTCCATGTCTCTTTCTTTTAAATCATGTGGAATCCAGTCACCGGCTTTTTGAATCATTCCCATCATTTGTAAACGCTTTGCAACAGTTGAACGATCAACATTTAATGCTGCAGCTAATTCTGATTGAGTTTGGCAAGAATCTTCCGCCAATAATGCTTCCAATTCAGCATCTTCAAATTTTTTTGGTGGTTTTCCATGTTCTTTATCCTCAGTACTAAAATCGTTATTTTGAAATCGTCGAAACCATTCCTTGCAAGTTGTATTAGACGGAGCATGCTCACCATAAATCTCCACAAGCAAACGATAAGTTTCCGCTGCAGTTTTCTTCGCAATAAAATAATGTAATAACACTTCCCGCAAATGACGTTTATTTGGAATAAAAACCGACATTTTCGAAAAGGTGAAAACAATTGTTGCTTACACTTCAACCAAATATCATAAAATGCGTTAGATAGCTGACATTCAGTACTATCGAATACAAGTATGGTCATTTATTAGTACACGTAAACAATACTTAAAACGACATCTGTTGAGAAAGGGCGGATTCATATTCACACACCAATAAATAGTCATGGAGATTTCACACAGCGCCAAACTAAGCATAGCTTGTACTATGGGAACCAGATTACTGATAAGATATTGTACATAAACTTTTTATTTTACCATTAACCTGCTTAGTCATTACCTGCGTACTCCCAAATAGGTATTTCGTAGTGTCCCTGTGACTATAGGACATGCATGCCACTGGGTCGATATACCAAAAAACTTAGTTAGTTAAGTCTAGATCTGCCAGTGACGTGCGCAAGCGTAAGGTACTTCAGTTTTTGTCGTTATAATGCGCATGTCGCTGTCGATAAATCGGGAGCTAGCAAAACTCTCAGTACTCATTGTTAATACTACATTGGCTTTATAAATAACCAAGTAATGATGAAAATCGTTGGTCTCTTGCTGGCTACAGTCTCAGAATGTCATTGGGTGTAATTACAGGGCAAACCGGCTCGCTTCCTACCGTTACGCACTTCAAGTCAATGGGAAATGCGCTACTTGATACGGTTCAAATGTATGGAGATTGGATGTGTTGGCTATGATTAATGGGAAATAAATAACATGCACATTTACATACATTTCCCCTACATTTTCTCCCGAGATGAGAAATATCTGTGGTTTTTGTGATGGTCGTGTATATCGTTAATAATCCGGTTATTTTTATTGCAATAATCGCTAGTTCTTTGGTACGCTTAGTACCAAAGAACCATAAGAAGTATCCATTAATTTTTCAACATAAAAGTTTGACTTTTTAATTAATAAAAGTGACGGAATGATCTTACATCTCATCCTATGAGTTTATCTCTTTACCACCGCCCATAAGAAAGCCCTACCGAATTATAAGAAGACGATATATTTTTTTTTAATGTATCTGACCTGTAACTTATTGTTATTAATAAATAATCTGAATCTGAATCTGAATCAGTTCGGATCACATTTTGTACGGCACTGTGAGACAGATGTCACATATTCGGTGCCTGTAAGTTCACCGGCACCATTCCATCGAAAGCCGGCAAGCAGTGGTACATCTAGCAATGCTTATAAAATGCATCTCAGTCTGAAAGGTTTACGCCACGCCGATGTTATCGCGAATTATTCATAATATGGAATGAGACGTCTGGGTCGTCAAAGGCCGGTTATCAAAGGCTTAGCTCTTAAATAATGTGCCTCTAACGAAGCCGATAGTATGATGTTGATTTGCATAGGCTTCTAGGTAAGTCTGTTATTATGAATGCTCCCAAAGGCTTGAACTGATTTTTCGCATTTTTACTGACCTGAGCTTGTCAGTTTTTTAAATGAGCTTCCTTTCCCGATCTTGACTGAGAGAAAGTTCATCTAGCGCCTGCCTAAATAGATCAAATGATAATGAACGGAAGGTGAGAAATCTCAGACTTTCGATTTTATCTATAGAAAAACGAAACAACGTCATTTGAATTAAATTGAATTACATCGAGCCGTGTTATCTACACCAAATACTATCTGATACAAATGCATTTTGCTTATGTTCGCTAAGTAATATTCAGATAGTGTAGATAAACAAGAAAAATATCCAATGCACTATTAAATATTTTAACTTTAGATCCTTTCCCTGTGTATAGTATCATTCAAACCAGTTGGCTACTTAATAAGCGAAACAGCCGAGAACATCATAATTTAGATATCTTGATAGGAAATCTTGGATCTTTAATGAGACGCTGTAATCAGCACTTCATTATAACCCCGTCATCTTCAGAGTTCCGTTGCATGCAATAAAGTTCCATGCACCTGAGCTCATTGAGCAACTTTCCGATAATATTATTCTATTTATGACTACTTATTTAACTTTATGCAACTATCGGAATTCACGTTTTATTTGTCGTAATTATTTTTTCCTAAATTATAAATATTCTTTTTAATACAATATTACAACTTTATGCCGGATTTTACTTAAATTAATTAAAAACACAACTAAAAAAATATTTGGTTCTTATACAAGACTGTCTGAAGAAAATGAAAATACTGTTTATTTAAATTTAGAAAAATATAAACAATTAATCTAACTTAATTGCATTTCTCAAATTAACTCAAAGCATTGCCTCAAACTTCTTGAAAACTTGCTGGACTTTCCAAATAAACTTGTAAGAATGTGTGAAAAATTACAAAAATAACCACGATCGACGTCCAAATCTTATTTCATCGTAATAAAGCTGCTTCGGCGATCCGAAAACGTTGCCAAAATTCAGTTTGGTACAATAACCTGAAGTCATTAGCTTCTATAGAACATACTAGCTTTTGCCCGCGACTTCGTTCGCGTGGACTTCAGGTTCGTCCCGTCTAGAGCGTTTGCAATGTAAGCGCAAAAAATGTGTTTTCTTACGACCTCACATTAGAAACCTCAAAAATTGTAGCCTATATGTTATTCTGATGTATAAGCTATATTGTGGTAAAGTTTCATTCAAATCCATTCAGTAGTTTTTACGTGAAAGAGTAACAAACATCCATACATCCATACATCCATACTTACAAACTTTCGCCTTTATAATAGTAGTAGGATAACGCTCAATTTCGTTGTAAACTCAGTATTTATTTAACTTTGTGTTTTGTACTTTCTGTTCCACGACCGGAGCCTACTCGTAATATGGCATTCTATTAGGTACAGAAAGTGCTTTTAAATTGCTTTTTTATTAAAAATAATCCATCCAACGATAAACGAGCAAGTTACATCATGAAAATGATCGTAATTGGTTCCGACTTCTATAAAGATTGCTACAAGCCTCTTAGCTATAATGCCGTCGGCACACTTCGATTTCCACTGTGATAAATTCCATGTAATCTAAGCACTAAACGAAGGTACTTGATACCTGTCTAGACTAGACTGACGCTCTCTATAAACCGTAACACGATACAATCAGGAAAACTGTCGAAGTGCATTGAAGAGCTGCACTGCAACACTATACGTATAGTCACTGATATTTTTGAGCGCAGCTTCTAAGAAAACCGAGAACAATAATTATATGATATAAAATAGAAAAAGTGATATAGGCATGCTTGATATTGAGGTTAATATAAAAGAGTTAATTACGGCGAAATGCAATTAAACTTTCTTGGTTTTTTTTTTTCAAATTTAGGTATGTTTTGCCCAACAGAAATATTGTTTAATTTTCTCCCTGTTTATTTCCTTAAAAGTTCCCTTCTTGCGAGGAGATTGGAGGTCATGTCAGAAATTGTTTTTAACCGTTTACTTGAATATCGTATTACATTCCGTTGTTTGATTTCCTCTTTGTTATTAAGTAGCATTAAACGAACGTTTCCGCGTTCATAATGGCATAGAGGTGCAAGGTTTTACTTAATTTTTTATGCGGTGTAATGGACCGTTCACTATGTTTAACAGTAGGTAATCTAAATGCCTGCCTCTCGAGCTGGCTTTCGCTTCCTGTCTGGTGTTGTTTTATATCCAGAAACGCTAAGGGCAGATTAGCACGATACGAGAGTAAACGGGCACACTTATTTTGTATAGTGGATCCAAATCGGTTGTAGACACGGAGTATCCGAGTCAGTGTCCACTGACTATATACTTTCTTGTTTATTATATAAGGTATTTTTAAGGTCTCATTTACTACTTACATAATAAACTCCTAAAAGTTTTCTTTAGTTTTTTTTTCTTCCTTGCCTATACAAAAGACATCAACGCGCGACTCGAAATTTTCTGAAGATTCGCAGTGTAGATACTTTTGCAATGAAACTTGGTACGTGTGTTTCTTTATAGAGTTCTGTACCCAAAGGTTAATAAGAACCTATTACTAATTCCTAACTTATAACATTCTTCTTCATCTGCTACCTAGAAATGATTATTTTAGCGGGGTGAAATTCTACGTGCTATGATTATAACAGAAAGCTATCCTAAAAAAATATCGTGGCAGGAAACTGTCGATTTGCAGCTCTTGACCGCTTTATTTTACATCTTGCTTAGTTACAGTTCCGATAACGAAAGTTTGCAGACTGTTTAACTACGCTATTGTACACACGTATGAATTACTGCGTCAGTAATATAAGAACTTGAGAGCCACTCCACTGCACTGGGAACTGGAAACAAAAAACGTTTACAGGTGAACACGAAAATATTGATACATCATGTTTTCTATGATGATTCATTTATGATTCTACGGTGTTAAACTTTATTTGAGTTTCTCGTATCATTCTTGTCCTTAGAGGGTTCATGCGAAGGAGTCCGGTGCGGCGGCGACAAACGCTGCGTGCTCGACGCAGAGCTAGGCCCGCATTGCGTGAGATGCGGCGCGTGCGTCGTTGCCGGCTCTCCGGTGTGCGCTGTGAACGGGAACACGTACGCCGGCGTCTGCGCGTTGAGACGAGCGGCCTGCGAGCGTGGGAAGGCTCTCCCTTTGGCTTACAAAGGGCCGTGCATAGGTGAGTGACCATGGCGTGTCGTATGTTCCACAGAGTATGATATTATAGATTACCACCAAGGTCAATATTGATTAGCTACGTCACATTGCGCCGACGCGAACCGCAGCGTAACTGCTTAGTTTTAAAGTCAGTGAAAAACTAAGCGTCCTAACAGATAGTCCAAAGCCATCAAGTGGTTAAGTTGTATAAACAAATATTTATATACATTTTCACAGCGTCATCTATCTCCAAAGCTTAGCTTGTACTATGGGAACCAGATAACTATTAGAATAAGAATGCAATACCTTTTTTGCAAATACATATTAACATCCAGTTCTACGACCTACAGCGTAGAAGGCAAAGCTGTTACCAACCGAGATTTGAGGCCAGTCTGGCAGAAAACTACTCTTAAGTTCGCCTTTATACATCCATATTGGTGCAATAAAGCATTTTATATTTTTTTCCCCACAGCGAATGCGACTTGCGCGACCATATCTTGCGGATCGGGCCAGCGATGCGTGTCAGGTGGATTGAGCGGCGCGCGATGCGTGTCGTGCGGTGCGTGCGGCGCGGGCGGCGCGCGGCGGCAGCTGTGCGGCTCCGACTCGAGGACCTACCCCTCGTGGTGCCGCCTTCAGAGAGCGGCGTGCCACACGGGCAGGGTTGTTGAGCCAGTGCACATTGGGCCGTGCAAAGGTTAGTTTATATTCTTACGGATCGCCAGCAGCGTAAAAGAATTACATATCATACATACGCATTATTAATCATGTGACCATGGTATATAATTGGGATAACTTCATCCAAATCCGTTCAGGCGTTGAGGCGTGAAATAGTAACAAACATACATACCTACAAGGTTTCGGGTAACAAAACCACGATTCGTCGTGTTCCGACGGCCAGTGGCTAACTTGGTAGTATTATAGTTGGCCTTCTAAGCGAGGAGTCCTGGGTTCGAAAGCAGGCACAAGCTTTGTGTGGCTCGAGTAAAGTTTGTTCTCGGGTTGCGTGCACATGGCACCTGCAACACGGGGAATCTTAGTGCAGAGCTATGAGTGTGTAAGCGTTTACTTCACTTATTCTACCAAGCGACCAAAAACCTGGCTATCTTTGAAAATAAATATGTGCACAACAAAACAAACACATTTTTTATTTGTTTCAGGTCACAAAAACGTAACGGACAATAATGTGACTGATAAGAAAAGAGTGAGCGGTCTCGACAAGCGCATCCTATAGTCATAAATAAGCACGGCAGTATTCCACTGGATTTTAAGCATGGTATACTCTGCTATGCTTATGCAGATCCAATTGCCTAATAGAAATCCTGGACCTGGATTCGAAGTGCGGTATTTCCTCGAAGTTTTATTGCCTATTAACTTTTCAATTACCTAGCTGAGTGGATAAGATTGGAGTCGTTCCTAATAGGTAGGAATAACTGTTTACTCTGTAGGTAAAGTAGGTCCGGTTTCAAAGTCTTTGTTAGACCAACCATAACATTGAGAAAAGCCAAGTCAAACTTTATGACTGGGTTTAGTGCCTGATAAAAGTTGGACGCAAATCAAACACGAAGCATTTTCAGACTCCTCCAAGAAAACGTTCTCATCACCAACTCTGAACAAATGCACTCTTTCGAATGTAGATACAATTTTAATCTAGTTTTAACACACTTATATTATTTGAGCACCAAATTGTACTTAATATTTAGTCAAAATGTCAAATTAACATAGGGATTGTAGTTAGCGCAATATTTTCGACTTTAGGTACCTACTTTTCAAAATATTTGTCTCGTTGAAAGTCGCAACTTTTACTCGTATTTCAAATTCCATCAGACTGACATTGTTCTTAAAAATAACTTAGGAATTTAAGACTTGATCTTTATTTGATGATTACGTGGTTAACCAGTGGCGGATTTACCAGAGGCTGAGTAGGCTCGAGCCTAGGGCGGCAGATTTTGTAGGCGGCAAATTTGGGGAACGATTTTTTTTATTTTTTTTTTACCTCATAGAAATCAAGAAGATTTTCCTATGACGATGATTTTTTATTTCAACGAAATTGTTGCATTGTAAAAATAATGTATGATATGACAATTGTTGAGGCAAGGGCGGCAAAAACTATTCAGCCTATACCTTGAAAATTTGTAAATCCGCCACTGTGGTTAACGCATATGCAATATTTATTATAAGTTATGAATGAGTATGAAGTTTAGTGCAATAATTTTATTTAAAATTGTATGAAATTTATGTTTTGTTTTGTTTGTGAATCGCAAATGTAAATCCCGACGTGTAGTGTTGATTAAGTTTACAGTATTATGTGTACGTAAGTTTCTACAATATTTTCGAAAGATTTTAAATTCATCAAGTGATTATTATAGACTGTAGTAAAAGTAATTTATTGTTACTTTAAATTATTTCCAATACGATTCCAAGAATATGTGAGTGTAATGCATTGAATTGAATAATAACAATCAAATGGAATTTTCAATCAATGTAGGAAACTTCTTGGCGTCCTTTTAACTTAGCTTTAAATATAATAGTTTAAAGGTCTACTTCGTATTTTAACTATTTTGAGTCCAGAATCTTAATCTAGACAAAAAAAACATCTACATTTATCATAATAAGTAGGTATAATAATATTTCGTCTCAATCTACTTATTGTCCTTAATGTGCACATTTTTCATTGTTATCGCAGTATATTAATCTTGTTAACTTTTTATACACTTAGCTCAAGAATATCACTCATTGATAATAACTCTACCTAGTTAAATGTTATTTAAATAAGGCCAAGTAATTTAAAATTATGGTAGGATTGGCCTGAATTATACAGTTTAGGAAAATTTAATTTAATCTGTCTGAAATGTCCAAAGATTTCTTGAAAAAAAAAAAAAAATATAAGGTCAGTGTGTTTTTCAAGTAGTTAACTGAATTTAGAAAATTATTATCTTTTGAAAGTCTTAGAAATTGATATAAAGAATTAATATTTAAAAGTAATTTATATTCATCAGTCACTAGGTAACCTTTGGTTTTAAGTCCTGTTCAAAAATCTCAAAATAAATAAGCTGAGTACACTTGAATAAAATTATAATAAAATTGTATTGTATACAATGTAGTATAATTACCGGAATAAGACATACTGAAACAGGCATTTAACTCGATAGAATTTTTGTACTTATTACAATTAACTAAGATGTATTATCTGAAACCTATTTGTTACTATTCAATCGATCTAGTTCGTAGTTGGCTAAGTTTTGCAGATGGCACTAATAACATAGTTTATATAATAATTATTTAAATACTGTGTGAACATTCAGGTTACAAGACAAATGATATTGATACCATACTAAATTCGTCTGTTAAACTGTATTTTAGTTTGGTGATAAATCATCTTTATTGAAAAGAAATGGGTGATGATGGATGGACTTTAAGCTTGTTTAGTCCCCATAACAAAATGCATTGGTGGTCCTAGCCAAGGACATGAATTATGCATAACGTCAGAATGTCTTGAATTGTCCACACAAGACAAAAAAAATTGTAACGTAGGCTCCGATTGCAATCATAAGCAGTCTAATATACCCATAGTCTGATATAATTTTGGCACAATTGGTAGCCGTCTGCGAAACTCCGCATAATTTATTCGCCCTTTGAATTAGATATTGTCAATTCTTAGCTCTAATGTTGTTAACTATATCTACTAAATTGTTGTAGTTAAACTCATTGCGAACATCAAATAGATGACGTATAATATATTTGTCCTTGTTTCTTCATAAATATTTTACAGTGATACACACGTTTTTTACTTTCATTGCCCCAGATATTTATGTAGAATCAGATTCAGATAAATTTATTGCGAAAATGGGTACATTTAGTTCATAATAAAAGATTTCAGTTCCTCCCAAAGTCCGCTTTGCAGCATGCAACGTAAGTCATAATACATGAAACAATAATAATCAACTTTTAAATGTAGCTTTGGTTCTAGTACACCTTCCGTACGGTTTCCTTTTTTCACCAGAGAACGCACATATTTTTTTTCACCACTAAATTCTCAAATAGTATGTAGGTCTGCGCAGGTCTTGTCAACCTCCTGATTCTATCCGACGAATCGGAGTGCAGCGCATGTTTCACTGACGACTCGGCTACTTTGCTAGGCGCTAACATAACGTCAAAAGTTAATCATTCTCGAACATTCCGTTCCATTTTTCCATTCTATTGACATTAAAATGCCATTCAAAACAGCATATAAATTAATATGGATGATTCAGTACCCGAAGAACATCAAATCACTCCGTTACAATTTGAAGTTTAATAAAACTTAATATAAAAGCCAGTGCAAAAAAAAATCAAGCATAGAGCACGCTAACCCGGTTCGAAGCTGAACTGACAGACAGACTGACAAACACTATATGGCATTTGGAACTATATTACAAAAATCACGTATTTCTATGAAAGCCCCCTTAAATATTTATTTTATTGTTTTTTTAGTATTTGTTGTTGTAGCGGCAACAGAACTACATCATCTCAGAAAATTTCAACTCTATCACGGTTCATTAGATACAGCCTGGTGGCAGACGGACAGACAGACAGACGGACAGCGGAGTCTTAGTAATACAGTCCCGTTTAACCCTTGGGTACGGAACCCAATTAAGGAAATAGCGTTCAAACAATACAGACTTACACAATATCAATTTGTAGACGTTGTACAGTTTGGCCAATGTATATCGACTACTCTGATGAAACCTGCAAAGGGTTAATAATTGTTTATTTCCATATTTCATGAATTATGAGACAAATGCTTTGCTTCAGAATAGCCAAGAATCAACGGCCCAACTGTATTAGTATGAAAAGACTTTTTGTATATGCAAACAACTTATATATTCAAAAGAATGCAGGTGGTCTATTCTCAGTTCACCTCGAACGAAACTATAAATTAAATATATCCAAACAATTCTATCGAACAATAACAATTATTTTTTTACAATTATTTACGATCTGACCTTATGTAAAGTGGTTACTGTCGCCCATAAACAATAGCAATACAACTCCGATCCTCCCCTACCGAAGTAGGAGAATACCGAAGTCGAGTTGGGCATATCATTTTGAGACGGGGATGTAAGGTCTCATGCGCATGTAATTTCACCAGCATTCACACAATTCCACACAAACAGAACACAGCAATGCAACTGCTTGGCGGCAGATTCCAGGTGTGGTGGCAGTATCTCTCCGGAAGAACTTGGCACAAGTTCTACTGCTACTTGATATTGCACCACCTTATCACCCGGGGGGTCAGGGTCACGTAAACCAAAGTATGATGTACTTAAAATTTTATCCTCAGTGTTTAGCAATTAACTTTTATAATTAATTATTTTAATCTCCGATGGAACAGTGACCAAGGCAGACCACCGGAATATTATAAAGGCAGTAGGAACAGAATGGATTCGCCTTGCACAAGACCGGCAACAGGCGTGCTAGAGAAAAGGCCTATACTCAGCAGTGGGTGTTACCGGCTGATTAGATAGAATTAGTTTTAATTTTATAGAAATTTAACTGTATGGTGCTTGAAATGTGCTGAGAATAAATATAAATAGATAATAGGGAGGACACATTCTATATACATCGCATTTTTAACTCATGTTACTCTTCAACCAAATTTGATAAGTGAAGGTCGTTGAACTTTGTATTCACAAGCACTACCTACCCAATGGAAATTATCCCGTCTAAATTCACTACCTATAAACGACATTCGCGCACATAGTAATAAAAATTCCAAAGATCCCCTATCAGTTTGCCCGAATAATGCAAATTTTTACCACCTTTTCAATTTTTCTTTCCATAAAAACTATTTTCGACTATTACAAACATTTTGAAACAAATAATAGACAAATCAATCCGGCCGTTTTTGAGAGATGCGTTCATTAACAAACAGCTTTCATTTTATACAAATACAAATATATTTTTATTGTTATAAACTGTTCAATGATGATCACAAATGATGGTAGAACAAGAACCCATTTCGAACATACAAAAATTATACATAGATTAAGATTTACATGAACGGATATCATACATATATCCGTTTATGTAAATCCTAAGATATACATTCAAAATCAAATTTGGCAAAGTATATAGGTACTGTAAAAAATTACAAAACATTATGTCTATTTACAATAATTTAATGTCACTGATCAAATTATCAACTCACTATTGAATTAGCAATTACAGGGAATGTTCTAATACAATTACTACAAAACGTGATTTTTATTCACTAATTATGTTAATGCAACAAATCTAAGGATTTGCTAATTTTGTACAGTTAGTGTAGGAACATATTATAAACTGCTAGCTTTTGCCAGCTTCGCACACGTCAATGTAATTTTTTTTAAATATAATTTATAAATGTAAGATACTTTATGTCCTTTTCTGTACCCCTGACGTGTATGCAAAACTACATGATAATCGGTTGAATAGTTATGGAACAAACAAACTCACATTCGCATTTATATTACTAACTATATTACTAATACATCACCAACTTATAATTATTGTCAGGGATTAAAAGGAATCCTGTTCATTTTAGTTTGTATGAAATATGCTATCAAATAATTAATAAGTTGATCTTAACAAGACCAAAATATTAATAAGATGAATATTACACAGGAAATCAGAGTTGAGTTTCTTTTATTACATTCAATAGGATCAGAAAAGGCAGTAATATTTAGTCCACCTCCACTAAACTTCTAATAAATTAATAAATACTTAACAATATAATCGACGATTGTTGTGCCTCTCTACGAGGCATCGTCAGGAGCAATGAATCGACCAAAGCAAAAGCAGTCACTTAAGGTGTAGCCTTCGAGGGAGGTGGTCTAAACATTACGCACTCTTCAAGTCATCTTAACATGAATCTCCAAAGTAACGCCTCAATACATCAATTAGAACAGTCAACAAAATACAAAATAGTGGTTAATTATATAAAAGTTGAAGCATTCCAGTTGTCTTATAGAGAATTGAGATTTTCATCAAACTAGTTACCCTAATCCTGCACTATTTACACCTATAATTATCTAATAATCAGAACCAATTCATATAGCATCGTTTCTACTCGTTCCAAACATGAGACTTTTTCCTTTCGTATAAGTAAATAGCCAACTCTGTTATCAAGTTTTTAGGCTTTCAACCTGTCATGTCGCAACTCACAACATACCCCGAAACACGGAAGCGCTCGGTTCAAACGCCATTTAACTATCGGACGAGCATTGGCCGCCATCGAGACAATAATTGTAGACTCTCACAAACAGAATCGATACTATTGAATGGATACACGACAATACTAAAAATATACTGTATTTAATACAATATAATAAGTTATGTAACGGTACTAATCGTCATCATCGTCCTGTTGCATCGTCTGTCTCGTGAACAGGTCCATAGTCAATGCACTGAGAAAGAGAGGGATGGAGCGATGTTGGTGCAAATGCAACTCTACCAGTTCGCTCAGAGTGCTTGAATAATCTGTATGCACCATTTCGACTCCATCGTTGTTCAACGTGAACGTTAGGTAGTCATCATTGGACTCCGTATACATGTTTGTCAATCTGTAATGACAAACAAGTGATTTAAAAATCGAAGAATATATTCCATACTAGCTGCGCCCCGCGGTTTCACCCGCATAGTTCCCGTTCCCGTGGAGAATACGGGGATAAATTGATTTTATTTTTTCGTTAATTTTCCAATGTTTTTAATAGTTATTCTGCTATTCGGGACGGAAACAAATCCAACAAATCAAAACCCATGGCAATCGGTCCAGCCGTTCTCGAGTTATAAGTGTTGTAACAAACACGACTTTCTTTTATATATATAGATATTTATTTATTTCGCGGATCTGGAAAACGGCTTCAATTATATGAAATAAATTTTGTGTTTATATAGGGTTTTGTTAAGTTTAGATGCATAATTGTATTACTCGTAAAATGAAATTTAAATATAAAAAATGCATAAAAAAAGAATTTTCCAAATTGGTTCAGTCTCCGTCGAGTAATCGCGTAACAAATATATTAAAAAAAATTGAGTACCTTTCCTCTTTTTTTCAGGTTAATAAAAAAGAATTAACCAATTTAACCAAATCAGTCCACAAAGAAGGTATTAAGGTCGGAAGAAGGTATTGCGTAAAAAATATACAAAAAAGAAAACATACAACCGATTACTTAAAAAAGGAGGAGCGAACCTCCTCCATTTTCACATTTGTATAAATACTAATTCTTGACTTTAGAATGTTCAAAAACGGTGACTATAATCTATAAGATAAAAGTCTAATTTATGGTTTAATATTCAAACAATTGTGAGCACAACTTACTTGTATATTTTATATCCCGTTCGGTCTATTTTGTATCCTAGTAGCGTGTAACAAGCCTCTCTGAACTCTTGCGCCGATGAGGAGAATTCCTCTTTCATTCTGTAAACAAAAAAAAATTATGAAAGTGACTTTGATGACGGGGATGAGAGCGTGGTGGCCCAGGGGCACAGACGCCGACTTTCAATCTGAAGGTCGCTGGTTCAAACGTGCACCAATGAGTTTTTTCACTTGAAAACTTCATGTGCGCAATACCACGTTCTCACAACGGTGACGGAAAACATCGTGAGGAAACCGGCATGTATTAGAACCAAAAATTCGACGCCATGTGACATCTACCAATCCGGATTGGGCTCCCGTGGTAGATCAGAACCCATTCACTCTCAATTATCGAGAGTAGGCCGGTATACCTGTAGTGGGAACATTAGAGGCTGGTACGGACGGGGATATACCCTCAGATTCCCTACAAGTGTCCTCGTGATGCGAAAAGAGCAACCCAAAGTAGCAGTAGAACTTGCCAAGTTCGTCTGGAGTAGTACAGCCTCCACAACTGGTTATCCACCGCCACTGTGGTGCACCCACATAGCTGTGTTCCGGGAAGGGTGTGGGTGCTGGTGAAAGCACAGGAGCATGAGATGTTATACGCCCGTACCGGCGGAATGGGATGGGACTTGGGTCTTCTCATACCGGAGTATGATAAGTCACCAAGTCGGGGAGGTCAAAATCGTATATTGTTGTTATGGGCGGAGGTAACCACTTAACATCATAAAAAAAAAACGAGACTTGACATTTTCTCAGAACATTATTTCTAGAAACCATTGTTTATTTTTTGGTCAACAAATTAAAATTATGAAATAATGCTCACCCCTGTTCTGGGATTCCCTGTGTCGCAGGTGGCATGGACAAACAAAGTACAACACAAGTACACAAGACTTTGATTTTGAACATTCATTCGTGACGAGAATTTTGGCTAAACTTACGAATAAGTAGAAAGTACTTTACAGAATATCATTTGGAAAACCGTGTTTCTACCAATTAGAACATATTCTTGAGAGCCCTATCAGATTTTTATATAAAGATTACGAAAATGTAACTTGGGGTAATGGTAAAGTATTGATGAACATCAAACGCTGAACAGATCTTCATAACTCATAGCTAAGAACCATCTCGACGTCAGCTTTTAAACACAAAAAACCACATCAAAATCGATCCGTTCGTTTGGGAACTACGATGCCACTGACAGATACACAGATACACATTTACACAGATACACACTATAAACTTATAACACCCCACTTATTCTGTAATTCTTTATTGTACACAAGAAATTAGAAAAAACATAAGTTATTAACAAAAAATGTACAAAGGCCTTAATCCTAATAAGAGTTTTCTTCCAGCAACCTTTCTCGTTGGGGGTTAAAAATATATTTATGAACATAGCTTGTACTGTGGAAATCAGACTACAGACTATATATATACTCATAGTACTTTTTTATAAGTACATATTAACATCCAGACACACAAATATATCAATAAATAAATATAGACATTTCACACAACGCAATTTAACCCCAAACTGAGCATAGCTTATACTATGGGAACTAGATAACTGATAAAATATATATGTATTGGGTGTGTGAATATGACTCCGCCCTTTCTCAACAGATGTCGTTTTTAGTATTGTTTACGTGTACTAATAAATGACCATACTTGTATTCGATAGTACTGAATGTCAGCTATCTAACGCATTTTATGATATTTGGTTGAAGTGTAAGCAACAATTGTTTTCACCTTTTCGAAAATGTCGGTTTTTATTCCAAATAAACGTCATTTGCGGGAAGTGTTATTACATTATTTTATTGCGAAGAAAACTGCAGCGGAAACTTATCGTTTGCTTGTGGAGATTTATGGTGAGCATGCTCCGTCTAATACAACTTGCAAGGAATGGTTTCGACGATTTCAAAATAACGATTTTAGTACTGAGGATAAAGAACATGGAAAACCACCAAAAAAATTTGAAGATGCTGAATTGGAAGCATTATTGGCGGATGATTCTTGCCAAACTCAATCAGAATTAGCTGCAGCATTAAATGTTGATCGTTCAACTGTTGCAAAGCGTTTACAAATGATGGGAATGATTCAAAAAGCCGGTTACTGGGTTCCACATGATTTAAAAGAAAGAGACATGGAACGTCGGAAAACCATTTGTGAAATGCTGCTTCAAAGACAGCAAAGAAAAGGATTTTTGCATCGGATAGTCACAGGAGACGAAAAATGGATACACTACGAAAATCCTAAACGCAAAAAAGCTTGGGTGAAACCAGGCGAACCAGGCCCATCACAGCCAAAAATAAATATTCACTGTGCCAAGGTCATGCTCTGTATTTGGTGGGATCAGAAAGGTATTGTATATTATGAGTTGCTCAAACCCTCTGAAACTATTAATGGAGAAGTTTACCGACGACAACTAATGCGTTTGAAGCGAGCCATAGAAGAAAAACGACCAGAATGGGTGAATAGACATAACAAATTAGTTCTTCAGCATGACAATGCCAAACCGCATACCGCAGAAGTCGTAAAAAGATATTTAGAGGGACAGGACTGGGAAGTGTTACCCCACCCGCCATATTCACCAGACATAGCTCCTTCGGATTACCACCTATTCCGGACGATGCAGACAGACCTTACTGGAGAAAAGTTTACTTCATGTGAAAGTATCAAAATTTGGATTGACAACTGGATAAGCTCAAAAGACCAGGACTTCTTCCAGCAAGGAATACGAAAACTACCTGAACGATGGGCGAAGGTTGTAGCTGCAGATGGAGCATACTTTCAATAATTTTTTTTTTTTAATTTTGTAAGCGAACAAATGTGTTTTATTTTGACAAAAAGGGGCGGAGTCATATTCACACACCCAATATAATAGTATTTTTTTATAAATACCTACGTATAATACATATTAAGACCCAGAAAAAACCAACATTTATGTTTGTCACACAAATGCTACAGCGCAGAAGGCAGAGGTACTACCGACTGAGCTGAGGCAAGTTTGTCCTGAGTGGGACTGACATAGTCTTATGAAAGACCAAGGTACCATAAAAAAAAAATAGAATTAAAAAAAAAAAGTTTGTCCTGAGTGTAGATAAACCCACGGCCTACAGCGCAGAAGGCAGACCTGCCAACTGAGCAGTGGGATAAGTCAATTAAAAAAAAACTACGTGCTCAAAATTCAGGTTACCGTTTGAGCTTTTTTAAGCTATTATCAAGCTGTTGTTTCAACTGCGACGTCTCCTCAGTAGATCCACTGGAGCCACCTTCGCGAAGCACAGCGTTCAGCCTTTTTATCTGTAAAACATACAATAAAAAAAATGTGACACTTCTATATTTTACATACGAGTTTTTTATGTGAGAGAAGTGATAGTGCGAGTTGCAGGCCCACCTGTCAAGTGGTTACTTCCGCCCATAACAACAATACAACTTAGGTCCTCCCCGACCGAAGTATGATAAGACCCAAGTCGCACCCCGTTGCGCCTGTCACCCGAGATGGGGATCATGTGCCTGTGATTTCACCGCCAACCAACGGAACACAGCAATGCGAGTGCACCACTGCTCGGCGGCAGATTACCAGGTGTGGAGGCATTACTTCTCCGGGCGAACTTTGCACAAGTTCTACTGCTACTTTTTGTTGCTCCTTTAGCACCACGTGTAGGGGTTAAAGGGATACTCAACTATGGAGGGGAGCAACTGGACCCCCCAATAAACACTTGGTAATCCTTGGCCTTCTGTATGTATGTATGTTGTGATATAGTCTAATGTTTTCCAGCAACAGAAGTGCCCTAAGAGTTAATAACGATGGTTCAATAGCCTCGGTCCTGCATGCGAAGCGAGGGATCCCGGATTCAATACCCGCCTGGAGCAAACTATTTGTGATAAGTGTAAGGTTTGGATCGCAGGAGATGGAAAGAAACACTGTTACTCTCAATAGGCTTGTATTCGGAATGAATGATGACAGGACAATTCCTGTCAATTCCTACATACACTATGGTAAGCATGTAATTTGTTCTCGGATTTTGGGTTTTTGTGTAGATTTGCGTGTGCCACCAGTGGCACAGGGAATCCTAGTGCAGGAGCATGATTGTAAGCGTTGTTATGTTTAAAAGTTGATGGTGGTCCTACTTTGAATGTTGTTCGGACTGGTGCATGTAGACTTACCTCTTCTTGTGCTGCTTCCAAATCAGCCTGGATTTGTTTCTGAGCGGCAGCGGCAGGATTGTCAATCAGATGCAGCACCTATAACACAAGAGATTGATTTAAAATCGAATAGACCGATTTAAATACTTTCATGCCGTCTTTTTCGCTTTTTCGACAGATGATGACAGATGATTTCATGGAATTTTATTCTTCTTATTTTTGGATCATGATTTTTTAGTACCTATTTTGAAGTATATTGGGACAGCTGTTCTAATGCAGACTTGTATGTCAGACGCACATGAGATAAAATCCGGAATGGGTCATTTCAGTGACAGAATATTTCAAGAAAAAAAATATATAAAAATAAATTTTTGAATATAATAATTACTTTAAATAAGTAAATCTTGTATACTTATTTCGCGTATCTCAAAAACGGCTAAAGATTTGGATGAAATTTGTGTTTAAAATTTTTGCCGTTTAAATTTACCTGTATTATTTATTGTATTTCTTGTAAAAACGCATTTTTTACGAGAAAATAAAAAAAACCGAGCAGAGCTCGGTCACCTAGGTCCTCAAAATAATAAATTATAAAAAATAATTGCCTACTTATTTATCTCACTTTATTACAATCTGATATTTCTTGTGAAGCTATCTCAATAGCTGTAAAATGTATTTAAGTGATATCGTGACATATGTCCGATAATATCGATCACATAGTGCTCTTTCCTTCCAGCCCCCCCGCTTCCCCGCGCCTTCCCAAGGCGCAGTGCAGCGGTTCCGACAAACAATACTCACTATCAATTTAAAAGAATACATTCCGTAAATTCCAATTGTGAAAATTGGCAAAGATATCGCGTAACAAACATAGAAGAAAAAAAACAATATTGAATTGAGAACTTCCTCCATATATTAAAGTCAGTACAAAGTAACACTCAGGTCCGATTGGTAATCGACGGATTCAGGCTATACTTTGCGGAACTGTTAAGATGATCTGCAGAAGGGTAATATTTAGTACACCTCTTAAACTTTTAAATTTAGCGAGGTACCAAATTCTAATAACTTTTATTTGACTAGACGTAAATGAATTTCAAGTACACTGAAATCTCAAACCATACAAGCATGTTCATAATTAAATTTCCGTTATATAGGGAAAATTTTCGTCTCTGGTGACGGGCGCCACAGGGTACTTGGATCTGCTCATACTTCGGTCGGGAAGGACCTAATTCGTGCTATTGTTACGGGCAGAAGTAACCACTTAACATCAGGTAGGTCTTCAGCTCGTTTCGTCACTTCTGCAACATAAAAAACGTTTGTTTAACGTCAAGCCTTGGTCCTTGAGATCCGTACTTACCTAGTAGATGTATATGAGTTACCTTAGTTTGCGACTGCGATCCGATGCGTTCGATGTGAGCTTGCAATGTGTCGCGCTGCGCGCGCATCTTGAGCGCGTCCTTTCGCGCATTATCCGCTTCGTCCCGCCATTTATTCACTTCCGCTCGTAGATTCTCCAAAACTGTAAATAAACATACAACTTAAACGTCTCAAACCTAGCAGTCTGAGTACAAAGTTTGTAGGAAATAATAATACAAGTTGTAACACAGCAATGAAGGTTGTGGCATAGCAATACAGGTTGTGACGTGCCTTTACTGTCAATGCTCATGTTTTATGTGGCAAGTAGGTAGCGATATCCTGTATCGACTTCTCCAACTGTTCGATTCGCGCCGTAAGCACTGCGCCGTCACTTATCACAGTCAGAGCTTTTTTGCAGGAGTAGTGACAAATCAATTCAGGTTGTGACATAGCACCACAGGTAGTGACATACCTTTACTGTCTGCGGACGTGTCTTGTGCGGCGAGTAGGTCGCGATACCCTTGTAGCGACTTCTCCAACTGTTCGATTCGCGCCGTGAGCAACGCCCCAGCCGCTGCGCCGTCGCCTGTCACTGTCAATTCTTTCTCGTAACAGTCGAGTTGCTGTCTGTGGACCAAAGACCAAAAGCATAATTTAGGAAGTCTTTATTAGATTATAATAACTCACAACCCAGCGCAGAAGGCAGTGGCTACTACCTAGCTGTGAGGTCAGTAAATCGAAACTGGCTTATTCCCAATTTGAGCTAGAATCTCATAAAGGAGATTCTCATCTCTCAACTTAGAAAGGTATAATAAAATATTACACAATGCAAAAATCATAATTGGTCATTTACCTATAACTATCTCTTTCTCTTGTAACAAGTAATAAACGTTTCTGCAGTCGGTGTATGAGATTGTCCTGGTTTTTGCGCACCGCTTGGAGTTCAGTTAGCTTTCTCGTAGCCCTGTCGCGTTCGTATTTCAGTGTTGCTAGTTCCTGTAAAAAAAAGCGTCTTCTAGAAACATGTCTCGTTTATACAGCAAACAGACTTTAAATTATTATATTTAAGTTGAAAGTTTAACTTTATATAAATACTTTCCACAGTTGTGTGTAGTTGATAGTAAATGAATGACGGACGCCCACGTGATCTTAAATACACTTTTAGTTGCTCTTAGTTTTAGTTACTACTTTTACATTTTTAAATACACTTTTAGTTACTACATTAAGTTGCTCATTTTACATTACCCAGGGGCTACATGACCCCCCCCGAAAGGGGTCTTCAAACGATTAATATAGCTCAATGACTATGACGTCTTGAGGTCGACATTGGGATGGCTGGGGTAGGGTAAAGTTAACAACGGGGGACAATGCACAATACACCCCTATGAGGCACGTCAGTCATCCCCACCCAGAATTAGAATTAGGTTGACCTATAACGATCCTTCTCTATTACTAAGAGAGTTGACCTATAACCCCCTTCTCTATTACTAAGAGAGTTGACCTATAACCCCCTTCTCTATTACTAAGAGAGTTGACCTATAACCCCCTTCTCTATTACTAAGAGAGTGAGATTGTAACGTGGCTTACTTCAGTGACTTCGCTGAGCTGTGACTGCGCCTGTGAGCTTTGAGCGGTGGCATGTAGTTGGGAGTTTAGCGCTGTGTCCAATGCGTTAGACAATGCGCGGGCGGTCTCCACCCCGTGCGAGCGCGCGGCTTGCTGCCATTCTTGTAGAGCCGTCTCCAGCGAAGATACCTTGACCTGTTTACGTTAAGATAATTAGATAGTGAAGAGATGACTTGCTCTTTTTTTATGTAAATGTGCGACGGAACGAGCTAAGGGCCCACCTGGTGGTAAGTGGCGTCCCCGCCCATGACAACAGTAATGCGACTCAATATAAAATTTGGATTTTACACTGAGTTGCATTCATCCTGCTGCGTCCATCACCCGAGACGGAGATGATACGTCTCATGCGCATGTGATTTCACCGGCACCCGCACCCTTCCACCGGAACACAGTAATGCATGCTTGCATTACGGTTCCTACTGCTTGGCGGCAGATTCCAGGAGTACGTCTCCGGCCGAACTTGGCACAAGTTCTACTGCTGATTGCATTCTAACACTTACCTTTGTATACATAAGGTTTTCTTTTTGACTAAATTGACGGGACGGACTGACAGCCCACCTGATATTAAGTGTTTACTGATTTATGAGAACATTCAAATCTAATCGCTCTGCTCCCGCCGCAGATGGCACTAAATGTTATGGCAGATGAAGAATTCGATATGGTTGAAGCATGGTTGGTACTTCAATCAAAATGGCAAAACGTTGGTGTCATTTCTCAAATTGCTAAAGATTTTAATTGTAAACAGCTGCTCAATTGTGAATCAACACAGGGCAACATAATATCTGGTTAACAAGTTATAAATAAAAATTATACACAAGTTATAGAAATAGAACAGGTAAAAATTATCAAGACAAGCATACCTTAGCCTCATGTAGCTCCTGTTGAACCGGTTGGAGAGCATCAAGTCTTGAAGTCAATAAGTGGACTTGCTCTTCCAATAGTAACTTGCTGCTAATACCATCTCGGAGTGAACGCTCAGTGGCACGTAGTCGAGTGACTTCCTTCTCTAGCTCAGCCATGTTGGTTAGACGTTTCTGCGCAGTCTGCAAAATAATATTTATTTTACGGATACTCTGAAGTTGTCTGCAAAAGCTTTTGTCTTATAGTTGAACCTTTGCAAAAATCATTCAGGGATGTCTGGGGCAGCAAGGGGGTGCGCACGCGCATCGTTCTGCGAGGAACGATGCGCGTGCGCACCCCCTTGCTGCCCCAGTCCCAAACCAGTCGTTTACCCAGTTATGAAGCGGAGCCCACGCTTCTCGCTCTTGGAATACCATAGACGTGGAAGCATGTTAACAAAGACTTGTATATTTCCGTATTTATTCCTATATAAACTGTTCCTATCGCTATCAAACTTCTGTGCTTGTGCTTATATATTGTGCCTTTTGACTTGTTTTGTGGATCTATCTTTTGCTACTATTTACTGATTGCTATTACAATGAAGTATTAACCGTGAGTGTATTTGTTTTATTACTTGCCGGAACCAGAGCACAGTGTATGCACATGTTACAACCCATACAAAAGCTTATTGTCTCTTACCATGAAAGATGGAGAGATTAAATCGACAGTACTCTTTTATCACTTTTATCAAATCATATATTTTTTACCAGCACAGACAATGTACATTTTTTTTCTCTTCATTGCATAAGTCGAGTGCACCTGTAATCGGCCTACATACTAGATATAAACCTAATTAACCTAGCTTATAGTAAATGTGATATAAGTTTAATTGCTGGAATACATTATAAATTAAATTTTATAACAAAGAATATCTGCTTGTCCTAGGAACAAACATCTACCTATTCGGATTGGAACTCTAATTAGAACATAATAACACCAAAATCATAAAAGCGAAAGTTTGTATGTGCGTGTGTATGTTTGTTACTCCACACTTAAACGGCTGAACGGATTTTCATGAAATTTGGTACCAGGATAGCTTATATCCTGAATTAACACAAAGGCTATTTTTATCCCGGAAAACCGCGGGGCACTAATAATAATATTATTATTATTATAAAGACAAAAAATAAATAGCCCATTCTCTCTACTTGTCCCAGTGAGCGTAAACCTGTTTTATATAGTTGGGACAAGGCTAGTATAGTTTGTTACCTTGGCCTGCGTCTGCCAATCCTTATATGAGTCTTTTTCATATTCAAACTCCTTAAGTTTATTAGTCACTTGCTGTAGTTCAAATGACTGTTTCTCCAGTTGGTTTCGTATAGACACACATTGCTCTGCCTTGCTGGTTTGTTTGGCTAACTCCTTCTTGAGGATATCCACTTCAGACTGGGCAGCTTCTAGTGCCTGTAAGCAACAAATTATTGTTTAGGTAAAAAAAATGCTACTATTTAACTGTCAACTTCATTTTTTTTAAGTTAGGTCGAATCTGACAGCCCATCTGATGTTGCCACACTATCACCAAAATATATCACCAAAAGGAATCCAGTCCTACCAAACCAAAGCATGAGAAGACCCAAGTTGCATCATGTTGCACCCGCCACGGGAAGTGACGTCTCACGCTCCTGTAATTTCGTTGTGGCATTTTGTAGTAAAACTATCTATATGACGCTAGTAAACCATATCTTTTTAATTATCATTGGGATTGATCCATAGGCGAGTACCCTTTGAATCTCTGTGCCCTTCTCCAAACTTTGCACATTGCTCCTAGCACCACCCCCTATGTGATTCATAGGGTACTCAACTATGGACGCAAACAATGAACTAATTTACCTGAAGCAATTCATCCAAGTCTTTCTTCATCTCAGACAATTGATCCTTACTGCTGACATTGGATTCAAGCAGCTTGTCCTTTAGATCTGCAATCTGCTTCTGAAGCTCAGCCTTCTCTCTGTCCCAGTTTGTTTTGTTTTCTTGAAGCGTTTTTGTTACCTGAAACATTGTTGTTTTTGTAACATGCTAACAGGAAGTACCAACTATATGAAACTGCCGCTTACATCAAAAGTCATTATTGTCATAATCCTCACTAAGCTGTCCCCACCAGTGTATTATAGGAATTTTTATGTTTATGTACTTGTGTGTAAAATTTGATGTGTCCTAACAATACTTGAGATCTTAAGAAATAAAGAGTTTGAGTTTAAGTATTCACATGAGTTAACCTTTCATAAATGTTGTCATTTACCATATCTTATATGAATAAAATATATTTATGTTTTACTGTTCATGTCATTACTACAATTTCAACTGGTAATGAGTTTCTCCAATATCTTTTTGAATAATAAATAATAATTGATACCTCACTATATTCATCTTTGAGCTCTTGCTCCCGCCTCCTAATCACTTGAAGTCGTTCTTCCATGTCTGCCAAAGCTTTCTGATCCCTCTTGTGCTGCTCCATCAACGATGCCTTCTCCTCTTCAAACAGGATTTGCATTTCCTTGCGAATAGTGTGTTGGTGGTTAACCCGAGCTTCTAGTTTTGTAATCTGGTGAATAAATAATAGTAGTATATAAATATAGTATTAATTCTAACTAACATTGTGGAACAATGTATACAATGTTAGTTAAAATGAATACTGTCACATTAGTCAATTACTATTGGGGTAAAATACACTAATAGTATACAAAGTAATAGTAATACATAGCATGCCATATGCAAACAAACAAATTTAAAACTATTGCTACAGGATTAAATGTATGTTTACCTGAGCTTTAGCACCAATCAAATCTATCTTCAGTCTTTTAGCTTCCCAGGGAGAAGGCGGTGGGACAGCTGATTTGCTGGAACCATCTGAATCCAACCGCATCCGCTTGTCCGGAGTCTTCACATCACTGCCAAGACTAGACTTTCTCTTTATCCCAAACAAGGAATTTGACAATCCTATGGGCAGAATATTATATCAGTGAAAACAAAACCTGATTTGACAGCTCGTAAGCTAAGTTAGAAGTGATCCGACAAGCATACCGAAAAAACCGGGTTTGATCCCCAGACGAGGAAAGCATTTGAGTTAATAACATATATGATTGCTTGGCGGCAACATGTGTTGACAATATATAATAGGAGAGCGTAAAACTAGTATGTACCTTCTTTCAGGGATTGATTGCTATCAGAGAAATTCAATTTTGCTGAAGCCGACAGCTTGTCTTTCGGAGGGTCAGTGTTGATGACCCTTCTGAATGGCTCTAAGACATCGTTGAAAAGGGACATATCTCCCTCGTTTGCCATTTTTATGTTTTAATGTTGATTCAGCTTATTCAATTTAATACTAAGACATTATTATCAACAGCTATTTCAGAACAGCGCACACACTATCAGATCAGCATAGAACAGCGTCGCCACAGATATAACAACACACAGCACAGTTAACAAAATTGCTAGCTAGCACAGACTAGCACAGACTTCTAGTTCGAATTCAATAGAAAAAAAATCTTACGAGATATCCCTAGTCATTTCGATAAATTGAGACATTTAATTTCATAACGTAAACATAAGATGGCGCTACTTTCCGTAAATTTGTAGACCTACAAAGTTTTAGCTTCGCCCGCCTCCACCCCTATCCTGTCTGCTGTAATGTGTAGTCTGTGGCTTGGCTACAGTGTAGTGACTACTTTTATATAGGGTGTATTGCTATTTCTCTTCTCACGCACGTGTGAGATCCTGAGACCTGAAATCATCTTGCGAGCGCCGAGCCGGTAAATTTATTTAAAGAATTTGTAATCACTATCTATTAGAGTCATTAAAACTTACAAAAACAGTATCTTCCTTAGGATGAATATTCGTTTCCTGTGCTTTTGATAGTCATAAATAGTACATTTCTTTCAAGTTTCAGTGTCCGTAAAATGGCTGAAGGGAAAATGAATTTCAATGAGATCGAGCGGAATAAATCAAAGGATTACTTTGAGTCATACGGAGATTTATCGGTATGTATTAATTATACGTATACACATAATACCACTCCTACAAAGTCCGTACTAACACCAAATTTACCTGTAAAGCCACACCTTTGCAGAAGTCTTTGTATTTATATATTTATACGCCATAGAGTGGCGTTTACTGGACAGAAGCCTGTAACTAGAAGTAGACTAGAACCTATAGGTTCATGATGGAAACCCTTAGGTATACTTTCATCTTTTAAACAAGATTGTGTATAACACGCGGCACTTATCATACAATGGCGATGTGCGAGTGCTGATAGAAACTATATACTGTATGCAACCAATAAAAAGCGAGTTTTTTATGTTTGATCTAATGTTACTTTGACAGGGTGTTATCAGGTTACTAAGCGAATGACAGCAGTGTGAACAGCCAGTTACTTATTTTACATAATAAAGCTTTTCTGTCAAACCTCTGGGATGTACAAAGTACAATCATGTTTTACTGCAGAAGCTTAATTTTTTAAAATAAAAACAAAAATCTCTGTAGCATCTTTTTTTCCTTGCTCAGTACCCAATTTGCTTATAAAAGCAAATTTTTAGATGAATAATTATTGTTATTCGACCAAGCCAAAACTACTCAAAAGTACTTTGGTATGTTGATTCCAGAAACAGATAGACCATACTGTTGTTCATCCTGGTGAATACAGACCAAAGTACTCATATGATGCAGGCAAAATAGTGGACAGGAACTAGATTTAACATGTACCACTTTTATTCCCACTAAATAATAACTTGCCATTGGGTTTGTTGAGGTAGATTCAACTCTTGTCTACAGGTCCACAAAGTAATGCTGGAAGATTCGGCAAGAACTAATGCCTACAAAGAAGCTATATTTAGCAACAAGGAGTATTTTAAGGACAAGATTGTAATGGATGTAGGATGTGGAACTGGTATCCTGTCCATTTTCTGTGCTCAAGCTGGAGCAAAGAAAGTGTATGCAGTCGAAGCCAGCAATGTAGCTGGTTTAGCTAAGGATATTGTGAAGGAGAACAAGTTTTTAAAAGTTATTGAGGTAAAATAAATAACATAATAGCTTTTAAAAACACTACCATTGCTATATTAGAAATGTTGCCAACTGATTGGTGGAACCTAAAGCTTATGTGTCAAATCCATGTTGCTTGCAACAATAAGTGAATACCTTAGACCCTACATCTCTGGCTAGTGCTAAAGGACCCCAAATACTGCAACCATAGTAATCTGCCGCCAGTAGTGTACTACTGTGTTCGGTTGCATGGGTGTGGATGCTGGTGAAATTACAGACATATGAGACAATACATCCCCATCACAGGTGATGGGAGCAACAGGATACAACTTGTGTTCTAATATTTCAGTAGGGGAGGACCAAAGACGTTTTGCTGTTCATTATGGGCGACTGCAACCAGTTAAGGTGGGCTGTCAGCTTGTCCCATCCATTCAAACAAATAAATAAAAGGCCGATCCCAAAAGTTATCAGCTAAATATAGATGTTTCTTGAATTTTTGCTATTTTGCAGGTAATCCATAACAGAGTTGAGGATGTCTTCTTACCTGACGACATAAAGGTAGATGTCATTATTTCTGAATGGATGGGGTTCTACTTACTCCATGAAGGCATGCTGGATTCCATCATTGTTGCAAGAGAAAAGTTTCTTAAGGAGGATGGAAAAATGTTTCCTGAAATGGCCAATATGTTTGTTGCTCCATGCAGGTAAGGAAATTTATTTGAGACTTGTTTTTTTTTTACTTACTGTAGTGGGCATATATTAATAGTAATTTTTAAATTTTCAGCATTAATTTTCTCTTTGACCGTTGGGACGACGTTTATGGTGTCAAAATGTCCGCATTTGGTGCGAAACTCCGTGCTCAGAATGGAAACCACCCAACTGTGGATGTCCTTCATGAGGACCAATTAATGGGAAAAGCGGAGCATTTCGCTTCTTTCAATCTCATGAAGGTGCAGCATGACAATTTGGACAGTGTCATCCGGCGCAAAACTATACGTAAGGAATAATTTGACACATTGTTCATTATTTGGATTCTGTAGCCAAATGGAAAAAAATCTTTTTTCCTGTCTGTTAGCTACAAATACAATACTACAAATACTCCATAGATAAAATGTGAACATTTTCAGCGGCAAGTTCTAACGGGAACTACCAAGGCCTCTGCTTGTGGTGGAGCGTAGCTTTCCCTAAGTTGTTCGATGACGTTCCTCGTGTGATACTCGACACGAGCCCGTTCTCTCCAGAGACGCATTGGAAGCAGACGCTGCTCGTCCTGCCTTACAGCATGCAAGTTGAACAAGGAGAGCCGCTCTCTTACCAACTGGCGCTCTACAGGCGTCACACTGACTCCAGACAGTATGTATATCAGTTGTTGCAATGCAAATCTCGCTTGCAAATTGTCACAAGCCCCAAGGGTGCTGCTTCTGCTTTACAGCATGCAGGTTTAATCACAACCAATGGCTTACTAATAGACAGTTATCAAATCTGCTTGTGAGAAAAATAACTTCTAAGATCTGGCGAAAACCATACTTTACGTATATAAGGTAGCAAAGTCATATTTAAACCTTTCTTATTTATTGCTCATAAGATATAGATTTAAACACTGAAAAGTAAGCTGTGCTCATGCTGTTGCCATGATTTTTGTTAGGTTTTTTTTCATGTAATTGAATCGAGACATATTGGCTCATAAAAACTATCTTTTGCAGCTACTACATTGAGCTAGACACACTGGACCCAGATGAAACCGAACACCCAATACCCTGCAACTGCTTCAAGACTAAATGCATGCTCGCCAAAGCATTTTTGCATCAGACAGAGTCTCGATCGGATGCAAAAGGAGACACAGAGAGTGGACTTGAGGACGATAATACCTCGGACGATGAAGTTGATGAGATGTGAGGCATTTATGTACTTTTACATTTGCATCAGTAATCAATCTAGGCAGCAAAATACATTTCATGCTCCGCTTCAAGTGCTTTTTAGATACAAAATCAAAGCTGCTATTTGCCATTTTTGTTCTTAACGCCACAATAATCAATGAAGAGAAAATGTGGTCACGCTCAGCTTTGAGTGCTTCTTGAATGCGATACCACTTGGGAATATCACTGAAGCGAAAGAACGCACATTCCTTTCAATACACCATTGACTGCCATTTCTGTACTTAAACCATAGGTATAGAAACTAGATTTGAGGTTCACGCTCAGCTTTGAACGCTTGCTGGACGCAATGTGAATGAATCTTAATGCAAGATCAGGCCATTTTTTGGATTTTATTGTCGGGTAAGTAATCGTTAAAGATTAATTTTGCGGGAAATGAAAATGTAAGGAGGCGAAGGAGAGAGGGAGAGTCGAGGAAAACCCATTATGGGAATGGTCTTTGCTCAAGTAAATTGTACTGCCAATAAACTCCACAAGTTTACAGTGGACCATTTCAGTATGGCCTACCCGACTCGAAGACTGATGATGGAAGTCTTCAAAATGTCCCAAAGACAATAAAATTGGACAAGCAAATGCGAGAACGTCTCAATAGACTGCAACAGTGCAACAGTGTTTACAGTCAAAACTTGTCTCTAGACGAGTGGTCAGATCAGAACATGAATATCGATCCAATGGTCTTGACATGACTTGCGATCCAAAAATAAAGGTTACTCAGAAAGCACACGGTCATAAGACCCATCTACCGAGGTACCCAGTGACAAGCTAGCTCCAGGAAACAGTGGAAACTTTGTTTACAAAGGGCTTCGAATTAAAACATTGATGGCATAAAATACTTCGTATACATTCAAATATATAATAAGTTACTATTACCAATGTTTTCCCACCAGTAAATAATGTAGAAGCGATTAGTAGGTCAGTACGAATAGTACATTGTAGACATATCGCATTCAGTACCATAAGTGAGTCATTAGACTTTTTGAATCTTTTAATCATGTTCCAAGTATAATCTAGTCTTTTTTATATTGATGTGATATTTATTGAAAATAAAGGACAAGTAGAAAACATGTAGTTTTATTTATTAGATTCTTCTGAAGACATACAGGTGTAATAATATTAATTAGTGATCTGAGTCTCGGCATTGCGCGTTCTTCGGAAGCGTTCTATCCTACGACCGCCCAGCTAAGATAAGTAACCCCAGTGAGTACATCTATGATGATCCACTGTCAAGTAAAAATTTGATGAGATTTATTGACTGCTTAATGATCAGTCAATAAATGATTAGTGATCATATCGAAACCTGTTAACATAACCACTATAGTCTAAAATATGAGGTCACAAAGCCGCCGTCTCATAAATGAGAGATGTAATGAACAGTCCTGAGCCGGACAGAACGAAGTCGAGCGGCAGGTTGCGTATCGACGTTATTTAAAAAAAAACTAACATTTTGTAAAAAAAAAAATATATCAATTTACAAAATATTGGTATAGTTTTTTTTTTTGGTTGAAACTTTTCTTTTGAAGTCTTCCATTAGACCTTTTTGAATGTGGTGGGTTAATATAGTTAAAATTATTAATATCTTAACATATTTGTGACCGATTGGGTAAGTTGCGCCTCGCCGCTTAACCACCGATTGTAGTCGAGCCTCATGAGGAGCCGAGCTAGGAACACGCCGCACGGACGGTCCCGTAGAGATACCAACAGCTGCATTAGCTGTTTCACTAACTTGTTAAAGCTGTTGAACAAAAAACAAGTCATGAATTCTGGTTTCTTCACGTTCTGGTTGGAATCACTAACGTATAACAACAAGGAGGCTATTCTTGATCTTGAAATTTCTTTATTTTCATTAATATTGTCTGTAGTTATGGACGTGAATAACAATAAAAACGTAAGAAGTATAATATTTTTCAGTTCATATTACAAAAAGCAATTACTTATAGCTTGTAATGTGAAATGAAACAAAAATACTTCTTACGTTTTTTTGTAATTCATAGATATAATACATATTATAACAGCCAGACGCAGAACAAACATCTATGTTCGTCACAAATGCTTGTCCGGGAATCGGACCCACGCCAGAAATAAAACGAAATTCTGCGTTCGTCACTCAAATTCTTGTCCTGAGTGGGAATCGACCTACAGCACAGAAAGCAGAGCAACTGAGCTGTGATGTTAGCTAATTGAAATGCATCTATATTTAATTCCTTTTATGTAAGTGTTGTTAGAAAGAGATGATTGTCATTCCATAACCAGTTCGAAAGAAAAATCATATTTTTTTTTCATTTTAACTACACAATAGCTAAGTAGATGGTAACGAGCATGCAAAGCCTAAGATCTAAGTTTTCGAGGTTTATATTTAATAAACTCACCGATCAGAATAGCCCCTTATATAGTAATCTTCCGCCTCCCTGTCCGAGGCGAATTCGCTCACACTGCAGAATGAATGGCAGAGCTTCAGCAGTTCCATAATGTTGCAGAATACCGGATTGTTCAGCGAGTCGGTTGTGTCGTTCGAGCTCTCACTTTCTGATGACTGAAAATTTATATGACACATTATAGTATTCTGTTTAAAGAAAAATAAAATAAGGTTTTTAACCAGACACTTACGGAGACAGTAGGCAAATGTACACCTTATATAACGGCAAAAAGCACATTATCACAAATAATGTGCTTTTTACGGTAGACGGGAATAATTAATAGAGTATCATAAACTCACGCGAAACTCATGTCCGTGAAATAGTTGTTAGATAAAAATCTTCGGTCTTGTTATCGACCTAACTAGCCAGCATATAAGATTGAGTTTAGAATCTCACCGAAGTCACCGTCATAAAAGATTGACTCAGCACATCCGCCAAGAAAGTAGCGTGCGCCTGCTTCAATTTCTCAAAATCCTCAGTCTTGTTGACGGCATCCATGAACTTTGAGAAGTTTGTCTCGAGCACGTCAGCTTGCAGGTAATGTTGGAGGTTGTCCATTAGAAACATCAGCTTGTTGTGAAGTTGGCACATTGAGAAACTGAAAACAAATAATTGTTCATACAATCAATAAATACCGTACCAGCCTCTAATGTTCCCACTGCAGGGACACCGGCCTTCTCTCGATAATTGAGAGTGAATTGGCTTTGATCTACCACGGGAGCCTAATCCGGATTGGTACATGTCTCATATCTTCGAATTTTAGGTTCTAAAACATGTCGGTTTCCTCCCAATGTTTTCCTTCATCGTTTCGAGAACATGGTATTGTGCACATAAATTTTTCAAGTCAAAACTCATTGGTGCACGTGTGGGTTTGAATCAGCGACATTTAGATTGAAAGTCGGCGTCTGTGACCCTGGGCCACTACAAACTCTAAATAAGCCGGTGGAAAAGGCATAATTTCAGAGGGTCAAGTTTTTCGAGTCCGTAGTTCAGTACCCTCAAAGTCCCCAAAACAGAAACGGATAGTGTAAATTAAGTTCCTGTTAAGTTTAAGTCTGCTACTAACCTAGTAGACTGTTTGTACGTCTTCCAAAGCACATGTAAGTCGTGTTGCGTCTTCTTTATACGCAACAGAAGACGAAACATGTCATTGTACCGTGCCAACACTTCGGGAGTGAAGAGCAAGTGGAGAGGCCATTTGAAGTCATACTTCAGGATAATACTGGACCAGCCATCTGCAACTGCAGCAAAAATATTTGAAAAATTAAATGAAACAATTAACAAGAAAATGGGTTGCGGACAATGTTTCACTCTCGAAGTTGAGATTGCAAGTGACAATGCATACAAAAAAAAGATATGAGATTTACCTGTGCTTCCATCACCTTCCACTGAAGAATTAGTACTGTTCACAGACACGTTAGGCTTCACGTACGGCAATTCGAAGTTGAATTTCTCAATGTCGGAATTGTTGCTGAGAAATACTGCTCTAGCCGCCAATTGGAATGCGTGGTTCATATCTGAAATATAACAGTTAGACCATGGAGTATATCAGTGAACTTAAAGAATAAGTACCTGGGCGTCTGAGGTTCGCTCGTTTTAGTACCACAAAAATTTACGAGATGGCACTGTATTAAATTTACTATAAAACACGTATTTTTGTAAAAATATGAGTTTTAACAAGAAATACAATTAAACCTTATATAGCAAAACCCTATATAAAAATGTATACAAGAACTATATAAATTGTAATAATAATAATAAATATAATAATAAATTTATTTATTGACGTTATAAAAAAAGCGTTACATAGGTATTGATAGTGTGGGATCTCTTCTGGTAAGCCCATAATAGACCTGTATTAGAAGAGCCCCCTCTTTTCTGTGGTCTATCGACGGTAACACAATTGAAAAATTAAACAAGTTAGCATGGGTACAAGGCATTGTATGAAAGATAAAATTTTATTGTGTTGCAAAGTAATATTTTTATAGATCCAAAAAAACACAATTTCTGACAGGTTTTCCACCGAGTCTTATGTTGACTTTTTAACCGCGGGTAACATCGAAGGGCACAGTTAGTACTTAGCCGACGAAACCGCAGAATTCTTTGATAAAACATACCTCGAGTAGATGTCCTACTGGTAGGTTTATCCAACATAGGAGCGGTCAGCCGTAGTAGTTCAAGGAATAGTTCGCCGCGACCGATCAGGAAGAAATCCTTCATCAATCTCAGCTCGTGGATCAATTGGGCTTCCTCAACTGCCACTGCCCATAGGTGCTGTGAAAATTACATTTCAACTTCATTCATGGGGGATTCAAGTAGCAATAGAACTTGTGCAAAGTTCGCTAGGAGAAGTACTGCCTCCACACTGGTAATCTGCCGCTAAGCAGCGGTGCATTCGCATTGCTGTGTTCCGATAGAAGGGTGTGGACGCTGCGTAAGATCCCCGTCTCGGGTGACAGAGGGAGGACCTAAGTCGTATTGCTGTTGTTATGGGCGGAGGTAACCACTTACCACCAGATGGGCCTTCCGCTCGTCCCGTCACTTCTTCGCATAAAAAAAATATAACAAGTTCCTAAAATCATTTCGGTTTTTTCCACATGCTTTTATTTTTATATATAGTGATATAAAAACGTATGTTTTTTTGTTATTTTTATAAAACTTTAAATTTTAAAAACCACTCGACATGTATTGACAAAATGAATTTTTTGGCGCCAAAAATCGGCCATATTATTTTTTATAATTTTGATATAACCATTGTTACTCACAATTAAAAGGAATGTTACGACACCTCTCAAAATAAAATAAATCAAGCCGTTTAGACTACAGAGCGTGCTCGAAAAGCATAACCCTCCTTCTGGCGCAATCAGTTAAAAAGTAGAGGCTATACCTTGGTGACACACTCCTTTATTTCTCTGATGACGGTTCGGAGGCTGCAAGCTTGGAACACTTCTGGATTCTTCAATCGCTGCAGTTTCTCATGGAATTCCACCTCTTTATCCTCCCATATTGTAAATCTGGAAACAAAATACTACACACTTATGGCAATCTTACAAAATGCTTGCAGAAACCAACCAAGTCTTACCTAATGACGATTTTTTGACGGCCTTATGGCTTAGCTTTACACAAAAATCTATAAACCTTCCTCTAAATCACTGGGTCCAGTAAAATCCGTATGAAAATCCATTCAACATTTTTGGGGGGTCCAGTTGCTCGCGTCCGTAGGTGTGTACCCTTTGGATTCCCTACACGTACACCCTGGATGGTGCTAAAGGAGCAGCCAAAAGTAGCAGTAGAACTTGTGCCAAGTTCCTCCGGAGAGGCCACCACACCTGGAGAAGTGTTCGCATTACTGTGTTCCGATGGAAGGGTGTGGGTACCGGTGAAATTACATGCGCATGAGACGTATCATCTCCGTCTCGGGTGATGGATCTTACCTTCTGGAGTCGATCCCGCATTTGAGTAGAGGCATCACAGACCGGGTGACAGTAAAACTGTTCTTCTTCACTTTCTTGGGGTCAAAACCAAAGAGGATGACTGTCTTGCCGATGAATAGTATTTCCTGTGCGAGAGATAGAGGCACGAAGTGGGGGATCATGCTCGAATTAAGGTTGAAGCCACAGTCCGTGTCTTGAAGCTGCAAAGAACAAATATTTACAAACTCGTACCTCTTAATAGTGCAGGGAGTTCCTGTAGTCAAGTGCTACCTTCATAGAAGCACTTGAGGCGAAATTCACATAAGGAACTCTCGACCCAGTCAAAAATTGGATGGGCGATTGTTTAGTGGCATTTGAAGAGAGCGTTTCCGTGCTTCGGAGGGCACGTTAAGATGCCAGAAGCAAAAGACAAACTTCCTTGTCTTCTGCTTCTTTCATTATTAACTTTCGTTTATATTATTCCTTTCTTCTTTCCTCAGAGTTAAGCAGAGCTGCAAAGCACTACTTTTCACCATCATTGGAATCAAAATAAGAAAAATTTAGAGTATTTGTCACCATTGCTTTACCATAAAAAACTCAACTAACTCACAATAGTAAAATAAAATCTTACACAATAAATCCAACAGCCCGCCAATTTCTTACATTATTACACTTCAGAAATACTATTTTTATACTCTAAACTTACTGTGGACACCAAAGATTTATCACAAGTATTGGTAGTAGACGGACAGGACAGGAACGTATCAGAGGGTTCCTCCTTTGCATTTCTGAATATAAAGAACTCCTGGTACGGATCCCTGAGTTCACCATACAGTAGCCATGTGCACAACTGGTTTATGAAGACCTTATTCATGCAGGTGAATATTCTGGAATAAAAACCACTTTGAAAACCAGCTTATTATTCGTTAGCAAACCACACTTAATTTTACAATGTGTAAGTTCAAAATACCAACCAAAGTAATAAAAAGTAACATGGGAGTACCCAGCTTCTGGCCCAGGGGGGGGGGCAAGTCAGATTTTGTAGGTCGAATCGTTCACGGTTTTTTTTATACACACTATACACCTATATGAAACTTTACGTATTGTAGTGTGTAGAGCAAACAGCCACAAATGATCCTGCTTTATAGGTAGTTAAATAATTATAAGTAAATTTGACTATGACATTTTTTTTAATTTCCATTTCCAGGGGTCCCTGCCCCCCCTTGGGTATGCCCATGAAAACTAAAGTTTTACATTTTCATAAAATTACTTGATACTTACTGGACTATTGCTTCATGTACCCTCTCATTCCCATTTAAAATGTACTGATGAAGTAGACTTAAAACTTGACATCCCATCAGTCTCCTCTCTTTGATTGTTGTTATAACCCTGTTCAGTGTATTGAAAATCCCATAGAACTTTTCCACATAACTGTACACATATGATAGTGTGTAATTGTGGTTTTCAATAACAAGGCTTTCAACTTCTACAAGAGTTTTCTTGTATGATTGTAGTACTTCTGTTATCCCCTCACTTAATGCTTGTGTGTATAGCCCATACATTTTATAGTTTGATGCTGCAATAAAGTTATAGAATATAAGTCTGTCCCTTGTGTACAGTGCAAGTAATACCTAAGAATCTATTTAATGTGAGTTTACTAATCTTTTTCAACAAATACTTGCATCTTTGGGTAGGATCAGGACCATGACCATGATTATTAGCTATTATTAAAATTGTATATGATTCAGGTTTAGTATGTAGCCCTCACCTGAATGAATATTCCTGGCTCGAAATCCCGTTGCTTCTACAAAATTGTTTATCCTGCGGTGGCTCTTGGCGATATCACGTATCCTGCCAAATACTTCGTTATCGCCCTCATTCGCAAAAGTAAAAACATTTTTCTAAAATAGTAAAATATCCATATTATTGTATAAATTTGATGAAAATTAAAAATATTATTTTTAAGGAACTGACCTCGTCAATTTTTTCGCTGCCTTGGGTGCAATCCCATAAAATTAATAAGGCGTCGTGTATCATTATGCCTGCGGTAAAATAATATGCATTAGCTTACACTTTATGTAAATACACAGCAGTGAAAATTGAATTTGACTAAAGAAAGGACGAAAAAAAACATAATAACACGAAATCAAAACAAACGAACTCTATCTCTGTCATAGACTATAACCGGGATATATTACGGGAGTCATAATATAATCTATGGGTGTGTCAGAGTTCACATTCGCATTTCTATTATTATTTGTATTTCAACTAAGGATGGGAATTTCGTCGATTAATGCTCTTCAAACGAATAGCAGCAACTCGATTTTGCGTTATGCTAAATCGAGTTACCACTATTGGTATCAATTAATCGACTAAGAACGAAATAAATGAATGGTGAATTGGAGATGTTCTTATATAATCTGTAACACTGCGCTCACGCACCGCCGCTCCACACCGGCGCACAACCCTGCAGCTTCTACCGTATTGAACGAACGAAACCTAACTTAGTTGATGCAATAAACATTGACTTGATTCTTGACTTTTGACGTATATTTATGTGTAACGTACATGATGCATAACGACTAAAGTGATGGATAATCGTGCCAAAAAGACAATTAAATAAGATCTAATAAAAATAATATCTCAAAGTTAAGTCATATTAAGAAATAATGGCGGAAGCTTGCAGATTGGGAAACCAGGACATAAAAATCAAAACATCAAACAATCAAAATGAAAACTTTTGTGTTTTCAATGTTTTGTGTGTATTTATTTCACTTATTTCGATATTAGCTGATGTTACTACGGGTACGTTATGAACGATTAGTGTTTATTATTGGTACTTTTATTCATCACCATCACTTAACTAGCTTAAATTACAGATATGATTGTATTTGCTGAATACTGTAAAAATGGATATCTTCATTGGGCAATGGGAAGCTTCATATTTATACTGACCCCAAACATACTGGTCAATGTTTTTTCTTTGCGGTGGCATACAACAGACCAAAGATCAAATCTAAAACATTGGATTACTCATTGTTGCCTTGTAGGCTTACTTGAAAGGTATGTCAAGTATATTTTGAGAAGTTGTGTATATTAACAACCAGGTTTTAATTACAAATTCTGGGTATTAAAAATTTTATTTTATATTTTCCTACAGGTACATTCAATTCTTACATAAAGTATTTGTTTGCAAAAATTTAGATCCGGTTGAAACACAGAAAATTATGTCACAAAGAAATGATCTTTGCTTACTACATTTCTTATATATATTTACTGGAACAGTGCCTCAAATAATATTACAGTTTTATGCCGTTATTATAGTGGATGACAATCATCAAACAAAAGGTAATTATAATAAAAGGAAATAAATTAGATTGTAAGGTATTTTTTTTATATGAATATGTGACGGAATGAGCTGAGGACCACCTGGTGGTAAATGGCGAATCTTACACTGAGTCTCATTCATTCCAGAATGTGCATGTGATTTCACCGGCACCCACACCTTCCACTGGAACACAGTAATGCAACCACTACTGCTTGGCGGCGAAAAACAAACTAACTTGACACAAGTTCTACTGCTACCTTTGGCTGCTCCTTCAGCACGAATTTTTTTTTTACTTGTGTTAAGATATCTCTAGAAAGTTAAAACTTACTTTTTGATTTCAGTATTTGCTTTGACTGCTTCTATAGCTTCAGTGGTGTGGGGATTATCCACATACATTTACAATATCACTGTGTTTTCAAATGAAAATTTCAATTGGGGTTCATTACTTCTCAAACTCCTCTGGCATTTCTGCATGTTGATGAGTAGAATTCAAGGAATTTTACTATTCACTATAGTTTTCGACATATGGACTTTAATTCCTCTAGGTAAGTGGCTAAAAATTACTTACGACTTGAATTACATTTTACAAATAAAAAATATACTTACCGGTTTTTGGCTGCTATGTGTGTGTTAGCTGTGCTCGCGGTTGACCATCCTACGCGAATACTTCACTTTTTCGAGATAAAATGTAGCCTACTACTTCACGCCTCAACGTCAAAACAAATTTATTGAAACAACGTCTGCCGAATGTGGCAGTAGGGATATTCCGATACTAATAAATACTAGTAGGTACTCGATACTTTTGATTCGATACCAAGTATTTATTGTATCGAATCAATTTTGCGATACATAATCGGTATCGAAACAAAAATACTTGGTATCGAATCGAATCAGCAGCTGGGCTAGCCGAATTCGTCCGACTTCAGCCGAGCCCGCCCGAGCCGAAAGCGAGAGAAGAAAACACCCGCACCCGCTCGCAAATCATCTCGCCATTCCGCCATTGTGAAAGTGTTAAGTGATTGTTTACAAGTAATTTTATTAATTGTAATCATCAAATTCATCGGTTTATTCCAATGTTATCATGGCACCACCAAAATCTATAATATGGACACATTTTACCAAAACAAACGAAACAATTGCAAAATGTAAACAGTGTTTTAAGTCTGTGAAGTATTGTGGGAATACGTCGAATTTATTCAAGCATTCTAAAACTCATGGAATTTCTGTGGACAAAGGCAAATTACAGAAAAAAGAAAATAATAAGTCCAACGAAAGGTAGGATTCTAAACTTTTCTTTTTTTTTGCGATTGCTTTCCTAAGATGTTAAATAAAAAATCCTACCTACTCCTACCTATTTTATTTGTATAAAAAATAGTTTTGCAGCAGTGGTACTGTGATTGTCTTGTCTATATATTAATAATATATGAATAATAATTGATGACCGGTGATGAGATATTTCCTTTGTATAAATACGATTTAAACAATTTAAGGTTATGTGTTTGTTTTTGTTAGTGTAATAGTGTTGTTAAATGGCGGTAGTGTTGGAGTTGGTATTATCGATACTTTGAAGATTATCGATCTATCAAGTGTTAATTTTTGTTATTATGTTTCAGTTCAAAAAATACAATAGTGTTGGCCAACTCAAGGCATTTAATGGAAGATGATCAACCCCAAGCATCAACATCGAAAATTTCAGAAGATCGTGATGATTGCTCTAGTGTAACCACATTAACAAGTATGGACTCGGAGACTGCAAGGGAGCTATGTCTGAGCAATTCAATAAAGAATGCGTTTGAACGAATTTCATCTAATAAAGGTAAATAAATAGATATTTAATTAAATATTAGCAAAATAATATTAATACATATAGAATTAGTGTTAAAGAAAAATATATAAATATTTAATTTAATATTACATGTATTAAAATTGAGTTTTATTTTTAGCTGGTGGTACGAAGTATAACAGAATTGTTCAAGCATTGATATTTTTTATCTGTCAAGATATGCGTCCATTTAATATAGTTGAAGGTGAAGGCTTTTTACGACTTGTAAAAGAACTGGAGCCTACTTTTAAAGTTCCTGGCGCAAAGTATTTAAAGAAAATGACTACCGAAAAGTACGAAGCTTGTATAACTATTTGTAAGTCCAAATTATCCAAGATAGACAATTTCTGTTTAACGCTGGACATATGGACAGAGACAATGAATGAAGTAGGATTCATGGGCGTCACCATACATTTTGTAGAAAATGGTCAAATGTGTATGTATTATCTTGCAACTCGTGCATTAAGAGAGCGACATACAGCTGAATACATATCGGAAAACCTGCTGGATATTTTGAAAAAATGGAATATTCCACTTACCAAAATTCGTGCTGCTGTATCAGATAATGCCAGTTCAATGTTGGCTGCCATACGAATGTCTTTAGGCGAAAAAAAACATTTACCGTGTTTTGCCCATACTATTAACCTTGTAGTTGAAGAGGCACTAAAGTTGCCCAGTGTTAAATCAGCTGTTATAAAAGTACGAGAAATTGTTAATTGGATAAAAAATAGTGTTGTGCAGTCGGATAAGCTACGAAAAATCCAAATGCGTAATAATGTTTCGGCAGGATCAGTTTTAAAACTTATTGCAGATGTAAGAACTAGGTGGAACTCAACTTTTTTTATGTTAGAGCGATTTCTAAAGTTAAGAATAGTAATATCAGAAATTGTAATTGAGAGTGTAGTGGCTCCAAATTTGCCAAGTGCAGTGGAAATGGAAACCTTGAATGAGCTTACAACTGTATTAAAGCCTTTTGAATATGTAACAAGAGAATCATCGGGCCAAAAGTATGTAACAATCTCCAAAATTATACCAATGCTTAATTGCTTAACTACAGAACTGAATAGTATCACTCCAAACTCCGCTATCGTTAAAGAATGTAAGGATGTTTTATTGAGAGAGCTGAAAAGGAGGTATGGGATGATTGAATTAAACGATCATGCAGCCATTGCAACAATTCTAGACCCAAGGTTTAAAAATCTGCATTTCCAAGACCCCTCTGCATGCGGAAGAGCTATTCAAAAACTTAGAACCATGGTTGTCGGACAACTAAGTAGCCCAAGTGAGTCAGAAGATGATGTCTCATCTACTGCACCACCTGAATACGATTTTTGGAAACATCATAAAGAGTTAGCACATGGGCACAAGAAGAAAAAAAAATCTCATCAGGGAGATGAAGTTTCTCTTTATTTATCAAATCCAGTAGTTTCTCTTAAAAGCAACCCATTTGCAGAATGGGATGACATGAAGTTGGTGTTTCCTTGTCTGTACAAGTATGCACAGCAATATTTAATTGTTGTTGCAACATCAGTTCATCATCAGTTCTAAGCCTAATAAACATTTATAATAAATAAATCGTTTTTTTCGTCTCAATTTTCTTTAAATTATTATCCTTCAACGTTCATTGATAGCACCCTCAAAATAATAAAATAAAAGTTCCAAAAAGTATCGATATCAGTAAGTATCGATACTTGAGGAGTACTTATTTGTATAGTATCGAAAAAAGATTTGAGTATTATCGAAATGAGTAAGTATCGATACTTAGGTGGTATCGGAAAATCCCTATGTGGCAGACGTTCGGGCTTGCTCACGCGCCGATGAGCGATGTTTTCCCCCACCTCGCCCGCAGTGCGCCCGACCGCCCTGCGCGCGCCGGACCGCACAATTTTATAACAACGTAACTTTTAAAATATTTGACCAGATTACGTAGTTTAAAAGACAAAATTTATCTACTTTGAATATCAGAAGTGATAAAAGGATTTAATTTGATAAAAATCAATTAGTTGTAAGCATTCAAAGCCAAAGAAGCGAATTCACCAATTTCCACACAAAATGTACCTATACTATTTTCCATACTAAGCTTTAATAGAAAAATACCTAATGATTTGAAATCGGAGTGCATGAGAGACTACAATGGAATTCAACACCCACACAAAAAGCAAACCCAGCTATCAAACATTGCTCTTTCTAGTTCGATTCTCGAAATTAATTGTTATATTGTATTACAGGCTTGCAATGGGCAGCAATGACAGTGTGGATCATCATTCAAAATACAGCATTCTGCCCGAATAAGTTTGAGGAAGCTATGTATAATGTTGTAATGGGATTTGTATATTGTTTCTTTTATATCAACCTAAAAGAAGGCCATTCACGATATCGGTTGCTATTATTTTATACACTGATGGTTACTCAAAATTTTGGAAGCCTATTTCTATATGTATTAATATCGGATACAGAGCTTCAAAAGAAACCTTGGTCTGTTGCCCTAACAATTTGCATATTAATAGGAACTGTTGTTGGTAAGTACACCATTATTTGTTGATACAAACAATGTGTTCCAACAAGGATTCCAAGTGTTTTATAATTAAAACACTTGCGGCAGGCCACCTCTGGTAATCCGCCGCTAAGCAGTGGTGCACTTGCGTTGCAGTGCAGTAACGGTGGAAAGTGGAAAGATCAGCGTCTCTGAGTGATGGGCAGAACGCAATGCTACTTGGGTCTTTTCATATTTCGGTAGGGGAGGACCTGAGTCATACTGCTGTCGGTATTCGTATAGCATCAGGTGGGCTGCTTGTTCCTTCAATGCCATCGCCTAAAACAGACATTTCATAACGTACTTTTATGTAATATTATTATGCTTCACATACAGCAAACTACAATGATCATTCCTATTGAAAAGTAGCAAAGAACTACCTCTTTTACCTAGCTACTGTAAATATTTTTATTTTATTACAGGTATGGGAGCCATGATATTATACTATAGATTTTTTCACTCTGCTGGGCCTATTGTGTGGAAAATGTCTCAAAATGATATAGAGCTAAATAATAAGTCACCACCTCAAAATAATATTCAAAACAAACCATCTCTGAAAGCAGTTCGTTCCTTTAAAAACTCACAACGGCTGGATTCTACTACTAACTATCACAATCATAAGTAAGTTTGTGATAAATGTCATTTTCACCCAATCCAATGCATTAGGGTTGTATTGTTTTTAAATAGAACCATATTTTATTTATATTTTTTTTATTACTTTCAGTGAAACATCAGAAGAAAACAAAAAATTGGGTACTGAAACTACTGACAAAAAAGTCTTACTTGATCACTGGATTGCTAGGTCAGGAACACCTATGTTCACTTCAGCTCCAGTGGGTAACGTTAGTATGGACGCATCTAGTATTGAAGTTTATACTGTAGAAAATACACCACAGCAGTTACACACAGAAGAACCTATACTAAATGTATCTAGCAAATCAAAAATTAATAAGAAGAAAATATGTGCACCAACGGAATTAACATTGAAATTGTCCTGTTTAGAAAATATTGAAAGTTCCATAGATGAAATCACTTCAAGTAACTTAAACTTATATAAGCGCAGAGGAATTTGTTCAGCAGATGAGCTAAGAGACGAACTCAACAATTTGAATCTTGACGTACGTAACATTATTAATGAAGATTTCATGAAACTTTTAAGAAACGATCGTAGTTCAGTTATGAGCCATGAAACTGATGGATCAAATAAAAAGACTTCATCTGACTCGATTGATATGGACTTAGATTTAAGTTTTAGTGATATAAATAGCTCAGACATAAACACTTTTAATGAAAATATCGTCCAAAAACTATGTCTTAGTGCTCTTAAAAATATTAAAGTAGGAAATCAAGATGCTGATATTGAGAATATACAGAGGATTGCCCTGGAGATTCTTAGAGAAATGTATACCAAAAAAGATAAAAGTAAAAATAAGTCTTTTCTTTCGAAACAACGTGATACAGACACTCCAACAGAAATATTATCAGTTCACGACTACGAGAATATGTGTGCAGTCAATATAGCAAGAGAAGCTTGGGGCTTAAGATCTTGGAAAGGATATACCGATATTGAAAATTGGCTTCACGATGGCAGTGTTGTTAGAGATAGACGCCGAGACACGTTGACGTCAGGAAGCTCAGAAGTGAGCAGTTGTATTTCACAAGATTTAAAACAAGCTATATTGACTGCTCCAACATTTTCAAAAAAGTCTCATACATACTCAAACGTTTTTGTCAAATTCGATAGGACTGAACAGGATGATTATGCTAACACTATGATTTCCCAAGATGACACGTTTCTGGCAAAACCATGTATGCTAGATATTTGTAAAGATTTAGAACCTATTATGGAAGAGTTGGATGATTTAGGGGATATAGACCCATCTATCAAAAAGAGGCTAAACTCCGAGAGTTCACTTGTTGCTACAATAGATGAAATTCGTAAATCTACGGTGAACAATTCTCCAAGAATTATGTGCCATCGTAGAGATCACATTTGGGACTCCTCACATTTTCATACGTATGATCAAATTGACGATAACCTAAGAAACGCCTTATGGAAAGAACCCTCCAAATTTGATTCAAGTAACATTATGAAATCATTACAAGAAAAAGAAAACTTTGATACTGATATTCATCATTTGAAAATAAAAAACGAAGAAATGAAGTTAAATATCCAAGATCGGTCTATATTAAGTAAAATTAACGACGATGAAAATTTAACACGGAACAATAATAAGACTACGAAGCGGCGCCAAAAGACAAGCTGCAGTATTAATAAAACCCAAACTAAACGAAATAGCCATAGATCTGAACGCAACTCACATTTAAAAGTAGACCCAGATAATGAGACTAATTTATTATGGCAATTGGTATCTAGTGAAAGTGATATAGACGGCTCTCAATCACTGAACTCTTGCCTTAAGAAAGAAGGAACAGGTACAACAAAAATTTCAAATATCAAAAAAAGTACAAGAAATCGACCTAGAAGAAAGTTTTCTATACTTAGAGAACGATTTGAACCTAAAATGCATTCGGACGAAGAAGTATTATTTCAGTCTGCCGAGAGTATTTTAAATTTGAATACATCGGACATGAATGTCATTAATGTGAAGAACAGATTAAGTTCTGGCTTACATTCTAATGTTAACGACAAAGAAACAAACATGATGCAGCAAAAACCCTACGAAGGTATTTCGACAGCTATTAACGATACGTCAAAAGATAGTAAAGAGAAAAAATCTCTTTTTTTGAAACAAGTATTGAGCCCACCTAAGTTTAGTACTAAGTTAAGACACAAAGTATAAATGCTTGAATAGTAATATTTTAAATCTACGACGCAACTACAATAATTACAAAATGTTGCAAGATGCATTTGCACGGTAATGGTAAGGGCACTTTTATAGGTTACGTTTCTTAGCGTAACCCTAAAAGGCCAATCACTAATTATTATACTCAACTGTGATTTTTATGTTATCAGAACGGAAATAAGTCAATATTTTGATTATTGATCTCAAATCAAGTGTAGTCACTTTTAACTATTACTTTATTACACTCTAACCATGGAAATTAAACCTAAACTGGTTTAATGTGTACTTATGTTTGTTCCAATGTAAAGTTGAAAACATACAATTACAATTAAATTTAAACCTTTTTTCAAAAATAAGGTTTATTGATTGCCTTTATAAATATCAATTTTGATATTACTATAACACTGTGATGATAGTGCCTTGTAAAACTTAGCCAGTATTGTACATTATTTCTAAGTAGCCATTTATAAAATATTTGTACCTATGTTAATTTAATCATCTAAATTAAAATTTAAAATACTTTTTTCTGTTTCACTGTAAAAGGTTTAAAAAAGAAACAACTTATTAGACAAGAAACTCATTTATTTCTAAGAAGCTCAATTTAATTAATTTCTTCCGTGGCATTAAACCTTAAATTTAGTTTTACAGCATTTTCAACGCTTTTATTTTAATACAAAATAAATATAAATTACATCCAAACTATGTTTAAAAAATGTTTACCTATATCACGTTACATTATCATAAATACTCAAAAGGCTAGTCTTATCTATCATAAAATGAAGGCACCATAGTTCTAAGTAAACAAGATTACCTACCTACAAATGATTACTTAAATATTAATGTATAACTGATACTAATGTTCCTTTATGTAATGCATACTGTAGTGTAGGTATTATAAAACAGTTCAGTGTGCAGATGCACCATATGAAGTACTGATATGTTAGCTAAAGGTCTGTAGTCATAACATTAGTAATGAGGCGTATGCGATGTGCATTGCAATCCTGGCACAATATGTGGCCATCAAGGGGATAGCAGCCACGACCTTCTGCTTCTGAGGTCAATAATAAACTACAGTCTTCACATCTGTAACAACGTACATGAAAACTGCGATCCAAGGCTACAACACGGACAGTTTCTTCTTCCCCTTCTTCGGGCATTATTGGAAGTTCACAGACACAACAACGTGGAGCAAACTTCTTATGGAAATCTTCAATGCAATGGATCTGATTCATAGCGTCTACTGTGAATGGAATACCATCCAAACTTTTCCCACATTCAACACACATGAAACAGTTTGGATGATATGGCTTCCCAGTAGCACGAATAATCCTATCCAAAATATGTTTGTCACATACACAGCACTTCTCAAGTGTTTCGTAGTAATCAACTTCACAATAAGGTTGGCCTTCTACTGCATAAAACGGTTTTCCTTGTAAATTAATATTACAACGATAGCAACTAAAACAATTCACATGATACATATTTCCCATCGCTGTACATCCAGAATTTTCTCCAACAACTTTTCCATTGCACTTTACACATGTGCCAAACAGATCCAGATCTTGGCTATCTGAAATTGACTGAACCAGTAGATTGGTAAGAGCATCTACTTCCTCTTCTTTAGGTAGAGGTGATTTATCCACATTGGGTGAATTTTGATGGAAATTTTGGACGGAGTTAGCATTAGGTGTAAATTTGTTGCAATTTGGAGGACTTATAGGTTCATATAGAGATTCATATGGAGAGACTTGATATGCACTGTAATCCTGAAAATCATTCTGATAAATGGGCGGGTATGAAGAACTCTCTTGGTTATAAGTCAAGTTTGATGTCGCTCTTGCTAATTCACTGTAATTAGAGCTTACTGGTGATGGAGGAGGCAGATATTCTTCAGCAGCATGGACAATTTGAGGCAAACTGTTTTTTTCAATTGGAATTGGCGGTGGTGATGGTGGCGGCAGTGGCAGGTCATCGTTATCGAGATATGGTGAAACATTACCATAGGTTGCAGTGTAGCATTTAGGTAGCATTGTCACATTATGTTTAGTTGAATTAATGTATGAAGGTTCATGTATGTGACTTATATTTGCGTAGTTAAGATGCGTTGAGTTAGCTACACTTGGACGAATGTTACTGCATGTTATGTTATTGGTGTTTTGCGGAGTAGAAATTTTTGTGGAATATGATGGCTCTCGTAAATTATTCACCACGGAACTGTGTGGTACTTGAGGTTGTGCTTTCTTTTTAGGTGGTACGGCAGGAGGTATCTTTTTCACTTTGTTTGGAGTATTCATTTCCATTGTCATTTGAAGTTCGGCTAATTGCTTTTCTAAAGCTTCAATATTATCCAACCGTGCCATTTTAAGAAATTAAGTACTGATATAATGATTAAATTGTTAACAAATACTTTTGTAATGGGCAAATACCTTGAATTCATATGCAAATGCAGCCAGATAGTCAGTTTTTTCTTATTAGAAGGTTTATGAACAGAACAGTATGCTTCACTTCATTGTTCGTAGTTAAGTAGTTTTCTGTGAATTGCAGACTACGGATACAATACCAAAGATCAAATCAAGTGACACATCAATAGAATACGTCACCCGATTTAAAGTCGATTCCATAGACCAATCGACTAAATTTTACGCGAATAAAAAAACAATTTTTGTAATGAAATCCCTTTACAATGATTCACTTCAATCCATAGAATGAATTACATTCATTTCGTTTTCACTCATTCCATGTAAATTCTTTTTCATTCATTTAGTTGTCAATGTTTGACTGATTTGATCAACCATTACACCATTAGATCAGTCAAACATTGTGCTGGGAGGACGTAATGGAGCGGAGTGCGAAGTCTTATTGTTAAACATAATTTATTTCGACTCGTAGAAGTGCACTGTTGAAAACAGTGTCCTTTCCTTGAATATATATTTATAAGCAATACTAAGTAAGCCTTCAGCCATGCAGTGTCAACTCTGGATGGGTAGCGTAAGTAACAAACTGATGATTTTATTCTTTCATGTTTCCTTACCATGTAATCATGGGGCTTTCGGTTTTGACCCCTACCTGTACTTAAACATTTTGTTGTGGATAGGACATTATATATTCAAGACCAGATTTTTTTCTCTCTACAATATTTTATTTTTAGTTGCCAAAAATAAAATATTGTAGAGAGAAAAAAATAGTGTTGTTACATCTTCCTAAAAATAATTGAGTTCCCGGGGTAGATTACTGCCCGGTTCCTGTATTGAACTAACGTACAATGTATGTAGATACACATATAACATATTTAGAGCATTTTTATTTTATTTGTTTCTCGCTTTGTATAAAGATGTTGTAACTGTAGCTGCAAATAATTTTATCTTTATTTTTGTTAATATAATGGATGTGGATGTTTTTTATTTTCAGCTGGAGCCCAACATGACGGAGAGTTTCATTATGGCAGCGTTCAATCGACTCGGTCAGAGACCACTCGCAGTCAAGGTTATGAGGAACAAGTTCACAGGAGAACCGGCGGGATATGCTTTTGTTCATTTTCAGGTTACAATTTATATTTCTAGACATATTATTATTTGGGATACCATGTTGCTCATGTCTGTAGATCGGTGCAGTGAGAGCCTTAGAGGCTGGTTCTGGTGGACATAGGAACTACATGAAAGTCAAAGTGTTATTTGTTAAATATATGGCTGTTCCAACCCTGTGTCACACATACCTAATGCACATGTACCATGCGAAGGCGGGGCGGGCCGCTAGTACAACATAAAATTATTGTTACAGACTGATGAAGAAGCAATAGACACAATGCACAAACTGAACGGCAAACCTATTCCTGGCACATTCCCAGTAGTCCGTTTCAGGCTGAACACTGCGTCCCGGGAGGCTCGCGCCAACATGCAGACCGAGAGGGAGTTTTCAGTGTGGGTCGGGGACTTGAGTCCTGAGGTCGATGACTATTCACTGTACAGAGTGTTCGCGTCCAAGTATTCCTCTATCAAAACTGCCAAAGGTAAAGTATTTGATCTCTTAGCTCAGTTGGTTGTGGCTCTGCATTCTATAGGTTGTGGGTTCGATTCCTACTTAGGACAAGCATTTGTGTACGAATATAAATGCTTGTCCTACTTTTGGGTGTTTATATGTTATAAACACCACAGTTTGTTTAAATACTAGCGGATGCCCCGCGTGTAAATATGTGCAAATAAAATGCGCTATTAAAAGAAATACAGTTTATGCTGTGGGCCCTAAGCTAGATACGAAACGAAGTCAAATTAAAAAAAAAAATCGGCGAATCGTGAATAAACATACAAAAATATTAAGATTGAGAACATATATTCGTATACATTTTAATATACTATATGTTTAAAATAAAATGTTTTCTTTCTTTCAGTGATACTAGACAACTCGGGCTATACAAAAGGCTACGGTTTCGTTCGATTCGGCAGCGAGGATGAGCAGAGGAACGCCCTATACGCCATGAATGGATACACAGGCCTGGGCTCCAAACCGTTGAAGATTTGCACAGCGGTGCCCAAACCCAAGAGCGCTCTTACTGCCCAGAGCTCCAGTGCTAATGCGTCGAATGGTTACAACGGGGCGGTATGGTTCTTAAAGCTATTTATATAGATACTATTTGGAGATGGAAATACTCTTTTTAAACCCGGGCCTTTTGGATTTTATGGTATGGATTCACTGATTGGTTTTACGCAATTAAAAGTGTCATGCCCAAAATACTTCTTAAATCACCTTATGGTTTTAGTTAATGAGCTATGGCTATTTTTGCACCGATTTCAATCTGGCACGGGGCTTCCAGCAACTAAAACATGACGGCACGACATACGAGCCTGCTTTACTGCCATGCACATAGATATTTCACTTTAACCCTGTCCGATCCGAAAAGGGTATACAGGTATACCAACCACATTTTAAAATAAAATAAGAAATATTGTATGATATCCATGTCCGATTCTAGTGTCCGAATTTTTCCAAAATCTAGCAAATTTAAAATGTGACGATGCGGGCCGTCCTCAGTTTCCTCATTTCAATATGATCATTTATTTTTACTTGTTTTCTGAAAAATATTATCTAAATGCAATAGAGTTTCTATACCTAAATATACTTTCACGGATTCGGACAGGATTTTCTTAATATATTAAGTAAGCTTAACAGCAGCGTATCGCTCATACTGCAAATTCGCCTCGGGGACATTTTGAATGCTTACAACTATTAGTTAAATTGGAGATAACAATAAAGAAAGATGGAAAATTGTTAAAATACCTGATAAGTTTGTTTCCAAATTATTTACGTGTGAAATGACGTAATAAGCAACATCCTAAAATATTTGAAGGGCATCGTCATACATTGGACCATTTCATTTCATAAGGATTCATTATGGATTTTTTTTAATTCATTGAGTTAATCTACTCTCTCTTTGCATGTAATTTGAAAACATGTTTGCTTCTATTTTAATTAAATTGATTACATTTAATTCTCTAATAATTAAGAACATTTAATACTCTTACCTTGTTAATAACTTAACAGTTAAAAACATCCAAAATCCGTCTTTTGATTCTGCAACGAGAATGGAAAGAAATCGAAGTTTTTCTTCGGTTTCGCCAAACTTGTCATGGGTCTGGGCAGCTTAGAAGCCTCACTTGTTAGCTTCTAAGAATGGGTGATACTGACGAGCGGTTATAATTGTAGGAATACAACCAATATTATGATCCGTCTGCCTATTGGCAAAATTATTCAGCGTGGTCTGGATACTATGGGCAGGGCGAGAGTGCGCCGCCGACGCCCGCCGTGGACCCCGTGGCTACGGCCGCGCAGAAAGCGCAGGCAGAGGAGTTGTCCCTAGTCGGTGAGTATTATTTACAGACAATTGCTTAAAATCAGGCGGTTCTCTATTTTTGTCCTACTACCGACTTTAGTCAGTGGGTGAGATTTTAGGGTAATTCAATAAAACTTCAAAATATCAGTGTTCCAAGTTTTTCTTATTTTTGGCCTTTTGCGTGTTCCAAGTTCATTACAAACGAGCGAAGAAAAATTACTTTTATGTGATTAAGTGGTAAGTGGCAACCCCCGCCCATGACAACACTAATGCGACACAGTATGAAGTTTGGATCTTACACTAAGTCGCATTCATCTTGCTGCGTCCATCACCAGAGACGAAGATGATGCGTCTCATGCGCATAAGATTTCACCGGCACCCACACCCTTCCACCAGAACACAGCAATGACTGTAAGATACTATTATTTGGTTATTTGGCAGCCTTCGGTTGTCGGCAGGGGCGGCCTTAGATATTGCAAGGATCCGGATCTTCGTAAGCCGCTGTGGTCTCGATCGTTAGATTTTCGTTGTGTGAATACATATTGCCTTAACCGTACCAACTTCCAATCTCCCTACTGCAGAGATACTGGCCTACAAACGAAAGTGAATGGTTTATTATCTACCAAGGGATGCCAATCCAGATGGAAAGATGTTGTGTCTTCGAATTTGTGGTTCTAGGACATGGTTTCTTCTGTGATTCCCTGTATTCAGACTGAAATTATTTGTATATATCGATTTACATCTTCAGTAAAAAGTTTGTATTTTCTCATGGTATTGAACATGTTTTCAAAATATTTCCAGAACACAAGAAGATTATCGACATTGACCAGATGAACGAGGAATTTTTAGACACAGAATTGTCTCTTTGGGATGCTGTGGAGTCTTCCCAATGGTTCCCTCACGAGGTCATAGAAGCGTATTGATATTGCATAGACGAAGTCTGTTCCACGGAAGCAGTCCCTTGCCTAGGACGCTATTTTGAAAGCCATAGTAAAGAAATTGGAGACCGGAACCGAAGTATGATAATAAACTTCAATAATTGACTGAATTAAAAATCGAAACAGCTGTATTCAATACTTTTCATCTTCTTATTTTATGCCCTCAGGGGTGGTATTTCTTAACAGTTTCTTTGGGACCATATCAAATTAAAATAACATCCGAATTGGCCCACTATTGGGAAGTAACAAACATATAGACGAATGAAAAACTACTCCTTTTTTTGAAATCAGCTAATTATTGAAAGGTTTCCTTAAAAACCTTTTGAAGTGGTTGCTACTCATCTCATATTGTTTTCTAATTAGTGTGCAATGTATTATTCTAGCAGATTTTAAACAGAATAATTGGATTGATGGAGTAAATAAACTGGTTTAAGCTATCAACAATACATGTCTTTTATTTCGTAAACACAAAAAATAAAATACCTTATTAAATAGGTAACTATTTAATAACAATAGTACTTTTATAAAAGTTAAGCTAATAACTTATTGGTGTATATTGTGTGCATATGATAACATTTATGTACTAATGTACTATGAGTAAGCCTAGCTTGATTCACTAATTCACCGCGCCTGCATCTACTGCCACCGACAAATATTCTGTTCAGTATTTCATTCTACTGCTCAAACATACTTCCAGTTTAGAAACCCAAACTGTTCGGTGGTTTCCCAACCAGTAACACCTCATCGAGTCACACTGTTACTGGTTGGAAATTTTCTTCCCATCAAGTCACACTGGTTGCAACTCTTTTTTTGAAGATAATTTCCCAACGAGTCACACTTTTAAATAGTGTGACTCGATGAGGTGTTACTGGTTGGGAAACCATCAACTGTTCAAAACGGAACACAAGAATCAGACTTCAGCGGCAGTAACTAGCATTGGCGCTAGCAGCATTTCTCAGACAAACATTCCGTAAAAATACAGTTCCTTTGCTCTACAGTTCCAAAACGCCCAGAAAAAAGTTCAGGTATTCTTGAAGAACATATGACATAATAAATATTGCTATCATAAGAAGTCAATGCAGTAGTTTTTGATTATCACAGACCACCTAGACGGTAAAGTGGTATGTCCCGGCGGTGCCAATGAAGCAGCAAGCGGCAAAGGGCGATACCGAAGCGGTCACAGCAATAGAAACTCACGCGCACTGATAATATTCATTTTAGTTTAGCGCGGAGCCACTCGGAACAAACCACTGTGTTCTAGATTCTAGAACGTATTTGTCATAATGCAGGTACAACGCTTATCACAATGCCTACGATATAATTAGTAAATAAGAACAAATTAGCTATGAAAAGTTTTGTTTTCATAATTGTTATAATTGTTAGTGTATTGTATCACATTGACAACATTTCCGCTATGATTAAGAATTAGTTAAGATACAAAGGACTTTCTTTTAGCTTTGAGGTATCTTGATTTCCCTGTACTAGGCATCGCCTATAATATATTCTCTGGTATTGCTTGTACATGCCAAAATTCAGTCATATTAGCGCGCATGTAACGTGCCATTGGAAAAAAACATCAACGTTACACGCTCAAATGCCACATTACAATCTAAAATAGCGATTCGAGACAGAATTTTTCTTGTTAATAATATAATACGTTTTGATAAAATATTATCATTTTCACACATACATACAAACATAGTGTTTAAATATAATATTATTGCTACAGAACGATTTATCACGAATTACGAGGTGAAAAACGTGAGAAAATCTTGGGAAAAACGCCAAGCCGAACTACACTACTACTCCACACTATATCACTCGGAAGACAGGCTAAAACTAGCACAAACAGTATAAATTAACCTTAGCTAAAGAGAATACTAATTAGACTAAAACAAAACAAAAAAGTTCGGATCACATAATTTTGTGCACCCGTCAGAAGGCAGAAATTTCTCTTTTGTTGAATGGATGTTAGTAAACAATTATCATTGCAATGAATTAAACTATTGATAGTCCAATCCAAAATAATTGCTGTTTATTTTCCGTTCCGTTCATTCTGTTCAATCCGATCTGACAGACAGAATTTTTCATTTTAAAATATCGCCTTTGCTTTTTAATTATATCATCTAGCCCGGACGCGCGAGGCAGGGGCGGCCCGCCTATACGGCGAACGGAGCAGTCGCTCCAGGCGCCAAATCCTATGGGGCGCCACTCACAATTGGTATAGTATATAATATTAGGAGCAAACAGGAGAGGCGCCATAATTGGATCTCGCTCCATTCTAAGATTTACTTCGGGCCGGCGCTGGCGCGAGGTTCATTCATTTTGAACAACTTCCACGCATGCAAAGTTGATAATGAATTGCCAGTGCAAAATACTCTGCTCCCTCATCCATCAGATCAGTATAAGATGCCTTATAGTAAAAATAACCTGATACAGACGGGTGCAAAACATAGATCCTACAAACAAAAAGAAAACATCAAAGTTGAGTAATAGTGTACGAATTATTTCTTTTCCTAGGAGATATTTTCGGAGTATTAGATCTCTCCCTGGAGACTGGAGAAGTAGCCACGGTAGGCGACTGGCCTTTCTTCATGAAACCCACCACAGAGTTTAAGAGCATGGGGGGAAGCGAAACCGGGGCCAGTTCCCCGGGCCCTTGAGCTATATACGTCTGAAGCATCTTTCTAGACGGTGATTGTGGATCGTTGACGGTCAAAACAACAAGCGATCCTTTCTCTATGTTCGAGGGCACTTCGGGTATAGGCGCTTCTCTGGACAGTGTAGCCATCTCGTTCTTTGGTATAGCTTTTTTCGGGGCTGTTTTTTTGTTTCTGTCTACTAGGGTAAGGGTTGCAAGGGATGGTGGTAGTGGTGGTGTGTTCGCCGGTAATGGGACGGTAGCAGGGTTTAGATGAGTTGGGTCGGCTAATTCGTCAACGCGCTTTTTCTTTCTGGGCGGATTGAGCCGTCTCTTTCTCTCTTCTTGGAATTTCATATATTCGTCGATGGTCGATGGGGTTAGTTTGCCTTGTGAGAATGTCTTGGGCATTGCTGACGCACCGAGTAGTTTTGAACTTCGGCCTGTAAAAGAAAATATTTTGTTATAGAATAATATAGTACAATGTTGACACGCTTGTCTAGGAGAAACCTATTCACTCTACTCTTGAAGACTCCTAGGTTGTAATGGTCAGGGAACACAGACTTAGGCAAAGCATTTTATCTGTTCGCGTCATCACTTTTAGGCCCAATCGGAAAACCAGCGCCGCACTGAAACCACCTTTGGTTTTCTGAGCGGCATTATGCCGAGATTGGACCCATTTATATAATATATATTTTAGTTATGTTTTATTTATTTTTAATGTGTCATTGGAATCAAATAAATGTATTTAATTCTTTCTTCTATGTCTCTATCTCTCTTCTTCTTTATATCGTGTTCCTTCTCTTTCATAATAAATATATCTTTAATCGCATTCCGTTACTGAATTATGTCTAACAACTTTCTACCTATATAAATTTATAACACTCACTTCTCTTCAACCGTAGCTGCTTCATCTCTTGCTGTCTCTGTCTCTCCTCTTCTTTCGCACGCTTGAGTTGCTCCTTCTGTTTCTTGGCGTTCTCTTCGGCCGCCTTCCTCTCTTCACTGAACTCTGTCTCCAACCTTTCCGGGTCCCACTGTGCCCCCGAACGCAGAGCTTTGTCTACTTGAGCCAAGTTGTTACGCTCTTCTTTTTTGAACTGAAATCACATGCGCATGAGACGTGTCATCCCCGTCTTGGGTGATGGACGAAGCAAGATGAGTGCGACTTAGTGTAAGATCAAAACCTTATACTGAGTCGCATTACTGTTGTCATGGGCGAAGGTCACCACTTACCACCAGGTGGGCCCTCAGCTCGTTCCGTCACTTCCGCTCATAAAAAGAACTGAAAAGAAAACTAACTACGGAATTGTATAACGACCTGTACAACGTTGCGAAGTCGGGGCGGGTCGCTAGTATCTTATATGTTAAGGTTGCGTCTGTTTCAACACCGACCAAACAGAAAGGAAGAAGACAGTTACAATGTTGAGTTAGTATAACTAAGTACTAGTATCAGTACGTATACTTTTCAAAGTTGTATCAGAATGAATCACGTGCCTAAAGCGCTAGGTAGAATTAAAGTCAATTCATATCATTCCGTACCAGCCTCTAATGTTACCATTGCAGGGACACCGGCCTAATCTCGATAACTGAGAGTGAATGGGTTTTGATCTACCACGGAAAAATTTACTAAAAAGAAATCTGTCCATTTTTTCCGTCGTCCATGTTGACAGATGAACATATTAGGCTCACCTTTAGTTTAAGATCCCTGCGACTCCTAGTTGGGAACAGAGGCTGCATCAGGGTAAAATCTGTGCCCAAAGCAGCCAACGCGCGGTAGAACTTGATAGTTTCCGCGTCGCTCCAATCGGCCGTGCGCGCGGTCCGCCGATACGCGCGGCTCTTACCCGAATTGGCCCAAGCGCCTTCCCTCACTACTGACGCGTCTAGTTTCCGCGATTCTGATTGGTTTACCACCTGAAATGAAAGTAATTATGAATAACTCACTGATTTAAAAATCGAATGAACTGAATTTAATACTTTGATTTAATTATGTTACGTCCTGTGGTGGAATTTCTTCAAGAAATTCGTATATCTCGGATTCAAAAAGGATCACCCAAAGCGGTCCGCAATTGGCGAAGAGATCGCGCAAGAAAAAGAAAAAAATAGACGAGCCAACTTTTTCGAAATCGGTTAATAAAAAACCATGGCTATGGAGCAACGGGTAGGTTTTTAACAAGCGTACATATGTTACCACTGCAGGGATACCATTCTCGGCAAATAAAAGTAAATGGGCATTAATCTACTACGGGAGCCCCATCCGGATTGGTAGATGTCGCATGTCTTTTCGGTGTTAACTTTATATTTTAGGACTTGAATTGAACCAGCTACTTTCAGATTTAAAGTCTGCATTTCTACCGCTGTGCCAATGAAAGTAAAACTAAAACTGCGAGTAGCAAAAGCTTTAATTCTTACCAAACTCTGTTCATCCAAGATAATTTCGCCGTTAGGGCCGAGTTTGATCTGAGGCACGGCCGTCGCTGGTTCCGCAGAGTATGAACCTTCTTCCTTTGTGACCTCTTTGCGTTCAGCCTCTTCCTTCTTTGTGGCCTCTTTCGCGTTTATCTCGTCTTGGTCGGGACTGGAAAAGTGCAGATATGGAGCTTACGCAGGCGATCGACTAGTGGTGGTCCCACAAGACGTTTTAAAAGTGGTAACGCAAACGTTTCTAAAACTCTGTCATACAAACATCGGTTGAAGATACACAGACAGATGGCAAGTCGTAAAATCAGACACCGATACCCACAGGAAAAAACACAGTAAAGGAATGATACAAATCTTATCTTATTTCTTTAAACAAGCAATTCTTGTATAGATATGTATAAATTAATTTATTTCGCGTAACTCTGAAACGGCTGTCGATTTAGATGAAATTTGGTGTTTAGATAGGGTTTTGCTTTTTAAGTTTACCTGTATAATTGTATATCTTGTAAAAACGCATGTTTTTACAAAAATATTAAACTATGCTGAGAATTTAATACAGCGCCATCTCGTCAACTTTTGTGGTACTTGATTTATTTACTGTTACTTCAAAAATGTATAATTTCAGGTGAAACACGAGTTACATGATAGGACTTATTACTTATACTATTGGTACTATTATAGGTACTTATATGATGGGACTTAAATTATAGTTACTTACATGATGGGGTTAGCCTTGGGGTTGTAGAATATGAGGTCGTACATTGTGAGTTTTTCACGTTCACACTGGGCTTGACGCCGGCGCATCGCCGCTAGGCGTCGCGACTGCTGTTCCTCTCGACGGGACCTAACATATAACATGTAACAACTTAACATATAACAATGTTACTGCACCTGTCATTTCTTGCCATTCACGGCTGATCTGGTTATAATCATAAAATTAAATTTTAAATTCTATTTCATGGCATTTCTAATAACATTTATTAGAAAGTATCTTCAACAATAAATCTAGCTATTATATATGATAGTCTTTAAGGGCTTCCAACTACATCCATAGGTGTAGATCCTTTGGTTCCCTGCACGTACCCCCTGGGTGGAGCTAAAGCCACCAAAAGTAGTAGTAGAACTTGTGTCAAGTTCGTCCGGCGGCAGATTTCAGGTGTCGTGGCAGTACCTCTGCCACCACAACTGGAATCTACCGCCAAGCAGTAGTGGAAGGGTGTGAGTACCGGTGAATCATATGCGCATGAGACGTATCATCCCCGTCTCGGGTGAGGGACGCAGCAGGATGAATGTAACTCAGTTTGGAACTTAAACTGAGTTACATTCATCCTGAGTTAAATCTTATACTGAGTCGCACTACTGTTGTCATGGGCAGGGATCGCCACTTACCACCACGTGGGCCCTCAGCTCGTTCTGTCACATATTTAAATATATATTTATATTTTGTAACTTACTTTTCCCGTGTCTTTTCTCGCTGTGGCGAGCCAGCGACGGTGGTCTGCGTGGGAGCTTGACTCGCAGTTGAACACACAGAGTCGTTTCTCACTCGAGCATCCCTGAAACATTTATTTTTTTAAATTTTATTTCTTATTTTTATTATACATGCAATGTAATCATTTTTAACTAGAAAATAACGCCGCATGTTAACATGCCTACATGTGACCTCCGGGTGGTGCAACCTAAAGTACCAGTAGAACTTGCCAAGTTCGTCCGTAGTGCCTCCACACCTGGTAATCTGCCGGCAAGCAGCGGTGCTTTCGCATTGCTATGTTTCTGTGAAAGGGGGTAGGCGGGCGTGAAATAATGCCCGTCTCGGTGACGGGCGCAACGGGGTGTAACTTGGATCTTCTCATGCTTCATAATTAGTTAGCAGTGTGGTTTTGGATACAGATTAACTTGACAGCCTATTTGGCTTAACAAAAAATGCTATCAATACATAATTTCTTTAGCTCAATAGGCTTCAAGTTAACTTCATTACACAATGTTTGCCCAGGTCCGGAACCGAAGCCCGGGTTCTTTTATGCGTGAATGGCGAAGCATGCTATACCAGGAAAGCCAGAAACTCGCCAATACTGGCACAGGCTTGCTTGGGCGACCTCGACCGAGGTAGGTACCACGCACCGCACTCTAAGAGCACGTGTGCGGGCGTTTCCTCTGTAGGGGCTGTTTAGAGCCAATACCTTTTGATAGCTTGCATGTGGGAGTCGTGACGTTGCCGCGACAGTACCGGCGTCGCGGCCCCTCCGTGCATGGCCCGACGATTCTCATCCTCGGACTCGCTCGCACTGCCCTGTAAATATGCATAAATTTAAAAAAATTCAAACTCAAACCAAATTTTTGTTTCTCGCTCTTAGGGATGAATGGGGTGTAGCTAATGTACCCTATTTATTCATTAAAGAAACATCTGAATCGTTCTACAATGGGCCAAGAAAAAAAATCACAGGAAAGCAAAATACGCAATTCTTTTTATATAGATGACATATTTTTTCCAGTTATTTTGATTTAAAAATCATACTATTAAAACAATTGTGATAAAAATTTTATGGGACCAACACAGGACCGTCGCAACACAATGCGGCTTATGGCCAAGCGATGTTGGTTTTCTTGCCAAGAAGTATAACCAACTCAGGACCTTTGCCCTGAGTTTTGGTATTGTAAATGGGCGGGGGTAACCACTTTAATAAGGTGGTCAGCTTCTTTGTATAGTAAATTACTCAATTTTTTTTTTGTAACTGCAAGGAAAATCCAGTTGATCTTGAAATATTACCTGAACACTGTTTCTTCTCATAGGAAAGAGTCTAGGCACCGGCCGTAGCTTGGGTCGTACTTTGCTGGGTGACGGTAATGGAACTATTGGATCAAACAATACTTCAGCATTCTCCGATATGATTTCGTTTTTCAACAAATCCAGGGGCTTGGAAGCTTTTCTAATTGTTTGCAGTGGTATTATCCCATCCATTACTGCGGACTTTTCAGTGATAGGTTTTATAATAAAGTCTGGAATTAAAAGCACATTATTTTTAATGTGATAAAAACCTGTAAGTATTGCTATTGGAGGTGGAAATGAGAAATATTTACCAAGATTCCTCTAATCTGCCACCAAGCAGTGAAGAACTTCTCTTGCTGTTTTGGTGGCAGGGTCCCAGTAAAATTATGTTGCATGAGATTTTACTGCCCTATTTCAGAGTGGTGGAGCAAATTGACTCGTCTCATACTTCTGTAGCGGAGGCTCTGCTGTTGTTAATGGGTGGGGCAATTACTTTGACATCATGTGGGCCATCAGCTTGTTCCTTCCCCACACATAAACAAACATATAAACATTTGTAACATAAGAAATAACTACAACCAGTCAAATTGCATATTTGGGACTAGAAAGACAAGAAAACTATTAGTATTTGAAAAGCTGTTGATAGGTGAAGCCCATCCATAATCTTGACTAATTAGCTCAATAGTTCCAGCTATTAGTTGGTAATAGGCCTTTTTATGAAGTAAGGGATTCAATTCCTGACCAGGGCAAATTTAGTGTTGTGGGCATGAAGTTTGTTCTCTAGTGTTAGGTCTTTGTCTTGTGTTTATCCATGCCACAGGGAATCCTAATGCAGAAGTATGAGTGCATTTACTATTTAATAGCTAAGAATTCTGCACACACAACAGAAAGAATAAACAAATTCACCTTAAGATCATTTCAAATCAGACTTTGTTTGGTAATGGTAGCTATCAAACACTGTCAGTGTTACCTACAATCCTTTAAGGAATTTGGTTAGAGAGGGTAGGGTATGTGCACAAAGCATATACTTCCCTCCCCTGTATGACATCACTGAGGGTCTCGTCACCCAGATTGAAAATAAATTTATGTAGTTTAACTCACCATCAATTATTTGAATCTGATCATTTGTTTTCTTGGTGCCTCTAATGACATCATCTAACTTCTCAACATCTTTTTCTGTGAGGGTCTCAACCACTACCTCAATCTCGTCATCTGTGCCACGGTCTGAATCTACCTTCTTGTCAGCAACCTTGTCATTATAAAAAGATACAGAATTAGGACCTTTGTGAGGTGTAATCCATTTCTCTGCAGTTAGATCTACTTCAATCACAGGAGTCCGTACAATTGATGATCGTCTGAGTGGGCTCGCTCTTGGTTTTGGTGATGCAAAATGTGTTTGTGCACGTCTAACAGTTGTAGTGTCCTTGCCTTGACTTGTAGACTCTGAAGTATTATTAGGATTTGCTGTTTTAGGTGACTTTTCAAGTCGTGCTTGTAAAATTGATTTAGTGATGGGGATTCCAGGTTTCAACACACTATCATTGGTATGTTGAATAATGGATTCGGTCTCTACAGTACTTTTATTTGGGCTTGTTTTAGTGTTAGATAGTGCCTGGTCTATATTTGATTCAACAGATAACCGAATCTCTCGAGCATACTTGTCTGAGGAAAGCCGACGATTTGGAGTTTTATTAATTGATGCGCGACGTTCTTTCCGTGTTTTCTCGACGGACAATCGGCGAGATCTCGAAGGTTTAATTTCTTCTTTGGTAACTTCGTTTTCATTTTCTTGAGTAGATTTATCAACTGTATCCTGATGCTGTATCTGAGTTCTAATGGACAACCGACGTGATTTGGAAGGTTTTGAAGGTACACCGTCAAATCCATCCTTTTTATCCTCCTGATCATTTATAATAGCTTTTTCATCCAAGGATGTCGGACGGCCTTGTTCAGGTTTGGACCCATTTTCCGAGTCTTCCTTCAACTCTTCTAGCTTTTTCTTGCCATCTGTTTTATCCGCATTCTTTCTTCTAGGCGGCAAAGCAGTAACAGCTTTGATCCTGGCTCGCCTGGTGGACATAATTGGATTGTTTGTGCAACGTGGATTTGGGACGTAAATACAACCTTGAATTACAGGAAGTGCCTACCTGCATTTCCTTCGAAAATTTACTGGGATTTAACGTATTCGTAAAGAAAATATTCTACACTAGATCATCCCATCAGATCATACACAGATTCATCTATAAAAATCACCATGAACTCCAATACATTAAAACTATTTTGTTTTACTTTTAGCAGCGTTGCCAGATGGATGGACCAGATGCACTCGGCACCACAGACCAGTTAGACTGAAATTGTGCTGTTTGTGTGTGCATATAATGTAGGATAGAAAATATGGACAGTTTACGACCAGATGAAATTAAAATGTGTTGAACCCAGTGTTGAACAAAAATTTCAAATGTTGTGTTGAATGATTCCTAAGACACACGTACGACGTAAGAAAAAGTATGTGAACCTAAAAAAGTTTACCGTCACGGACGGAACAACCAGCTGATGATGGCATAAGATAGCGTCATGTCGTTGGCCGTCACGTTACACAAATCGGTATTACTGCCAAGGCGCGCCAATAAATGTTTTATATCAAAAATTCGTGTGATTCATACTCGTACTCTAAGGTGTGTGTGGTCTGGCATTGTCAGAAAAGGTGTGTCTCCCTTTCTGGTGATTAGGTCCAGGCGCTTTTTTTATTTCTTCTCATCAATTGTTTGCTCGGAGGTAAAAGCTGATATTGAACGATACCCTGCCAATACCACCATACACACACAACTTAACTTTATTGGGTGTTTTGCACAGTCTGTAGTACTTAACCACACGTTGATCATTGTCTTTTCCGTTCTTAACTTACGAGTAAGTGACCAATTTCTCATTATAACTGATCGATTTATCGAAATCTATTTTTTTTTCTAAATTGTTCGTTTTCATAACTATTTAATAAAGAATCGCTTTATGAGTTCTAATACGAAATACGAAAAGCCTCTTCCAACTTTCTAATAGAAATTTAAACCCCAAATTGTTTATTTCCTATTTGGACAATAGTTTCTAAAAAGATGGATCAATCCTTATTTCTTTTCCTTCTCATCTTCCAGTCCAGAAAGACCCAGCTGTTTCAAGTGTCTAAAAACTCTACAATAACCAGGCATAAGATACGTCTGGCAACGTTTTCATTGACATTTTGTCGTGTGCCTGACACGGACAATGACTGATGAGTACGTGATGGGCAATTTCAAGATGACATATCTTGAAGAAAGAATTGCAGTCGTTATATTAGGTACCTACTAAGTACCTTACCTAATTTAAATTGTATGAATTTGTATTACGAAATTGTATGAAAAAATAAGTCTGCTGCAAGTAGTTGGCTGCAATGAAGACGCGGCATAATCGTATTTTTCAATTAATTATTAACTATAAAGATATTTTGATTAAAAAAGCAGATAAACGCAGTAATCGTCCATAATCTAGTAAATAACAGGCCTTCCAGCCTAATTGGTTTGCAGTGGCTTTGCCTTCTGGGTCGTGGGTTCGATTCCCCTCCAGGACAAATATTTGATGAACATTTAGTTAGTTGGTTCTGTGTCTGGGGCATGTATTTTATATACAAATAGCACCTACCTATTAAGTAGGTATTCTATCAGCAAATTAGATTCCATCGTACAAGCTATAGATACTTATTTGGAGATATGTGGGGTTCTGAAAAATTAAATGTTAAGAAAAATAAACACGCGGTGGTATCTTGTCTCTGCCTATATCCTTACAGCTAGTGTGTCTCACATATTTAGGTAGATCTTCTTGAACCGAGTATTGAAAACTTACCTTCAAGTACTTGCCTACATTTTACAAGACTAGAGAGAATTATTCATCTAGAGCAGTGTTTTTCAACGTGTGGGCCGCGACCCCCTGGGGGGTCGCGAATCGTCTATAGGGGAGTTGCAAAAGGTTGTAAAAGCTACTGCAGTAAAAAAACCATAATTATTATGAAATAAATAATTATGAAAATGAATAAATTAATATGAATAATTTGGATTGAATATTTCTCACAAAATAAAATACATGAAAAAAAAGCAACGGGTAGAGGGGTCGCGGAATATTTCTTTCATTACGTCATGAAAAAGGTTGAAAAACACTGACCTAGAGATTCTCACTGGCACTAGAGAATCTTGTTAAGTTTGAATAGGGAACACTTATTTGGATTTGTCTATAAATTCTAGATAAATGAGGTTTATACCTCAGTAGCATTATCTATTCAATTATAGAAATTTAGAGCAAAAATCTTGTTCAAAAACAATGTGGTTCTTGAACACAAGATAATATTCATAAAGTTAACATTTGTTATTTTTTGTTTGGTCTCAAACCATAAAATAGGTAGGTAAAATAGATGATTTACGTAGTGAAAGGGTTTATTAAAGGAAACAAAATAATAGTTTTCTTCATTCTTTTAATGCATTTTCTCTAATTTTCTTGACAGCGATGAGCACTTTTGGTGAAAATAGGTAGATATCAGAAATTAGTAAAATATATAATATGTAACAAATAACAGATTCTGATTAAAAACAAATTATGATTTCGTAAAGGTATTTTACTTACGATTTTACAATAAAAATAGATCTCTTCTATAAAATTTATATAATTTACAAAAGCAGTAATGTAATGTTATAGGTATTTAAAACATCAACATATCTAAATGCCTCTGGGAATGGTTCGCAACAATAAATAATGTATCTCTTTGTAGATAAATTGACAGATAGTCACTCTGCTAAGATCAATTTTATTGTAATTATAAATATCTTAAGAGTATAAAGTACTGTTGCTGTTAATCGCTGAACTGAGAACTATGCTGCGTTCATCTACAAATAAGCTACTGCGTATTGGTTCGTCATTCATTATCTATATTTTGGCTAACAAGTCAACATTTGCAAAACCACCTTTACAAATTGTCATGACACTAAGATTAGTCAATGACGTTCGTGCTTTTGGCGCGGCGGCCGGCTCGGCGGCAGCTAGAGTGAGCCTCGCTAAGATATGTCGCTCATTGTTACCTACTTACAGCTAGATCAACAAGCCTTGCAAAGCCTTCGTTCAAAATAACAGATACAAGGAAATGAATATTGTCGAAGTTATCGAAATGAAAGAACAAAATCGAAGGATAAAGAGGAAGGTGAGAAGCATGTAGAATCATGCACGTAAATTAGAACTACCTAATCGTTCTAGAACGAGTGCCGTCGAGCCGGTGGCCGCGCCAAGCGCGTAGCCAACCCCTGCTCTATCACATAACGTAATTCGTCCGAATTTGTTAACGCTCTGGCCTACTTACCCCTACGAAATGATCACTATCGATAATAAATTATTTTCTCCTATACTTAGAAACAAGGTATGAAGTGTAGTGTGCACCGAGAACCGAGGCGCCCGTCAGCACGGGTAATTGACTGGATCGCTCCAACGAACGCTCGCTACCACTCAGATATACCGAGCCGCGCTAATGCGAATCCTCGAGTTATTACAAATATTTACAGAAACGATTCGAAGCGCTACTGATCCATCTCTACATAGGAAACCGAGAGAATTGTTTGCGCTAATAATGCCGATCTATCGGTAGATATGACTACTTATAATTAAAACGAAAGCAACCGTGTGCTATTGGAGTCGCTTGTGAGGCTCGTCGGTTGTGCGTCGCTTGTGCAGTTGATAACGCGGCCCCTCTCACTGGCCGCTACTCCGTCAACCTCACGACTCGTGTGTGTATGTGTGTGTTCCCGCTTCCTCCGATACGGACCTCTTATACCTACTCCGTGCATATTGCAATTGAACAGTTTCAGTCTGTTCGGCGAGCGCTCCCGCAGTCGCTGCGTGGCGCAGGCGTAGGCACCGAGAGACTCGCTCTAAACTCTCCCACGATCCAACATTTATAAACATTTTATATAAAGAACTTCGAATACAATATATTTCGGAATCGTGATTATCAGGAACGTTTATATATTTCGAATAATTACATCGCGATCGAATATTCCGCTTTCAACAATAGAGGTTCTATTTCATACGCCAACAAAGCATAAAATAGTGATATCTTTACAATTCAGTCTAGTCTATATAATTATTTTTTCTTTAATGGCAAGGTATCTCTATAAAGATTCAATAGTATTCTTCAATATATAACAGGTATATCTATACAATCGAAATACGTCACGTATTCGATTCCTCACAGCGTCAATGATATAAAATTTAACCTAAATTATAACACAGGAGAATTAAGTATAAGATCACAAAATGAGATTCATCGGGCGGCGCGGGGCGCGCCCGGCGAAGTCGCAGCTATAATACTCGTGTCTACGCTACCACTAGCGAGTGGCCGGGGCGGTTGGCCCCTCGCACTAAGCCTAGTATTGCTATGTGTCGCGGGCGCTGCCGGGGCGCCGGCTAGCAGACGGTGCGCCGTCAGGGCGCGATGCCCGCGTCCGACTTGTGGAAGGTGGCGCCGGCGGCGGACAGCGGCGGCGACTGCGCCTGCGCGGAGCTGAAGTCGTGCTCGGACTTGGGACGCGGCAGCGCGGCGGCCACGCCCAGCCCGGGCAGCGCCACGCCAGCCATGCGGCACGACGCGGCCTGCAGCGGCTGCAGGGCCAGCCCCAGCGACCGCTCCGACAGCCTCGCCACGCTGTCGTCCGACAAACTCACGTGCTCCGCCTCAGCCGCGAGCGCGTTCACCACGGCGTTTATCGTGTTCCCCTCAGATGTGGTATCGTCCTCCCGATGCGCCACCAGATTTGGATTCTTTCCGATCTTATTGAGTCTTTCGGCGGCAACGCTCTCCATCGTACGCCGCATGAGCGGGTACTGGTCGAGCACGGCGTTGAAGTGGTCCACGGAGAGTGAAAATAGGTTGCAGTAGGTCTCGGCTCGGACTGACGCCACGCGGCGAGCGTTGGTCAGAAGGCAGATCTCGCCGAAGTAGGAGCCGTCCGAGAGGCTAGTCGCGACCTCGCCGTTTGCCATGACGATGTCCACGATGCCTTCTTGAATGAAATACATTTTGCTTCCGATGGTACCTTCTTTTATGATGATATCACCTGAAATTTTGGAAATATAAATAAGACTATTTAATATGTTTATTAAAGTTCTTATGTTCTAAACTAAAGTATTTATGATCTTGAACCCTATTCTCGGCGCTATGTGAGACTAAATTAAATTTAAACCAACTTGGGAAAGCTGAAAAAATGAAAAGATTCCGCTAGTATTTTTTTTTTCATCTTATGGAAATAACACTAACTAGAAAGAATTTGGATTAATGGTAACATGTGATAACAGGCCCAGAAAAGGGTCGCAGCGTATCGCATCCCAAAATCCCATCTGCTAGACAAAGATTTCCTTGAGAAACACAGTGAAGGTTCAATTTTCAAAATAACCTGATATGAAACCGAACTTACCAGGTTGGAACACTTCATATCGCAATTTAGTTACGACGTCAGATACGAAGTTAGAATCCGCGTTCGCGAAGAATGGTACTGACGCCACGAGCGATCTGCAGTTGTAGTTGATGACGTCTTCCCTGAGCTTTTCGCTGAGTTCTCCCAAAATCAGCTCTTCATCAAAGAATTTGCCCTGGTAACGATGCTCGAAGTATTCTGTGATGCGTTGTCGCATCTCCCGAGGCAGTTTGCGATATGCCATATACTCTTCAACTTGTTTCACCTGAAAATCAAAAATAATCATGTTATTGTCTGGTACGTATATAATATTCTCCCGTAAGAAGGCGGCCCGTTATGGTTCTAAAACGGCGATTTACTACACACGTAAGTAATGGCACAAACAGAAATTTAAATTTTGCTTCTAAATTATCGGAATTAGTGCAGCGAATCTTGGCAATCTCACTTTGTGCTTAGACATTTCATGCACGCCAATAATATTGTACAGAGGAAGAGAGAATATGCTATCCACAAAATAAAACGGCACACGTCCTAACCCCATCAAAGTTAGTGCTAAAATGTAATAATTAGGTAAATTGTTATGAACACCCACTTATGGCATTTGTTATGTGAAAACATGAGAAAATTGGTGCGGATGAAATTTTGTACAGTCTATCAAACAGTGATAACACTAAAGACAAACATTCGCTCTGTACTCACGTCTAATCTCTGAAACAGGCAATGGTGTTTTATTACTAATTTCTGAATGAATATTGTGAAAAAATTTAATAGCTATTTACTAGGTGATCACCTAGTGCCACGCTATCCAGGTTGTTGATTTAACTTGCTAAGTCAGGTGTTCATAACGATTTACAATCTCTGGTATCCCCAGTTATCAGAACATCCAGGAAGTGTAACATCGCGACTTGCTCAGAATAATTGTTAGTTGTCACGTTGGTAAATGAGGCAACCAACTATAGATACATCCCATCGATTACTCGTTTAATTCCACTGCTGCAATACTGCAGTGAGTAACAGAATAACCGAATTTGTGTATCGAAATCTGACGGAAAGAGCTGATGGCTCATCTGATAATAAAAGCTGGTCCAATCTCATACGGGAAGAATCACATATTACAACCGTCACACTGAGACTGAAGTTTCAACGTCACAGTGCCTGTAATCTCACCTTCAAACCGGAACAAAGCATTGTAACTGCACTACTTTTGTACGGCTGATATGTGTTTAGTGGCATCAGTTTCCCGGACACATACAGTTGGTTGTATGGTGATAAAATTTTACCTTTTCACGATACTGTCTTCTGGAAGAGTCGAGTGACTGGATGAGATTGGTGGCGTGACCGAGGAAGAGTGCGTAACACGTGGCTCCTGATATCATGGAGAGCATCGTAAGCCACATGTCGGTGAGTGATTGCGGTGGGAACCGGCCATACCCGATGCACAGCATGTGGGACATAGCTTTGAACAACGCCCACGAGTACTGTTCTAGCCAAAAGGCTTCCTGGAATTGCATAAATTGAGATTATTGTTACTAGGCCGTTTCAACAAACAAATGTTACAAGAGATATACAACATACGCGCCCACGAGCATTGATCTTTTAATTCTTCTGATACGCATTAAATCAGGTGATCTCAACGCATGACGCAATGCTTGGATTGGGAACTGCAAACCCTAAATAGTTTGCCAGGTCTTTCTCGCACCGCTGATTGATTTCTTCAGATCCCAAGCCGTACGTTCCTAAGTATAGTGTCCTGTATAGGAACCTGCCAGGAATGCTTCGTTAACCCAGATATGACTACTGTACTTCATTGACTATGAAGTAACTTATTTTAAAGTGCAGGTTTAATTGCGTAGCTAACGAAGTTGATGATAATAAATGAATAGATATTAGATTTTCTGTTTCTTTTCAACGATTAACGAAACGTACCTGTAACTCATTGATGGCTACCCAAGAGTTAGGCGGGAAACCTTGCAACATAGGAACGAGGAACTGCAGGCAACCGGACCAGTGGCCGATGAGCAGCATCATGCAGATTAAGTTGAATATCCGCATGAACACGGAGGCCATATTCAGGAACTGTAAAGACATATCGCATCATCAATTAGCATCGGAACACGGAGGAGCGTCACCTCTAAAGGAAGCCGTGCGGACTGCGCGACAAGGACGCTCGAGTTGAAGCATCGCGATGATTCTCTACCGATGAAATTCGTTAAAAAAGTGAGGAAAAAAATGTGAACGAACGTGTGAATCCAGTCATCGAGCGAGCATGCGTGGTGGGTACGAAACGAGAATCGCGCGGTCGAGGCCGCCGCACGGCCGCGCGACCCGCGTCCGCCCCGAGCCGGCCGCGCGCCCGCCGGCGGGACGAGGGTCGGAAACAGAAACGCAAAACAAGAAGAAGCGAAGCGAACGCGGCGTCTAGAGGAGCCGGGCGGCGCCGCCGGCAGCATGCGAAGCGGGCGAACGAGCACATGCGCGCCGGCTCGTGCCGACCCTGGTTACCTTGAAGATTAGATTGCTTTTGGTGGCACCCTTCTTTTTTTTGACCTCGGAGCCCAGGCGTCCCCTCCGTTCGGTGCGCTTTTTTTGAAGATTCTGCAAGATCTAGAAAACAAGCGAGAAACACGAGATAGTAGGAAGAGAGCCAGGCGCGCCCGGCACGCGGGCGGGAGCGGCGGGCGAGCGGAGTCGCGGTCGTGCGGGCGTGGGGCGGGTGGCGTGCGGGTGCTGCGGACACACGGGATGCACTAACACCGAGCGGAGCGGGCTGCGGGCTAGGCCCCTACGCCTACAGCGCTGGAGTGGAGAGCATGCTGCACCTGCGAGACGAGGTCGCGCGATCCACCGCCGTCGGCGTCGCTCGGCTCGCCGCGCACGGCTGGCTTCGGTGCGGGGCTCATCTGCACACAACACCGTCACTGCGTTGTCGCCACCGCCGCCCTCTGACTCCACTTCTCACTGACTCTCCGCTTCGAGGGACACGACCGCCTCGAGACGCTACCGCCTCGGATATTTACGTTTTTGCTTTCTACTCGGTGATATGATGCAATGATTTATTTTTTATTTTTATTATTTATACTTGATTTGATCGTTACGGTATTAACTTATATTTTTGTCTCTCTCTGTTAAGTAATAAGGTTACGACTTGAAATCATTTTTCGATTATGATAGGTATATGCTAGGTGCTCACTTTCTACGAGATATGGCTCGATGTCGTAACTCCGAGTAGTGACTGCAATTTGTTAAAGTGTTTTATATTGCAATTAGGAGTTTAGTTATTATTCTCCGTTTTAACTCGGCGTCAGCGCATCTTCACTAAAGGCTTTGAAAAAGCTGCAACATAATATTGGTAATTTGCAAATAATATGTTGTGTCTGATTGATCGTTCGTTCGTTCGTTCGTTTGGTCGGTCGCGTCGCGGCGCGGGCGCACTGGAGAGAAGAGATACGTCACCAGTGAGAGCGTGCTCAGGCAGAAAGAAGCTTGCAGAGAAGCAGTAGAGAAGTGCAGAGCGGGACGTGGGGCTTACATACAGTGGGGCGGGATTATGGTATAATACAGGATTACAACAAAATTCCACGTAGTAAGGATCACTACTTGCTAAAACAGTAAACTTCATTAATATATAACAGTTCATTATTAACATTCTCTTGCCAATGCTTGTGCTTTTAACATTCTCTTTGCTATTCGCTCTTTAAAATTAATCCAATATTATTAATAGTTTAGTATCAGCTTTGGTAGTAGTGTCAGTATATTATTATGTGTGCTTGATGTAGTTATGGCAGTGTTAGTGAAGGAGTTAGGTACAGTACAGTGGGTAGTAATTTAACTCAAACACCCATGTGGGTTAGGTCAGGTGAAGGCTTACATATACTTCCTCCCATTGTGAGACGTATCGGACGAGCCTGGACAGCCGCAGCAGCCGGACCAAAGACAAGAGTTTCGCTAACCGAAGTATCCTCAGCGCCCGACCCGCATGGAGAATTTGAAAGCTTTCGCTAAAATCCTGTCGACGCAAACAAAACATCTTAGGCAATGCTGTAGAAACAAGGCGATGCTTTTAATCACCAGGGCTACCGTCCTAGTCACCGGAGCATCATGTCTAAGGATTTGCTTTTAAAGAAAGTGTTAAAGGCATGCAAACTGCATCCGAAATTTTTCAGCCAAAGAAAAGTGCTGAAGCATTACGAACATGTAATAATTATGTTTTGGCAATTTACATTTTAGTTATATCCAGTAGAAATCTCTATTAGTGAAAGCTCAGTAGAAATTGCCTATTGAACATGTTAGAATATTTGAAAGCCTCGTTGCTGACGCAAAAAATTACTATAAATAAGTTATAATAATAATAATAATGAACATTACTGCACTATATTTTGCTTTGCCTGTTAGTGTATTCTGTAATAGCATTATTTCATTTATATACAATTTGGTCGTGTTGCGTTAACTTTAGAAATAAAAAGAAATTATACAAAAACAAAATTGATTTCTGTTAATGTGCAGTATACTGAGATGGGTATACATTATTCAACTGAAATGCGTTAGGAAGCATAGGAAAGACCATGCTGTATTCGGCCAAAAGAAAAGGACAAGAAGTTTGAAAAAGTTAAAAAGAAAAGGAAAAACGTCGTGCATTTAATCAACTTGTACAATTTAACCATCGACAATAGTAGAAGTTTGATTAAAGTGCAATTTCGTGAAAGTATTTTAGAACAGCCGGTGCTCAGAGTTGAAAAGTGCTCGTTAAAAAGTTCTAGAGTCTTCCCAAAAACAGACAAGATAAGAATCTCATACAATCGAGCGGCCATCGTAGATAGAATGCAGGACGGAGAAAGTAATAACCACAGAAGAGACACATAATTATGATCTACTGATACGTGCAATAAGGAGATAAATGTGCGAAAATTATAACTAAATTATACGATAAAACTGATGAAGAATGTAGTCTAGTGCTATCAAACCTTGTCACGTTTCAGACCCTAAAAAATCGTATCGTAGATAGGTAACGTAGGCTCTCGTAGAGTTTCAACAAGAGTTCACAATGACAAACAAAAAATCAAAACTAACATTAACGAAAGTCTAAAACAAATGAACACCCAAGCTGAAACAGAATATCAACAACATAAAAGATAGATTAAACTAGTAATAGAACAACACGGCCAAATTGCAACGTACGTTTACCTGATTGAAGATCAAAAATATATAATCTAGTGGTATACTAGAGATGAGGTCTAGGAAGAACCATGTCCTCAAATAGTGCTTCGCTATTAACTTGGGATCTAATATCACTTGTTCTGCATTATCTTGCTGCATAATTCCTGAAAAGAAAAATAAAACAATTAAAGCTTGCTAAAAATATTTGGTACTTTCTTGTTATATTTTGCGGCAGCAGCCTAGAATCCTATGGTGCAGTGTTCTCCCAGGAAGTACAGTCAACACACACCATGCCTGCCGCAAAGTATTAAAAATTGTAATGCCGGTGAAATTACAGAAAGACAAGACGTTCCATCTCAAGGGGTCCCATCTTTCAAGTTGAATGTGTCAGTGTAATGCGACTCGACTTGGATATATGGTGGATTAGATGTGGCTCTCATTGTAGCAGATTCTAAGACCCATTGCAGTTCTTATGCACAGATGCAAAAGAAACATATAAAGATCAGGCGGGTTATTAATTCATTCTATAATTTTATACAAGATGAACATGGCCATCACAGGTCGCCAGGCAGATGTGAAAGAAGACGGCCAAAGAAAACGCCATGCCGTTTTCCGTCACGCCATACGAGTCAGTTATACTGCTAAAGCGTGCCAATAGATGTTTCACATCAAAATGTGTATTCTCATAATCTGAATTATACTGTTAGTCATACATATTTTCCGATGAAAAGTAATGACTAGTTTTCTTATTAAGTAGAACATACTCACCTGTTCTAAAATTAACAACGATATCTATAAGAAATATGGTGTCCGATAGACAATTGAAGGCAATCCAACGCGTGCTTAGGTCATCATTGAAGAAGGATATGGCGACTGGCAGGATGATGAGGTTGGCCACTAGTAATAATAACATGCAGAGGTCCCAGTAGAATCTGAAACAAGGAAAACAGACATGTGAGCAAATTTGTACAGTTCTAACACAAATTATAAAATTTTGGTCTTCTGGATCATTTAAGACGACGTGAAAATCACTGCCGGCTTTGTTGTCAACCAATGCATGAATAGAGCCTGCTTACTTACACGCTCATCGTACAAACTGTCATCACAATATAAAAAGATTTTCAGTGCAATACACTGATATAAACAAAATAAATGTATTTGTTTCAAATACAACCTGAAGATCGGGATCTACTAAACAGCATTACTAAATCTCTGAAACTTAACTACGCTGGCTCTCGAAATAGACAAACAATGAAATCAATAGCAAATGGGTCAAGGTACATGATCGGCATTTGATAAACAGGAACCGTGAAGAGTACACGTTTGCGCTGTTTAGTTTTACACTCAGCTTAAAGAAACAGGTGCTGCCTTTCAATCCGAAAGTCAGTTATTTAAATACAGATGTACACCGACGACTTTCACATTTGGACACATTTATGGGCTATACCGAAAAGGTTCGAGAAGGATCCCGAAAGGGTAAAAGAAAATGTAAGTAGGTACATATCCTATCATCCTCTCCCAATCCGGATCTGGCTCTTGTAGTAACTAATTGATTTCAATTAATGTCTCAGTTGACTTACCAGATATTATAATTTTTTCTACTTCATAATTAGCCTTGTTCAGATTTATAATTTGATTTTGTAAGTTATCGATCAATTACTGTTGGTGGATTGTACCGTTCTAAATAAGTCAATAAATAAAACCACATTCACTCTTACTTGTTGAGAGTATACCGGTGCCCCAGAATTGGGAACAATAGAGGCTGAAACGGATACGGAGGTAAGTAGTATATAGATATTTATTTGTGTAAATTTAAGCCTACATAACCCTAAGCTAGATATCGATTAGTTACGCGGTACTTAAGGGTTAAAAAGCGCCTTTTAAATACTTTTGAGGAAATATTTGAGGTCCAACAATACTGTGGTCTACGGATGAGTACCTATTTCATCTAGCACATAGACCACAGCTTGACAAGAAAAGTGAAGATTTCGGACTCGAATAACTATATAGACATGTAGACAATCGTAGCTATTTGGCATAAATTTGTAAAAAGGTTCAGCAACTTGTGTAAACTGAAGTGTGAATCCCAAAGGTTATGAATAATCACAACGCTTAGATGCAAAGATATAAAACGATGTTAAAGAAAGACATATTGGAAATATTTAGTACCCGAACGAATAAATTGGGCCTTCGAGAATATTCACTCGGAAAACTTTTTCGAGTCAGTATTCTCGAATTTAGCGAAATGAAACCCATTATTTTCTCTCGGCCTTTAGAATGGTTAATCGAAGTAATACTGAATGAGACAAGTAAAATAAATCGATTAGTCTCTTGAGGAGAGATGAAGCTTCTAGATTCTAATACCATTTAGTTTACTCAAACTGGAATCTAAATGTGTGTACCTATTGTGCAAATTAGACGTTACGTTTGTGAACATCCAATGTATGTACCTACATGGTTGATTGTGATCTACTCAGATCACAGAGAGATTACATTGCAGATAACATGACCATTCAGCTGTGAGGTTCCTCACGGTTTAGGCTAATTCAATCTACTATAGTACCTTAATTCGATTAAAGCTTCAATACATTCAACAAAAGAGATTGGAAATTGTACAGTCGATTAGAATGCAAAGGTGCACACAGATTCTCGTCATGTTATTCCGGAAACGGCAATTTTTGAAACACTATAAGTAATTTGAAGAATTTTCAATTTGTTTCAAATTCCCGAGGCGACACGTAAACTTACTTACAAGTCCAAGTCCTATTATTCATAGTTAACTGTTGAGCAAACTTTGCGCTAAGTACTCCAAAGTATGCAAAAACCGGTGTTATGGAACTAAGCTTTTCATTAACTTAGTTCGGCCCATGTATTATAGGAAACTAGTTCAACGAGTGACGCACGCAGATTTATTTAAATAGGGATTTTGGCAGTGTTTGTTTACGATATGGCATTATTGTCACACAAAGCGAATAACACCGCCCTATGGTACTGTAGCTTTAGGCCGCAGTCTAGGTAGGTAATGTCATTGACATCTGATCTTTCTAATTAACTTTAAATAATTATTATTCTAATTTATGTTTGACAAAGCCCCTTTAGATACAATTGTTTAAAAGCTTTGGATGCAACTTTCGTAGAATTTGTGCCAAATTGGCGCGATGACCCGGTAATATATCACCAAGTTGCACTGGTGCACTCGTCTTGCTGCGTTTCTGTAAGAGTGGGCGCTGGAGAGATCATGCGCATGAGACGTTACATTCCCATGTCGTGGAAGGGCTGCGAGGGGTTGCGACTTCAGTTGTAATTATTACAATATAATTTCTTTCAGGCGTAGATCGTGAGCTTTCAGGTAGTCAGGGCACTTTCCATGATTCACGCGTTCCGTAGTTTTAGACGGTACCTTGAATCTGAAAAGGTACGTGACAGCAATGCTAAGCACAACCGTGGATTCTCATGAGTAATACGGTAATTACAGGACATATCGTGTCGTAGCCACAATTACCCAATAGAGTAGCGATTGAGCCAGCAATTGTTGAAGTGATCTCATGGACCACACCTGATTACTATACCTAGGCTGGTCAGTCCAATTTTGATTCAGCAAAGATACCGCCTTGTTAAAATGATGCATGAGTTTTGAGCTGTTGTTTGTATCACTAAAAATATTCTGTTACACAGAGTAAAAACTGAAAATCAATGTATCTTACATTTACGAACATGTCACATGTTTTTGTATTGACGAAATTTCCTTGAAACGTGGGGCGTCTCAAGAAATTGTCGTCATTACAAAAAAGAACAATATTTATTGGAAATTTTTCTTCGGTTTCCTACTAGTTCATTTCGAATGGAGTCCATCGTGCGAAATGTCCTCATCATAATACTGGGCTCTGTGTTGGTAAACCCAGCAAATCTTTATCCTTTAAGTAGCGACCAGGGCATTAATATTGCTGGCAGTAACAAACTTCTGACATCTCCAACGTAGCTTAAAAGTTCCAACAACAGTGGCCGCCCGCCGCTTTGGCTGGGGTTAAATAGCTTCTTGAACTACTTAAAAACTATCTACCGATAGATTATACATTTTGATCGTGTTAGGGACAAATTTGCAAGTGTCCAAGTAGTGAATATCTTATTACTTTAAACGAGTAATTGTTGTTTATATACAATAATTGTTTATTTCGCGTATCTCGGAGACTGCTCTGACGATTGGATGAAATTTTGTTTATAGATAGGGTTTTGCTGTTTAAGTTTACCAGTATAATTATCAGTATTTCTTGTGAAAACGCATATTTTTATCACGTTTTTTATAATAAACAATTCTGAAAATTTAATACAGGGCCATTTTGTATATTTTGAGAAACTTGATTGTTGATTACTGTTACTTCAAAAATTTATAATAACAGTTTTATCACGATTTAAAAAAAAAAAACCCAAGCGTAGCTGGATCGCCCGGGTACTTATTTTTAAATAACGTATTACGCCTTTATATGGCTAAGTATGGTACGTGTTGACTATTCATAAAATATTACTTTTATGAAAATTGGAAATCTAAATTGTAAAAGAAATTAGGATTGTGTGAGTTTGATGCGTGTAATCCAGCGATTAATTGTAACAAAGTACATCTTTTGCTTGCGAAAAAAAAAGGAATTTTTCCATTAGGGTTTCTTGCTTGTTCTTCCCCATGGAGGGTCAGATAGGGTTTGAACAAGTGCTAAACATAGTAACAAGAACGCAAGATCTGATAGGTACAAAAAAGTGAATTTTCTACCTTTTTTATAAATACATATATGATTATACAATATAAACACCCGGACACAGGACAAATATTAAACATTTAATTCAAGCCAAAGTATAAATTGTAAGTTCGAATTTCTTGGTTACGTCCATTGCTTAGTTCGGCATGTTCAGACTCCACAATCTGTAAATATTAATGTTCCCAATCCGTAAATATTCAACGAGTTGTTCCTCAAACAGTGACATTGTAAGGGTAACAACAAAGCCGGGGAGGCATTATTAACTCAAAATCCCACTTTCCGCTAGTGCTCTCCACAATGTGCAAATATAAAGAGCCAAATGACTGTAATATTCACAATAAGCCACAACAATAGTGTCGGTAACTCAGATGTTGAGCAGTGCTATTTGACGAAATGTTAAGCATTTATTGTGTTCTTAAACTATTGTTTACGGGATTTGAAGTTGCGAAATTGTTTTTGGCCACAATTTAAGTTGGCAAGCATACACAACCGGTAGATGCGACGATTCGACGACGAATAGAAGTAAAAATTATATTATGATTTATCAGTGTAGAGTAATATATGCACTTGAATAAAGCTTATTTTTTCGTTTATTAAAACCCGAACTTTCCAATTTTACGATAGTCGGAAAGCGTTCAAAACTGCATTGGAGGTTGCCAGAAATTGTTTTTTTTTCCCTGTCCTAATTATAATTATAATAAGTAATAAAGTTTTACCCTTTGGGTACGGAAGCCTTACATTTACGAAACATCTGTAACTTATTTAAATATTGTATTACCGAATGAACCAAATAAAAATTACACCAAGGGCTGAAATTGTACCATTTCATTTTCCTGTGTCGATCTTTCTTCGAGATTATTTTAACAGAAATAAAATGAGATTGAATCTGGGAATGAATTTCGCCTACATTTAAAAATACTTGGTTGGGAATTCGTGGAAATTGCGGTTATAAAAACTGAGGTTACCGCTATAAAAAGTTCTATTAATATGTTAGAAGTTCAGGTGTTTTACTTGCCTACATCATAGTATCGGGATTTATATCGCTCTATAAATAAATTTTTGTTTATGAGCTGTGCTTTACATCGATTATACTCATAAAAAGATTATTGTTTAGATATATTATGTTTTGTAACGGATTTCAAAAGTAATTATTTTCATTTTGCTTTAATCTTCACTTCCTCAATCAAAAGATTGAGCTGTCCGAGGTACAAACATACTTTAGGCACATATTTAAAATCTTTAAGGGCTTAACGGCACGCATTAAGGCAAGCTGTTACTTGATATTCCTATTACAAAATGTGTATGTTATTCTATCTGACTGTATATTTTCAACCATGAGTCGCAGCGGGCTGAAATTACCACATGTAATATACTACGCCAGATTTCGGTTGTCAATGGGCGGCGCGGCGGTGACCATTGAGCCGTCACTTTTATAGCTTAAAAAAAGGTTTTATCAAAAACATTGAAACCTAACGACCCACCCGGGCCTGCACGGGTGCAATTTTCTAATTTAGTAAGTGAGAAGTGCTATGAAACAAAATATTCAGTAGGTATTTATTTTCTTCTGTACAAACCAATCAGCCAAATCGATCAAGTGATGCTCCGTATAAATGTGGCAAATTACATTTATTTATATTATATTAGCGGAACCGGCGTGTACAATAAAAAAAAGAAATATCTTTTGTGCCTAATGCATTGTTTAAGTGGTCTGTAACCATCTACGCATTATTGCCTTTCCTATAAACCGGGGTAAAAAAATAAAGCACATCGGTTGAATGGTTTCAAAGTCTATAACGGACATAGGTAGAAACAATTTTGTATTGTATATGTATATTACGATATTAAAAATATTTTTATTTAAGTATATACTGCAAGTCCGAATTGAACTTAGCTGTTTTTTTTTGACAACATTCACTTGATTGTATGTGATTTCGGTCGCATACTATCTATTATTTTTACTATCTTTTGTCTATTATTTTTAATTCTCCAGTTGTCTAACCTCTTACGTATGTAAACCTTATTCCCAACGCGTACAATTTTTCACCGCACCCACCCGGTCCAGCTCCCATTTATCTTCATGAAGCGCGGTAACCGCTTAGTGATAAAATTGTTTACGTGAACATTTACTTAGGCTCTCCGAGAATTATTCTCGTTTCTTTTGTTCACTCCATAAACGTTTACGTAAACAATATAATGCTGCCTGTGTGGGTGGGTATTTGATTATATTGAAGTGAAGGCATTTTGGGTAATAAATTAGTCATAGCAAACACAGAGTTTCATTTATATGCTCCCTGAAAGATGAAAGCAGTGTCCTTTACACTGCCTACTGAACATATTATGAATCTCAAATTAATAAACATAGATAGATAACACTTTTTTGATCAACAAACATAAAAATAAAAAATGTGAAACAATAAATTATTAACAATAAAGTAATACAATGGGCGGCCTTATCGCTAAAAGCGATCTCTTCCAGGCAACCTTTGGATGGACCAGATAAAGAGAAAAAAAGAAGGGGCATATTGGTGTGCAAGGAAAATAATATAAAATTAAGTTTTTAAACGCTTATCGAAGCGACAAATAATGTTTCGTTACCATGTTCTTGAAGATGGGAAGGGACTTAGCATGTCTAATGATGATAATGATGCCACTTTAGCTTTACAGCCTTATCGTAACCTAAAATAATTATAAAATTATACGTTTTATTTATTTTAATAATGATTTATAGCCAAGTATTCATATTCAGTATTCATTAGTTTTATAACCGTTCAAAAACTATCTTAGCTATTGTCAATGTTGATTGTGAATAAAAACTATTTTATATAAACTAGTAAATTTTACGAAAATAATGATATATGAATGCAATTACAGTATTGCATACATTTTTCGATGTGATTTATTATCAGAGAAATAACAACATCGGATTTTACGGAAAGCCATTATGGAGATGTCAATTTATGTGATATTGGCATTCCTTACGCAGGTATAATCGTTATTGATATTACAATAAAGCTTAGATTGCTTTGCACATGTAATGTACTGTCATTCGTAAATACTCATTGCTTTAATTAACCTTAATTCGATGCATTCACCTATTGTAGTGCATGAACGCAATCGCATGTTCTAATAAATGGCTGATACAGATTTTATGATTCTATTGTGTTCTTGAATCAGTGGCGGCCCTAGGGGGTGGCAAACAGGGCAACCGCCCGGGCCTCGATTTTGTAGGACCTCGCACCCTCGCAGAACAACCCGTTTTTGTTTTGATGTTCTGCAGCTGTCTTTAAGAGGATGCTGGCTGATTACCAGTATCCCTGTACACTTCCAACTCACCTAAATTCCTCTTACGCTAAGAGCCTCACAAAGATCTATCACCCGGAGCCTCGCAATATCTAAGGCCGCCCTTGCTTGAAGTTACCAATCTTGCCTCCCCCCTAATAAAGTATCCATGAACGACCTGATTTTAAAGATACCCCGAGCAAAACAACTATCTCGCTCACGCTAATAGCTGGGGCAGGGAGAGCGATTGGATAAGAAAATTTGCTAAAAAGGGATCCTGTTGCTCGCGTAGCTGAGTACCCTTTGAATCCCTTTACGGACCTCGTGGGTGGACCAGCAGTAGAACTTGAGCAAAGTTCGTACGGTGAAGTACTGCTAATCTGATGGTAATCTGCCGCCAAGCAGTGGTGCACTCGCATTGCTGTGTTCTGGTGGAAGGGTCTGGGTGCCGGTGGGACCACATGCGCATGAGACGTAACATCCTCGTGTCCATGTAACAATCCAAAGTAGCAGCAGAACTTGTACCAACTTCGGCCGAAGAACACTGCTGCCACACCTCTACCGCCATGCATTGGTGCACTCTCATTGGTCCGTTCTGGTGGAAGGGTGTGGCTGCCGGTGAATTACAGGTACGTGAGACGCCGGTAAGCGCAATAGGTTGCGGCTCGGATCTTCTGATACTTCGGTAAGGTACCTTAGTCGTATTGCTATTGTTACGGGCGCCGATAACCACTTACCTTTAGATGGGCAATCAGTTCGTTATATCACTGTTCATTTTTATGTGAACAAAGTGATAACCATGATGTTTTGAAAAGGAGTTCATCGCACTGCCTTTTATAACCATAGCTCATAATCACGACACATCCTCAACTTTAGAGCTTATCATAAACACACTCAATCTTCGGTTACCGCACAATAAGCTTCGTTTCATGGATGCCATTACGTGATGGGTCGTTTCGCTTAATAACCACATTAACGAACTGGCGTCTGAAAATTTCAAATTTTCGGTCTAATCCGGAATTATTGCTTTTGTACTCTGATTAATGAAGGTTTACGAGTCTAATAACTACAACAGATTACCATCGTATATTTTCTAGGCAACTTTCTGTAAATTATTGATACCGTACTGTCTTGTTCTTTTTTTTATTAGCACTACTCGATGCAAAAGCCTCATGCGTTGTAGAGATACTGCCTTTATGAGACCAAGGAATTGTTTCTACGGCTCCGTAGCTTAATAAGTAGTTACTGGGACTTTAATTCCTGGCTGAGAAAATTTGTATGAAGTACAAATTTGTTCTAATATCAACTAAACAATAACAGATAATGAATTGTTTACCATAATTTAGTCATATTTTGGACAAGCGACCTGATCAGTATAACTGCATATCAATTAGTGCATAATCCGCTTAGCCCGCATATGAAAGTGTCAGATTAACTAATTAGGATCAGATAGTATGTGCCGTACGATTCAGTGGACCGAGCTAGATTGAATGGAACATAATTTAAATCATTCGACGCTGTGAAATTAGCCGGAGATAGTAGTAGATAGTATTGGAGATTAGCCGGAACAAACAGACGGACAAATATGTTCAAATGCATTTAGTAAAAACAGTTAATTTGTCATTACAAACAGACACTTCAATTATATTTATTTGTATTCAGTACAAATTTAACAACATTTTGAATTCTATATTTTTTATTTTATGGAAGTTATTCATTTGTATGACTTTATTTAAAAGCTACATGCTATTTAGTCTCGCAATCAAATTGATTTCTAATTATTTGTAACAATTGCCGTCATAGTAAAGCATAATTCTGACAAAGTTTAAATGCGATACACACATTGCGTAATAGGGTAAATCTTTAGATACGGAAGTCTAAAATTCAAACAATCACCCGGTACTTTCTTGTACGAGCACCTACATTGTCCTTATTAAAATGGAACTTTTGTACTTAATGTCACTTATCAATTTCAGTATATCTTGAATTGTATTCAAATCCATTCAGCAGTTAACAGACAAACGCGCCTCATTTTATCATTTGATCAGTAACCTAGGTTTAGCACTATACAGCAGCTATTGTTTAATTATATTTTAATATGACATTATAATTGTTTTAATTTTAAGTATTTCCTTGAATTATAAGATAGTACCGACCTACGTAATTGTAATAATATAACGTAAATGTAAATTTGACTTAACCAAGTGTTCACAAATGATCCTACGGTGAAAATATAATAATAATGTTTTTATTGCATTCCCATTAGTACATCATCTTAACTATAATAAAATCTCCTTTTAAGTATAAAATATACTTGTCATAGGAGATTTCGCTCTTGGTTAGGACTATTTAACAATTTTCTGTATGGGTAATAAAGAAATGAGTATGAGTATCGTTAAATATATCAGTTAATTTTTTTCTGATATATCCAGCTTACCGTACCAGCCTCCAATGTTCCCACTGCAGGGACACCGGCCTACTCTCCATAATTGAGAGTGAATGGGCTCTGATCTACCACGGGAGCCCAATCCGGATTGGTAGATGTCACATGCCGTCGAATTTTTGGTTCTAAGGCATGCCGGTTTCCTTCCGATGTTTTCCGTCACCGTTTTGAGACGTGGTATTGCGCACATAAATTTTTTCAAGTGAAAAAACTCATTGTTGCACGTGTGGGTTTGAACCAGCAACCTTCAGATTGAAAGTCGGCGTCTATTCCCCTGGGCCACCACGCTATCTAGGTGTACGGACCGTAAATTACATTAAGATACCTATTGTACAAAAACAGATTAATAATGAGGTGATTACAATCAGTCGTGATAATTCAGCGTATCTGTCGAATTAGAATCAGACAAGCGTGTAGAGATAGGTCCAGTGACCCAACACATTGTAATTCCGGTTTATTATATGACATAATGGTGATTGTAACTCTATTTGTATATCTTTATGTCGTTGGTAACTGTCGATATGAATAGAAAAATAAAACAAAAAAAAATGTGACAATGCAGCGTTGTCGTCCCAACTGACTCTCGTAGAATATAGCAGATAAAAAACCTGTATGATTCAGGTATTTCCCTACCAACACATGAAAATAACTACGTTGCATTTGCCTCCGTCATTAAAGATGCGGATGCAATGCCATTTTTTAATGGCCAAACAGAGTGAGGGGCCATAACCATATTATACTGCCTGACTCAGAAGGTTTAACGCAATAATTGAGTGATTTAAAAATCGAATTAATCGAATTAATACTTTCATTTGTTTATTTAACGCTCTTGGGTGGAATATTGGAGCAAGTCGGAGACACACTCCTATTTAAAAAAAATAATCATCCAAATCGGTCATCATTGGTAAAGCAAGTGCGTAACAAACAAAAAAAACATGGGTACAGATGAATTTTGAACTACGTCCTTATTTTTTAATCGATTTGAAATAAAATAAAGGGCACGTATTGCACGTTGTTAGATGGCTCCATGACTTAATTGGTAGTAGCCCTACTTTCGAAGCGAGGGGTCCCGGGTTCGATTCCCAACCGAAACGCACTTTGTGTGTTGAGCATGAAATTTGTTCTCCGGTCTTGGGTGTTTGTCTTCTGTTTCTGCGTTGGTCCATGCCATCTGCCAGTGCAGGGGGCACTAGGATTCCCTATCCTATGAGTGTGTAAACATTTACTTGTTTACGTTTTACGAAGATTTTCTAATTTGCTGCATAATTTAAAATGAGAAATAATTTAATTGAAAACCAGCAGACGTAAACAATGTCCCAGATGATAATGATAATGTCACCATTGTACAAAACGTTTTGTTACATTGAAAGCACGTGTTTTTGTAATCAGAGCATCTCATACGTAGGTACATACGTGCAGTACATTGGACCCGTCCAGGTTAAGTCAATGATTGGAGGCAATAAAATGATTTATTGCCTCCAAAAATGAACTTGGAGAATGAATCATTAATTTCAGAAATACAATGGGTTCTTTGCGTTTGAGTAGGCTGGCGGAATGTCCCTTTGGCGTAGTTAATGGTCATTGGCATTAGGTTTTTATTGGGTTAATTAGGGTTATGTGAATCAACCATTGATACGAATGTTTGATATGTAAATGTTTTGTGTTGAAAGAAGGTGCTGTTCATGTTAAAACGATAGGCGTACCGTTCAAGATGTAAAAATATAGTGATTATAATAAAATGTCGCACTCCGTTGTCAAAGGATTTGTCGTGCTCCGAATTTGCTTTGATTGGTGATGTAGATAGAATCTAGTAGGTGTTGTTTTTGCGGTGGTGATTTTATTTTATTTCAATAACTAACCGGAATGTTCTAATAATTTATTAGAGTGCGATATTTACAAATATAGATTAAGTATTCGAGGTTGATGTACAGTAAGCATAAAGAGAATTATGATTATGTTGGCTTGATGGCCATCGAAATGATTGCCACCAAGAATAGTATCAAAACACAAATTGATCGAGAACATTCCAAGTGTACTATCGCTAGGTATAGCACCCTGGGAAATCGGTGTGATTCACTGCAAATTTAACGAGTACCCCCAGGGAATAGATCGGAGGAATTCTATTTTTGGATATAAATCTTTAAGGATTTGCATATCGGAGTTAGATAAACAAATATATCAAGAAGCTAAATTATGTTTAGGATCTTATGTACAATGCATAATTGCAACTTAGGCTTTTGTTTTTAACTTTGCAATAATAAATTTGTCGCGCAACATCGCAATTAGAATGTATCTGAATCTGAACAATTTTTTTTTGCTAAATCTTTCCTATATGTGGCCAAATTTGGTGTCTGAGTTTTCAAGCTGCCCTAAGTCGACATGGCTTGACGACATGACAGAGTTGGAATCGATATATTAACGAGCCCTTCGAAGCACGGAAGCGCACTGCTCAAATGCCACTAAACGTTCACCCATCTAACTTCTGACCGGGCCGAAAGTTGCTTAACTTAATCTATTAAGAACAGCTTAGCGATCTTCGCCATGAGCGCTTCTAAATATGTTGTAGTTGTAGCATATAGGATATTGTACAAGAATTGCGAATTTTTAACCGACTTGAAAAAAGGAGGAGGTTGTATTTTTTTTCTTTCGGCTGGGTGAACCGATTGCGATGTTTTTTTTTATTTTAATGCTGGTGCTTTCTGTGTGGTCCCATTTCAATTTAGACCAGTTCTGACAATGGCGTCTATGAGAAGTTTTAAATTTTCATTAATTATGTGTTAACCCATAGTAAGAGTCATTATATTCGTTAAGTCGTTGAGATGTGAAGGAGTAATAAAGTTACACAGTTACAGACAAGCGGTTTGCCAATTTGGTCATGCTACGGATATACTGCACTTTTTCGGGATCAAAAGTAGCCTATGTGTTAATCCAAAATATAAGCTATCCTGGTACCAAATTTCATCCAAATCCGTTGAGCAACGATTAAAATGAAATTTTCAATTCAGGATAGGTGTTTTTAAACAAATTTGCGATAGTTACTCAAGGGTTAATTTACCCGATCACGGCAGACCCAAATTAACTCGATTTGGAAGCTTCATTCGCATTTCAAAAGCAATTTATTATTAAATTAGATTAACAGTTTGTTTTAGCAATTGGCGACTTACATAACATTTTAATTCTAATTTTGCTATAAGTAATTAGAATATGTCTATAACTAGAGTCTGAGTCTTTGTCATTAGTCTTAGTTCATTGTCATCAAAACTAACCACATTTCCGAGTTGTATTAAAAGTCCGTAAAAAATCTAGCGGTTATTCTTTATAACAATTCTTTCTTATTTTCTTTATGACATAGGAATTAAACAACTTTGACACTATTACCACTTTTTGTACCCCTCCATCTTGAGAACCAACAAATCGATTAAGTTCAAGAATATACCTTCAATTTCCACTACCATTACCCATCCTTAATTCCAGTTGTTTGTTGAGCTTTGGACAAACCCATTTGGGTGTGTCCGTATTTCTGCGTTGTACCTATGTAGTACAATTCCAATTCGTCTAAGTAGAATTAGAGAACATCTCTCGTTTGTTCAATTGTCTATTTCACCTAGATTTACATTCTAATAGTTGGAAACCCTTGAAGGATATTGAATACGACCCTCGCGTTTAGGGTCCAAAAGTCAAGGGAATACTGATCATTACGCTGTCTCCAGTAATGCCCTTGGAAACATGCTGTTGACAAAGCTTGTCTAGTATAGTTAATAGTAGTAAAGTTATAAGAAGTTATCGTTACTCTATCGGATAATTAAGGAATAAGGAATGTTATTCGAGATAATAACTAATCGGGTCTCTCCGGGACCCTGCGGCATCGGTTCCCTCGGGGAATAACCCAATACGACTTAGATCGTCCCCGACCGAAGTAAGAGAAGACCGAAGTCGCTCTGAATTGCGCCCGTCACCCGAGTTGGGGATGCCCGGCACACAGACCCTTCCACCGGAACACAGCAATGCGAGTTCAGCACTGAGCTCACCATTTGTCACGTCTATGTTTCCGTGATATCAAACAATGTTGGTTTTTGTAGGTTCCATGTAGGTTCTGCATTCAACAAGTTCGCGATTATCCGTGACACGGTAATTTGATTAAATCATTAAAATAAAATCATTCTAGTTATCCAAAATTCCTGCTGCACAAAAAAATACCAAACGCCGTTTCTATTGAATATTTTTATCTTTTATCGAATGTCTTGAGCTTGGCCGTATTCGCCAGACAATTTATGACCACAGAGAAAACGCAGAGGTAGTGGGTAGGTATTCCAGATAATTGAAGTCATTTTTTCAGAATCTGCCCCGAAAGAATTAGTTTTCGTACCAAACTGAATAAAACTGGGTGAAAACCTGAATTTAACTGAGATTTAATCTATATTCTCATCTAATAACGCGTCTTATAACTCTAAACACTTATTGTGTTGTAGAAATCAAAAGCACGAGTTGAATTTTTGAAGTAATAAATTAAAAAATTGAGTTTGCAGGAAGCAAGTAGCATATAATAAATCAGCATAAAACCACAGCGTAACCGATCTCATTCGCATTTGCAACTGAATAATAAAGTAAAAGAAAATAGGACAAGTACCAAGATACTAAATCCTTTGTATTCTGTAGTTCAAATTTGCATCGCGAGATTCCGCTTTTTGAAAGCGACTTTTCTATCCTTTTCAGTTTTTTTAAAAACCTCTATTTGAACAAGCGAGATGGAATGTAGTTCAGTTGAAATTGAGTTACTTGATAGCCGGCCGCTTCTGCATAATAGGATGCTTCACTGATATTTTCTATACAGAGGTTTAAAGACAAGAAAAGTGGATATATTTGATGTCTAAAACTGCAGTTTTGAAAGGTCAGCCGCGCTCACGTTTATGGTGATTGATAAGAATTAGCGGGTAAACCGCTACGAGCAGATACTTTACTGACAACCGACTGCAATTACAGCCAAATCCTATAATCAATATAATTGATACCATATTGATAATCATAGCAACATTGTTATCTGCATTATTTGACAAATAACAATGTTGCTATGGAAATCTATCTCCAGTAGTCTGTATATCTTATTACTATAGGAAAAAGTAACAACGTTGAAATAATATGGTTGAAGTTTTTAATGTAAAATGACGTAAAAAATATGATTACATTCTTTTTTTTTACTATGTCCTCTTTGTGGTTTTCTGTAAAATGTGATTCCTAGCGCAATTATTATATCTACTCTCACGTCTTGAGTACCTATATTTCTGTGAGTTTTGGACATCAAACAAATAACTCATTTTCATATTTTGAATAAAGTATTTTAGTATAAAATGCTTTAAAATTGAAACGCGCAATAATTGATTTACAATAAAAAAGAAACAATTTGAAGAAATTCCATAATTGCATAACAACAACACAATGCATACAAATGTGTATTGTTTTTGCGAAGGATTTAGTGTATTAGCTTCAAAAGCTCAGTGCACAGGATGACCTCGTCCTATTTTATTATTTAGGTGCCCGCGTGTAACTTATTCAGGATTATGTCGGCGTCGGCCGGCCTTGAATTAGAAGAAAAGAAACAAAAATGTAAAGCTCGGCAGGTCTCTACGTGAATTTGGCCGAGGATTACGTAGGAATAAGTCACGGGAATGAGTGGCCGAGTTCTGAACAACCACTTTACGGCCAGTTTCAATATTAAACATCAGACTGCCAGACGAGAGATAGATTAACATTATTGTGTTCAGTTAAAAAGTTCATGAATTTTTTGACCAGTTAACAACGTTGCCGTATATTTTTAGTCATCTGTTAGTTTAATAACCTGCGCGCCATCATCACATTGCAACACAGGCCATGCTTATGTAAAAAATCATCTATTGTAAATGTGTGTTTATACTGTACTTATTGGTTTAAAAATAAATTTATTATTATTATTATTATATTGAAAGCTAGTTCTAATGCTTTAGGAATTATTTTCACTTGCTGATCTTGCTAGCTGACATTATATTATAGTAATTTTCACCCTAATCGCAGAACTGTAATAACTTGGAATCCGCTTTGATTGGGCTTTACAGAACACTGCGCAAAACGTTTGCAAACTTCGAAACGCTAGAAATTGTTAATGCTTGTTGGTGCACTAAGGTCAGCAGGTTCGTGTTTAGGGTATTTTTGCTTCTCGACAACATGAGCTATCGACCGCATTTAAATTTTTGTTATTTATAAGTACTTTTATATTTTGATACATATTTACGAGTCATTAATATTTCCAAGTCATTATACCATCAATACTTAGAGAAATCTAAAATAATTATTAATAAGCTACTCAACTGAAGCGCTGACATGATCAAAGGCAGGCTACGTTGTATCAACGTTTTTGTCTTGCGTTCTGATGAATTTCCGTGCCGTGATTGGTTTGTACCTATTTACATGTCAAATGATTGAAGCAAGAATTTCCTAACGCAAGTAATAAGCTTCTTTGATGCTACGTTTTATAATTACCTGCATGGATTGTTTTAAACATTTTCATCAGCAAAAACGGTAATCAATATCTGTAAGCATTTCAATTGCAACCACAAGAAACCTCGGTAAGCTTCACAAACTTGAGAACTATCAGAGTTTTGAGAACTTCCAAAGGTATTCTAAAAGGGTTTGGAGTGTTACTGGCGACGTAATAGTAAGGTGCAAAAGGCTTAGACCCTTTCCGTAATGTTATATACTATTATAGTTCATAATTGTGATGAATAAAACTTTGTGTTGCGATTGATCGAATCACGATCTCAGGTCGTTTCTAATTATATTTATTTCTATTATTTTTTGTTTTTTATTCCTGTAATATATAAATTCGTTTACCCGGGACCATAGCGCATGAAAATATCGAAAGACAACAAACCTCTTAGATCACGGTAACTCGAAATGAATGATAATCATTCATTCATTCATTTCAACCATGAATTTTAAAATTTATATTTTTTTTAGGCTAGTTGCGACATTAACCGTAAGATGGAACTTAATATTTAATGTATTAATCGTTCACAATTCCCACAGTTCGTAATACGCCCTCATCTAAATGTCATAAAACGATACTCTTCCAACCTGTCACTTTAATTTCATTTCGCTGAAAAAGGTATCCCCAGTTTACGTATATCGATACCTTTACACATATTATTCATGACACTGTCATTCCAAGATGACGCCCCGCCAATATACTCACCTTGAGTATTGAGTGGTCTGAAAGTTTGACGTCGACGTCGGCTGGGCTTCAAGGGGTCTCAAGTTGGGCGAGTGGCTCGGAGCCCCTCTGAGGCCCCTCTGAGGCCCCTCTAAGGCCCTTGTGTCAGGTGGGGACGAACGTGCCCATCCGCCTTTTTAAACCAGCCCGTGGAATCATTGTTGAGTACGCTTTGTTATTCTGCGTTTATTTCCAAGAAAGGTCAATTTGTTTCTTTACAGGTCTGATTTGAATTCTAATGGATTTTCTTTGATGATTTTGTTTTGGGGAATGTTTAAATTAAAGAATGGCTTTTTAAGGTTCGTTTGTGATATTTATTGACAATATTAGGCTATTATAATATAAACTCGAAAAATAATGTTCATTACTATGATCCGTTTAAATGTCAATCGGTTTTTATGTTACGGCTCGATGATGTTAAGTGGTTACCACCACCAAAAAAACAATAAAAATACGACTCAGTTGTTCCCCTCCTAAAGTACAAGAGTCGCATTGTCCTTACATATCATTAATATATAATTATATTATGATTGTTTACTTACCAAAATTTCATATTAAAGTTTAAAATAAGGGAGAACATGTATAAAGTACAAGTATTCGGGCTCTGTAAAATAAAAGACCACCTACAAACCACCTACACGTCTTTAAATTATGTTCTAGTATAAAATAACATGCACTTCAGCTAATGCATTCAAGTTGGATCCACTCCAGTTAATCATTTTAAAGCTTTTATGTAGAGCTGGTTTCCCTCAATTTCACTTATGTTGAATTTGATTATGCATTCAGTATTATGGAAATAAAGTGAAGTGACCATAGGCCGATCGAAAGAGCCTTTTTAAATTTTGGCGATGCCCACGGCAGAACGTCTCAGTTAAAAAACTCTATACTCCGTCTGTAAGTATGGATGGATGGATGGACGATGGATGGAAGATGGGTGGATGGATTTAGTCGGATCCGTGGCTTAATTGGTAGTAGCCCTGCCTTCGAAGCGAGGGGTCCCGGGTTCGATTCCCGACCGGGGCACACTTTGTGTGGTGAACAAGAAGTTTGTTTTCGGGTCTTGGGTGTTTGTCTTGTGCTTCTGTGTTTTTCCATGCCATCTGCGACACAGGAAATCCTAGTACAGAGGTATGAGTGTGTGTTTCAACTCATGTTACTAGACAGTAGCATAGGTGGGACCGACGTTGGTTATTGTTTGGCGATGAGCCATGTTAGAGGCCTTCGGACGGATGAAACATGTATCTAATTTGAAAATCGAAAAAATAGCGACTTCAATACTTTCAAAGTTGCAAAATACGCAATTTCATTAAACAAAAAAAATAATTGATGCTGAGTTCACTGGGACTTAATCCGACGCTGATTAATGTTTTTAACTTTTTTAAATAGCAACTCATTTATCAAATACATTCGTTTTTTGTCCGTTTTCCCCTACACTCGCTAAAAAAAAAGTGAGAGTAAGTTGCACTAAGGGCTACTCTCACTTTTTTTGCATCAATTCGCTTAACCATCACATGTGCATGAGACGTATCGTCCGTCTCGGGTGATGGACGCGGCAGGATGAGTGCGACTCAGTGTAAGATCCAAATCTTATACTGAGTCGCATTGCCGTTGTTGCATGGGTTGCCAAAAAAAAACCGGAGATTCAACAGCTGGTTAAGCTTTTATTATCGTTATAGTAACTTTGACAAGTCATATTTGGATAACCTAAAAAGAGGTACTTGATCTCGTGATCCTGACTGTTAATGTAACCCTGGCATATTTCAATTATTTTGTGTCCGTTCTGCCATTTAACAAGTTCGTGCTAAGCACAAAATCACGATTCAGACGACGAAATATAATAATATTTACAACACTAAGTGTCTGCGACAAATCTTTTTGTGCTCTCTCAATTATCATACAGTTAAATTACGGTATAAAAAGGTTGTTAAGATAGGAAGCTTTTAAAAATGTATCGTATCATTGTCAGGTAATCACGCTGACTTATGGAATGTAAATAGGAAATCAGGTCGGACATTTGCAGAGAACAGAAGCACACAGATGGACACAGATTGCCACAAAGCTCAGTTCAAATAAATCTTATTACTTTAAAACGAGCAATTCTTGTATATATATTAATTTATTTCGCAGATTTCGGAACGGGTCTAAAGATTTGGATGAAAATTTGTGTTTAGAAAGAATTTTCTGTATAAGCCTACCTGTATAATTGTATTTATTGCAGAATCGTTATCGTTATCGTTAACAAGACTTTTTTTGTAATCAATTATGCTGAAAATAGATGGCCTATGTGACATTATCCAAGTATGAATAATGTTCGGCTCACATCCAATAGTAATAGTAGTGTTAATTAATATGTAATTCGTATATAAAAAAAGTTCTTTTTGACTACGAGAACGTACATGTATTAACATCCAGACACAAAACAAATATCTAGATGTGTCACATAAACGCTTGCGGGAATCAAATCCACAACCTACAGTGCAGAATGTAGTGCTACTATAAACTGAGCTGTGAGACCAGAAATGCTACTAAATGATCACCGGGCCGAGATTTGCTTAACTTAGATGATCTGTAACGGGCATCTAAGCAAACCTACCCACGAATGCTTATCTGTTAGCTATTTACGGGACAAAATAAATAATGGATACGCCTTCGGGAACACATAGTTCTTAGCCTACACAATTACTTGTGAACGTGAGGGTAGGTACCGTGCCTCAGAAAAAAATATTTAAAGATCAGGCAGAGAATTGTGCCCGACAGATATTGAAAACAATAACCAGAATGAATTTGGAAAATTGTTCAATTCGAACACGTGTCAAGTCATGCGGAAAGTGATTGCATACTTCAAAATGTATAATGTTTTCTGGGCAGACACGATTTCATGAAACATGATAGTACGAGATCTGGCTGCAAGATTACTACGTTCAGCGAGTTTTTACCTCTTCGCAGCCAGGTCTAATAAAGCGAAGAGGTTATAATCTAATTGAAAATGGAGTGAACGATGTTTATTCGGAATAATCAACTAATTTAAAATATTAGCGGCCAAATTTTGACAGGCACCTCGGCATGAATATGTTCAAGCTTTTATTCAAGAGCGAAGTGGCCCAGGGGCACAGTCGCAGAGTTTCAATCTGAAGGTCGTTGGTTCAAACCCTCAAGGGTACATAAGAGTTTTTCGCTTTAAAAAAATCATGTGCGCAATACCAGTTCTCGAAACGGTGAAGGAAAACATCGTGAGGAAAATCGAAAAAAACTCGAGGACATGTGACATCTTCTGATCCGGATTGGGCTCCCGTGGTAGATCAAAAGCCCATTCACTCTCAGTTATCGAGAGCAGACCGGTGTCCCTGCAGTGGGAACATTAGAGGCTAAAATTATATAATATAAGCATATTATAAAAGAAAATATTTCGATTAAAAACTCGATGAACGTGAGAATCTTTCAGCCGGATCTTAGACTATAAGTTGTTCTTCCACTTGAGCGGGCGGAAACAAATCAACATCGGAAATATATTTGTGTGATTTTCTTGAAGTTTTGTGTTTGACATAGACAAAGTGGACGCAAAAATGCATTTATTATTCATATCTCTATGTATTTTACAATAGAAATACAATAAATAAACATTAATACATCCAGACTTACGTAAACTTGGAAAGTAAAGTTATTTTTGCACCAATGAAATCTAGACTTTTTGGTCTTATTCCTGGCAACGAGCCGTTTTTTTGGCATATTCCCGATCAATGAAAGTTTAACTGATCACGTATTGCAACGTCATTTAAATTTCGTAATTTGAAATTCAAATTGTGTCCCGACTAGGAGACTAGGAGTCAGGTTAACGTATATCATTCCTACATTAATTATATGCTCAACATTTATCTATATTTGTACAGTTCTAGGTAATTGGTAACACTTTCTTTATAGTGAAGCTCGAAGAGTTTAAAAGTGTTATGAAATAAGACATGCCACCAACCGATACATCATGCCGTTACTTCTGTTAACACATACACAAAGAGAGAGAGAGAGAGAAAGAGAGAGTGGCCTCACGTTAAGACATCCTGATGCCACGTTCTTACATTATCGATATCTTCGATCGCATCGTCACTATTGCCGGGCGGAATCCATTGTTTATTAGCAACAAATACATTTTTTTTTAATTCAATCATCACACCTCAAGCTATGAGAAGTTACGCACTTTCTGAGCAAATATTAGGTATATTTTAATAAGACGGCAACTATCATGAAATATACCGAGAATGACATGAGCTGATAACTCTCTTTAGGAACTTCTTGGGAGACCTGCATAGCTAAAATAACTATAATCATAGTCGTAGTTACGATCGAGATTCCTATTTTTATATGAAAAATTTCCGAAGCTAATGCGCATTCGAAATTCAGAATCAATTGATCATAGACAAAAAAACATTAAAAATCAAAGCGTTCTTACACAACTTTATGAGCAAAAAATTCTCGATTTTAAATTCAGAACGTTTCTGAAAACCTACGTGTTCCGTCGCCATTTACTACGTGTTCGAATGCTTGCCATTTGGCTAATTTATGTTTAGGATTCAGTGCACGGCGGAATGGTGGATTCCTAGCGAGCACTGGGTGGTACGGAACCTACCAAATGTTATATTGATGTCAATAAATCTTTATAGCTTTTTAGGCTATGTTAAAGACCTGCTGACAAGTTTGCGTTGCTTGGCAGTTTAATATGATTTATTATTGTTGTATGAAGTAAGAAATAAAAATAAATTGCCGCACGTGAAAGATCATCACCCTGGGAAATGGTTCGACCGATTTGGCTGAATCTTAATCTGATGAACACGATTAAAAAGTTTGTGTGAAAAAAGTACCTAGTTTTTTTGCTCTTGGCACTTCTTTTTCTTCTTTAGTAAATTTCGCACATAGCCGGAGCGGATCACTACAAAAATATATGTAAGTACATATAAGCAAATCTGAATACTTTTTTTACAAATATATTAAATATATATCGGCACATTCAGCTACTGACTGTTTGGGTGCAGTTACACAAATCGATTTTTGCAGTGTGACTGCATCAAAATTCCTGTGTATATAACATCGATAGAGATTTGCATAAATGGCGATAACTATATTGTCTTCCTAATTGTCTGCATAATTCTACACCTTTACAAGGTCTCTGTGTTGCCACTCCCCGGAATTTCCGCGTCACATACACCATAGAGTAAGGTTACATTTTCTTTTTTACTTAGTTGAATAAATAATAAAAAAGTTTGGAAACAAACAACTTTATGTGACAATTCGCAGAAACACACTCACAGAAACTAACACCAAGCAGTTTTCTCTTGTTTTATTTACTATTTACACGTAAAACTATTGTCTTCATTGTTTCTATAGTTTGTTAGTGTGATTTTGTTCATTTTCTGGACATTAATCATGCGAACAAAGTAAAAGTTGGATGCAGTGAGAGCTAAAGTTTTGTAGCGTGTTTAATGTACTTCTATTATTTATATTTTTGGAACAAAGCGGTCCATTATATTGTGTTTGAAAAAGGTTTGTTTAAGTTATTTTTATTAAAATTCAACCTCATTAAGCAACCATAAGGAAGCCCAACGATAATTAATAATAAGTCATTATAATTATTGCGGAGTCGCAGTTGTAGTTTACAAATAGTTTTAGATTGGTTTTAAGGGTGTCATGGAGGGTGGGATAGGATTTGAATACTCGCCAAACTTAGTACTAAGAACGCATGATATAGTAGATAACTATTGAAATAAACGTGACTTTTGCAAGTAAAAATTAAGTAGGATTTTTAAGGAATTCAATGGAAATAAAGATTATTGACATTGACTTTGCTTAGTAACGAGATCAAATTACCGTGAGTCCACTAACATAACATTAAAAAAAAAACGCGTGAAATAGTGTCAGAACTTTACTCACTCAAATCATCATGTCTGTTGAACTTACTCGTTATACGCTAAATAGCTCAGTTGTTTAGAGCGTTGGATACGGGCCGCCAGCTTTGAAAGACGCCAGTTCGAGTTGAGCTGCATCAAACAAAATCATGCGAATATTCTTACAGCCTCTTAACTGTAAATTAGTATTTCATGATACGCAGGAGAATATCATTTATTTATTATTATTAAATTATTTATTTTTATATAAATTGTATATGTATAATATGTATTTTATTTATTAACTGTTTTATATTTTAATGGTGATATTTATAGTTTTATGTGATAATAATAATTATAGTTATGGATTGTATGGATTGTGATAAATAGGTATCCGAACGCATCCAAACGCTAACAATGATTCTGACGTTATACGAGTCACGGATATTCGCGACTGTTGGTGAAATCGGACATAACCTCTTCAGGTCCATCAATTGCGTATATAAGGCATTTATTCATAGATAACCGTAATTCATCCAGGCCCATGAATGATACATGAGAGGAACAAATGTAATCGCCCGGGAACATAGTCTAGGAGATACTAGTTGTATTTGTGGTTTATAAACAAATATTATATAATATAATACATAAATGGATATACAGTCACACAGCGCCATCTAGCCCCAAACTAACCGTAGCTAGCCAAATTGCTGTTAGAATATTTAAAATCACATGTTTTGCAGGCATTGTTTTATTACACATTTACAAATACTTGTTTTTGACTTTTTTATGTATATTATTTTTTATTAAGTAGGTATATATAAAACTGTAAAGTATTTGTATGGCTAGCCTACTTAATATGTGACTTATGATTTTATTGAGAACTATATTTTGTAAATGCATTTCATACGTTCCCACCCGGAACAAACATTTGTGTAACATAACAGTTTTTTATGTGTATGGATGTTTATTAAAATACAAAAAAGTCCTACTACCTATATAAGTGTTCTATCAGTTATCTAGTTTCCATAGTACAAGCTATGCTTAGTTTGAGGTTAAATGGTGCTGTGTATAATGTGAGTGAAATCATTAGTTTGTTATTGTTACACTACATACAATTTCATCATATAAATAAATAGAAGAAGAGAACAGTCACAGAAGTAGAAAGTCCAAGCACAGGTGCAAGAGATGAATACAGAATTTCTTCTTTATTTTATTGGGTATAAATTATAAAAGAATGACGACGCAGCATCCTTAGCATTCATCTGGACGGAGCTGAAATTATATATTAATACCGCCACTGGCTCCCTGGCTCGTAGCCGGCGGGCTTAAATATTGACACTGCAATTCGCCTTTGAAAGCCTCTCTCTACAACGCATTAGCGTGTAACCTTTGCTTGTAAACCTTTTCATTTACCTCGGTAACACGAATAATAATTTTACAATCAAATTTCTTCAATGATCAGTTGAGCTATTTATAACCTAAACTAATATTATAAAAGAAAAGATTTGATTTTTTGTATGTTTGTTAGTAATGGATAAAGTTAAAAACATCACCATTTTTTTTTTATTTGATCTATAGCTAAAATAACATGGGTTGTATTTTATTTTCAAAACCACTAGAGGTCCCTGCTTAAATTGATATTTAGTGTGATCTTTAGGTATTATAGGTGAATACTGCAGTTTGGTTTTCCTATACATAAATATCCTATTATTTGGGCATTCGTGAGAATAACAGCGTTAGTGTTGCTCGCAAAATGCCCGTTTGAACCTAACGGGCAATTCGATTGTGGTCGCCACAACGGTAGCATCCTGCTCCAGACCGCTATGGCCAATCGTTATTACTAATTTTAGGTTAGCATTGAAGGTACGAGTGCCATATGCAAATTTAACAATCGTAGTTGCTGGATATAGACGCTCCAAAACATATTTTATGTGCAAATATACGAGAGTGAAGGAAAACATCGTGAGGAAACCGACATGTCTTAGAACAGAAAATTCGAAGACGTGTGACATCTACCGATCCGGATTGGGCTCCCGTCGTAGATGAAAGCCCAATTCACTCTCAATTATCGAGAGTAGGCTGGTGTTCCAACAGTGGGAACATTAGAGCCTGTTATGATATACAAGAGTAATAAAAAATAAATGATAATCGGTTAAAGAATACCTATGGTAAAATATTTGGAAAAGGGACTATAATTTGACATATCTGTGTGCATGTAATGTGCCTGGGGAGTTCCTGTGACACGTTATATGCTCACGAATATGTGTACATGTATGTGTAAAATTTTACGTGTCCAAATGATACTTGAGATCTAAAGGAATAAATGAGTTTGATTTTGACTTTGACTATTTCGGAAGAGTCTTATTATTAACCTCTTTTGCCCAGGCTATTTACAACAAATACTGAAGGAACTATTTATTCATTATTAGAATTGGCATTTTTTTTATAATAGGCACTTCTATAATAGAAACTAATGTAATGTACTCTGTATTACTAACTGACATTAACGTCCGAAGCACGGAAGCGCTCTGTTCAAATACCACTAAATGATCACCCAGATGATCTGTATAGAACAGCTAAGCAAGCTACGCCACGAACGCTTGAATGAATGAATGAAGTCGCAATCCCTATTGTATTCTCAATTAAGATCGATCGGCATGTAACATTAACTCGTTCCAAGACGGCTCGACGTCTGTTCCCTCGGGTCGAGGGTAGGTCACGGATTAACCATTCAAATCTCACGTAAGAGAACGACCTCGGTACGAGTATGTGAGTCAAAAATGGTAACAATTTTATTTCATCGAGGAAAAAGCAACTCTTCGAACTGTTATTGCCAAGCCTGAGATATGTCTGTCCTATTTTTAAACGGCCTCTTTAAAAGTAGTATACTATATTTAAAATTAGAACACAGCCTGTACTAATAATAAACCATATCAGGGTGATATTTTGACAGAGAACTTGTTTTAATGGCGGATATGATCAAGTATAGGAAACCTTCGGAATCCGAATCGCATTTAGCCGGGTTATTGCTCAATTTATAATCTGTTCTATTTTGGATGTAAGAAAATGTAAAAACCCCGACTTGAAATCATGGTTATGTACTCATCCAGGAACCATTTCGACCATGTCAGCATTCCAACAGAAAAGATCAAATAAAATCAAAATCGGTCCAATCGTTTGGGAACTACGATGCCGCACACAGACACCAAGGATACACAGATACACAGACACACATACACAGATACACATTGCAAATTTAAAATACGCCTGTTTTTGTCAGCGGTTAAAAACTAGCTAGCGTCTGGGATTTGTGAAGTGATAACAGAATACAGGGTTAAATGCGCATACACAGAGAAGAATTTAATGTTATGCAGGAACGCAATTGCGCTTACAGATAATATGCAGCAGTTTGTACCCTCTTTTGCAATTAGTATTATAATTGATTACAATTATGTTGTGCTATTATTGAACTCAATTGTATAATGTTCTGTTTCATCAAATACATTTAGTAGGTGCTAATACCAATATAACTTCAGTTCTTAGATTTCGATAACGTTTTTTTTATAGTATCACTCTGGAACTCTGGAAGAAGTTACCCATGACAACATTTGTGACGAAACATGTAGTCAATTTTCTACCAATTTTCAGCAGAGGTTGTCAATTCTGCTGTATTTTATCTCATTTCTCCGTCATTTATCAACCAATTCGAAAAAAAAAAAAAAATTTGAAAGTATATGCTTTCAGATTGGTCCTATAGACATTTTATTAAAATTGGTTCAACAGTTTGGTAGTTAAATCAAAATAACTATTTAGAAAACAAATGTCATTCAAATAAACGAAATTGCATGTTATGCTTGCCAGTGACTTTTTTTTTGATTTAATTGTACTTGCAGTAGGTTACTATTGTGACATCAATTAAATTAAATATGAATTCGTATCTTGGTCTTAATAAGTTTCAATTAGCGCAGGCGGACAAATAAACGTATGTGGGTTTGAATACGCGGGGTCCCTTTTTGCGCGGGGCCCGTAGCAATTGCTTCTCTAGCTACGTGGTTACTCTGGCACTGGGCACGTTGGATTTGCACGAATTAAATTGATTCGTAGTAGGTATATTTAATTTAGTTATGTCAATAATGTGAAACTAAATCGGTAGGCACCACGCACCAATATTATTACTCGTATTTCCGAAGGACAAACAGTAATCACAAACGCTCCTATATACCTAATACTTCTGGATATAGGTATCTGGATGTTTAATTAAAACTTTCTTTGGTTCATGTTAAGAAATAATGATCCGTGTCTGCTACACTTAGTTTTACTGCTGTTATTCATATTGTTCGTACGAATGGGATTATTGAACTTCATAATCCCATTCGTACGTTAGGGTAAACTGTCTTGTACTTTGAAATGATAATTACTATTTTTGTACACAGTTTTACACTAACTAATCTGAAATCTTGCTATATCTTACCTTAATATGAAACAAAGATCCACCCCGGATGCTTTTAGTTTGGTCTGACATCAACAAATTCGAGTACCTACCTCTGTCTCATTTTTATCGGTATCAAAAGCCTATCTTATAAATAATATAATATATAAGCTATTCTGGTACCAAATTTCATTAAAATCCGTTTAACCGTTTGAGCGTGAATGACTATCAAACATACACACACACAAACACACACACACATACACACACATCCAAACTCAAACTCAAACTCAAACTCAAACTCAAACTCAAACTCATTTATTCCTTTAGATCTCAAGTATCATTTGGACACGTCAAATTTTACACATGCACATATTCGTGAGCATATAACGTGTCACATATCCATACATAAAAACTTTTACCTTTATAATATTAGTGTGATTAAACGATATGTATTCGTTGGTAAGCGCATAAATTGTGTACGGCTACACTGACTTAATAATAATGAAAGTCAACATACAAGAATAAGAATATATTCGGTATGAACTGAAACATGTTTGTTTTATAGGATTTTTGTCTCAAATGTCTTTTGACAGCTGTCAAATTGTGAGTCACTAAGGAGATAATCGATGGCATGATGGCCGTGACTCTTTCTTATGTTTTCAATCCATTTTAAACTGCGCCACCTACACGATTGATTGCATATAGCTTGTTCTGTAGCGTGGGCGTCTTAATGAATCGTAATCCCACCGTTTTAAAAATAGACATCGGTTGGCCTGCTAAAATACAATAGACGGTAAATTTTACTTTTTCGCGTGTTATTTGTTTGCACGGAACACCTTCCATGCATACACATAAATATAATATTGTATATGCATACCACAGATCAATAATGCAAAATTTTACAAAAGTATATATGTTACTGCCATCAAAATTTATAAACATTTATCTATCGATTTGAAGCAATTGAAGGGAACCGTATTTAAATATAGACTTAAAAAATGGTTAGTTAGTAAAGCTCATTATAGTGTTAATGAATACGACTTTGCTGTTAACACAAGTTAGCTCATAATTTTTTGTTTGGAGTTTGATCTTTTGTACATCCGAGAGGACAAACTGTTGTTTGATAAACCATTACTTATAAGATCTTTATATACACAGTTTAACAATAAAATATATTCTTATTCTTATTCTTCAAAGTCCTTGCGGTGGCAAGGCCGTAGACGAGAACGGTAACGGCATATTGGAGACGCGATGCTTGAAACCTCAGAAATTAAATATGGCGCCTGGTTTATACAAAAGAAAAGAAACAGAGATATCATGAAAATAAAAGAAACAGAGATATCATGAATGAATATCATCGATTATTTTCTCAATATTCGCTGTTCGCTTTCAAGTTACAAACTCGTACTAAATTCTCTCTGAAAGCAATATAAAACTTATTACCGTTACATACCAAACAGTGTGGAACAAAGAGGGCGGAACTCGTTGATACGAAGAGCTCACAATATTGAATATCAAAGTTGGAAATCTACATGTACCTGTGTCACTACACAGTTTTGTACTTACTCAATAATCCTGGCTAACCTAGATGTAGCTTATGAAATTGGTTAATAAGAAGGTCAAGTGCGATTTGCACTCGCACACCAGGGGTTGCGGACCTCCATATTTTTATTATATATTTTATTATATGGATTAAGTCCCTACACGACCCTCGGGGTAGTACTACAGAGGCAACTTAAATTAGCAGCAGAAAATATTTTAGATATTTTAATATTTTAGAATAGAATAGAATATGTTTTTTCGCCTCTAAATCATTGTTTTAGAGGCAGTTGCATTTTTCAGGCAGGCGCGATAATTACATTTAGTTCGTAATCAAATGTGGAGGGTAATTTAAATTTGGAATTTCTGTTTTTTTTCGTAATGATTTTTTAATTCAAATAAAAGTATTGTCGGCCAGTGTTCCAAACATGAAAACTTTTTATCGCAAAATTTTTACAGTGACCCACGGTGAAGACTTAGCAAAAGTGTTTCAGAATGTCACTACTTTTTAATGTCACTGCTTTGAGTTTTAGGGTTATCTAAAGGGTAAAAAGATTCACTAATATGTCTTGTACATTATTATGCAAGGTCCCTGATATATAACGGTAACATCTGTCCTTAACATCAAAAATAAAATTAGATCTACCCGGAAAGGAAAAATGGGAAGACCCAAGTCGTAGAATGTCATTTTCATTGTCCTCGGTTGACTCTACACAATGCATAGGTAATATATTTTACGCTTCGAAAAGTAAATCACAAAACCTTATTTATTTATTAAGATGTTCGATTACTATTGCTAAAATATGTGGATACTCTCAAAAATAGTAGTAAAACATACCGAAATTACGACCAAAACATTACTAGCCTTTGCTCGCGGCTTTGCTCACGTTTTTGTAGATTTGGTCAATTATTTCTGGGTGATTTCGTGTACCCCTTAATTTCATGATGACTGGTGGAACATTTAAGGCATGAAAGCGTATCAAACAAACATACAAACTCACATTCAATTTATAATATTAGGTACTTGGATTGTAACCGATTACTCTTGTTAATATTACTACTGTTATAAATGCGAAAGTTTGGATGAATGGATGTATGTTTGTTAATCAATAATGCCTGAGCAACATAAAAAAAACAACGTTAACACACTCATACCTCTCCACTAGGATTCCCTGTGTCGCAGATGGCATGGACAAATACAGAAACACAAGACCCGAGAACAAACTTCATGCTCACTACACAAAGTGTGCCCCGGCCGGGAATCGAACCCGGGACCCCTCGCATCGAAGGCAGGGCTACTACCAACTAAGCCATGGAGCCGTCTCGAACAGCTGAACGGAGCTGGATTAAATTTGGCACTGAGATAGATTATACTTTATATCCCGGAAATATGTACGGTTCCCGTAGGATGGCCAATCACAGGTAACACCGCGGGGCGCAGCTAGTTTACTATAAATTTACTACGTTTGACTGCATATTTTCCGTTACCTTGATTAGTCAAGGTAAGAAGAACAACACCAGCAAATGCATTATGAATATTGCGGACGTGGATAAACATAAGTAAAATATTAATATGTACTTTTTGAGATATAGTCTGTGCTGCATTGTTCTACCCTGTTTCCTATTAGAATACAAATAAAGCTACAGAAGCTGTGGTGCAATTGAACTGGCACATTTTCCATGTTTGGGGGTCCAGCTTCTCGCATCCGTATGTGAGTATCCTTGGTAAAGGAGCGACATAGTGGTAGAACTTGTACCAAGTTCTTTCGGAGACGTATAAGCCTGGTAATCCGCCGCCAAGCAGTGATGCACCGTTTTTTCGGTGGCCCATTTCATGTTAAGTGGTTACCAACACCCATTAATAACAATATACGACTCGGGTCTTCTTGCTTAAGTAAGAATATCCAAGTCGCACTCTGTTACGCCCGTCACCCAAGATGGGGATGTTTCAACTTATGCGCATTCGATTTTATCGGTGCCCACATCCTTCCACCATTTCATTCTTTATTCCATGTATCTATAATAAAGCGTCCCTTCCTATATGTAAAACTCTACATTTCATAAAACTAATTGGTAATTTCCTTATGATCAAACAAAGGATTGATTAATGTTAATTAGCAAGTAATTTCACAAGTTCTTTAACAATGTGAATGCAAATGAGTTGGGTCATTAGTCATAAGATGGGATGCATAATTAAATAAGAGGTAAACATTAAATATATTAAAATAGAAGCCTAGTTACTCCTTACAAATGCATCTAGGTTTAGCGTGAATCCACCTAGTCCGTTCTTGGTGATGTGTGATTTCCGTGCTTCGGAGGGCTCGGTAAGACGCCCGCTATATTTTGCATATCCAACGCCAAAGTAATCACATAAAAAATTAGGAGATAAATTATTGATTAATCGAAATTGTTTCAAACTGTTCATAAATTGACACATGATTTTAACTTTTTATCATCTGGTTTTAGGTAGCCAATAGCAAAGTACGTAACAGAAAGAAAAACATTTCAGGTTCAGGCTTTGAAAAACATAATAAATATACTGTCATATCAGGGGGTACCCGGTGTGTTTTACTACACTTAAAAAATAAATACATTTTGTGCCTAATGCATTGTTTTAGTGATCTAAAACCTCGCATTATTACCTTTCTAATGAAACCGGTTTGGGGGACATTGGTTATATAGTTTAAAAGTCTATAACGGATACAGGTAGAAACAATTTTAGTGTTTTATATATCAGGATAAACAATTTGTAACTGTATGTGTATTTACGATAATAAAGAATTGTTTTTCACCTAAAAAAATAATCTACAATACCGGCAAAAAATCTTGCGGATTGCGGTATTAATCCTTCAAAACTTGGCAAGGTTTTTGCTTATACGATTTACCGTCAGCGAATTCGTAATATGATTAAAAAGCCTTGCTCTCTCCAACAATAACAGCTAAAGAGAATTTGAGATGAAAATGTGTTTTTAGTCCAGAGCACGCCATTTCGAATGTAACCCTGATCGTCCATTTTCTGATTCGTTTAACAATTACAATGAACAAAAAAATTCAAAGTCAACACGGTAGGTGATTGCGCCCCATTTGTGGCGATGTAAGCAATGTAAAGGTACCGTTTCTATATTATGTATGATGCCGTGAAAAGGGTAAAAATCCATAGAACTTTGTGTACTGCTCACTATTTGACAAATAGAATATGGGAATATTAACTTACAAAGAGAAGTCATTTGAAGGGCATGAGGAGGTTTTCCTTTGTCTATATAATTGGTAGGGATCAGTTAGGTCTACTTGCAATAGAGGGAAGACAGTCTGGGTCCGAAAATAGTCTCAAGTGGCATAACTGGGTTGTCCCCCCCAGGGCAGTTTCCCTACATACCTACTATGGTTCACTGTGTCACGGGTAACATAGACAAGCACATATTATCAACATATATTCAAGACCTGAAAACTAGAAATCGAACCAGGACCCCTGGTTCGAAGGTAAGTTTTCTCTAACTAGTAAGTAATTAAATCATAATTTAATATCACAAATGCGAAAGTGCGTTTGTTTGTTTGTTATGCTTTCAAGACTGAACAACTGAATCGATCATGATGTATTTTGATATAAAAATAGATGGGATCCAGGCGACGGTTATAGGCTACTTTTTCTCACTAAAACTTGTGAGGGGTGGAGTGAGGGGAGGGATAAACATTGTTTGAAACATCCGGAATAAGTTGGTATTTACCTATGTACGTGGCTGTACGTGATTGTACCTACATATAATAATATAGATGATTCGTATCAAGTAATGAAATGAATGAGTTTTATGAGTGAATTCTTGTCGCAGTTGCTTACAGAAGCTATTGGAACGAGTCAAGTGGATTTTAATGGGAGCTAACTACTACTAAATACTAGTAAAATCTTCTTTAAACCTGTAAGATCTTAACTACAAGGTTGAGAATTTCTGTCAGGTTTAGTGTACCTAATTAGTCGTCCACTGAAAACAAGCAAACACTTACAATTTATGTATAATGAATTAAATCCCAAATTTTTCAAGTTCTTTACATAGTATACGGCTGTGAAATTGATTAAACTTGATTTAAAAAAAAAAAAAGTTTCGTCCACTTACGAAACTTTTTCGGAAAACTTAACTCATATGTATAATATTATTTTAATTAATACACTTGATAGGCACCTCGGCAAAAATATGCTCCATCCATTCATAATTACATATTGGGTGTGTGGATATGACTCCGCCCTTTCTCAACAGATGTCGTTTTTAGTATTGTTTACGTGTACTAATAAATGACCATACTTGTATTCGATAGTACTGAATGTCAGCTATCTAACGCATTTTATGATATTTGGTTGAAGTGTAAGCAACAATTGTTTTCACCTTTTCGAAAATGTCGGTTTTTATTCCAAATAAACGTCATTTGCGGGAAGTGTTATTACATTATTTTATTGCGAAGAAAACTGCAGCGGAAACTTATCGTTTGCTTGTGGAGATTTATGGTGAGCATGCTCCGTCTAATACAACTTGCAAGGAATGGTTTCGACGATTTCAAAATAACGATTTTAGTACTGAGGATAAAGAACATGGAAAACCACCAAAAAAATTTGAAGATGCTGAATTGGAAGCATTATTGGCGGAAGATTCTTGCCAAACTCAATCAGAATTAGCTGCAGCATTAAATGTTGATCGTTCAACTGTTGCAAAGCGTTTACAAATGATGGGAATGATTCAAAAAGCCGGTGACTGGGTTCCACATGATTTAAAAGAAAGAGACATGGAACGTCGGAAAACCATTTGTGAAATGCTGCTTCAAAGACAGCAAAGAAAAGGATTTTTGCATCGGATAGTCACAGGAGACGAAAAATGGATACACTACGAAAATCCTAAACGCAAAAAAGCTTGGGTGAAACCAGGCGAACCAGGCCCATCACAGCCAAAAATAAATATTCACTGTGCCAAGGTCATGCTCTGTATTTGGTGGGATCAGAAAGGTATTGTATATTATGAGTTGCTCAAACCCTCTGAAACTATTAATGGAGAAGTTTACCGACGACAACTAATGCGTTTGAAGCGAGCCATAGAAGAAAAACGACCAGAATGGGTGAATAGACATAACAAATTAGTTCTTCAGCATGACAATGCCAAACCGCATACCGCAGAAGTCGTAAAAAGATATTTAGAGGGACAGGACTGGGAAGTGTTACCCCACCCGCCATATTCACCAGACATAGCTCCTTCGGATTACCACCTATTCCGGACGATGCAGACAGACCTTACTGGAGAAAAGTTTACTTCATGTGAAAGTATCAAAATTTGGATTGACAACTGGATAAGCTCAAAAGACCAGGACTTCTTCCAGCAAGGAATACGAAAACTACCTGAACGATGGGCGAAGGTTGTAGCTGCAGATGGAGCATACTTTCAATAATTTTTTTTTTAATTTTGTAAGCGAACAAATGTGTTTTATTTTGACAAAAATGGGCGGAGTCATATTCACACACCTATTATAAAAAAATATATTTCTATTAAAAACTCCATGAGCGTAGTATTCTCTTTCTATCAAGTTGCTGGGACTTATCTTTTTGACATAACGTGTTTTGGCCTATCGATAAGATGGATGACGGTTCCAGCTCACAGGGACAACTTACTTATTCCAATTGGTGTTGAATCCAGAACCAATTGGATTGGACGGGCCCTTGACATATACCCAGAGCGATACTGGTTTGATCTCCCTTCAATTCTGCCTAGGAAATGATTATTTCCTGTCACGGGTGCCTTAGATTCTCCGATGTGATCAAGGTGAGTTATACGTATTAAAGACAAGCTGCTATCCGCGCGAAAAAAAAAACAAATCTTCAAAAACTCGCTTCAGGATTAACCGGAACAAACAGACAGAAGTAGAGACAAAAAAAAATTAAATGTTGTTATTAGAAAGCTGTTATTTTGACATGTATAGATGAAAATGTAGACTAAATCGAAAGGCAAACTGTCTGTATAATTTTCCAGCCAGAATCATATACATTCTTGTTTCATATGAGTGAGTGGTCCACTCTGGTGTCGGAGTTTCCAAGCCGCCTGAACGCCTCCGACAACGCTACTAAACGGTCTCTAATCTAAATACTGATCGAGAGTGAGCGAGAGAGCGAGAGCGCGAGAGAGAGATTAGCGGAGAGCTGCTTAGATGGTCCATAAGGGGAACTTCTCCGTGCGCGCTTCGATACTATTACACGGGCAAAGGCGGATGATAAATAGTTTTTGGCTGATTCCTAAATAACGAGCACTATGTCAGTGATCCTGGTGCATTCGATTCTGAAATCGACCCAATCAGAAAACCTTCAAGTATTTCCATCCAAATCATGCAGTGGAATTGATTGAACTACGCGGTAGAACCACATGCAACGAGCCATTCTAGAGATTTGATTTGGTGTTTGGCACGTTAGGCTGCGTTGACACTTGTGACTTGACAATAATATTTTTTTAATGGTTTGGATATTTAAAAAAAAAGGAAATGCACACCCAAATCGACCTACAATATGAAAAAAAACAGTCAAAGTAAAGCAAAATACGTAATTTCGTTTACTTGGATATGTTTTACATTTATGTCAATTTAAAAACCAAACTATTATATTTAAAAAAAAAAACAATTTTGGTGAAATTTCTATGGGACCAATCTGAAAGTACATTTAATTTTTTTAATTTTTTTTTTCAATTCGGTTTATGGATAGCGGAGTTCTGAGGAAACATAAAATACAATCAAATTGATAAATCGATCAGATTTATATCGAGCATGTTTAGACACACCTAGTGTTTTTTGATCTGCACAAAGAACTTTGTATCGTGCCGTTTATGAACCAAAAACTCGTGTTCCCATTCTACATCATGCCCTAGCAGGGTATTGTATAGTGATTACGAGTCGACGTGAGCGACCATTGTTCACTCAATGGCCGCAATGGCTTTAGATGAACATAGTTACTTTGTTGATTTTATTAATGGAGGTGTGTTGGCTGAATGCTATTCTTAGTTCGCGCTCTATGCATGAATTCTAAAAGCAACAGATTCGTATGGTAATATCAAAGTACGGTCCCGTGAGCCTATGTTTTTGTCTGTCCTAATATTTAAAGGCAAATTAGTGAACGTCCCGGGGCGTATTGCATAATAAATTACAAGTCATGTATAGATGTACCCTATGTACTGTCGAGGGATCCACAAATACTGTGTTACAGGTAAAGAATGTCCATTAAACTGATGAAGAATATTTAAGCAGAATGTTTTTTTTTATAAAAGTAATAACACTGTTACTTTTCCCTAAAGAACGGTTGTTTAAGAGTAGATTTATAAAACAAATAAAACTACATAAGACCATAAGTTAACCAAAAAAACTATGTCAAGAAGACTTGATTTGTGAAATTAATAAAAAGTAAACAACAGTTTAATCAATATTCTTTGTATAACTCTCTGACGTTACACTTGATATCAGGAAACCACCTTTGTCCATGACGTGGAGTTAGGTTGGATTCTTCTTCTTTTCAAGTTAGGTTGGATTCAACACCTTGAAATGTTAATTTGACAATGACTCCAATACTATCGAAACAGGAAAGCGTATTATCGTAGGCCGACCATGACACATCTTTTAGAATTTTGATGCAAAACATCTCGCATTAGCAGTAAAATCGACTCATTGCCGTCACGGCAAACGGCGCGTCTCCTATGCCGTCGTCTCTTTTATCATTGGTCTTATTATGCTCATTCAATCAACAATGTTCAAACAGCTGCACACATCAAAACACAAAACCAACAATTCAATACGAATTTCATCTGAATGAACACTAATCCGCTTAACCAGATTGGGCATCTCGGTATTTGTAATTCAGTAAACGGCATTTTAATACCTATCTGTAGTGCATTTAGTACTTTAGGGATGTGTATGAATATATGATATTATGTTAGGGAATGATAGATTATTTCAGTCCAGTCATCGATCACTTAAATTTATTCCGACTGCAAATAATACACTGTATAAATGCGAATGCATGTCGCGTCGGGGGAGAGACAGATGGGGAGTAGTGTTACAATACGTAACTACCTATGGGCTTGTGGTAATGAAGAAGTGATAGTCCATTTCCATTTATATCTGACTCCATATTTATATAATAGGTGTGTGAATATGACTCCGCCCCTTTTTGTCAAAATAAAACACATTTGTTCGCTTACAAAATTAAAAAAAAAATTATTGAAAGTATGCTCCATCTGCAGCTACAACCTTCGCCCATCGTTCAGGTAGTTTTCGTATTCCTTGCTGGAAGAAGTCCTGGTCTTTTGAGCTTATCCAGTTGTCAATCCAAATTTTGATACTTTCACATGAAGTAAACTTTTCTCCAGTAAGGTCTGTCTGCATCGTCCGGAATAGGTGGTAATCCGAAGGAGCTATGTCTGGTGAATATGGCGGGTGGGGTAACACTTCCCAGTCCTGTCCCTCTAAATATCTTTTTACGACTTCTGCGGTATGCGGTTTGGCATTGTCATGCTGAAGAACTAATTTGTTATGTCTATTCACCCATTCTGGTCGTTTTTCTTCTATGGCTCGCTTCAAACGCATTAGTTGTCGTCGGTAAACTTCTCCATTAATAGTTTCAGAGGGTTTGAGCAACTCATAATATACAATACCTTTCTGATCCCACCAAATACAGAGCATGACCTTGGCACAGTGAATATTTATTTTTGGCTGTGATGGGCCTGGTTCGCCTGGTTTCACCCAAGCTTTTTTGCGTTTAGGATTTTCGTAGTGTATCCATTTTTCGTCTCCTGTGACTATCCGATGCAAAAATCCTTTTCTTTGCTGTCTTTGAAGCAGCATTTCACAAATGGTTTTCCGACGTTCCATGTCTCTTTCTTTTAAATCATGTGGAACCCAGTAACCGGCTTTTTGAATCATTCCCATCATTTGTAAACGCTTTGCAACAGTTGAACGATCAACATTTAATGCTGCAGCTAATTCTGATTGAGTTTGGCAAGAATCTTCCGCCAATAATGCTTCCAATTCAGCATCTTCAAATTTTTTTGGTGGTTTTCCATGTTCTTTATCCTCAGTACTAAAATCGTTATTTTGAAATCGTCGAAACCATTCCTTGCAAGTTGTATTAGACGGAGCATGCTCACCATAAATCTCCACAAGCAAACGATAAGTTTCCGCTGCAGTTTTCTTCGCAATAAAATAATGTAATAACACTTCCCGCAAATGACGTTTATTTGGAATAAAAACCGACATTTTCGAAAAGGTGAAAACAATTGTTGCTTACACTTCAACCAAATATCATAAAATGCGTTAGATAGCTGACATTCAGTACTATCGAATACAAGTATGGTCATTTATTAGTACACGTAAACAATACTAAAAACGACATCTGTTGAGAAAGGGCGGAGTCATATTCACACACCCAATACATTAACAGGTTACATAGTAGGTACACAACTACACCTATCGCTGGGAGGGAGTCGACTGCCGCCAACAGCTTCAGTTTCTGCAATTCAGCAAAACAACCAAGCGACCATGGCAAAGCTTTTTTAAATGATATAGATCATCTTTACAGTTAAGTATCTCTCCACTTGTACAGTATTTCGAAGGGTGGCTATATGTTCATTTGTCCGTCCCGGTTATACTACATGTACTATCCCGGTTATACTCGATAAGATATGTTGTCCAACCAATGTTGTCCTCCGGGTGGTTTGGAATCTTCGGCACCAGAGTTTGTCACACGAAAGAAATATAGAGGCCAAAGTTTGTATGTATGTATGTCTGTATATCTGTCATGTCGGCTGAACGGATTTGGAAGAAATATGTTAAGAATACCCTGTATGAGCTACCTTTATAACAACATACATAACAGTCCACTTTTTATCTCGAAAAAGTAAAGTATTCCCGTGAAATGGACAACGGCAGCAGTACAGAGCTAGTTGAATCAATAAATATTCATGGACACTTTACACCATCATCTAGCCCCAAAAATTGCAAAGCCTGCACGGCTTACTGATTACTGATACTATACTTATATACGTATAACATAATAAGGTTACTAAGATTATGTTATGTTCACAGCCTGTTATTTGCCATTTTTTACAGCTGTATCGACTGGTCGATCGCACCGTGGATCCATCGGACAGTATCTAATCGTATAACAAGTGGAGAGGAAGCCGTCAGCCATCAGCCGAACGACAGCATCGATAAAGCGATGAACGTCCGCTGTATTACAATGTTCAGCGAAACAAAGCAGATTTTATATGGATTTTATCTGAAGTTATTGATCCAGTTGTCAGCCGTAGCTGGCATGAATTGCTTCCTAGTTTATGTTAACGGACATCAATAAAGGCAAAAAACAAACGTTTATACAATAAACGTATTATATAATAAACGATACGTGCATGTATGATAAACGTTAAACGTTAATTATCATACATGCACTTAAATTTTGTGGGTCGCGGGTGACAACTCTTGTTTGGACACGTACAAATACGTGATAACAATTTTCTTGCTATACCTTTCTATATTTATAGGGTTGGATAGGGTTTGAACAAGTGCTAAACTTAGTAGTAACAACGCATGATCTTGTTGGTATGAGTGTTTTTAAGAATTCAACGGAAATAAAGTATTTTGACCATGACTTTGACACTACTAAAACAATTTTAATAATACAGTCGATGAAATTAAATAAATATCTAATTCTAATGTTGGTCACAGGAAACTTCTAAGCAATAGGCCCGCATTGTGGTGTGGGTACAACAATTTTCCTGTATGACCTAATAACCTACAAATAGGAAATAAATTAAGCACGCCTAATGAAGTCCGGGGCAGTGGTTATCCCTAAAGCTAATTGGGATCACAAAATTAATCTCATTCAAAGTGCCTATTGTACGAATTTATGATGAAAATATGAAATACTTTAATTAGTTTTACATTGGAAAGCATGGCGAAACGCGAAATTAATTCAGATAACGAGTTTCTGTACAAATCCTTTTGGAGGCTTTGTGGTGGCAGACAAATCCTTTGTCCGTACTAAAGATGCTCGTTTACTTATTTACAAACTTTAATTTAGGAAACAGTGGTTCGGCAGCTTCTAGGTTGTAACGAGCTTATTCTGTAAAGCTTTGTGGAAGCAAAAACCGGCTAAGTCAGATTCAAACGGGTCCACCGAAGTTTTCGTACCAACGATACTTTGTCCTAGTAACAACGCTTACTCATACCCTTGCACTACGATTCCAGGAGTCGCAAATGGCATGGACACACAGAAACAAAAGAAAAACAACAAATTCATGCTCACCACCGGAATCGAACCCAAGATCCGTCGCATAAACCACGGAGCCGTCAAATAAGCTGAGGAGCCAAAGAATCCGCCACAATGACACATATTTTGTGAAATGTTCGAGCTCTAAGAATAGTGATAGGGCTTAGGGCCCCGAACCATTGAGAGTCAATCAATGTATGCTGATATTAAATAATTAAATTATATTAGCATACATTCTAAGGATTCTTCTATTTTAAGGGTTTAATCCTTAAAATAAATGTCCTGAATGGCTGTCTGACATTGAACTAAAACTTTGAAATTAAGTGGGTGTGTTCTAGATTATACGCCTTACACCCGTGAGTACTTAGAAAAAGGATTTTGAAATTCGCATTGTAAGAGATACAAAATGGGGTTTAGTGTAAAAACCTCTGAAAACAGATAAGTATGTTAAAAGACACAGTAAAACATTACTGTCTTTGTTCGAGTGCAAAGTAAAATTTAATCGTATTATAAAACAACATAATTAGCTGAAATAACCTACACCTAATAAAGGCAGGCCATACATATCTTGTGTGTCACTTCCCTTTATTTATTAGCTGCGCTCCGCGGTTTCAACCGTGTAGTTCCCGATCTCGTAGGAATACGGGAATATAGCCTATGTTATTCGCTGATAATGTAGCTTTCCATTGATGAAATAATTTTTAAAATCGTTTTAATTTAGGCGTGAAAGCAAACAAACAATTAAACTCACTTTCACATTTATAAATAATATTATAATATAGTTAAGATTCTATCATCGAAAGCTGTTATTTAAAAACAGTAAAAAACATAATTGATATGTAATGGAAAACGCTGACGTGCTGACAATGAGAAGCGAACAAGTAATTACTCATTAACCATACATTCAACGCTTCAACATGCTCTGTTGAGCGTTGTGACGGGCTGATGATGAGTAATACTTATTTTTTGCTAGGATGAAGATTTTATTAGTAAATAGTATGATGAAAATGTGATTATATAATTATGTCAAGCAACTTTCAGCCCGTAACTTTTCATGCTTCGGAAGGCACATTGAGATATTGTCCCAGCTATACTTGCTTGCTTCCTCCGGGCTTGGGGATTGTCCAAGCCAACACCAAATTACTCACACGAAAGATATCAAAGGATATGGAAAAAGTATTATCGATCGAAAGAATAACTCATTATATACTAAAAAAACCGGTCAAGTGTGAGTCCGTACCATTATATATACAATAATATCGAGCAAAAACGAACAAAATTAAAAATCACGTATTTGTATGAGAGCCCCCTTTAATATTTATTTTATTTTTATTTTTAGTATTTGCTGTTATAGCGGGAACAAAAATACATCATTTGTGAAAATTTCAACTCTCTAACTATCACGGTTCATGATGAACCTATTTTCCCGCCCGGACAAACTTTCTGTGATAAATATGAAACTTGTTCTCGCGTCTTGGGAACACAGGGAATCCAAGTGCAAAGGTATAACGTGTAAACTTAAACTTACTTATTTATTAAGTACTTACTTACTTATTTACGTACTTATTTATTAAGGTCATCTTAAAATAGTATCAAATGCACCAACGGATTACGGTATAAACTGTTCAACGAGCTAAAGTCACGGATTGAATCCTAAAATATCCTCTTGTAATATACGCCGAGCTCGATTGTATACCTACTGTAAACAAAACTTGTAGTAAGGTTATTTCGGTGAAAAACCAAACACGAGTTTGGGTGACGCAGCGCGTCGGTCTTCATTCAAATACAATTTGCTCACTGAATGAGACTTTTATAATTTGACAGTAAAAACCTTTTTTGTGTAACGGATGGGACGGGATTCAACTGCCCACCTGATTTTAAGTGGTTACCGCCGCTCATACCGTACCAGCCTTTAATGTTCCCACTGCAGGGATACCGGCTTACTCTCGATAATTGAGTTTGAATGGGCTCGGATCTACTAAGGGGCCCAATACGGATCGGTAGATGCATAAAACCGGAATCTTGAGCGCGTAGATTCAGTAATGCAGTTGGTATTGTACAAAAGAAAAACCTAGGTTAATAAAAGTAGAAAATGGCTACATAAAAGAGAGATACTGAAATGGCGTTATTATTAAATAATTCCAATCTATTCTATATACTACTGCAGTAGTACTCACCTGAAACTACTACACGGATGTATAACCCAATGGCCCGCCGCCTTCTGCCGGATCCGCTCCTTCATGAGAGCTTTTTTCGAGCCGAAGAGTTTCATTGCGAGTTTGTTGTCGGTAGGTTGGAAGAGGGCTTGTAGCTGGTTGCGGAGGAACCCTTGCTTCGCGTCCGAGACGGGAGGGGCAGGTTCCACTGGAGTGCCGTACAGGGAGACATCGTCCAAGCCACCGAAGTGGACCTTGCCGGTGCCGCTGCCCTGCTTCAGCGACATATCGGCGTCGCCTGTAACAAAATTACGTTTGTGAATTATCATTAAACTCAGAAGTTTATCAACTAAGAGTCGCGTTTGTCGAAATCAAAGGTGAAATATAACTAATAGTTAAGTGCTCAACTGTTTTGTCGGAGTTTTCAATCCGTTCGAAGGCCTCCGAAATGGCTAACGACTAGTATATATCATATTAACTATCTGTGGCGACGGCGGTATTCGATGATTCCGGCGAATTCGTAGATGCAGCATTTGTGACTCGATATTGCTATAAATGTTTAAAATAACGCGACAACAAACGCTAAAACAAGACATTACAAGAGCCAGATGCTTGCATGCCTGAACCACTTAGAGATCATTTTAGATACAGACTGACCGAAATACGTTTCACTGTCTTCTGATTACATAATAGTAGTCCTCTGTTATTTATCAGATCTATTGAATGCACTTTATATACATTATTTAAGATATTCCTTGTCTTCGTGTTCACTCACATACTGAATCCAGCTTTGCGCCGATTTGTTATCAGCGATTACCCATTTTGCAATGCAAATTTAAAAATATTATTTTAATTTAAAACTTTTTTGTATTACGGAAACACTATCCTTATTTTAGATGGTAACATTTTAATGAAAGGAGGAGGATAGCGAAATGTAAGAGAAAGTATTCGTGCACCCAATTTTCCTCACAGCATCCCCAAAATGTCAGTAACGTGTATGAAATAAAAAAAAAATAATTACCCTCTCACCTATGCCATTTATTTCACGTCTTATTCTTGTATGAAGTTGCGATAAATTCTGATTAATTAAACCTCATTTACTCACAATAAAATTTCAATATGTTAATCATATAAATTCTACTTTCAGTTACAAAACGCAGTAAAAAGTATGATTAGTGAAATTTTCGTAATCTACTTCATACCTACCCTCAATGAGTAAAAAATAATTGGGTTATTGAGTTTTTGCTGGTATGTCAGCTGTCATTTGGAGCGCTGTAGGACAAATATCGACATCAATTTTACGAGTAGCCTCTCACTCAGCAATCAAAATTGCCACGACGAGCGGTGATTAAGTGGATCGGAAAATAATTGACATACTATTTTATTTGGATGTTGATAAAAATCCTCACAAATTGGTTGCCAACAATCCCGCTAAATAGACTCGGCTTATCGAGAGAATAAAATGGCCAAATCTACAGTCATAGTTCACGTGCCACAATACCCCAGGGTCAGCTAGTTGGCTAGACGAGCACAATTGTTCCAAAATCAATAGTATCACTCACAATGGTGGTACAATGTTATTGTTCCTTTCCGACGAACGGTTCAAAACATTTCCTGAGTTTGTAAACTTTGAGTGCATATCTTGGTTGAGTGCGGCTCAGTTTCGGTGCTGAACAAAATTGTTTGATTTATACTCGTGTTGGTAATCATGGTATGTATGCTCGCGTCCGTTGGTGTATCCTTTTATTCCCTACACGTACCCCCTGGGTGGTGCTAAAGGAACGACCAAAAGTAGCAGTAGAACTAGTGCCAAATTCATCCGGAGAGTTACTGCCACCACACCAGAATCTGCCGCCATGCAATAGTGCTCGCATTATTGTGTTCCCGTAGAAGGGTGTAGGTGCCGGTTACATGCCATGCGCATGAGACGTATCATCCCTGTCTCGGGTGATGGACTCAGTGTAAAATCTTATACTGAGTCGCGTTACTGTTGTCATGGGCGGGGGTCGCCACTTACCAGCAGGTGGGCCCTCAGCTCGTTCTGCCACTGTTTCATATAAAAAAGGTATTTAATACTCGTATCAAAATTTGCGTAGATGTTACAAGTGATCTAAGTTGAGCAACTCCGCCTAGTCATTGTTTGGATGGGTGATCGATTAGTGGTATTTGAACTGAGCGCTTCAGTGTTCCGAAAGGCATTTTAAAGTATCGGTCCCCATTATACTCTTCGATAAGCCAATGGAAGCTTCAACTTCCATTGGCTTATCGACTTCAACACCATAACTGAACAAATACTGAATTTGACATCCGAAACGAAGAATATTTTTTAAGCAGAAGGGTGAGCTGAAGATCTGGCTGAGGGACGCTTTCTGGGCAAGGTCTGCAAACAGCAGTGGACTAGTATGACTTGAAGACAAGATATTTACTCAAGTATTGTTTGTTGATGCATTCATCAAGCATGTAATGCTAGCACTACTGCTTGGCGGCAGATTCCAGGTGCGGTGGCAGTACCTCTCCGGACGAACGTGGCACAATTTTTACTGCTACTTTTGGTTGCTCCTTTAGCACCACCCAGGGGGTAAGTGTAGAGAAAAATTACGGTGTCTGTACTGTTTAGAATACACTGTGACTTTGATTTTTGGTTAGGGTAGAACGGAGCATATGTTTTGGGTTGAACGGGTAGAAAATAATATTGGGTGGAAAATTGTGGGTTGAATGCAGAAGCACTCACGTTACTACCAATTTATTTTAATCATGATTAGTCATACATATATTTCACATAATATACCATCACAGTATACCAACAATATCAGCAATGGAATAATACCATAATTTATTTGAATATCAACTAATATACGTCACGAAAGGTATTAACTTTCAAATGCGCGTCTGTCTATAACATAAACTTGACCTGGTCAATGGTCTAATGTACTGAATTAATACATAGTTATAGGGATAAACAATTTTACATCATCTTAAAAAGATCACCATCATCCCATACTCTCGATCACATCGCCAAATCTATGTAGGTGGTGCTATAGCTATTACTCATGATTACTATCCGATATTGAGATCCGATCTTGAATGCCAAAACAATGTTGCCATGGTAATCTATTCCCAGGGATAAGTATATTCTAGTATTTCTATAAGTAAATTATAGTACTTATAGATCCCTGGGAATAGATTACCATGGCAACATTGTCAACTATCAAAAAGGTCCATAAGTTTTTTGACACATGAAAATGTTGGTATTTCAATCTATTTCTAGGCATCTGTGTTTAGTTATTTAGCTGTTAGAAGATCTAACTGAGCATGTAAAAGAGATCAAAGATAAATCAATAATGATAACTGTCGATCTTCGAATCATGGTTCATCATGGTCTTCGAATTAAGTTCTCGGAATAAATAAATATTAATGGACAATATACACCATCTAGCCAAAAACTAAGCATAGCATATACTATGACGACCAGATAACTGATAGAATACTTATATTAATTTTTTTATATATATACATACATAATAATATAATACATGTTAAAACCCAGACACAGAACAAACATCTAGGTAGGTATATTTGTCACACAAATGCTTGTCCTGATTAAGAATCGAACCTACGACCTACAGAAGAATCGAACCTACGACCTGCAGAAGAATCGAACCTACGACCTGCAGAAGAATCGAACCTACGACCTACAGAAGAATCGAACCTACGACCTGCAGAAGAATCGAACCTACGACCTGCAGAAGAATCGAACCTACGACCTGCAGAAGAATCGAACCTACGACCTGCAGAAGAATCGAACCTACGACCTGCAGAAGAATCGAACCTACGACCTACAGAAGAATCAAACCTACGACCTGCAGAAGAATCGAACCTACGACCTGCAGAAGAATCGAACCTACGACCTGCAGAAGATCGAACCTACGACCTGCAGAAGAATCGAACCTACGACCTGCAGAAGAATCGAACCTACGACCTACAGAAGAATCGAACCTACGACCTACAGAAGAATCGAACCTACGACCTACAGAAGAATCGAACCTACGACCTACAGAAGAATCGAACCTACGACCTACAGAAGGCGACCTGCAACCAACTGAGCTGTGAGGCCAGTTACAAATCTACATGTTTGTAAGATGATGGCTAGTAGATTATAATCGCTAGTTTTTACGTAACACGAATACTCTCGTGGCTACATGACACAATGTCTAATGAGTCGCGAGTTGTATCGTCTTGTGTTCATTACAGCTGATAAAACACGATTAAACAATGAGCCAATGGCACCTCATTGGTTCAAGTGGCGTCAGCTCTGTGACTGGAGACCGCCAATCAGCCTATTGCGCATCAAAAGGTCTCACTTGACTTGGGCATCTCATATTCATAAGATCTGTAGGAATGCAACGACATTGTGTAACATTTATAATAAATATTTTTCCTGTTCACAATATCGATTAAAGGGCTCCATAACTCCATACTTTGTTTGGTGAACATGAAGTTTGTCGAGTCTTGGTCTTTGTCTTTTGTTTGTCTTGTGTTTGTCCATGCCCTCGCGACAGGGAATACCAGCCCAGAAGGATTAGAATCTACACATCTTACTAGCTGAAAGTCGTAATATTGCTCTTGTTGAGTATAGTATATTAAAATTAGGCGGTTTAGAAATTTCTGATTGGAATTGCTTAATATTGTTACTTAGTGTTCAAATAAAAAGGCGAAAGAGAAAATATATTAAACAGTTTGTTCTTGGCGCTTAGCTGCCGCGACTGGTCGATACGTCAAATAAGAAATATGAATTTACTTGAGGTCGAATTGAATTAAATGCATCAATAAGAATCCGTGTCTCAACCGATATCATAAAAAGGGAATGAAATCAAAACTCTAAAACTGCGCTTACATTGTACAGGTACTCATTTGATCACAGATAAATCTTACGAAATAGAATAGTCGAAATAGACGTTTTCCACGTCTATTTTGAGAAGTTTCTAGAACATCCTATCTCCCTAGATATCTGTATTCTAGATGTTGCATAACTTCAATTAAATGCCAGATCCGCTCGAGCGAAAATTATTTCAGAGTAGCAGGTGCCGCTTGAGGTGCATTTCAACGTAGAGCAATTTCCTTTAAATCTAGGTACCTATCTAATGGATGTCATTTACCGTATTTCCGATGCGATTTAAGTGTGAAAATTTCATGAATAAAACCTACAGAATGGACGAATAAAAAATCTCACACGGTAACACGAAGCGTTCAATTTTAAAACTAAATAAAAAAAACGGATTGCGTTTACGTAAGCTCTAAAAATCTATACTATAATTAATATTTTACTTATATAGGTACTGATAGTATATAATAATTCTAATATTATAAATGCAAAAGTGTCTGTATGTGTGTTTCTTACTCCTTCACGCCTTACGGAAGATTTGGATGAAATAAGTTTTGAAGGTATCCTGTATTGTATGTATTATACACATTTTATCCCGTATTTTGAACCGCGGGTAGATAACAACACGGGATGCAGCTAGCAGTGTTTTAGCTGTCTTTCAACTCTGTGATAATTGAATAATAAGAACGATAAATAATCGTGTCTGAATTTAGCACCACAAGTTTGTTACTATTGGAACAATCTAATATTCTGAGTCTTATGTATAACATTTATTCGCATAATTGCGTGAAATCCTTTAGACAGCTACTGCTATAGTGTATTTGTATAGCAGTAGCTGGACTCGCCGCGCCCGGTCACATAAGTGCGATCTACTGGCGTGAAAGTGTCTACTGCACCTGTGTACTCGGATATTCTTTTAGACTTCTCATGACAACATTTCTCGTGCAATTTTGTTAAAATATACGACGGATTGCAATAAAAACGGTGAAAAAAATTCTATGCCCTGAAATATGTCGAGCTGAGCGAGTTTCGTACGAGTTGCCGCTTGTGATTGAGGGCAGGCGAGTGGCAAATGAACAAAAAAAATATAGTAACTAGGATGCGAATTATTGACTGACTCGCACATGACAGTAACTCGTATGATACGGTTACACAATCTGAACTCGTATGCTAGCTTGCACCGTGTAACCCTAACATTCAACATATTTCTATTAGGCAGGTAACAGAGCGTAGGTCGCTAAATGATTTTTGGATCTTTGGGATTTTGGGGAAACCCAATTCAATAGGATTTTATTTCACTTTTGTTGTAATTCCAATTATGAGTAAGATTAAATTCTCAAAATTTATGAGTTGTCATTTCTGATGGCCAATTAATGACTAATCGACATTGCAAAAAATTGACACGAGAAATCGTCGCACGAGTGACATTTGAAGATTAGCCTACAGCAATTATAATTCCTATATACCTACCTACCAGTGACGTACAGCAGATATTAATTAAAAAATCATCGTTAGTCGCTTGTTTCTTTTTGTATATAAGTTCCGAATTATACTTAATATAGTAGAATAGTAGTAGAATAAAAGTTTTTAAGTGACCACTAGCAAATTTTGATTATTATGTACAAAACAAATAACTATTATATTATATTTATAGATTATACCTGTATGTATTTTAGATTACTATCGTTAGTATTAACATACCTATAACAAACATGATTAACCACTTTTTCACATCTACAAACTGTTTTGAATCTTTTAAAGAATTATTTTTGAATTACCTAAGAGACTACAGAAAAGAGACAGGACTCTTCTAAATCAGGTTTTTACAAACTTAAAAGAGACTTAGAACACATATTGTTAATTACCAATTAAGAAATTAATATGTATACATTTGTTTTTTATTTTTTTTAATAAGTAAAAGTTTCTTCATTCAACCAAGTCACATTTTTAGCCTTCATCAATGAATTACAAAAACAGCTTCCACAAAAATGTGTGACTCAGAATCATTTTACCTTTAGGCTCTCGTGGAACCCCAGATGGTGTTGTGGTTGTGGTTATTAATTAATGGCCTCTTGTCTTCTTATACGTACACACACATGCACATATCGGACGATACGTCATCATGGTATGTCACAAGATCATCAACTGGATTTTATCTGCTTAAAGAATGGTAAGCTCCCACTATGATATTTAATCCCAATAAAAATGCCATCATACCGCTATTTAGAGGTAATAGTATTGAGTTATATGTACCGTACATACTATTACTATTTTTAGATTTTTACTACATTTAGAGTATCTTAAGTATTCGCGATGCTCCGTTACAATTGCAATACATTTCTGTTTGATTTTCCACTGTTACATTTCTATGTTAGTACTTATTTCTTAGACAGTACTTCGGTATCTTCGCAATAGTAAACTTAACAGTAAGCCCGTCACACACGTAGCTATAATATTATAGAAATATATTATAGCATCGTCGAACACACGGAGACGATACTATAATATATTTTGCCTTCGTTTCGTTGATGGTCGGCCTGGCGTAGAGAATGTAAGATGTGCGATTTTCTTTTTCTGGGCTAATAAAGCAAAGATCTGGCCAGATCAGCATTTTTGGGCATATATATTATGCATTATGGTTTGTAAGTCATAAGATTGCCTAACAATTTTAGCCATGCTAGTTATCTACTGCAATTTATAAAAATATTTTTTATTTGTATTTTGGGATCCACTACTAATAAATTAAGTTACTACTCTTTTTATAACACGGCATAATTTTCATTTAGGTAATTATAGAAAGAGATGTTTAGGATTCCATAATCTAGAAATTTCGTAATATGTCGCGAGTTTTCAGTTCGGGGTAGCCTACAAATAACTTTTAAGCTTTTTTTCTCTTGAAACATGACATCTATATTACTTAAAGAGGTGCTGTTCGTAAAACCAAGTGCGAATTGTCTTGGAATAGAACAGAAGTCGGCCCGGCAATTACTGGCCAATTGAAACAAAAGGATAATGTTTGGCCGTCGTGTCAAGGTCAGTACGATTCAGACTCAATTGGGAATAAAAATTGACACGCTAGATTTATTCATTGGATTAGAAACGTAAATGTCCAAATGATTTACGATCACGGGAATGCCGCTTGATTGAAAAGCTATATCAATTTTGACAACTTGACGACAATATAAACGAATTGACGATGGACGTGGCATCATCAACTCAGATGGTAGCAGCTCCGACTTGTGTATAGGCTTCCCATTCATGAAATTATTTGAGAGTCGAACATAGTGGTTTGTTCTTTGTGTGGAGGCTAATGTGTATCATATTTATGTATATAATAAAAAGTACTATTAACAATAAATTCAGTTTACCATAGATTGCTAAAGTACAAATAGTGATTAGTTTTGGAGCAGATGACGCTGTGTTATTTTGAAGAAATACAAGATTCGTCATTGACGCAGTCATCGAGATAAGGTTTGGGTATAGCGTGAAAGCCGATTATTCGTAGATGCAGTTGATGTAACTAATCGTAATACCTAGTGGTTAGATTCAGATACATTGTTCACAAAAAACTTTATGCGTTATACTGTTATGGATGGTATTTTATGCCAAGCTTCCAAGCACTTGGTATTTTTTTAAACTTCAAATTTATATCTTTGTAAGAGATTAGAGCCGCGATATTAGCGTCAGACTTTGCGCGGAATTTTTATACACAATATATAGGTAATCCCAAAAAGAGCTCGATGAAGATTAAAATATTTTATTAACTTTGTCTATAGACATTTATTTTATGCAACAATGACAAAGAAGCAGCGGTGAGATCATCTACTATTTAGTTGCATTCAGTGGACTGCTCTTGGTAATATACTTCCATAACCTTACTACACTTGAACGCTAATAGTGGTGATTTCAGCGGAATTTAATTTAGTTTTTATTAATTTACTGAAAAAGTTAACTTCTAGGCGTGCACACGTTCCTAGTAACTGCAGTCAGAAATAATTCTACATGCTACTTTCAGTTGCGAGTAGATAGGCATGTTTGACACAAAAAAACAAATTAAAAGCTACTGGACCCCGTACATTCAATTCAATGAATTTATTGTTTATGTTATAATAAAATGAATTTAATTAAATTAATACTACATTTTTAGGCTTATCTTGACAGACTCTTAGACGATGCAATAAATGTTTACTGAGTATCTACTTTTACGTCAATATCTCATTTGCTAGTCATTAGAATATTAACCAGATTAGTTACATTGTTATGTCAATCATTCATTTAAAACGATCTAACTGCCAGATGTCCCGGATAATTTCTAACAATGTCCTAGAAATGCTTCACTTCCTCGTTGAACGGTTGGTATTAGAAAACCCGTATGTAAATGCAGTGTGAAACAAGTGACCTTGGCTTTTAATCTCTAAATAATAGTAGGTTTGTTATAGTATGTTATTTTTTCACACATTAACGGTATTCGCAATAGACGAGGTTTTGATAAACTAGGATATAATGAATGTGCATTGTTAGATAATCTAGCATGAAGTTTATCTACGTATTGTATTTATATAACAAACGATCTGTACATGCAGGTACTGATTGACAAAGAAATAATTTTTTGTCATAATTCTTATTTATATTCTGTTTTCTCGTCAATCAACTTCTTTATATCCTTTAAATGGAATAGTCGTAAGTATGCAAAAAAGAGGTTATTTCAATTTAAATATTTTTCGGATAGCGCATTTCGTTTTGAATATTTGTGTACATATTACTTATTCTTGCACTTATTTATAGCAAACACATCATTCACATATTATTCGTTTATAAAAGACTAATTTATAAAATAAAAAACTATCCTGATTACGAACATAATTTTTCGAGTTTACACGCATGAAACTGCGTCGAAATATCGAGAGTCAACAAAACTCACAAATCATGGTAAATATCACGATAACTCGAAAAAGAATAATTTATATGTGAAATCGCACACAATATATTTATAAGTTCGGCAAAAGGTATATGTCGCTAACTTACAATAAGTTGTTCACGTTAGATGTTTTCACTGTTCACTGCCGCGTTCACCTTATCGCATCTCGATATGCATTTTTCCTAATCAGCTGAGCGTGCCTGATTTGCAAAACACATGGCCACAATTGTTCTAAGCTCATGCACGTAACATGAACCCAGCGAGTGCAAAGTTCTCGAAAACATTCTAGAAAGTTGTATCGAGGACATGAACAGCTCCATAGTTTAAACAAATGTTATGTATAATCACACTTCATTGAAATAACCGTTCCACATTGAGGATATTGTGCATAGCATTCACGATAAGACGCAAGCGGTAGTCATAATACAGGCGATAAATATAGAACCGGGATCATGAGGGTACGTTAGAGTACTCATATCACTTACTTTCGCGGCCGGCGAGTCCACATGTGTATTTCACAACACTTCGAAACAGGTAGTTGGTGAACCTGGCACAACACATGGTGACTGTTTTAATGAACTTCAGTGTATTATTGTCATTTTTGTATGGGGAACGCGAGGGCGTCGAGACGAGTGCAAATGTTCGACGCACATAATACACTACGGCAATACGGTTCGTGGTTAGGGCTGCGGTGCGGACAAGTCGAGTACACTTCGGGCGCACCGAAATACTCGAAGCTCACATAATAAACCAGTACGCGGCTGTCCGAGACCGCACTTCGACATGCACTGACTAAGGTTTTTTTTCTCATTTACCAGAGACCAATTAATGTCAATGACTGACGAAACCAGAAGCGCTGGTGTTTCTCATTCAATAATCGCTTGTTTATAGTTTTATGGGCTGATAGATTTACGAGTCCAATATTGACTTTGAATTTTTTGTCGGAGTAACCCGCGAGATCGTTTTATTTGATTTATGACTGAATAGCATTGCTTAGCTACGTTTACCTAATGATTCTTGTAATATATCTTAGCCTATATTTTCCTACTAACCTACCTTTTTAGCATGATTCAAGTTTCAAAAATTTCACAAATATAAAAAGTTGTCTGGTCATTTTAAATCAGTAGGCTAGGTCCAAAGACACAATACACAGCGTTTAAGTCAATTAGTTGCAAAACAAAGCAAGGTGTTAACAGCCTAATGAAAATTCAAATAGCTATCTGAATAATAAAACTATCTTCGTGAAACAAACTGAGTCAAAGTCACCATTTCAAGGAGAAAGAAACAACAGACATGTTTAAGTAATATGACACTAGCTTTATTTACACAGATAGATGTACAATATATAAATAGTTTGTATTTTACACCAGAACGAAAGTGTCTATATTGTTAAACAAATAAAAAACAATAGATTCACAACAGGCAGCATATTCACTACCATGAACTTAGATATTGAAATTATTATTACGAAATTCCAAGCCCATCTCCGTCTAAGCGTAATTTGACAGGTGCACTACGATGCGATGTCCATTCTGTAATTTCACCGGCCATCCTTCCAATGGAACACAGTATGAGGGCCACCATGCTTGGCAGCAGACTCATGTATGATAAATTGAACAGTATCTCTCTGAACAAAATCGACACATGCTCTACGGCTAATTTCAAACTACAAACAAGTAGGTAATTACTCATTTAAGACGAATCACAAGCAATCCTGCCGACAGGTATAATTAATATCACAGTTAATTGGTCGGTAATCAAACGTTTTGCACTACAATTATGAACAATGTTCATCTAACACTAATTGATCATTTAAAAAGCCAATTACCATAACCGACATAATGTTTTAATTCATGACAAACATTTACTCTTTATTGTAAACCACAAGTACATAAATTGGACGAGGAAATTTGTAACAATAACCACAATGGCCGGTCTTATGGCCTTATTGCTTAAATTAATCTCTTCCAAGGAACCTTTGAATAAATGTATGAGATAACAAAGTAAAATAAATTAATTTCTTGTTAGTGTATTTCCCGTTGATGTAGTTTCAGGTTATGATTTTTTTTCTTAAAAGCTACGTCAATTCCTCTGGATGTTGAATAATTAACGAAATATGGAGTATTGCCGTGAAATTATAACTACTTACACCAGCTTTCGACTTAGTTTGTCGAATAGTTTAGCCTAAACTTATATCTTAACATGTTCTCCGAGCTTTAAAAAAAACAGTGAAATGTCACAGGCAATTCAATTAAGTCCAAAACATTTTCAATATTATGTAAAAGTATTCTTAAGTGCAAACATAAGTGATACCCAAATCGAATCCACTATTTACAGCCGTTCGCTCATTATATTTCCTCTTGCAATTTCAAAGCAAGTACTCCCAGGTTCGATAACCGGCCCGGCCGAGGCACACTTTGTGTGGTGCACGAAGTTTGTTCTCGGGTCTTGGGTGGTTGTCTTGTGTTTCTTTGTCCATGCCATCTGTGACACAAGGAATCCTAGTGCAGAGGTATGTGTGTGTCAAAGTTATTTAAAAAAAAAGAAAGAAAAAAATGTATATTTTGACAATGATAACATGATGTAATCAATTTGATTTTTAATATCTCTTTTGGTAAAATTGTATGAATAGATACTCATGCACGTCATGTAGCCCCAAACTAAGCATGGCTTACTACGAGTATAATGACGATATTTACTTATTATATTACGAGCATTTAACACTATGTCATTAAAAAAAGATTTGGTTGAGAATATGTAATTATCCATTTCAAACCTATTTTAGCTTGAAAGGAACAGTGGGGAAACAATGCGAAATGTTATTCATAATTAATTGAAGCAAACGCATTTTATAAAACTGATCATCAAAGAGACTTGTTTTATGAATGGTCCCGAACAAAATATATACTAATATAAGTAATATAAGTTAAGTGTTTGAATAAACCTCGACCTCAGAGTGTTCCGTACATAAATTGCATTCTTATTTTTACAAAATCGTGATTACCAATATTTATCGCCAAAGGTACAGGCGCCGGCTTTCAATCTGAAGATTGCTGGCTCAAATCCAGAAATGCGCCAGTGAATTTTTCACTTTTGTTTTTTCAATTCTACTTTTAATATATCTCGAAACGGTGACGGCAAACGTTGTGAGCAAACCGGCATGTCCTAAGACGAAAAGTTTGAAGACATTGGACATCTACCAATCCAGATTGAGGTCCTGTGGTAAATCAAAGCCTATTCACTCTCACTTATCGAGAGTAGGTAGATTAGAGACTGATACGGACGGAGCCACAGATCAGTAACTTTCAACTAAATGTAATTCTCTTGTCTCGGCTAGAAATTTGCAACACATTACGACATAATTTTATGAACACAACTCTGTTACAATGGGTACGTATTAGTATGCGCGATGCACTGTTCCCACAATAAATTTGCCTTGCTCTTTTCTGTATTTTTAACATGAACTTTCGGGTTTCTTTTTTCCGTATTTCCGTGGAAAATACCCAGCTTACATGTCATTATAACTACTTTATACATATATAAGACTATTCTATCAGTTATCTATTTAGTTTCCATGGAGATAATGCCGGGGATAAAAAAACAAAATAAAAAAAATCTGCGACAAGAGGCACTGTCGCTATAGGCCCAGTGTCACGTAGATTATAACTATTGTTCTAATTAAAGTGGATAAAAACGTAATAATTTGTGAGGGATCTTTGGTATCTGACTAAAGTTTCGACATTGCCGTAAGATTTGTATTAGAGATTAGAACATCTTATACTGGAGATATAACATAAGCTCCTTATCTAGTTTGGGCTTGTTGCCAACCCTTTCTAGTTTCTAGTACCTACGTCTAAATCTAAACACACTTGGAAATTAGCAACCTCTTGAGTTACGTTCGAGGCAGTAGTGATAGCGGAAAGATCTTTCTCGCAGTTTCGCTCTTCAATCTCAAGCTTCAAATTATCATTATAGTTTGGACATGTATTATAAAAAATTCCACGAACAAGTAAACATATTCGTGCGCATATAACGTGTCACTGGAGCTCTTTAGCCACACTATAATATGTACACAAATATGTCAAATTACAGCCAGTTTTCATGGTTTAATTAGTTCCATAATCAAATCAATTACAACAGTAATTTAGTCAAAAAAAAAATACTTTAATTATTTGTACAAAATTAACAGTGTCATGTATACCTATGATTTCTTCGGGTACTTCGGGCGTAGTGCAAGGCAGTGAGTCTCACAAGTGAAATTAGAAAGCATTTGCGCATATAGCCTCATGTAGTTTCTATGTAAGTGCATTTTGCATTTTATAATCTCTGATGATCTAACCAAGATTCAATGAAACTAAAAGCATCTAGTGTATGGGAAAGATCTATGACTGGAAAACGAATGTTGCCACACTCAATCCTGTCTTCATGCAGATAAATTTGTATCGGAAATATTCCATATGCAAATTACAATTCAGTTTCCTCTAAGTTGGGTTGGGGTCAAGTCAAGGCATGTGAGATCGTACCCCCTATATTTTATCTCGAAGAGCGCTAGGTACACAAGAACATTACTTATAAAAGTACAAAATAAATTATTAATCGTCTAAGTGCTATTCACACTCGCACACCAGGGGTTTCGTACCACTGATTGTATTATTGATTGTATACTAGATGACCCGACAGACGTCCTGTTTTAGCAGCAAAAATGCCCCAGAAAAGTGAATATAGATTTCTAAATTTCTCAAATATTCCAAGAATCTCTTTTCTTACCATGAAAACCTAATTTTGACTATTACGAACATTCAAAACAAACAAAAATTAGCGAAATCTGTACCGCCCTTCTCAAGTGATGCGCTTACCAACGAACAGCATTTTATTTCTAAAGTCAGTTATGTTGTGGGCAGAAATCAACCCGCTAAAAACGGTGCAGTCAGGTTGACAAACAATTTTCTTCACCTTTACAGGTCTTACTAAATTTCTTTACTTTTTAGATTATATACGTACCCTAAAAACGTTATATCATATTTGAGTCATTCACTATATGTTACTACTTTGTACTATGTCTAAAGTGGTATTGTATACCGACTATCTTTCCTCTTTGGATTCTTGAGATGCATAAAGCGCTTAGGTATTTGAATAATGATTTCATCGTAAACCCCGGTGAGATCATGTAGAATTCTTTCATTGCAAATATTTAATTAAGAATGCTCCAATGACGCATGATAGGCTTAAAAGCTTTCAAATGAATTAAATTAAAATTTTATCCATTTTTTCTTTACTAGCTTATATGATACATTTTTTGATCGGACAAACCCACATATTATGTAGTTTGGACCAAGTAGAATTAAAATTTGTACGCTCCTTCAACAAGTAGCAATAGAACTTGTGATAAGTTCACCCGGAGAAGTACCGTCTCCACACGTATAAAAAAAAGTTCATAGTACAATATATATATATTATAGTAGATATAATAATAATTTATTTATTTCAGACATGACATCCATTAATTAATTAATAAAAAAAAATATATGCATACACTAAAAACAGAAAAAATTTAAATTAAAACATTACAATATTACAAATTAAATCATTACAAACTCTAATAACCTGAAACTCTCTTATTACAAGACACTATTGCGTTACGAGTTGGGTAATGAGCCGGTGCACTTTTAGCCAGTGTCTCATAGTAAGAGAGCTAAAATCATTAGCCACGACGGCCAGTAAGCTATACACAAAATATATATAAAGATACAAAAATAGCTTATTACACGCACTAATATATGTGCCCTAACCTAGTTCTAATGATACGAAACTGGCTAAATCAAGTATTTATCTCTTGTTTTCATGGAAGAGAGGCAGCGACAGATTGAGTCGACCCTAAATGTTTGCGTAAACTTTGACGTCAATTACATTAACGATAATATATTTTTTATAAATTTGATGATAATTAAGAACATCTCAATTTGTTTGTTTTTAAAAATTATCGTAACTAATTGGATTGCTCGTGTAATATTTTATTACCTACAAGTTGCCATTAATCCAAATGTACCGCAAATTTTATAACGCACAGCCTTATCTGAAACCGCGGCATCTTTGATGTATCTTTGTCAGTTAACCTAAATGATACGTTAGCTCAAAACAAGAAAGGTTGACTTTCAAAGCCCACGCTTTGCAAATTACATTTTCTCCAAACAAATGAAGCAATGATCACGTTGTTAAAACAGAATGCCAACTCCATGGTGAATAAATATTAAAATTATAATAGTAGGAATTCATCTAAATACTTTATCACTAAATTTAAGTTTGAACGTTCAATTTCAAGAGATTTGCTATTCGAGTAGACGAGCAGTTAACTGTTAAAATTTTCGCTTCTCTTAAAACGAAAATTTTGTAAAATGTTACTTAAACTTAAACGTTTTCACAATAACGAAAAGGTTTTCCATGACACGACTCCTTTATTATGAAGAAATATTTCCCGTTGGTTTTTTTCATGTATTTTATTTTATGAAAAATATTCATTTTCATAATTATTTATTTCATAGTAATTAGTTTTTTTTTACTGCAGCTTTCACAACCTTTTGCAACTCCCTTATAGAAGTTTCACGATCCCCTAAAGAGGCTTCGCGGCTCCCCCAGTGGGTCGCGATCCACACGTTGAAAAACACTGACTTACAAGAACATAACTGATTGTCTTAAGTTGATTGACTTGATCGAACTTTTGATAACCGATTGAATTCTGAGAAAGGGAATATACTTGCAGTGACGGAAAACATCGTTAGAAAACAGGCATTAATAGGCCCTATCCTAAATTATTTTCCATAATTTGCATCGCTACCAGCTTAGTTGGTAGTGAAGACATTCATATAATAATATAATAGTTCATAGTATTAATATAACTTTTTTTTTTGAGTATATAAAGCAGTTATATCCAGATTTTGGATATGCTCTAAATGCGCTTCTGAAGAGTCACAGTAGAGACAATGTTATTTAGATTATAAATATATCTCCAGAGCGTCATACGTACCCCACAGACTAATCTCAAATTTCAGGTGGATACTGTGCAAAAAGACGGTTACTAGATAGAAGGAATGAACAAGTGTTGCTAAAAATACATCGTGAGCAAATCCACTCAAGTGCAATTGTTTTTCCTTGAACTTTGCGTTCAAGTAGGTAAGTAGTGTGCAGCGAATCTGTATGCACCAAAAATCACGAACCGGAAGTAAGGACCTTGCCAGGTACGTGACACTGTCTCGACCCTGGGGCAAATTAAAAGGCATTTCTTTCAATACATTCCGTACCAGCCTCTAATGTTCCCACTGCAGGGACACTCTCGATAATTGAGAGTGAATGATCTGATCTACCACGGGAGCCCAATCCGGGTTGGCAGATGTCACATGTCGTCGAATTTTTGGTTCTAAGATATGCCGATTTCCTCAACATGTTTTCCGTCACCGTATCGAGAACGTGGTATTGTACATAAATTTTTGTAGTGAAAAAACTTATTGGTGCACGTGTGGGTTTGAACCAGCGACCTTCAAATTGAAAGTCGGCGTCTGCGTCTGCGCGTTTGACTACGTTATTTGTATGTGATTAAAATGACGGCCAACCAGAAGAACACGATACAGGTCTTCCCCTGCTGAAGTATGGAAAAACCAAAATCACATCGTGTTGCACAAGCCACGTGATACAAAATTATGGATTGCTAGGTTTATCGGCAGTACCTACTTCTCCAGACGAACTTGGCACAAGTTCTAGTGTTACTTTAGACAGTGTTATTACGTCTAGATTATAACGATATTAAAAATACAACGATTAATATATATTGTTGTTATCGTCACGGCAGCCCTGCACTGTAGGTCGTGGGTTTGAATCCCATTTAGGACAAGTATTTGTGTGTGACGAACATAGGTGTTTGTTCTATGTCTGATTATGATGATATTGTAAATATTATGTGCGTTTATAAAAAAAAAATCAGTTATACGAGTATATACTATATAAGTATTGTATCAGTTATCTGTCACAACGTGACGTGTGCAAAACACAATGTTGCCCATTCTTCTTCTTTTAATACCTATGACAGATATTAATAATTAAATCTTAATATATTATTGCTAATTGGCTGTCGTTACAATAATAACAGGATTAGTTATTATTAATAACAATGACTAATGGTGTTATTATTCTAACACATTAATTATATTAGTAAGTACCTACTTACCCTAGAACCTGCCTGAAAAGCATATCGCCAAAAAACTGTTTTAAAGTTTGGCGAACTTTAAAACATTTTAAAAAATTTAAAAAATTTTTTGTTTCTCTTAAATATTTATAATAAGTTTATATTAATAAATAAAAAAAATATATGTATGCTTAGTTGGAGACTAGATGTGACGCTGTGTGAAATTTCGATGAATTGATTAGTTTATCAATTTGACGAGATCCTTAGGTCCAGTTCTGATGATTTACTCATGAAAAAATCTTATTATTGACGAAGCATTTGCTGATGATTTGACAATTAAACTGTATTTTTACAAAGTATTGTACTCCTGTTTTGATTTTATTTTATTTTTTAGTTTTGCATTCATTAGTTCATTAATTATTGACTTTTCGAAGTGTACAAGTGTATCCTAATGGAATAAATATATTTGAATTTAATCTAGCGAGAATCTCGAACTCTATAAAAATACGTATCTCTGTATACAGAGTTTTAAGTGAGGTAGACACTATTAAAATTGATTCAAGTCTATTCAAGTCCTAAAAGAGATAGAATAACAAAAATAAATATAGGGTTTTTTTTATATTCTTTTTGAGCGAAAAATCTACCGCTATGGTAGATTTCAAAGGCCTTTAAAGATTAAGTTTGTAGTACAAACTCTTATAACTACTAACTGCGGCCCGCGGTGTTACCTGCGGTTAAAAAGTCAACATTTGATGAGAAAAACATGACGGAAGTTGTTTTTTGCAAGTCACTAAAAATAAGTATATTCTTTCTTCGTTATTACAAGGCTACTAATTTGACCATGATCGTTCAAAACACAATGATTAACGGAACCTAAATTACAAGTTATCTAGTGTCAATGGTAAAGGCTTGATTAAATGTACTAGGCACTGACCTCATAGACTATGATACGTACCATTCATGTACTCATGTTTACTTGAAACCAGTTTGCGTTACCATTTGCGAAGGTCGAAATATTTAAGTTACCGATATAATCATTACTTGACGGGTTCAATAAATTATGTGATTATACTTTGTCAGTCTCGCTTTTTGCGGACGTTGCAATATTTAGTTCAATGTGAAAGCGCTCGCGGCGTAGTTAATTCTGAATAGTCTGAGTTTATTTGAAGATCATTGTGAATACTAACTTATAGACCTATGGATTTAGAAAAAAGTTTTGGTCAGTAGCATCAATGTACGGCAATTACTGCTGGGATAATTGAACTGGTAGGGTTCTCATTAGAAAGAATTATATAAATAAACGTTTACACTCTCATACCAGAGCTACTACCAACTAAGCCACGGAGCCGCCAAATTCAGAGAACCGACACGGGGCGGGGTCTACCCAATGCAGACCAGTACTGCCGGAGGAGGCGGTAGAATATTTCATATCTCTAGTCGCCAGGATCTAGGTGCTAGATGGAAGATTATGAACCGGCAGTGTCCTGCATATTTCAAAACTCCATTCCGAAGGTGTATGCGTGGGCTTTCATCAACATACCAGGTGATATAAGATGAAAGGCATGACATTGAAAAAAATAAACTGGAGCGCTAGTTCTTTAGCATAGAGTGTGCTAGTTTACTGGGCCAGATTAATTAAATACTCCGAGTTCTTGTTCTCAATGTGAAAATGTCAAACGGTAAATATTTAGTTCAATTACAAGCTTCAACAAGTATTTCAATGTCCGAGATCCTATTTTAAAGGAAATTACTTGACCTAAGGTCAACGACATTTCGATGACAATGAACCCTGGGATACTTTAAGAGCTTTTATTAAATTCGTAATTGCTTCGTAAATCTTCCGCCTCCAAATTTGTAATCCGTTTTCAACCCTCGAGACGAAAAACTGGACTGTGTTTGTCAGTTTGTTTGTGGTGTTATGGTCAATTCAACAATATTCAAGACATGATCTGATATTTTTTATTGGAAGATAGTTCTTTGCCATGGTGGAAATAGGCGGAGCTATCTCGGGGTCATTTTTACTTCGGGGTCTTTTTTACGGATTTGTGATTTTTGCTTCTTAAATCTTCAGTCAATGTGCAATTGTTCTTCAAATGTTTTAAACATACAATTGCTATTTAATACAAAGTTAAATTAGAGTTTGTAGCAAAAGCTCAGAACGGGGATTTCTAAATTATTTAAAAATACTTGTTCGAAAATTTGCCGGCAATCCTCGGTGTGCGAACCCCAAAGTGACAGTTTTTGCTTTGATCTACCAGGAAGAGTGGTAATGCAGATTGGTAGATGGCAGAAGTCTACGATTTTTCAGTTTTAAGAAATCCCGATTCCTCACTATGTTTTCCTTCTCCGTTTTGTAAATGTGGTATTGCACACATTATTAAAATAATATTAACTGCACGTTTGGCAACCAACCATCCAACGAACCAGCAACGTTAGGACTGAAAGTCTGCATCTGTACGTACGCTGCGATTCTCCACCACTAAGTCAATGTAGTTAAAAATAATTTCCAGCAAGAAAAGATTCTAATGTCCGCTATCTTTCTAAATCAGTGTATGTACGCCAAATATTGTTTCTGAGCTTTATATAGCTTCAATAGGCAGTCGTTCTGAAATGATTTACGATGCCGCGAATCCTATTATAGGGGGTATTATTGGACTGTGCGTGTTGTGTAAGAGAAAATTAGTATAGTTTATAAATCTGAAACGTTGTAACGTTCACAAATCTTTTCAAGAGAGATCTATAATACTTAATAGCAACCATTAATTTTCTCCAAAATAAACACTTTTACTGAGTTATTCGTAGCAAAATGTAGTGTAATTTTAATAAATTTGTGTCTAAACATAAGTTTTAAGTAGCAACAAACCACTTAAAAAAATCCGTTCATAATAGTTCACCCGAATTGGAAAGTGTTCCAATTTCAATACTCAATACTCAATACTCAATACATTTATTGCTTCTCATAATGGTACAAGGTAATATTATTGGTTTACATTCTGAGTTTCACATTATGGACCCTTGTTCGGGTATTACAATATTAATGGAGGCAGTCCGAGGTTTTCTAGATAGCATGTAGGTAGGTCTAAACTACCTACGCGCTATAGTCAATTTTATACTTAATATAATATTAAATAAACTATGAATATTTTCTAGTCAAATTATTATTTTATTTATTTGTTTTCTAGTCAATTTATTTATTATTATGTATTATTGTCAAGCATTAGTTTTTTTCTTCTAAGTATTCTTTTATGTCATAGTAGCATTTTTCCACGAGAAAAGATTTTAATTTTGTTACAAAATGTGGATATTTGCTAATTTCCACCAAACATGGCTCCGAACAATGTTCAAATTAAGACAATAAAATTTTATTAAAATAAAAATCAAGTGCCGCACGTATTAAAAATCTTTACTTGAGAACGGTTCGGCGGACTCTTTATTTTATGTTGTTTTATTTGTGTCCCTAATTTCTATTCAAAATAAAAAATACTTAAAATTTTATTTCTCATTTTATTCATTAGTAAACTGCGCGGGTCACTGGTTTCATGTAAGAAAATGGCTTTCAAATCAGACCATTTCTTTAAGAGATACGCTGCCTGAAACAAATTGTCCATGACCACAAACAGACAGACAAACACAAGCGTAAATTTTATAACAACCCTCATTTGCATTTTTTGTCGGCGTAAGCGTAAGCTGTAATCAAGTCAAACAGACAATATAATCCCGTTTATTTATCATTTGAAGAGGGTATAGCAATCTCACCAGTGTTGTCATAAAAAATCAGAAAATCTTCACAAAAATGCCTAAAGATGACCCGCGATGAAATATCGAGCATGATCGCGTATGAAAACCATCACTACACGCACAATATGCGGGATATATTGTGTACTTGATGCAAAACCTTTTTGTATGGAGAGATTTTACCTGAAAATAAATTACTGGGCAGATAAAAATAAAACAAGTGAACGAATTTATTAGTCATTCAAAATACTAGCGGCCACATATAAAAAAATAGATTTTGATCAAAAACTCGACGACGTTAGTAATCTAGCAACCGGTGATAGCTCGGACTATCACGGGTATTATTTAGGAAGCATAGAAAAAAAAAAGTTTTCATTAAACTAATTTCAAAAGTTGTTATCTCCCAGTTTTTTGTCGGAAAATGTCATAATTGTATCGCCTTTTTTACTTTCCCATGATAGTGCAAACCAAAAAAATTTCCCCTTGAGGTTTTGTCTAATCGTAGAAAGAGCATACATCTATATATGTGTCTGTATAATTGTGATACAAATCCTACAAAAAATGGAGGTCGAGCAGTCACTGATCCCAACCAAATATACAGCTATACAAAATAACTTGAATAGGTATTGCTAATCATAATTTATTTTGATGGTTTAAGTAACTCTCTGAGCTGTGGCATATACATGCAAAATTCGACTTATTTGAAAATGCGCGCACTGTGATGGTTTGAAAAGGCGTTTATTTCAATATGTTCAAGACAATGCCTTCATAAACAACCTCTTTACTTGTGTCCGTTCGAGGATAAAGATAACGCTGCATTAGGGTTAATTTACGTTATCGAATCAAAAAGAATATTGGTTCCGCTATGTTTTAGCTAATTGTAAACCGAATATAAGTTTTGTAATTAATCAGATTTATCTTCACGTTGTTCTCATTCAAATCGCAAGAATACCAACCCTAAAAATTTTAAATTAATCAAAAAAATATATTGCAAATTAATAGATTTTTGATTAATTTAATTTTGATTTAATTTCGATTTTGATTTAATTAATGGAGTGTTCCGGTAAATTGTCCGGAACACTCCAACGCAAATGCAAGCAGTGGGATTCTTAGCGGATTTCCAAGATGGCAGTTCTTCTCAGGTCGATCTTGGCGCTAGTTCTACTTTAGGTTGCTGCCTTCGCAATCGGAGGATCCGTAGGTGTAGGTCTAGAGGAAGATGATCAGATTATATCAGATCTCGGTTCAAGGAAACTTATTTAGGCTTGCTCATTCCTTCAATGGAAATATTCCGAGAATGAGCGTGCCAAAAAAGCTCTGTTATTTCCTGTGGCACGTATTACGAGCGTTTATCATGAAAAATATTACACGAAAATACCTCATTCCATGCTTGTTATTCAAATGTAAATGACTTGTTTATAAAGTGATACTGACGTTATTATAAAAACACGCGATCTCTTTCGCTTGACAAATATAAATAACATATTTTTCTTTATAAATAAACAATATATCTTGATATTTAATAGACATTCGGGGGGTCCAGTTGCTCGCGTCCGTAGGTGTGTACCCTTTGATTCCCTACACGTACCCCCTGGGTGGTGCTAAAGGAGCAACAACAAGTAGCAGTAGAACTTGTGCCAAGTTCGCCCGGAGAGGTACTGCCACCACATCTGGAATCCACCGCCAAGCAGTGGTGGTTGCATTGTTGTGTTCCGGTGGAAGGGTGTGGGTCCCGGTGAAATCTCATGCGCATGAGACATATCATCCCCGTCTCGAGTGATGGACGCAGCAGGATGAATGCGTCTCAGTAAAGATTTGGATCTCATACTGAGTCGCACCCATTATTGTTGTTATGGGCGAGGGTCACCACTTACCATCAGGTGGGCCCTAGGCTCGTTCCGTCACTTATTCACATAAAAAAAAAAAAAAAAAGTCGCGTTTGTTGTATCCGTCACTGAGTTGAGGCTGTAACCTCTCATGTGGCTGTAATTTAACCGGCACCTATAACTGGCGTACTACATACATGCATATGTACTACATACAAAGTAACAGTGATGTAATCTGGGGTACTATGTACTATGTTTGGGAAGGGTATTGGAGTAATCCAGAATAAGCCTCTCAATTCATGCGATGTTACGACGCAAGCTATTTATTACAAAAGTGAAGAGAAGCGCAACGCTAAAAAAAATGGGCGGGATTCATCCATCCCATCCATCCATCCATAATCAATAATTATGTTCCATAGGAAATAAATTGGGAACAAACAGGAAAAACATTTATGTTATGAACATAAATGTTTGTTGGATGTGAACGTGTGTACAAAAAATTTAAATAAAATATACATATGTTTACACACTCATACTTGTATCGCAGGTGGCATGGACAAACAAAAAAACATGAGACAAACCCCCAAGACACGAAAAAAAATTTACATCATCACACAAAGTCTGACCAGGGCCCCTAAGCTATAGTTAGTTATATATAAGTATTAATTTAAAGTACTATATAAGTAATTGATCAATAATCTGGTAGTTGTAGAGCAAGCTATTCTTAGTTTGAGGCTAATGGCGCTGTGTCAAATGTCAATTAATTTTTATTATTTATAAATGTTCCAAAATAAAACAGTAAAATTTTAAAAAGTTGAAATGACATAGTCATGGTCTAGTTGCTGTGGGATCAATACCTTCTTGTTCGAAACTTATGGCCTGGCTTCGACCTTCTACCGTTGCGGTTTGCTGGCAAATAGAATCGTTGTGTCACAGTGTAAGGAACACAGTGAAGTAGGTAAAGTCAATTTTTCTGTGGTTTGGTCTCGGCGGTAAGCTGTTAGCTTACCGCCGGTAGGTAACTTTAATATATATTTTCGTGCAATTAGAATCGGATTGACTTCACCGCTTTCTAGCGAAACGTCCAACAAATGAAAGAAGAAAGATTAAACGCCGATCTAATTCCAATTTTGGTTCCAATACTGTTCTCGTAATTATCAGAACGGCTATTAGAATTTTATATCAGATACAATCGCAAGCATGGCAAGTGCAGATCAAGTAGGTATACATAGGTACAAACACAAATTGTTTTATTTCTTTCACCTTTATGTCTTTCCACCTTAATCGGTTTTGCATTAACTACTTTACTACTTATGGTATTTTTTTAATATTATGTAGCTTATTCACATAAAATGAAGATTTTACATGTAGTGACTTCGCACCAATGACATGATACGTTCGACAAAATAGTTATCGAACGTATGCTTCCGAAATAAAAACCATGACTAATGACTCTTATTTTTGTGAATTTTTGCAGGTGTTCCAGAAACTATAGATATCAAGTTTTAGCACAGTTTGAAATTCGACTCACCGCGTATCTTTATACTGTGTATACTTAGAGCTTCCGCTGTATTTGTTTATTGGGTACCTAGAATATCAGGTATAGCTTTTGCTCTAGCAAGAAGGAAAAATTATGATACACTTCCACGAAATAGGAAGTTGAACATAAAAACTAGTGAATTATTCAATACAAGCTTCTATGACGAGGTCATTGCCAACGTAGTACCGGGATAGAAGTAATCTGTGCATTATTTCAGGTCATCCTTTCTTACATACAAACATGAAAAGTAGTGACTGACACAGCTCAGTTGGTAGTAGCGCTGCCTTCTGCGCTGTCGCTGACTAGACGCCCGGGGCCATAACGCATGTAACTGCGTCGAAATATCGGGAGTCAACAAAACTCACAAATCATGGTAAATATCTCGGTAACATGAATAATAACGTATGAAATGTACAAGAATTAAAAAAAATATTGTTAATTCACGCCCTTTTTCCCAAAAGGCCTCTTTTCACCTAGTGCCTGTCCTAGTACGAAGCATACGAGTATCTGTCTGTCCAATCTATAAATAGTTTTATTTGCCGGCTGTTTTTTTATGTAACGAAATTGACGGTACGAGATGAAGTACCACCTGATGGTAAGTGATCACAACAGCAATACAGCTTAGGTCTTTTTCGACTGGAGCATGACAAGACTCAAGTTCAAGCTCACGTGACGAACCCCGTTAAGCCTGTCAGGGGATGTGACGTCTCATGCCCATAGGAATTCACCGGCACGCACACCCTTCTACAGCAATGCATTGGATGCATACTGCTTGACGACAGATTGTCAGGTGTGTTTCACAGAATTTTTTTTACTATGGCGAATTTAATTATACAATCGGTGGCACGGAATCCTTAGTGTACGAGTCCGAATCGCATTTGTTTCTTTTTTTGATGAATACTATTATAATTTACCTATTATTTTTAGGTACTTACATTTTGAATCGTTTTATTTAAAGCACGATTAGTTAATTCATTAGTATGTACTCTTATAAAATCGATTCAAAATGCAATTAGGAAAATAATTTAGCAGAAAAGCGATTAGCTAAGGCAGTTTAGGTTAATTAAAAAAGTTTATAGAAAGTGTTTATCTGCAACAGTAATGGAGGGCAAGAAAGGTCAATAAAGCTCGTTTATCAAATATTTTTATTAAGAAGGGTGTTATGGATTTGATTACTATGTCAGACATTATAATCCCATTATATTAATTATAATCCTTATTTTAAAGTCGGTTCAAGACGTTAACTTCTGTCGACCGCTAGCGGTCCAGTTGAAAAAAATCGGTTAATATCAATACGAGATAATATCCATATAACCTAACTGGTATATCTAGGTCCCCAATCCTAATGAGGTGTAACTGAAACTGTGTTTGCGCGATGCTAATCAGCACGGCCCTAATGAGAACGAATGCAAACTGCTGGTTCAGCTCAAAATAGCGGGTTTCACAAAGAAAGTGGTAGTGCTAATTACGAAAAGGTACCACGGAACAATGATTTGTTGGAATTGGGAATCAGATCGACTACTGAACAATTTTTTATGGACTTTACGTTTCCGGGTCTTGGGTGTTTGTCTTGTGTTTCTGTCTTAGTCCATGCCATCTGCGACACAGGGAATCCTGTGAAAATTCTAGAGCGCAGAAGGCAGAATTTCTACCAAATAGCGGTGATTTTAATTTCAAGAATGTTTCAATATTAAATAAGCTTATGCGTCATACCGAAGCTAATCTTCAATCTTTTACATTTAAGAATACTCAATCATATATAAGCAGAAACCAGTCACGTGTATGTTTGCAGTTATTACGAGTAACATATGTCGATTAGATCTTTGTCATGTCGTTTTCTCATCGATGTTTTCCTTCACATACGTATAAGTAATGTATGTTGATAACATAAAAAACGCATAAAATTTATCGATCATAATCGAACCATATTGTATAAACCGTTGCTTGCAGTTCTTGTATAGTAATATAGATATTTTAGTCTAAAATTGCACACCGCTTCACTAATCGATTATTTTAATGTGTTAAAAAATTTATTACGTCTATACTCGTACACTATTTTGCATATAGAAGTAAAGATATCGGAGAAGTTTTGAGACTGAAAGATCTCTACCGATATTTCACGGGTATCAAGAACTTGTTTGTTTATCAACAGTTAACCGTTATATGTATAGAATAGTTACTATTCGAGCTAAAATATTTTTGAACCGAACCGAATGGTAAAAGGAAAGCCTTCAACGTCTGTCTGTTTGTATGTCTGTAAGAATTGGATTGAGTATATACTTTTTAAATTTACTCTTTGGTGGGAGATTTTTCCTAATAGTGACCTGGACTATCGAGGCTCTGTCTGCTCTTTTTTTTATGTTAATGAATGACGGAACGAGCTGAGGGACCACCTGATGATAAGTGGTGACCCTCGCCCATGACAACAGTAATACGTGTATGAGATCCAAATCTTTACTGAGTCGCATTCATCCTGCTGCGTCCATCACCCGCGACGGGGATGATACGTCTCATGCGTATATGATTTCACCGACAGCCACACCCTTCCACCGGAACACAGTAATGCAACCACTACTGCTTGGCGGCAGATTCCGGATGTGGTGGCAGTACCTCTCCGGACGAACTTGGCACAAGTTCTACTGTTACTTTTAGTTGATCCTTTAGCACCACCCAGGGGTACACACCTACGGGCCAATCAAAGGGTACACACCTACGGACGCGTGCAACTGGACCCTGCCTCTTTAAAAGAAGGTGATATTGAAGCTTTCTATTATTTTGGTTGTCCTGTGGTGTTATTATTATATTATTCTGCTGAAAGCATAGCTAGGAAATTTCCAATATTGTCCTAGTTATGTTAGTTATCTCGTGTATGTCCTTATCTTGACCCAAATAATTCCTTTGAATACAAATAGATGCAAATGGCTGCAGCTAAATTGTATTAAACTCATCAATCATACGATGCATCGGTCTTGATCATTAGATATTGTATATAGATATACACGTAACGAGAAAATAAAGATATTTCAATATATACGCAGTTGACTTTAAATTTTGAAATTATTTAATAAAAAAATATATAATAAATGAATCATTATTATTATAATGACTTCATGGCTCAGTTGGTAGTAGCTATGCATTCTGATCTGGAACGACCTCGAACGACACAGAATTGACCATGTGACCGTTTAGAGGCATTTCAACTCAGCGCTTCCGTGCTTCGGAGGGCACGTCAAAAACACTAACCCCAGATTTGGCCATTTTAACAAACGAGAGAAGATAGATAAATGGCTTAGAATTTATTTAATATGGCGCTGAGGTGACATGGGTTTTTTGCCATTTTCTAATTTTATAGAAACATGAAAGTGGCATGGTTGAAAACACATTGAAATGGCGAGGGCTGTTTTATTTATTACTACCTGCGCCTTGCGGTGTTACCCGTGGTCGGCCATCCAACGGGATTACTTATTGTTTCGGGATAAAAACGTTTATACACTCATACCTCTGCACTAGGATTCCCTGTGTCGCAGAGGGCATGGACAAACAAAGAAACACAAGACAAACACCCAAGACCCGAGAACAAACTTCATGCTCACCACACAAAGAGTGGCCGGGAATCGAACCCGGGACCCCTCGCTTGGAAGGCAGGGCTACTACCAAATAAGCCACGGAGCCGTAAAAGCTGGATAAAAGCAGCCTATATGGTAATCCAGGGTATAAGCTACATTCATAACAAATTTCATCCAAACCCGTTGCTGCTGAGTCTTGAAAGAGTAACAACATACATACGTTACGGCTCCGTGGCTTAGTTGGTAGTTGCCATGCCTTCGAAGCGAGAGGTCCCAGGTTCGAATCCCGGCCGGCGCACACTTTGTGTGGTGAGCATGAACTTTGTTCTCGGGTCTTGGTTGTTTTTCTTGTGTTTCTGTGTTTGTCCATACCATCTGCGAGACAGGGAATCCTAGTGCAGAGGTATGAGTGTGTAAACGTTCATTCAAACGTACATAATGATAAAAAAAATAACGCCACATGTAATTATATTGTCGGGTCTAAAATTACCTACTGTTTATCCACTATACTGTGTATGAATGCGCATTCCTTTGTACGTCAACATCATTTTCTTGTTGGCATGTGTCATATCTTAGCAAAAACAGTTGCACTTCTCGAAAGAAAAACAATAATAAATACGACACGATGAAAGAAAGCAATCGTGTTTTTGCGATCCCAAACATCTGTAGTCTTTTGTGTCGAAATTAGGGTCATTTTATTTTTGTGTTCTTAGGGGATGTTTTGTTAGGATTCAAAGAATATTATTTTCAACAAGATAGAAATCATTAGTATTGAATGTTTAGGCAAAGCATAGAGATTTAGACGCCAAAATTAAAACTGATACATGATGGTATGATAAATGATTTATACACCTAACCTTTTATAGGTGGTAGCTATTTAGAGTTGGGGACTTAAATAAATCAATTTCTACGTAAACTTGGCCATTCTGACCAAGTATAATAAACCTAGTTTTCTATTATTCCCTTTCTTTTCGCTTATTTCCTTTTGCTCTTATAAACGTAGCTTTAACGTTAACAATAGAGAAATACTTTACAAAACATTTCAAAAATTAACGAAAATAGATCAACAGGAAGCTGTTTGTGCTGTAAATACAGGTCCGTAACTTAGTAGTTAGTAGCCCTGCTTTTAAAGCAAGGGTCCCGGGACAGATTCCCAGCTGGAGCTGCTGCTATGCTTTGTGATACACGTAAAATTTGGGTCACGGGTGTTTGTTTGTTTTTGTCGTCATCTGCGACACAGGGAATCCTAGTGTAGGAGGAAGAGAGTGTAAGCATTTTTTTATGTACCGATCCATACAGGGCATAATACGTAAGATATGCTGATATGGCCTCATAGAATGGTGACCTTGTAAATTTACTTCAGATCATTCAAAGTCTGAGAAAAGTAAAAATGAATTTCCAAGATTCCAAGATCGTTTTGTGAAATAACAGACTGCGTATATTCCCGTCTTCTTTTTAATCATGGTTTCATCTCTCAAGATGAATACACAAGTCTATTGTTTTTTCCTTTATTATTTCTATACATTGCTGTGATGATTATTTGAAATTTTCGTCTTCATTTTCACTGTTTCAATATTTTTATGTAATGCTTTCGCGTATCGCTTTTTAATAAATTATATGGAGTTATTTGCGAACAATTTGATTATTTAAAATTGAGTTTATCGGGCCTAAGGAAAAGCGGTACGGACGACGATTTTTAATCAAAAGATCACTTTTTTTTATTTTAGAAGGCATCAATTCGTTTTGCACTTAAAAATTTCATGAAAGAAGATCAACGCAAAATAATAAACGAAAATACCGTGATTCACCATTGACTCGAATACCCATTTGACTCACGAGCGGGAGCGGTGGGAGATGGTATTTTCAAGCAATGCCTAGATAGCAGATTATCTGTATACCGATTAATATGCGGTTCGAAGGACCAAAAACAAGTACATTACCGTAGTCAACATATTCTCGCCCGTAGTCTCCAGACATTACTTACCAGAGTGGATTTGGTCAGCTTCTTTTATTAGACTGGTTATAGTTAAAGTCCTTTTCTTCCCAAAAGTAGCACAAGCAACACGTTTAATATGGTTCATCATGATGGAGGTACAAACTTAGTCCGAAAAAATGAATGAGAGTACTGATAAAAATGTACAAAACAGCACATCGCCAATTCTTTATAATCTAAACACTATTTAAAATAATAAATACACCACACGACTTATACGCTTAGAAGCGCAAATAAAACTAGAATGTTTATGTTAAATTAATCAATTAGTAACTAGGTTTTAATAATGAATACATTAAAAACGTATTAAGAATGGAATCATTGGGCACGTGGCATACATATGAGGTAGGTTCGCAGTCATCCATACAAATAAATAAAATTGAAGTGTCTGTTTGTAATGTCAGAATAACAGGTTTTTTACTAAATGCATTTAAAAGTGTTTAAATCCTGTTTGTTTCGGCTAATTTCCGAAACGGCTGGACCGATTATGACGGAATTTTCATTGGCTGAATTGTAGAAAAAGAAAAAAAAATTAAGGATACGCGCAAGAAAAAAAAATCCACGTGGACGAAGTCACACGGAACAGTTAGTATATAATATATTAATAACCTGAATTATTATTAAACAGGTTCAGGAATTGTTATTATGTTGTGACTACGTAAACGTGGTTCAAAAGGTAATTTTAAGTTAGGAGCAGATATTTGGTAAATACAATTAAAAGTTGCAATAAAAACAAAATATAAGATTTTTGACATATAGTCAAGGTCAGCCTGGAGAAATGTCCGCTCTTCTTACTCAAACACCACGAAGATGATTAGTTACCAAATAACAAGCAAATATTACTTTTAAAACGAATTTAAGTCGTAATGTGCCACTAAAGGTAGTTAAGAAGATCTTTTGGGTAGTCTAAGATAGCTACATTGATAGTTTTAGGTAGGAATATATACACAGATATAAATATAGTACATTTTCATGGAGATTTCACACAACCCCAAATTAAATAGCTTACCAAATTAAGTACCTAAAATGGAAACTAGGTTACTGATACAATTTTTATACAGTTCTTTAGACGTTTACTTAAAATAAATTAATATGTATTATTAAAATATTCAATTCATTTCAATAATACATATTAATTTATAATATTTATTGTTACCCAGACACAGAAAAAATATCTATGTTTGTCATATTAGTATTTGTTCTGGGTGGGAATTGAACTCGCGATCTACAGGGCAGAAGGCAGAGCTACTACCAACTGAGCTCTGAGGCCTGTCAACGGAATACATATCGAACAAACCACTGATAAAACAAATAATATGAATTTACACACAAAATATTTAACAGCTACTTTTTCTAATTGTATTTCTATTATTATCAAAAGGAAGAGAATTTGGAAACGTGTTTTGGATAGTTTCGAGTTGATTTGGTAAGTACCTATGTTTTCTATAAAATGAGCAAAATGATGTTTTATTAAAATTACAATCGCTGAAATATTATTTACATACGATTTCAATGGTGAGAAAATGCATATTTTTTTACGTTTGATAATTTGCTTAGCAACTGGTTATAATTCTAGTAACCATTAAACTACGGTTGCATATTAATCATTAACTAAATAATTATAGTTCAATGTTAAACATTTTTATACCTAGATGTTGACCTACCTATTCATATTACGTTTGAATTAAAGCAATTTGATATGCACATAAAGCCATATCCAAAAAAACAAACCAAGCCCAGCATTCATTGCCCTTTTCCCCGTCCGGTTATCGAACCCGGGACCCTACGCTTTGAAGCCTGTAAGTAACCTTGCCTTAAGAGTAACCTACGGATCCGCCATTCGAATAGATACGATTTGTATAGGTAACAGTTTAGTATGATATAACCTGAACGTTTAGATATTTGGATTTGGATCCAAATTTGATTTGGATTTGGATAAAGATCGTATAGATTAAAAAATATCTATTTATATCGTTTTATGGACAGAGAAAATCGAATAAAAATCAAACGAAATAATTTATTGAAACCATTGCCCGCTGTGACTGTACTGTCACCTCTGAATTTTGTCTTGCTGGAGTACTTATATCTGTCATTCCACAAATTAGTCCCACCGAGAAACCTCATTCAAAATTCGCCGCCTCGCTACGGTGTTTGCAAATGCCAAATACATAGTGTTCCGCGTTAACGCTCATTGGCATGTAAAACAGTTGACAGCTAGTCAAGTTAAAGTGACGTTTGGATAATACGTCTCCGCGTCTTTATTAAACAGTAATTTCAAGTAGTTTTGTCGTTTGTATAACGTGTCACCGCATCGACATTGGTTATGGCCTAGAAATTGAATTATGTTGTTGGTTTTTCGCGCTGTTACCAGAACCACATGCGAATAATTATTTTAGTTTACTTAGCTAAAAAATAATATTTTAAATTAAACTTTATTATATTTTATTTAATCATATCAATGAAATTATTATTTTAATCATACCATACCGCTGGTCGCGTGAATATATGCTCGTATATGTAATGCTAATAAAATAGGTGTAAATAATAACCAAGTAAACTAGTATTTCATTATTTATTATATTACTATAATAGTATTAACCATCTGAGTAATCAAATATAACTATGTATAATGCATAATGGAATGTTTTCTGCATTATACATTATGTTTTATACTAATACAGAAATAATAGTAGGAACATATATAATATAATTTTCAAGAAATCATTATGATGTTGCTACCCTAGAAATCACAATAACTTACAGATAAATTAATTACACTAAGGTGCTACCAGAAACACGGAATATTGAAAAACTACCTAAGCCTATCGTTGATTGTATAGTAGATTTTATTTATTCTTAATTCAGAAAAATGAATAAAATAATGTCAAAAAATGTTTCGCCGCAGTTAGCTTGATATTAGTCTACAAGTCACAAGTCTCTAAAATAGATACAAAATAAGATCTAACTATATCATATGACTAGGCGAGTTCTCAATGCACTAATAAAGACAAGGTGAATGCCATTTTGAAAGGTGCCACATTATTACAAGTGATTAATTCGTATTGAAGGCAATGTGGATGGAGAAACATAATTACTATGTAATTTAGATAATATAATGACACGTCGCACAACGGTACCGAATCAGTGGTGTAAACTAAAATTAATCCAAATTAATCAACACTTTCGTTGATTAATCGTTTAAAGTTTATTTTTAATCATTTAAAGTTTATCGTTTTAAGCATTAAAATACAACTGTGAATTCCAAATTATTTTATTTGCTTATTTTTTTACTTTAAAGCTGATAGGAACATCCCCAATATTATATTCGGATTGATCGATTGACGGAACGTGCTGACAGATGAACATAATATTTCAATTAGTTGATATTTTGTTGGTGTCCGAGTATTTTGACGTTTCATGCGGTCGAACGAGCCTTGCGACGATGCTGGATTTGTATTGTAACTAAAATTAACCTAGTAATCAGTGCCTTACATACAAGTAACTCTTTAAAACTTGGATGTCGCATGCTGCTTTCTACTCACAAAACAAAACAACATCAACTAAGGTTATCGGCATATAATAGATAAACTATGTTGTGGAATTATGAATTACGTGTCAATAATATCTTTGGCGGCCCAAAATATTTTTGTCTTCAACTTAGATATTATATAAGATACAAATATTTTGACTTTTATGCAATGATAAATATTACTAAAACATAGAAAACACGATCCAATTCCTGGCACATGACCTCAATTGTATTGCAGTAGTCTATGGACTGCGGCAACCACTTAACATCAAGTGAGACGCCAGATTATTCCGTCATTTCCTTAGCAGAAAAAACTTTACAAGGTCCTCTTCAAGATCCGCATACATTGGGCGCCAATTTGTATTCAATCAATATTGGACTGAAATCTGTAAACCGCAAAATTGTTCAGAAATTCAAGCTCTTTCTTTGTAAATATTTTTCATTTGTAGACGCAAACAACTATGTCAACATAAAATTTATGGCTGCTTCGCCAATGTCCTTTAGAAGTATCTCAGCTCACTTATGAAATTCTTCTCCATACAAGATAATAAAAGAATAAAGAATAACAAGATAATTGATGGATTCAGGCGTTTATTTTGCAGGCGATCATGTTAAGATGAAAATGAAAAGGGGGTATCTAGTACCGATATCTACCGATAGTATCTAGTACACCTACACTAAACTTCTTATAAATAAGTTTACTGAAATTTACACGGAACTGTTTTTTTGGCAAATCTCATTTATCTAAGTTTAGCGGAGTTACTAAATATTACCCCCGTTTCAGATCGTCCCAAAATAACAAGATTATATCTAGTGTCTTACGGGTTTAATCTAAAACGTAGGATAGACATGAATATGTCTTTTTTACTATTATTATATTTTCTATCACATGTTGTTCCTTATTTTTGTAGAGATGATTTAAGTTTATTACTAAAAAACAGAAACGTTTCATCTTTTTAAGAATTCGTCGTCAATGTATGTTTCTTTGTGTTTTTTTAAATCTGTCATGTTATATTATTAGACTTAATAATAATAAAAATATAAATTATAAAATATTAAAAATTCTTATAATTTCACACTTCAACTTTACTTGCGTATTGCAGCACCAATAATATCTATAAGATATGGAGCTTGCGGTTTTCACACGAGATAACACGTACACACTCTGCACTGTTCTCTGTGTCGCTTATGACATGGACAAGCACAGAAACACAAGACAAACACCCAACATCCGCGAATAATCATAATCCTACTCCAGACCCCTGGCTTCGAAGGAAGGGCTATTCAACAAAGCTACGTAACCAACAACAAGATGTCTTTAATTTCTCATATTCAATATGGGAAATGAAAGACCCAGTGGCAAAACATCCAACGGAACCTAATCCTACAACTCAAAAGTCTACCACAGGTAGAACCAAGCAGGTGAATGGCATTGTATGATATCGCCACACATCTACCTACAATATGGGAATAAGCCCTTGGCCAATGGCGTTCGGTGGTAATATTTAGAAGCCGGAATCAAATCAAAATAGTTTCGTTGAAAATTCACTAGCAATCATAACTAGACCGACGAAGCACCAACATGACCTACTTGGCAATTGCATTGAGTTCACCCTGAGATGATGGTGAGTTTGAAATTTGAAACGATCGGTCATGTCCTTCAAACTAAAATGAAATGCAGCAGACAATATAATACAAATTATTACTTTACTTTTCATCCTAGCTGTAGAATTTCTGTTTAAAAAGTCTGATGTCTTATAAAAACTTTTAATCATACATTGTAAATACTTTATATTAAATTTTATATCGTGGAATTGCCTGTCATAGAAATGTATGATACGGCAAGGTATAGAGAACTTAACGTATATAAAACCCCAGGACCAAGATATAAAATTTGTCTTTGTTTTATACTCAAAAGCCAAATTAACATAATGTTATTCATATCAATATATATACACTCAAAGTAAAAGGGGTAGTAATATGTAAATTAAGCTTTAAGTTTAGAGAACGTAATACTTACAGAAATAGGGGATCATATATTTGGGTATTAAAGGGTATTTTAGCAATGTTATCTGTTATTCAATTGTACTTCTTGGAAACTTCAAGCTGAGCCAGAAATCCCTTCGACATAGATATGTTAATCGCCCTGCCACTGTAATTACTCTATATCTCATGGTTCACTTTAATATGTTTAATAAACATGAACTAATAGACGCCACGTGATCGCAGAATGGTGAATAATATCACAATGTCAAAACTCAAGTGGATGTAAGAAATATTGTGCGTATATACGTGAGTTTACGTTCTAGATAGACAAATGACGGATTCTGTTGGTGCCAGATTAAAGTACTGCTTATCTAAACAGTAATCATTTTAGCAGTGTCATTATAGATTTTAGTGTGTTTAAACAGAATCGACAATGTATGACAATGCCAAACATTCTGATTAAACTTCATACAAATGAATGAAGCGATATCACATAATAGCATTTAGATTCAGATGGAAAAATAAGCCATTGGTAAATTATAATAGGCAGACTAAGGACGCCATTTGCGAGTTATTCTTGTGATAAAAGTGTGGTATATTTGATCCTTTATTACTGTTCGGGACTTTTATAATCAGCCTTCATGCACGGTTTTTTACGTATTTCCACTATGTGGTCATAAAAATACATTTTAATGTCTTAAATCGAGCATAAACAAGCAATAGGTATGCGTAAATTTGCCGTAAAATCTTGGATTATGTCAATTGGGGCACACACCTGGCATGCCCGGGGCAATATGGCCCGATCGGTTACAACCTTTATATTGCTCGATATTAAAGGCTTACTGTGATTTCATCATGGAAGGAAACTACAATTTTGAATATTTTTCTATGGAAAAACGGTAAATTTACATAACAAGCGCAAAACCACGTTCTCAATACGGTGAAGGAAAATTGTGAGGAAACCAGCTAAATTCGAAAATTCGAAGACATGTTACATCCACCAATCCGGATTAGGCTTCCATAGTTGATTATAACTTACCTCTGAGGCTGCTAGGATACATAACTTTCGTTAATAAACAGTTTGACGTTAAACTGACGTACAGTACTAGTTTGATAAACTAATCAGTGGGCAATGTGAACAAACTGACTCGTAGCATCGATTCACGTAGTATATGCATATTATATAAATAAAAATGATATAGTTTTTATACACTATTTCAATAAAATGCTACTTTCACTGAATGGTATATTTGAACACGTTTTCACTAATTTTTAACTTTGTCTATGCTTAAGTTCTGCAATGACTTAAGACAAACTTAGTTACAGATTTGTATAAAATTCCTAAGCTAAGTCGTGGTCTAATTTTATTACAGATATTCTAATTCTAACGACAAAATAGTGTACGCGATTATCGACAAAATTAGCACTTCACATGCAGTAACTGAAAGTACTAATCAGTATTTTGTACCTAGCCGAATAGGTACATCTTCCCAGTTAGCAATATCTATTCTATACATCTAAGCTAAAGCAAATTTGGTTAGTATTTTTTACAAGTTTTAAACATTGACTGAGTAATAAGAAATGGAAACGTTTCATGCGATAACGCCATACCAATATTTAAAACATGGAATAAAAAAAAGATTGCAGCTCGGATTGCCTAATTTAATATTCTATATGATAGCAAACATTTCAAATTCATTGGTTTAAATAATATATTATGAATTCAGGTTGTTTTGAACAAGCTATGTAGGTATTTATATAGATTGTTACATATTTTCCTTGTAAACTCTATGAGCTATGAGTGAAAAATAAATCAATTACTTATATCATCATTCTAGAAGTATATTATATAAATTGACACATAAATATTTACCCAAATAAGTTTTCTTGAATCAAAAACAATGCATTGTTAGACCCGAAGCGAGACGTTGCAACAAACATTTACAACATTTATAAGCTTAACACTGAATTTTACGAACGTGACAGAAACCCCTTCGTGTCATTTTATCGGCTTTACAATTACTCGATGGAACAATTTTTTTTATTGGTTATCTTCACTTCACACCCGAGTGTTGTTTTAAATTTTGTAAGCTTCGACCTAAGCTTATTCGACCATGAAGGGTGGCTCGGTACGTGACACCACGGTAGCGCGCGGTTTCTGACTGCATGAAAGCGGCGCGAACCAAGACGGCAGAAGCGACCATGCGCGGACCGTCACTTCTTCACCTTAGCTTATCTATCATCCACAATCTACATGGTCAATTGGATCATAGTACAATTGCCCTAAAAACTTTTAAACTGGAAAATCAGTTCCGGTTTCTTGCAAATAAATGTTCGGGTAATTTGTAAAATTAATGAAAAAAGACGTACGAGATATGTCTATCATAATATAAGGTACCTATTATGTCTGGAAATTCGTTAAATTTATCTTAAGTTTCTGTGACGTATGATGTTACAAATAGCTCTGAAAACCAAGGTCACATTTAGCATTTTTCATAAAAGGCTAATGAGTTTCGCAACTTCGATTTGTTGCGCCATACATACAAATAATCCCATACAAATAATATGGTTCAATATGCTGAAACTCAGTACAGTTTTGACACTTTCAGGAGAATGATAATAATAAATATTCACTAAAATTTTCACATCTAGCCCCACATTAAGCTTGGACTATGGGAACCAGATATCTGATAGAATACTTATATAGTATAATATTTTTTTGTAAATACATATAATTTAATAATACTTATATTACTTATTAAGACCCAGACACGAAAAAAACATCTGTGTTCGTCACAAAAGGCAAAAGGCAGAGCTAATATCAATATAATAATGTTAATAATACCATATATTATAGCCAGTGAATTTAATTTTACCTTAAAGGCATTAATTCCTACAAAGCCGGTAAATTTTTGCCCTACAAATTCCGTTCCAATGGCAATTTTCTCAATGAATAGTTTTAAATTGGAAAATGGCCACGGTTTTGTGGAATTATACGAAATTAGTGTATGAGGAAGTCATCTTCATTACTCAATTGTTTTTATTTGAATTAGAGTTGTTTTTAATGATATTCATTGGTTAGTTAAAACGTAGGTAGTAAGGTTATGAAATGTATCCATGTACGTACATAGATTTACTATTTCCCTCAAAGAGATTTTACATTTTTGAACCCCAAAAGTTTTAGAATTTACTTTTTCGTAAAGAGGTAAAGGTTTAGCAGAAGAACTTGCGCCAGGTCCGTTCGGAGAAGTACTGCCACCACACGGCTATCCACCGCCAAGCAGTAGCTGAATAGCCTCAGTTCAGTTGATTGTAGCTCTGCTTTCTGCTCTGTAGGTCGTGACTTCGATTTCCACTCAGGAAAAGCATTTGTGTGACTAACATAGATGGTTGTACTGTCTAGAAGTTAATTTGTATTATATGTATATAGCCACACTCGCAGTTAAAAAGTCATCATGGGGCGATGGGAAAAAAACTGACTTCAATTTTTCGGGATAAAATGTAGCCTGTGTTAATCCAGGGTATTAGCTTGTGTTAATAAGCAGGATGTTAATCCTTCAAAATAAATTTCATCCAAATCGGTGCAGCCGTTGAGGCTTGAAGGAGGTACAAACACCATACAGACAAATTTTCGAATTCACTTTTAAAAAAAAAAAAAAAAAAGTAATATATAAATATTATATCATTTAGTAGTTCGTAGTACAAGCTATGCTTAGTTTTTAAGATTGTTGCGATAGGTTTATTTGTATTGTGCATATTTATTACTAACTATTATTTAAAGGTACTTAATGGCGGTGATCTTAACAGTATTTTATGATCAGTTATTGTCTCGGTAGCGTCTAACAATTAATTTTTTACTATATACTAGGCTATCAGGTCAATGTTCTATGTCTTTAAGTTTTTCTATTGCTTCAATAAAAAGTGAATTGAAGGTAGATAACTTTTATTTTTGATTATGTTGTAAACATTATCTTTACGAGTATATTAGTGGCTCTCAACTATAATTGACTATTTATTAAAATTACCTGGGCGAACGAGCTTTAATGCGTATGAAAAAAAATGCCTTATTACAAGAAATACAATTACACAGGTAAAGTTAAAGAGCAAAACCCGATCTTAAATCAAATTTAATCCAAATCATTAGAGCCGCTCCGAGGTACGTGAAATAAATATATAAACAAGAGATGCTCGTTTAAAATAATAAGATAAGATAATTGACTAATGTAACTGGTAGTCTTTGTAAGAAATTTATCTGTCACACTAATCTACCTAATAATTTAACGCTAAATTAATACACAGTATAAATATATATTATAAAATAATATATAAAGCTAACCGAAACTCCGTGCCGCGCCATCTACAATAAAACGGCGGAATCTTATTTGTACTCCTATAATAATGAAATGTTGTTTGCTGGTAAGCTAGAGATGGCGTACGTTATTGTTTGTATTAAATTGTAATAATCCAAATTAGTTTTTTATGGAAAGAAAGTTAAAAAACTAATGATTTGTATGGGATTTTTGTTACTAAGTCCGCAAATGTTGTTTGACAGCTGTTTGTCAGTAGTGTATCAAAAAATTAAACCCCTTTTCGTCCAAAAACGTCTTGAAGCGACGAAAATTAAATTTATCGTCACATCCGGTGTAGATCGCCACTTACCACCAGATGGGCCCTCTGCTCGTTCCGTCACTAATTCATGAGGTTTACTCATATATTTGGTAAGGTATTCAGTATTTTATTATCATCTGATAACTTAACCATACCTCTGGTGTTAGAAAAAACAATCAACGATTTACTTCAATATTAATCAAATTGAATAATATAAACAACATCGCGACTTGAAGGGTTAATGTTTTTCTCCTTCATAATACACGCTTACCCAATTTTCAATCGCTTCATAATGCATATTCAAGCACATTGCGTATGAAACAATTTTCTAAAATATGCACGTGAATTCTCAATAATTACCTACACACCTTGGTTTACGAGAGATCTCCTAATCTTCATTATATTATACGATGCTAAATTTTGTATTACATCTCGTTCTATCTGTTCTAGATAGAATGAGGTAGCAATACTGTAAATATCTAAGCATCTGAATGGAGTGGCGTCAGCTCTGCAAGTTTAATGTTTGGGCCTTAATTGTTTCAGGAGACGGCTTCAGTATCCGTGTGGGAGAGAGAAGAAGTTTGGACACATTTTAACTTAGACAACAGGACATAAAGTTCAAAGTTGGAAAAACTATTAGATAGTTTGCTCTTCTAGGCATTCTGAATCTAGATTCTTCTGAACAAAGGAACAAACAAAATAATATTCTAATATAATGAATTATGTAAATTATATTATCCTAATAAAATTAATATAAAGTATTTATTGTGGTTTTGGGACTGATTTATATTTCTGGATTCAATGACCAAGATGAATTCAATGATTATTGTTAGATCTTTGTTACTTAAAAAAGGAAGAAGTTCTAGTGATTTGAATATTAGTATTGAGATGTTTTATTTTATTGTTTGTACCTCCTGATGCTCCTAAATTTTACCTATGACGGGGAACATTTGTAAGTATTTTAGACGCTTCATCGATTTTTAAATCAGTCACTTGTACTTGTATTATATTTGCTGTCTTTTATTAAAGAATATTTGATACTAAATAACTAGCAACCCGCCCCGGCTTCGCAAGGTTAGTAGAGCATCAGTGTCGTATCAGAAACTACCCGTGCGAAGCCGGGTTTATATGTTGTACTTACAACTCACCTCGAGTTGCAAGTACAACATATATAGACCTTGAACTTGACCTTGTTGTGCAGTTTCAAAGATCTAAGGGTTACAAACAGCGGGAGTTTAATTTCGCATCATTTGTAGCCATGGAAATTGTTATATCTTATTTTTACAACTGAACTACAATAAGACGTCCCGTTCCGTGTATTTTACTTAAGTGCCGCGATTGTCAGCTTTTTCAGCACGTTATTTCTGACCCGAAAGTCTATTTTCGCTCGACCTATTTAAGTTAAACCCCATGACATATGGAATTTGTATTAAAATAGAACTCGCTACGACATATTTACAGCGGGCATCATTTTATGCGTTTATGTTGAAATCTTGTTCCTGTGACTTGTTATATGTTTATGAATATGTGTACGTGTAAAATTTGACGTGTCCAAATGATACTTGAGATCTAAAGGAATAAATGAGTTAGAGTTTGTGTTTGGTTTGTAGGAGCTTTAGTGAGATTCCATGCGTGGTGTTTCCATCTTCATATCTTAGAATGATGGGCGAAATTTGACGATACCTTGTTATTGGCGTTAGACATGAGAATAATGTGTAGGTAGGTGTAGGTTATAGAATAGGAGAACGACTTGGTATTAAACGCTCATTGTCGGAGGCGTAGGATTACGCTGAGTTCGCAGAACATTACATCCGATGCGTCGCCTGCGCATGGCAGGGTTGCCATGTAAGGAGGTGTGAGAGGGGAGAGGAAGTAAACACGTTTTAGTTTAACTAGGTGCAAGTTTTCCGGGAATTTTCGGAATTTCCGTAAGAAGCTTATACAGAGTGTTAGAAACATAAAAAAGATATATATCCAAGGGAAATATAGTTTTTTCTTATTTATGTAGATTTATTTATAACTACTAAATCAATCATATGTTATGAGCTGCTACATAAAAAAAAAACTTTTTGCTTTTTGTTTTGTACACTTACAATATCTAATACTACATCGCAATAGCCATTCATGGTATCCGATAAAAGAAATGCCCAACAAAAAAGTCACTTTCGCTTTTTTCGTCAGAACATTGTGTAACCTCTTGTACAATCCATTTACAGTCAACCGTTGGGTATTTTGTTACCACCGATTAGTGACGAAACTTAGTGACGTTTGGTATTCTCCGAAAAATTACGATACAAAAATAATGCTAGATTATAGTTACATAGTGCAACCATTTCATTGGTTTAAATCACGTACCAATCTGATAAAGGTAATCGATTGAGCGGTTTATACAGAATTATTTTGTAAATAAGTGTTACCACAGGTTGTCTATTATTAATAAAAAAAAATCTGTTTTGTTATCGCATCTCTATGCTGCTTCTTCTAACATAAGCGATGTTAGAAGGAGTAGGTGATGCGAATGTCCTGTCAAAGTCGGTCCAGTTATTTCGGAGATTACCCGGAACAAACAAACCGATAAACAGACAAATACGGTCAGTATTGACTAACTTATAAGTAACTGTATGAGAATGCAAGAACACGCGGGTGATCTATACCACGATATAAATAGAAAAAAACATTTTATTCCATATATACCTATTTCGGATTGTAACCAAAAGGTTATAACAACCTCAACTTAAAAGTTGGATTTTGTCATTAATGGCAGGGTTTAGTGGTAGATACCTATAGGTTTAATGTAAAAGATTATTATTTACGTGGGTAGCGTTTTCTTTCCAATTATTTCCGTAATCACGTTCGAACCAACGAAATTTGTATTTAAACTTCCAAATAATAACATAATATAGAATACCCTGCACCTTCGAGGTGACGAGAGAATTAGAGTAAAACGAGCCTTGGTTTTGTTTGTCCTGAGACCTCTTATCAACTCAAATTCAACTAACCACGTAATAAGAAACCAGATAGCAATAGAATATTGTACTCTCGTCACTCGATCTGAGTATGCATTAATCATCTTTATTAATTCTAATATGTACTTGTCGCGTCACCCCTAGGAAGCAAGTAGATAGAGATTGCATGAGATTTTCTACGGCTAAAACAAAAATGATATAGAAGTTTTTTTTTACTTTACTAGTCTTTGTTCCGCTTCTTCTTCTATCGAATCGATGTTTCATGCACCTATTTGTTCATCATATTGTTTTAGACCTTTTATGGCTTGTAACTTCTATGGCGTCCTTTATGCAAGTCATAAGGTCGTCCATCGCGCAGGTAAGGGCAGGATGGGCATTCAAGCAAGTGTGGCATAGTTTGGAAATTATTATTATGGTGAGAGGATTAGTCAGCCTAGGTACTGCGTTACCATACCTAGCTGCTTCCGGGGTACGCCCCGTTCCGGGGTACGCCGTAAGACTCCTTTCTTAGCCGCTCATTGCCTTGCGAAATACTCTCGACCATCTTACAAGTAATAATATTACTTCATCAAAGCAAGGGAATCACCTAAGCACGGACTTCGGCTCGGTCCGGACGTTTCTTCGACCCCACCGGCGGGATGGTGCTAAGGCGCAATATTACTCCATCCTGTCTGAATGACAAGAGCACCACCAGTCTCACTCACGTCGTTCGAATACTCATCGGTAACGCAGAATCAAGTAGATAAAACGGATTACTCGCTGAGGGACCCGATTCTTCAGGGCCAATTCCCGGAGAGACCTAACGTTTTCTGAGCCTTCATTCATTAATTTCCTAGTAATCTTTCTACCAGAAATACCAGATATTTCTAAAAGAAAGAGCTACCAAAAGCAGAAATGATATTGAACTGTAGGTACTTACGCCACCCAACAATAGGGTCTCGTCATCGAGTGCCGTAACACTCGTGCAACACGTATTGGTTGGCGGTGGATATGAGCACCAACGCTCACTCAACACGTATAAAAAGTGTAAGACCGCTTATTGTGTCACCTTTTATAAGTTAAGATTTAAAAGATTGTTATTACTAATTGGTGTGCAAGTGTCATTTATCTTTCTATCTATGCTCGTCGCGTCACCCCGAGCAAGTAGATGAAATGGGTTACTCCCTGAGGGACCCGATCTCGCAGGGCCACGTTCCTCAGATTCAGCGTCCCTAAGCCTGCAGTCATTAACTTCCTAGTGATCTTTTCTGTAGCTACTAATAATAAAAATGATATTGAATTGTACTCACGCCACTCACCCAGCAGTAGGGTCTCGTCATCGAGGGCGGTGACGAGCGAGTCGGTGCAGCACGTGTTGGTGTTGTCGATGGATATGCGCACAGAGGCACAATCCGCTGGGGAATGGGGGAGCTGCTCCGCCGACTGCGTCGCCACCCGCCCGTTGGCGAGCCGGAGCGAAGCCGTCCGGCCCCCGGTACCTGTCGCCGCGCCGCCTCCACCATCTTCGCATCTAGAAAGAGGATTGTTTAGGTTAGGGGAATCTTTGCATATGGAAAGATGATTGTTTAGGTTAGGGGAATCTTTGCATCTGGAAAGAGGATTGTTTAGGTTAGGGGAATCTTTGCATCTGGAAAGTGGATTGTTTAGGTTAGGGCAATCTTTGCATATGGAAAGAGGATTGTTTAGGTTAGGGGAATCTTTGCATATGGAAAGAGGATTGTTTAGGTTAGGGGAATCTTTGCATATGGAAAGAGGATTGTTTAGGTTAGTGGAGTCTTCGCATCTGGAAAGAGGATTGTTTAAGTTAGGGGAATCTTTGCATATGGAAAGAGGATTGTTTAGGTTAGGGTAATCTTTGCATATGGAAGAAGGGTTGTTTATCTCCAATTGTAACTTAAATTATACATAATATAGTATCCACACCAATTTCTGTTCTTGTTGAAAGTCCTACATTCATTTTTAATTTTTCACACTATATTTCATATTTTATTGAAACATCGCTTCTTTTATAAAAAAGATTATAATATCTTTAATAGTCTAAAAGCTTCTAGAGACATCCAGAGGCTCTTAGACTATTTATTATTATATCTATAATTCCGAGCTAAAAATTCGGGTGCAGTTTCTGCATTTCAATCCAATTTTAATATTTTTTGATATTTATATTTTGCTACCGTTTCGAGTCGTTAAAGTAAAGCTTTAAGAATCTGGAAACGTCTACTGATGCAAATTGATATCCAGCTGGGAGTCGTTATTATGACGTTTTAGTATAACTGAAATATTTCGAATATAACTGCTTTATACCCTTTTTACACCTGAATTATTTCGAATAAAATTGTTTTATAGCCTTTTTACTCTTAAAATTTGATCAAATAAACTGTTTTATCTATTATTAAGAAATAGCTTGTATCCATAACAATATCAACGCTAGCTATTACATGGTTACTTCTATAGCTAAGCTTGCTAAATAATATCCATAGCTACGTTTTCCGTCTGAAAATAGTTCTAGAATAGTTTTGCTCCGCTAAAATACGCTCCTGCAAAATTTACATCTTAGATCCCCTGTGAGTATAAGATATTCATACGCTTTCAACTATGAACTATATCGTTGAACTAATTTAAATACAATAGGTCTGCGTAAACATAATACGGAAAATTAAAGAGTGTGTTTTATTTTTCTTCATAACTAAGTAAATGTTTATGAGAACATCATACGAACATGTCAGTTTTATTATGTTTAAGAACTTTTCTAGCTGTTATTTTATTTTAGAGTTATCTATATGTTATGCCGAGCGGGAGAGATTCATTGCTACCATGGCAATGAGTCGACAAATTGTCAAACCAATGTTATAAAGGTATTATATTAAGTGCTTATTCATAAATTGTTTAAAAAGGTTAAACATCTGGTTTCTATCTAAAGCTTACTTGAAACAGACCTCAAGAACAACATTTATCTTATAATCCCAAGACACTGTAGAACGAAACTATCTCTAGAGATAAATCGATTTTCTCAGAAATACAACACATATCGTACATATTCTCAGAACACTGAACTACTACCATGTATCAAAGCATTATTCAAAGGAAATAGATTTTTCTTTGAAACATTTTTCGAAGCCATAAAGTATATATATGCATGAAACCGTAGCAAGCATTATTCATGTTAAGACCTAGATTACGTGACGGACACTAAAAACTCACTAGGGAAAACGTGAGCTTTGGCGCAGCTTGAGATATCACAGCTGAAACACTCATCGAGTTATTATTAAAGGTCAAATATAGCACACAAAAGGAGGAGAAGAAGAACTTCCAATGAATAATTTCCTTTTTTTTATGTAACAAAAGTGACGGGATGAGCTGAAGGCCCACCTGATGCAAAGTGGGTGAAATGAGCAAATCATTACCGAATTAAATGCTAATTATGCCTTGAAAAATTGTATCTGTTGGAAGGGATCAAAAGACTCGAGAAATGTTAGGTTAAGTGCATAGCGTGCCCCTTGGTTAACAAAAAAAAAAGTGCATAGCGCTCAAGGAACATTATGCCATAAAGTAAAACCAAGATTTTATTAAAATAATATGCAAATTCTGTAGTAAAGTAAAATATACGTATGTGTTCACTTCTCTAAATAGTATATAAAACAAATTCGCTGTTTTTAACTAAATGTTTCTCATCTAACTTCTGCTAAACTACGCAACGGATTTTAATATACTTTTCACTATCATTATTTATTACGACTCTTTGGTTAAGAATGCAACGCTTTCATTGGTCGATCATGATTAACCTACGGCCAATCCACGGTCCCTTTCTTATCTTTATTCTTGAGAGCTAGACTAATCATACTAATAAGATTTAGGAAGTAAACAAAATGATTGCCGAAAATTAATTATATATCTACAAAAAATACATAATATTTTAACAACATTCAGATTAACGGTGTGCAGTAGAAGCACGGCAAAACCAGTTTAGATACACTTTACAAATTGTGACTGGCCTCACAGCTGAAATGGTATCAGGAAAAGCGAATGGTGACGAAAATAAGATGTTTATCCTATGTCTGTATGTTTAAAAAAAACTGTATAGGTATTCTATCAGTTACCAAGATCTCATAGTATAAGCTATGCTTAGTTTGGGGAATATTTATTGATTGATATCATAGCAGTTTCTCAATGCTCCGCTCGATCAAGAACTAAAGTTAAAATATCATTTCTACCAGCTTGAACAGTCGCACAGAACAGTTGCACACACACGAATGGTTACTGTCACAATCAAGTTACAATATAATATGTAATTGATTTTTTGAGGAATATGAAAGTTAATATGGTTATTCTGAAACATACAACGACAAACGATTTGTTAAAAGTCCGCAAAAATTAGATGTTTGCACACAATTTGCCTTCAGTTAGAATTAGACTGTTTGCATACGTCTGTGCCTTTATCGGTGTATATTGTATACCTATACATATGTATGTGTTTATCTGAAGTTATATATGGACCAGGTTTAGTAACTTAATGTTAGAAAAAGGCGTAACTTCCAAATACGTAATTCAATGTGGATTCTTATTATTTCTAGTAGTAGTATGAAGTCCGCGTAGTTTTACGGGCCTTATATTAATTTTTTGGACCTTTTCTTACATTCTCTAAATAAATGTTGAAATACTCATAAAAACATATGTAGGTATATATGTTTTTAATAAATATATATATATATTATAACTATATAACTATGGTTTGCGCTGGTTCAAACTATATTCCACATAACGAGACAGGTTTTGACAGATTCAATTACGCGTCACATTAATAATTGAGAGTTGGGAATCGTCCCTAACCTACACATCAATACCTTAAGCCCGTTTCAAGGGAATTCAAATTAGCTGATGTTTCCTCTACGTCCCCGAGAGAACTATCCTAAACCTCAACAAACTGGTTGTATTTGCCACTATAACCTTAGATTACTTTTTTTTTAACGACGTAAAAAAAGAAATATTGACGTAAATATTTTTCTTAAACTATCATTGACTAAACTATCATTGACTTTTTTCTTAAACTATCATTGACTATCATTGTCATTTTGACAGAGAAGGTATTATAGTTGACATTAATGCGTCTTTATTTGATAGAGTGTACCTCGATATTGGTCTCATAGAAATTCTTGGCAAAATTCCACTTTTCTACGTTCTCGAGAACTAACGGTTTAGCTCAAAGTTTCTTTGCAGATTATTTCAGTTTTGCCATTAATTGAGATTACATTTTCAAATTGCTCTTGTAAGTCAAGAGGTTTATCTTTCCAACGTTTCTGACGTTGCTACATTGGGGGTTGCTCAAAATTCATGAAGTTACCAGATTTTCAGAAACAGAAGATCGCATTTACTTTGTCCGAGGCATGTTATGAACATAATTTTGTCTCTGTGGTCGTAAATTACGTCACTGTTTTCAGCCGTGTCGAGAACAACGTTTCATAATACTGTTCTGTTCTCATCCCGTGTAATATGAATCCCTAAACGAGGGAGGCTTGATACGAACGCAGCCCAGTTCAACCTGACCCCTTAGCCAACTCATTTCCCCACCAAAAGCGCCAGTGTAATCGACAGTCAGGGGTGAAATTGTGCTGGTCGACGTTTACTTATATTGTATAATATGTTTGCCAACTGAAACTGCGGTTCTGACATTGTTTTTATTGTTGGTTTTGTTTCAATTGAAAATGTGCACGTTTAAATAAAGGTGAGCTTAACGTAGGCTTTTGTAATTAAGGCGGTTACGTATTAAAATGTAATGGGTACCATTAATTGCTACTTTCAATTATACTATGCAATACTTACACACATTTTCATGGATTGGAATTATCTGTGTCATTGGTGGACGCAACTATGCAAGTTTATCTGTAGGTTACATGTTTGAGTATTCAAAATCATGGAAAGCCGGTAAGTTACTATTCCTAATACGTTTTCTTAGTATTTCAAGTCGAAGAAATGATAATTTGCAATTCTTCTACACGTAAACCATCATGAAATTCAACGATCAACCATTCAACATTTATATAAGCAAGGTCATCTAGCTAAGCAGAGCCTTCGATTATAAGATTCTAACTGCAAAAAATGGCTTAATCAAGCTCTTTTCAGGCATGTGGTAAAAATATTTCATAGTCTCTATCAGGCCAAAAAAAGGCAAAAAAAACGCATTTTTTTTATTAAACTTTTGATAAAATAGTAGATAATTTCGGTCATAGCTAACCATTTATCTATTTAGAAAACTTGATTAAAATAGCACAGAATACCTAGTATGAGTTAATGTCAAATTACAGATGCATGAGAAATTGCATCCTCATGTTTAAGAGAGGCGTATTACGATGCAAGCCTTCACATACTTCCATACCCAATGGACAAGTGCGAGTCGTATTATACCTAGTTAGGTGATGGCGGAATGGACGAAAGGTTCCAATTATAATATTTTATCACATATAAAATGTCTCCTTGTCATTGTCGAAATACATTAAGTGAACTAGACCTTAAAAGATAAACTCCAAGTTTCCCTAACTAGAGCGCTTACTTTTGAAGAATTATTGGATTTTTATTTGAGTTCATAAAAGTTACTTGGAAGTGGCATAAAAGTTACGAAGATTGGTTTGCTGAATCGATAGAGCTATGCGGTAAAGCATATTCACACGAGCTCAGAATGTTGTGTTGAAGCAACCAGAAAAAATATTCTTTATATACAAAATATTGAAACGAAACAATTGTTTTTTTTTTTTTTTTTTCAAGTGAAATCTTCATTAGGCGCTTTGGAAATTTTTTTGCAATAGGAAAAACCATTGAAGTCGCGGCACTGTTACCGTTACCGTTACCGACACCTCTGTATATTTTCACTTCTGTCGGCACTCCCGGAGAGTCACAGTTCTTTTTTAATAGAAATTAAATGATAGCTGAAGGAACTTCCTGATGTTAATTGGCTACTACAACCATAACCATAGCAATACGACTCAGGTCCTTCCCAACCCAAGTATGAGAAACCCAAGTTTCATCCCGTTGCGCCCGTCATACCGTTTTTGTGGCGTGGTCTCAAGACTTTGGTGTCACTCATTCTTCGCTGTTCGTGGACATTAACATATTTTTTATCTTCAGACGTATAATAATATTTATTGAATACTGAAGACCTAATTACCATACAGTGCAAAGGTCAATAGGAAATAGTAATAGGAATAGTCTCATTTGCGCGTGTAAAATTTATTACTTGAGAGTAATCAACGTTTCATAAATTGATAAGATTAATAGTTTTCTGGGGTTGTATTCTCTACCCGATGAGATTATACAATATTAAATTAAAATTCAATACTCAATACATTTATTGCTTCTCATAATGGTACAAGGTACAATAATATTGTTGGTTTACATTCTGAGTTTCACATTATGGACCCTTGTTTGGGTATTACAATATCAATGGAGGCAGTGCGAGGTTTTCTAGATTCTACCGAATCGCTATTTTTCCCAACTACGGCAAAGGAAGGTTATGATTTGTTCATCTGTTTTTGCATAACTGCGAATCTAGTAATCATAATTTGACTAATTAGGTATCGTTAGAGGCGCCTTATTTGTCGGTTATAGGCTATGAATTTTCGGAAGTTATTCAAAATGGCGGATTGGTTATAGTAAAAATATAACTATGTCACAAGGCGTAGAATAGAGCCCTACGCTAAGAATAAGTTAGGAACAACAAATCATTTGCTTAGGAAGTTTGTGTCTAGGAAACAAATGGCAATTTGTTTATCTGTTACCTTGTTTGTTCAAGAAATCGGTTCCGGTAAATCATGATAATTTAAATAGCTAACCTATAATAATAATAAATATTCATAAATATTTCACTCAGCGTCATCTAGCTCTAATGTAAGCATAGCTTGTACTATGGGAACTAGCTATTAGGCCAATCGTATAATCATAATGTTCGCATAGTCATAATCTGAGTTACTTGTATTAAGAATAAATATGCTAATAGGTTTTAATTATTTAATCATGGAAAGTGAAAGCTTGGAAAAATTCTTAGAGTTTTACATAATCACTATTTTACCTTTATTTAATTAAGTCAATCTGATAATCTCCTTTGAGATGGGATAATTCAATATGCTCTACAGTTAGGTCCAAATTGTGATGAAAATTCAATGGGGAGATTTTTAACCAACGTACTACGTTACTTTTTAACCAACTTTAATAAAGAAGAAAGTTCTCAAATCAAATTCAGCTGTATTTTTGGGTATGTTTGTTACACAAAAATTCTTTGTTAATTGTCGACCTATTTCGGTGTATTTTTTTGTTTTGACTCACCTCCGAAATGATCGCCTGAAGGCCTGCGACATGGCTTATTGACTAGAATAGCCGGGACCGACATCTTAACGTGCCCTCCGAAGCGTTTAGTTCAAATTTTGTGAAGACCAATTTATCGCTTATATACTTATTTTTCGATTTATTATTTTCGATATATTATTTAGTTATTTCTTTTTAAGATAATAATTATGCAAATATATCCTTTTAGCTTTAAGACCTGAGTCGTATTGCAGTCGTTATGTTGCCACTCAATATCAGATTGGCCTCCGGATAGTAGCAAAACTTCAGTAGTATATAATAAAAAATTATTTAAAAGGTCTTGCTAGAAAAGCTTTGGTTGCCTATATAGGCAATCAAATCTATATATATACCTAATGCGAAAAGGTATCTTAAACTTGAATACATTTATTAAAAACAGAATTTGTTTGTGCCGTAATACCTGAATGCATTCAACTAGAAACTGAATGAGGTAATCATGAGAGAACTCGAATTAGGTAACTGTTTTTAGAACACTAGGTAGCCCAGCCTATTACGTGATTAGCTCTTTGTTTATAAGTAGCAAATACATGGAATTTAGAGCGTAGTAGCTAAGTCTATGAACGCTGAATTTCAATCCAAAGGTCACTAGGTCAAATTCCGTAGTGCACCAATAAGTGATTCTATTGAAACATTTATGTGCGCAATACAGTAAAGGGTGTTCTTTTATCGTCAACAGCGAAGCACAGAGAAGAAAACCAGTATATGGAAGACCAACAAATTCGCGAATACGTTATATAAATATTGGGCGTGTTAGATCAATGCTCATTCACTCTCCCTTGCCGATAATAGGCCTGTTGTGGTTTAGTGGCTGGTATGGTACGGTAGGTAAATGCAATTTCAGATAATTACCGTTTAACCAATATTATAATCCTAGCTGATATCTGTTGTCAATATTAACAATTTGCTTCCTGTGTATTTTTTATGAATGTAAAATTTGTAAATGAGTTGTTTGTAGCAAATAAATAAATGTCTATGTCCAATCTAGTATATAAACGAAAATCAGTTGCCGAATGTATGTACGCGTATCACTTCAGAATGTCTGCATCTATTTGGCTAATTATTTTTGTTGTATTCGTAATTGTCAGGATAAGGTTTGTAAAAAAAAATGTTTTATGGGAATTCCACGTCAAAAGTCAGTAATTGGGAAGAACTGGATCTTTTCTGTGAGATTTTTTCCACTACGTCGATTGTGTAACAGCCGATTGTCAAATTGTGAATCAAGACAGGAAAACATATGTTGGGTCAGCAAGTTTAATATATTTATGAGTAAAAACATCGGTAATAATATAAACCAATAAAGAACTGATCGAATCAGTGAACCATGCTTCAAGATAAGAAGCCAGCCATAGAATTAGAAAACTGTTTACTTACAAAAATAATTTATTATACGAGTACCTACCATTACATCAGTGGATGGTAGTAATGATTTAAGATTTTAACTCTTTTGTACGGTAAGAAAAGCTTTATATTATTTAGAAATATTGTAAGTTGCAGATTTTGGAAAAATAACTTTGTGATATTGGATTATTAAATGATTTGTTCTCTACTATTACAAATTATTAACGCAATAAATTAAATTTTGTTCAAAATTAATAAGAACAGAATTCATTTATTATCTTTGCAATAGTGCATCAAAATACAACAATTTGGCGCAACTTACTACATAGACTCGTCAGTAATAACAATAGGTAGAGCTTTTTCACATCATCAATCATGACATTAAAAAAAAAAAAAAAAATGAATACTATTAAAAACTATTGCATTAGATACTGCACACAGATAACCACATTTTGGTGCTAGTATCTGACAGTAACAGCTTTGACAGACAGGAAAATGAAATGTTATAACAGCGAACTAGATAGGATTATAAAACGTTAAATATAGAATTCTCCTACGCACAAAATGTGTTTTGCAGGTGACAGGTTAATCTAGATTATACCTAATCTAGATAATGGTACAACTCAAGTTTCAACTCTCATTCGAAGACTCGAAATGTCCGTGTTAAATACGTGTCTAAAGCAGTGAGCCGAAATCTGATTTACATTCAAGGTTGGAAACTCACTGCGATTTTAATCTGTGGGTGGACCCCACCCGCAGATACCTACAGACATGTCTGTATCTGCTATACTTACATAATCTAATCAAATACAGGATGAACTTTCAGTAATTTCAATCGACATTATTTATTATAGAATACTGTCCACTTTTTCCAGGCCCATAACAAGAGTATACTGAGGTACTCCAGCTGTTATTCAAGTTCCAATTTATGATGCACGTACCGAAGACCGGGCTCAATGGCGCTTACTCGGAGAATCCTATGTCCAGCAGTGGACTGAAATAGGCTGATGATGATGATGATGTACCACAATTTAACCATTGTACTTCCATTATGGTATGCTCAAGCGACTTATCTGACTCGGAGCTCAATTGGAAGTAGCTCTGTCTTCTGCGCTGAAGGTCGTGGGTTTAATTCCCATCCAGGGAAAATATTTGTGTGACCAAGATAATTATTTCTATTATATGTACGTATTGTACCTATATGCAGACTATATATGTATTTTATCTGTAAGTAGTCTTCTTGTTTCCATAGTACAAGGTGCTTGAACTTACAAGGTAATTGACGGTACATTATATCTATTCATCCAAATTGCGAAAAAATCGCGTAACACACATACAAAAAAAACGAATTGAGAAAGTTCTTCTTCTTTTGATGTCGGTTAAAAAGATGCTACTACTAACCTACTTAAAATTCTCTATCATCAATCCATTTCCAAGTAAACTTCTAAAGGCGCGGTCCCACTAGCACGCTGTATTTCGGATGGGGTGACCCTGGACGAGAAACCTCAAGCCCACTCACCCTGCCTGTATCAGGTAACCCTTGATGTTCAGGTGGGCACGCCACCTCGCGTGGCGGGGTCAAGGCTTATCGCTTATCTTACATCGATGAGTTTTGCAAACACCCTGTTTTACCTACGTCATCAGTTTTGTGGTAGGGGCTGGTAGGGTGATTAATGATTGAGGAAAGCTTCATGCAAAGAAATTGTAGTTCTGTTTCGCACTTATTGTAAATAATTTATTGGTTTCATTTTGGACAATTATTGACAATTGAAAAAAAAATTACTGCAATTTTTCAAGAAACAAAGAAACGCGGTACCTATTTTTATTCGAATAACAGGAAATTTAGACGGGATATGACTTTTATTATTGTATATTTTTCTGAATACTCATAATGTTGTATATTAGTTTAATAAGGTTTTTACCTCTATAATAATAGAAGTATTGTGTCAAAACTAAAACAATTCAATACTGCCATCTATCATCGAGTAGCAAAAATATCAAAAGAGCGCCATCTGTTTCATTTAGCATACACTAACAGTGCTGAATTTCAGCGCGCTAAGTGTACTAAAATGCTGTGGCGCCACCATAGCAATACTAAAGTTTTATGAAACTTTGTTCTTGCTAAAAAAATAACAATTTAGCTAATGCCGTAACAAACATGTGCAAAGTTTTTTTAATTCAATATAGTTGCTTTCAGCTTATTTTTAATTTAGTTTATAATAGTTTATATTATTATAATAGTTTATATGGAACTTTACACTATTTTAGTACTAGGTATTTTAGTAATTATTGGTATGTTTCTGTTCCGTCTTCATAGTTAGTCTTAGTAATATGATGTATGCATTAATAATAATAATAACACTCAAGGACAAGCATAGCAAGTACCTTGATTTGGCCCATGAGATTACCGCTATGTGGGATGTGGATTCAACGATTATCGTCCCAATAGTCGTTTCAGTGAACGGACTTATAGCGAAGAGCCTCGACCAACATCTTAAGAGGCTCTCACTAGGCGGCTGGATCAAGGGCCAGATACAGAAAGCGGTACTCCTGGACACGGCACGCATCGTCAGGAGGTTCCTCTCTCTGCAGCCCTAGCCACCGACTGCTTGGGTCTTACTCCGCAGTCGGTGGTCGTCCGTTTTTATATATTTTTTTACTACAATGTTTTTATACTGTTTATTTTATAAATAATGTATTATTTTGTAGTGAAAAATGTATACAAATGAGAAATAAAATAAATAATGAGAAATAACACTCATACCTCTGCACTAGGATTCGCTGTGTCGCAGGTGGCATAGACAAACACAGAAACACAAGAAAAACACCCAAGACCCGAGAACAAACTTCATGCTCACCACACAAAGTATGCCCCGGCCGGGAATCGAACCCGGGACCCCTCGCTTTGAAGGCAGGGCTACTACCAACTAAGCCACGGAGCCGTAATGTAGTAATAGCATGTAAGTATTTATCATGTTTTTCACCAACCAGGTTGAATCATGTATTGTACTGCAAAGGTAATGTGCAAAAGATTTTTTTTCGCTTTTTATGTTACTAAAATATAAAAACAGCTGATTATCCGTACGGGTATAGATGCGAGCTAAATTGTCCTCCACAAGTTATACCACCCAGCGTGTTCTACCACGCTAAAAAAATACATTTTATGCTTAACGCATTGTTTTAGTGGTCTCAAACCAAACTATATACAGTTCATATAGAATACTTATACAGTTTTTTTGTAAATACATACTACTAATACTTAAACTTTCTCACAACAAAGTTCAGATTACAGTTAAAAAAACAGGTTAAAATTATTTAGTTCCACTCAAAGAAAGAAATTCGTGAAAGATCATCTTTTCACGAATTTTTGGTAAAAAAAAGTGAGTCGCGTCGCGTTTCTGTTATTTATCGTTTGTAGGTCCACCGTTTCATTTACCAGTGGGCACGCTCGTTAATTTTTAATGTTGTGAAACTTATGTTTCATATATGAAACGTAAGCTACCTTCATACGCATTATACAATAAAACGTTCTGTGTTGCACGGGATAACACCTCTGCGTCATTTACAGTATTAATTACTGTTAAATAAGGTTATATTTTTGCAAAATATGAGAACGCTACGTTTTTCTCACGATGTTTTCCTTCACCGTTTCGAGAATATGGTATGGCGCACATCATTTTTTCAAGTGTAAACTCATTGGTGCACGTATGGGTTTGAACCAACGACCTTCAGTTTAAAAGGCGGCGTCTGTGCCCCTGGGCCACCACGATCTTCAGTGTGCAGGAAAGCCGCAGTGGGTAGTTAATTCCAAAACCAACATGGCTTGTTTATCACAAACAGTTTTTTTCCATCAAGATTCATCTCCTAAATAAGTGAAATCACAAAATACGTTAAATCATTATTTCGCCTGTACCTATTTCAAGCAAACGGTCGGCGTTCGCATAAAACGTACCATAAACCAGCTAAGAGGCAACAGAGCTGCCCAATTACGACCTCTGTCTTTTGGAGACTTATTCTCGCCTATCAGTAGGCGTAGTTCCCGAAAAGTGATTTATCAAAATTGGTTCACGATTGGCAATGATACAGCCAAACTGAGAATCCTTCACTTTTCGGTTAATTAGAAATCTATCAGTTTGATATGAATTTGTTTAATTATATAATTTTTTTAAATCCTGAATTTGATGATGATGAACATGAATAGTAGATTGGTTGTTAAATATACATTGGCAATACAATTTTTTTGCTAGATGCTAATTGCTGTTTTAATGTGTGATGGTTAAAAATCATATACTCAGTTATTTTAGAAATTGTTGCGTCTAAATATACTTAACTGTACCCAGAATATAATAGAAAAGATGTAATTATAATATATGTTACACACTTAAAGTCCATTACCAACATACAAAAACAATTATGTTATTGTTTTTGTATTGTCCGGGTGAACTTTGTACAAGTTTTACTGCTTCTATGGACTCTGAGGGTGTTCACCACGGTTGCGAGCAACTGGTCCACCCAAAATGTGCTGCATCATTGGGCTGATGTGTAGCACACTGAGGTATGGGCGCGTACGATGACAATGTGATTCACTTGTACCGTCCATCCAAAAAGTTCAAAAAATTGTGTTCGAGATGCTATGTCGCTTGTTTAGAATACAACTTGGTTAGGGTTTGTACCTACAGTTTTGGGTTCTTGTATGTCTGCGGTCTGTGGAATAGTATGGTTGTCTAAAAATAGACAGTGTGCCTGGATTTAGATTGTTATCTTTACCGAATTGATTGTACCAGACTACCTTTTTCATATACATTGTTTCCATCTGATGGGCTGAGTGGTAAGCACCGAAATATTTTTCGGACTTTTATTGATCCTACCGAAAAATTCCCCGTTTCGCTTATTATAAACATATATACTAGCTGCGCCCCGCGTTATTTACGCTCGGTTTTCCGGGATCAAAAGTATGGTGGTACCAAATTTCATAGAAATCCGTCGCGCCGTTTGAGCGTGAGGACAAACATACACACACAAATACATCCAATCTTTCGCTTTTAAACAATATAAGTGTCATTAGCATATTATTGTGCCACTAATTGATTACTGATCATCTAAATTCTCTCAAAACGGTGACGGAAAACATCGTAAGGAAACCGGCATGTCTTAGAACCTAAAATTCGACGACATGTGACATTTACCAATCCGGATTGGGCTCCCGTGGTAGATCAGAGCCCATTCACTCTCAATTATCGAGAGTAGGCCGGTGTCCCTGCAGTGGGAACATTACAGGCTGGTACGGACGTGGTCTTCTGGTAATGTTAACTACGCCATCAGCTGATAAGAAACACGATAAAATTGCCCGTATTCAACGCTTCGCAGAATTCTGGAGCTAAATATAGACGGGTCAATATTGGACGATCTACCGCAGTCTAGCTATGTTTTTACATAATCCTTAGACTGTTCCAGCACAGTGGTGAATGATTTGAAACGATTGCGGGTTTGATTTTCCTAGCAGTGGGATTTTACGGCATAGTGCTTCGGAGAGTATGTTAGGTATTATTTTCTGTTATCGATACAACAATGAGGGAAACCTTTATTTTTTATAGTACTGATGTGTACTGTTGTGATATTAAGTCTTATGCAAAAAAAAATGCGAAATTAAGTACCCAAGTATGAGAACATTCAATTCTCATCGTGTTGCGTCTATCATTCTGTGACGGGGATATGCTTGTGATTTCACCGGCTCCCACACCCTTCCACCTGAAAACGGCAACACGAGTGCACAACTACCATTCGGCAGTTTTTCAACTTGAAGTTTATACGTAGCTTACCAGGTGGTCATTACTACAACTTGAGTTATTTGTGTCAATGGCCAAATAAATGGATACATATTTAATATTGATGACATAATAGTACTCAATCCATGGGGTAGAGTAATAAAACAGGGTGAGGCAGTTACGAGTCCATTGTTGTTAATGTTTTATGATTTGTTTTGTCGTGATCGTAGTTATTTCAATCTTCTAATACTCACGCGTTTTCTTTTACAATCAAACTACACAAACATTATTTTTTATATAACCAATGTAGCGGGACGATCTTAAGGCCCACCTGATTTTAAGTGGTACCTTCGTCAATAAAAAAAACAAAGCTGTTCAAGTCCTTCCAAGTGATTTCAATTCCCACACCCTTATACCGGAAGAGCAATGCTAGTGTACCACTGCTTGGCGGCAGATTATCAGATGTGGGGAGGAGGCAGTACTTTTCTGGATGAATTAAGCAACTGGTCCCCTCAAAAGTTAGTAAAGCTCATGGCAACTCTTTAGCTCAAATTTACTTTTGAAAGTGCACATTTTGTCATGATGTTTACCGATGTTCTCGACTCGATTTAGTTCAGGGTAGGTGGTGGTACGTGGTAGATTTAAATCACCTCAATGTTGCTGGTTGAGATTAGACCTGTGACCCTGCAGTGGGACCTTTGTCATATGTAAATCAACGTAAAATTACACTCTGCTTTAAACAGAGTTTCACTAGTTATTACAGATATCTTGGGCTAATATCTAAGCTTTGTTTTTTTATTATTATTTACTTATTGTTAATATTACGCCGTTCCCAAAATAAAAAAATATTTGGCTATTGAAATCAAAAATCCAATGGGGGAATTATAATTGAAGGTTTTCGATTAAAACTTCCCGCATTCCTATCGTGTCAGTCATTCATACACCAGAGTCAAACTAAACTCGTATGAAATTTTCCTTCATGCGTGTCGGTTCGACCTCGACGTAACAGCTAAATCAATACATGTTCTGAGGGGATGTTATATTAGGGGATCGAGAACCTTAAGTTGATAGGTTAAATAACTTTCGAAACTACTTTAATCCTTCTTTAAAGCGGTTTCAAAGTTAGTGTGCTTCACTAGCAGACAAAAGAAGAGGAACATAGAAGTATGCATCATTAACCCGAATGTCGAAGACTGACCTCACAGTAGATAGCTCTGTCTCTTCCCCAACATCATGTCATGTTTTCATCCCCAAAACCAAGCATAGTTAAAAAAAAAAAAACATTTAAACTCTCATACTACTATTACTAGGATTCCCTGTATCGCAGATGGCATGGACAAACACAGAAACACAAGATAAACACCCAAGACCCGAGAACAAACTTCATGGTCACCACAAAAAGTGTGGCCCGGCCGGAAATCGAACCCGGGACCCCTCGCTTCGAGGGCTACTACCAACTAAGCTTCGTAGCCGTCTGAATTCAGATAAGACATATAGAACAAATATTCAGATTCAAAACTATTCGTGAAGCTGGTTTGTAACATTAAAATTTGCTAGTGGAACTCGCGTGAAGCGCTTTTATAAGCTCTTTCTCGCAAATATGTTTGTACAGCTTTCAAAGGCGACAGCTGCACATTTCTGGAACACGTTATTAGAGTGAGTCTGAATTAGAATCGCAAAACAATTGTGAAATGCAATTACACAGTGGTTCCAATGTTGTATTTGACGTTTTCACAATGATTCGTTTACTAAGAATATTGTTATAATAGATTTATATAATATACATTTAAGTTTTGTTAATGAATTATTTTACCTAGTAAGTATATAGTATTCCAGTATTAATTATATCCTCCGGTACTTCAGTATGTAAAAAAAGAATTTAAAAAAAAAACTTGTGCCAATATCGTCTGAAAAAGTACCACTACATTTGAGTTAAGCAACTCGCTGCCCGGTCAGTAGTTGGATGGGTGACCTTTAGTGACATTTGAACTGAGCGCTTCCGTGCTTCGGAGAGTACGTTCAGATGTCGGTCCCAGCTATTCTAGTCGATAAGCCATGTTGAAAGCCTTTAGGCGACTTGGGAATTCCGACAACTAAGTTGGTCACTTACTCTCACGAAAAGAAGTAGTAGTACACGGTAACACAGGTATCAATCGTTTCTGCGTCTCCACAGCAGACGCTGCAGCAGTGCTGCCAACAACCCAGAGTCCTTCTCCAGTACTTTAAGGAGTTGGGTCGGATAGCGTTATTGGGGGACAATGCATAATACACCCGTATGCGGCACGTCTTCCCAAGAGAACAGGAACTACGCAGATGAAACTAAACCGATTAAAAAAAATATTTTACCTATTGAAAGCTATATTATCAACGAGTAACAGAGGCTATATTTTATCCCCGTATTCCCAAGGGAACGGTAGTATAATATTGTTTGGACTATTTTTTGCTAGCTCCTGTAAATATAAATTAGGAGATTGTACGTTACTCCTAAACCAGCAAAGTCGAATGTTTAATCAGAGCAAAATGTGCAGCTTTCAAATACGCCGACACTCTAAAGCTTTTCTTAGAATTTATTAGAATAATTTGTCCCGTAGCAAAACAGTCTTAGACTGCGAGCGTGCTTCGAGGTATCGTAGCGCGTAGGCGGATCACGTAGCTGTCTACGAAGTGCCGTAGCGCGCGCGTCCATCTAATGATTTTATATTATGCTTTATTTAAATCGAGATTCTCATGTCGGTGTATATTTGAATTTATTTTTAGATATTCTTAGGTACCTAGTTATTTTAAATACATCTTCTCCTTTTCTGTAGTGAAAGGCAGGACTGCAAATCTACAAGAGCCACTTGTTTCGCTGTCGACTCCATCAGGTGAATAGACGTGGTAAAGGTAAGCTATTGTTTCTCCATTAAAAACTTTCTTCCAGTAAATTATTCCACGTTTACTATTCATACTAATATTATAAATGAGAATTTTTATTACGCCTTCATCCTTCAACAGCAAAACATATTTGGATGAAATTTATTAAGGCAGCTCATACTCTGGATTAACATAAGCTATTTTTTTATCGCACAAAAGTGAAGTTGTTTTTTAACGGCTTGCGAATAACACAACTTCGGTCAGTTTCTTCCAATCGTCTCATATCAACATTTTAACTGAGGGTAACACTGCGAATCGTAGCTAGTATAATATAACAGAATTAACAGATTCAAACCTAAATAAAAATTTAAACGAAACATTTTTCTGCCTCAATCCCGGATGCACGTAAAATATTATATTATGATGCGGACGATGATAAAAATAATATAACAGACTGCGACACTGTGGAAAATTGCCTGAGAATTAACGAAAAACTAATGTTTTTGTATTGAATCTCATCCCGCCTGCAGTTCAGTTGAGTGATTTCGTCAACACACGCTGTCCCAAGCTGCTGCCAACTTTAGCCAAATACTCATAGGTACGTTTGTAAGTTACTTATCACTAAACTACCTTCTCTTCTTTTCGTATATTTGTTTGGATGTTCAATTTACCTAATTCATTATTCGTGTCACAACATTCGCAAACAATATTCTAACTAATACGAACAAACAAGGGCAATATAAGCCCGAACTCCTTATACTTAGGGTTCAGCAGTATTACAAAAACTTGTTTATTACGTAACTTCAAAGAGAAAAATAACTGCAAGTTTCTCTGAACTAAGCTAGGAGTCGATGTCTAGAAGTCAGGCCAGTGATGTCTACGTGAGCTGGTTCTGAATCCCCCTCACAAAACCTCTTTTCCCCAATCCACCCGTTCCCCCACGCTAGCAATTGCTACGCCTCCGCCTAAAATAATTTTAGAGTTCAGCACGTAAATACTAAAGACGGTAATAAATTTATATGAGTCTCGACTGAAATGGATTGTTTTCCAGGCAGTAGCTACGCGTTTGGGTGAATTATGTCAGCACATCTTGAAATATGGTATACTCGAATCTCGAACACGTTTACGTGGGTATTATTGTTTCTTTCACTGGGTTTACGGTATGTTAATTCAAGAACACATGGAATAATCCAAAGGCTATAAAAAGAGACACCTGAAGTACTAAAATAGTTACGCTTATACTGTATGGGATACTTAAAAGAACATGGATATCCGTAACAGTTCCGTGTATAATGTTATAATTTTGTGTGAAGTTTAATTGAGATTATCATATTTATTTCACATGATGTTGTTTATGTGTCTGTGATTGTAATTATAGTATTCAAAATAAAGATAATAATCGTATTTCGTTACATTACTAAAATTAATTACGGAGAACTAAAATGTACTATATTGCTCGCGTTCGTAGGTATCTCAGAGTTCCTACATTTCCCCCCCAGGTGGTGGAAAAGGAGAAATTCAAAGTAGCAGTAGAACTTGCGCCAAGTCTGTCCGCAATAGTACTGCCACCACATCAGGTAATCCACCACCAAGAAAACGTGCACTCGTGTTTGCTCGTTTGTGTTCGGTGGAAGGGTGTAGGTGCCGGTAAAATTACAGGCACTTGAGGCGTTACATCCCTTCGTAATTCGGTTGCTTATGGGCGGTGGTGATCACATAACATCAGGTGGGCCGTCAGCTCGATAAAGCAATATTAACAAAAAAAAAACGTAACTCGTACCAAATATAGTTTACAGGAACAAATTACTGGACATGTTTTCAAACATATCCAAAGACGACCGCTCTGTCGTAAAAAAAACAAAACATGCCCAACGCAATGCCAAGTCGCGCAACGTTTCGTCTGGCCTATTTCCTACGGGACTCTCGCCACATTCAAACTCTCGCTTGACCCATTTTGTCGCTGTACGCGCACACCACGTCCATGAGTATATCACAATATATATCTCGACACTAGTAGGGAGCTTACGACAATCTAATAATGATATAGTGAGTGACTCATCGGTTTTGTAATGCTTTTATTGTGCATGTTTTGTGTAAATGATATTCAGGAAAGTGGAATAATATTGTTTACTGAGTGTTGGCGTAACCAACCAGGATAATGTAGTGCCAATGAGCTAATATATAAGATTAAAAAGGGTAAGCATGCTGTTTTTGATAGCTCAATTTGTTATCTCTAAAAAGAGGGGTTATAACTTTGACGGGTTGAAGTGTTGGGTCAATTTATTACTGACCTTATAACTTCTAACAGGATGCTCCGATTTTAATGCTGTTTCTTTTGATGCCGCTGATATACAATCTCTTTTGATATAGATATGATTTTTAATTTTATACAGTAGAAATTGTATTCATTTACTACATTCATTTTGGAGGGGATTTTGAATACTTTTGCAGCTTAGTTTAAACTCTGTGCTTACTAGTTCTTAAGTTAAATTAAAAAAGAAAAGAACAGTTTAAATTTTCTACTTTAATCTCGTAGGGTTGCTGCATCTATTATTATTTTAATTCTTTGCAGTCTGAATTGGAAATCAGTATAAAAAGTACATTACGTGCTAGGCAGAAACACCTGTATTTACTTGTACAATCTGGCATTGTTATCACCGGGAGACCCACAGCTCTGTTGGTAGTAGCTCTGACTTGTACGCTGTAGGAATATTTATTTTTCCGAAACTAAAATCTCTTAGGCGCATGTTTTCTTCAAACCAGTAATAACCCATCGATGTCAAAGGTTTGTATTACTTTGCTTAGTTATGCTCGGACTGGTGGTAATAGAAAAAAAATCACTTAGTAAATCGATATGAAATTCATTATAGCTATCTTGATGGAAAACTGTATATAATACTGAAACCTGCTTTCCAACGTAGTTTTTTCCGCGAAGTCGATCCAATGCCTAGGAGGGAAAGGTCACCACTTACCATAAACAACCACTTTGTGGAATCAATTATTATAAGGCTCAGGGGGGTTTTGTGCGCATTACATAGTACTATTATATTGTATAAATAGGTATTCTCAAGAAAAACAGTTTCTGTTGTTGTCTTAGAGCTTTCAAACAAGGCAAATCGGCTAAAAAGATTATACGAGTATACGTATTGACAATAATTTGACTTAGTATAATAATAAGTCAAGAATTGGACTAAATGAAGTCCCACATACACACATGTTCTACTGGGCTATATTTATTATTGATTTAAATTTTTATTTTGTCAAATGTTGAATTCTTCAACGTTTTCAAAAACTGGGCACCAAATAACTGTCTATGTTCGTCACACAAATATTTGTCCTGGCTGGGAGTCAAACACATGACCGTAGGTGAGTAACCAAAGTAAAGGAGTAAAAAAGTAGCATGAGAAGTCGTGCAAAGTTCACTCGGAGAACGGCTTCCACACCTGGTAATGTGCCGCCAAGCAGTGGTGCACTCGTATTGCTTTATTCCGGTGGAAGAGTGTGGGTGCCGGTGACATCACATGGGGATGAGATGGGGGTCTCAGGTGACTGCCGCAACGGGGTGCGACTTTCTAAATCTTCGATTGAAGAGGATTTAAGTCGTATTGCTGTTGTTATCAGCAGAGGTAACCACTTAACATCAGGTGCGCCTTGCTCGACCCGTTACATCAGTAACATAAAAAAGCTATAATAATACAAAATGAGCTGCAAAGGCAGTCGTAGTAAATTAAACCCAGATATTAGCAATTCATCAAAGTAAGTGGATTTTCAGAGTTGAAACAACTGATACGAAAGCCGGCCAAGGACGGGACAAGGACGTGGCCAATTTTGATGCATTTGCATGTCTACACACGGTATCCATACTGAAGATAAGGTACTACGCTGTGTTCATCAATCATCAAAATGTAGTAAAACGTTTATTTTGTACGACACAGATGTACCAACGATGGTAATATCGTATATATTACGAGTTAACTACAATATCAGGGGTTGATTGGAAAGTCAATGCGAATACTATGGTTTGCTCGATTTAAGTCGGTTTACCTATTAGATTTGCACTCAATATTTACGAAGATAGAGACAGACATTGCCAATGTTACGATACAGTTTAGGGAGAATGTAGATTCTCGTTTTACTCACTTTTGAATTAAGTATCTTATTGACTTTAATTACGTAATTATTGACCAGTAAAACGCAGATGATTCCGTAGCAGTAAAAGGAGGAAATAGTGATAAAGGCCACAATAACTTAATATCCAAAGATTTATATAATTATACCAAATTAAAAATTTTAAGAATTTACCGACGAATTTGAGTTTAATTGACGAATGCAACAACTATTTTATTTTCCACAGAATCTGCCGACGTTTTGCCACCATATGTAGTAATAAGACGCCAAACAGTAATACACTTGCATTACTGCGTTGCTGTGGTAAGGTGTGGGTGTGAAATTACAGGTGAATGTGACGTAACATTCTCGTGAGGGACGTTATGCTGTGCGTAATGGGTCTTCTCATTCTTTGGTAGCAGTAGAACAAAGTCGTTTCGCTGTGGTTTATATGTCGCAGTAATCACTTACTATCAGGTGGGCGGTCAGCTCGTACCATAACTAGTAACATAAAAGAGTAGGTACCATAAATTCATATGCTAATACGTAATCACCAAAAATGGGCCCTCAAAAGGCAACCGTAATTGTATAATTCAATCATACTTACACTTATTAAGGCATACCACAGTGCATAGCTTATCTAAACATCGATTACATGTAACTACAAGCGCACGTTTAAACAGGGGCTAAAATAAAACACTGATTACTGTGAGGGTAACATTTATTGCAAGCATTTGGTACACGATGCTGGCTCCGACGTGGAAATGAAAACTGAAAATGAAAGCAATGAGTTGGTAAAGGCTGGGACCTCACTAAAGCGAAAGAGATAAACAAGATATGTATGAGCTAGTTAGGGATTTCGATTGTGTCAACCGTCAGCTGTCTATTATATTTTCTGAGTATAAAACTTAACTTTCAACTAAATGGGCCAACCCTATATTATTATTGTTGTCCATCTCATTTAACAGAGAATAAAAAAATATATGCCTATAAAAATTACTTTAGTTTGGTAAGGAACCATTAAACACTGTATCAATCAGTTAAATTAGCTGATTTCAGTAATTCGGCTTCGTTTCTACATTGCTGGTCCAAATTAAAAAACAATACAATTTAAACCATACAATTTTGTACCATAAAAAACTAGAAAAACAATTTGTTTTTGAAGTAATCCATTGTTATTTTACAAATACTATAATGAGTTTAGAGTGAAATATTTTTATACAATATCAATAGCATTCCACTGTTAACATAATGAATGCCAGTACTAAGTGGCATGGATGATAATTAAAGTGATATCACTATCACAAAGATAAGCATAGCTAACAATTATCTGCTTCTAGGTCACTGGACAACAGGCTTGAGGTCAACACTAAAAATAGACATGACTGGGTTATTTGCACAGAAGCTAAACTTGTTTATGACTCTTTGTGAAGTCGTCCATTTTGTTTCGTAACATGAGATTTCATTACTGTTGTGAATGTTTCATGAAGTTTGAATTGCGCGAAAGTTAAGAATGGTAGCCGTAACAAATACGGAGTAAACGAGATGAAGTGAAGAGACACGAGATGGTCACGAATCAGCTCTAAACAAGTTGCTTTTAAAACGTTTCGAAATATCACTGTTGGTAATTCACTATAGGCGCCGCTGCTATGACCACAAAATATGTCATTGACTATGGAATATCGAAACGGTTCCAAAGACTTGTTCAGAGGAAAGGCAGACAGAAGCAAGACATAGAAAAGAGATAGAAGGGACGTACAGATGATTTGTGTGTTCATGTTCGTTGGAGTCTTGCGCAGGCTGCGAGCCCGATCGCCGCAGCCGCCAGATGGCGTGACGCGCCGCCACCAGCCGCGCGAACCCGTGACGAGCCACTATGGAGCTGCTACGCGAGCATCTCCGCTTGCTCAACAAGTCTTGCGACACTCGCCGGCACCCAGGAAGTGGAAGGATACCAGGAAGGGATCAGGAGATCAACAAGTGAGGGGAAGGAACCACACACGTCGACGGCGGCTCAGACGTCGCGGACTCCGTTACAAAAACGCACTTTCGATTCGATATTTAACTTACTCCAATTATTTCCCAATTTGGCTTTATGCTTTGAGTTTCTAGTTAACCTACACTACGAGCAAAAGCTTAGCCTAAACGAATATCACAACCGAATATCACAATAAAGCGGTGGCAAGCAAGCTTTGTGGACGGCGATGTCTTACGTAATACTAACCTAACTAATGATTGTAAACGTGCAAAAATTGTATTGATCACAGAAATAAGCCTTAACACTATAAGATTTTCGCCCGTGGTTATGTAACGGAGCCGCGTTTTGTGTGGCGGGGTCGGAAGGACATGCGCGCGGGGTCTGGGCCTGGCGAGTACTGTCGCGCTGGGACTGCGCGCCGACTGTACCCCCTCCCCTCTCGTCCTACCCGACCCCGCCGCCCCATGTGACCCTACGCCATACTTGACATTTGTGCATTAGCGTCCGACTAAGCTCGAGTTTACTAATCCTCCGAGACTCGTCTTGGAAAGTACTTAGCCGTAACTGGTCCACCTACGCGCTCACACTCTGCTTGAGTTATCATTCATTCGGCTTAAATTGAAAGCTGCATTTTCACAGAGAAGTAGAATTTGCTTTCTTGAAGTTGGAATCTGGTTTTATCCTCTTTTTTAGGGTTTAGTACAAAATATGCAGGATTCCATGTTTTCCAGGTATTTTGGACAAACAAATACAAAACTCTAACTTAAATGAGTGTAAATAAACTTTTTCGTGATCATACGAAGTTTGGGCCCAGCAGAGCATCTTATCCATGCCCTGCTGAGCCCAAATTTTGTTTTACTTAGCTGACTAATTTTATCAGCCTATGATATCCCAATTTATTTATACTTGTATGACAAGATGAGAGCGTTGCAAGTCATAAATAAAAATAATAATTCAAAATCAAAATTTTATAATCATGTGTCTGAATTTAAAAATACCATCTCTGTGGTGCCATCATGAGTGAAATTAGATTTTTTCCCCGACAAAATTCATAAAATGTACCCTTTTATTATGTCAACGAAACCAATGAACCGTAAAGACGTTGCAAGTTGTAAAAGACTTACGTTTTCGTGTTACGATTTGGATATAAAATGAAGTCTGAATATAGGGTAAAATATTTCATGTGGATTTGGCACGTTCCCCAAAAACCTCGTAGCGGTGTAGCACCTGCGTAGTATCGTAGACATTTGCTACGAGAAAATAACTCGTCATTCTAAATGTTTGCTGTCGTGTTTCATTTGTGAATTCTTTGAATTTCGTAATTACTTAGAAGGGAAAATTTATACCTTCGGTTAAGGATCGTCATTATTTATACATATTTGGGATACTTTGGTCGGAGATTTTAGCTCCAGTTTCTGTTGTATAATTATCCCCAAAGTTCAAATACGATATGAAAGTAATTTTTGAATTATACCTGTTACGAGGCTTTTTGGTTTTATTTCAAAGCGTTATAAGACTTGACTTGAATGAAAGTTTATTTAGGGACGTTGAGTAGATAATGAAAGTATTTTTTCACTTAACCGCGGGAAAACAAAGTCAACAATGAGCCCAGCCAGAACAAATAAATAATTTTAGTTATATGAAAGACCATACGTAAAATCACAAATAATAAAATATTTTAACACTGTATATTAAAACAGCGCCATCTATTGACAACTGGTGGTACCTCATCTACCTCATTCGGGTACTTTTGTATATCTCGGCATCAGACAGGTTTCTATGACCCTGGCTTATCTGCAATATCGGACTTTCAGCCTTCGACCTGACCTTGGCCACTGCCCTTTGTGGCGGGACAAAAGAAAGTGTTCTTTGTAGCAGATATACCTACCGTATGTATTAGCTACATCGTACAATGTTAAGTAGGTAGGTGTGTCAACGAGGGTGCCTGAGCTTTTCAACATAGCAAGGACGCTCTTACAAATAAAACACTTTGGGAAATTGCTAATTCTACCATGAACTAATGTTTAGCCATGAACAATTATTCATATAGTCTACCTAGCATTATGTAGTGGGTCAGGTCACATATATATCGATCGTTAGACCCGTCTTTAGAAAGCTTAATATTTTATCTTGTACTTTGAAAATTTCTGTGTACAATATATATTTCTTTTGAGGCTTTTTAAATTTAGTTTTAAGGCACTTTGTGTTTTCATGTTAATATAACATAATTGTTAAGTTATAATTATGTTATTACTGCTCTCGTTATTCATTGAATGTAATAACAAATTATATTATTATATTATAATTTTAACATAATATAAAATATCGTTAAAAATTTGCAATATTGCATTTATTAGCTTCTATTATTTGCGTAAACTTTACTGAAAGTCAAAACACTTTATGTTCGTTGAATTCTTAAATAAAAACTTGGAAATGTCACTTTTTTAAATAAGTACCTACAAGATCATGTTGGTAACGCCATCTATTACGACATTAAATTATTATGTTCAAGTTATTGTGGCTTAGGAGTTAACCCTACCATTTCCCAATCCTATGTGCACGCGTTGGAAACCCTACCGCAAGATGGAAGCACCAACGTGACATGTCCGGATCCGCCGTCCGCAGTCCGCTATACTAATTTAGTGTGCAAAACCACCCGCCGCACCGATCGCCGTACGCGCATATATATCAATACATTTTGCCTTGACCGCTCCCGCTGAACCGCTGAAATTCGTGTAAATTCTCTATGGTGGCCTTCCGCGGCTCGCGAGTGAACAGTTGTGTTGTGGAGGAGTGTTTATACCCCTGGATTGCCCGCCGCATACGTCGAGTCCAGGTACGCTGCACATTCCTTTTATACATCCCCAACTATCTCCGACGAGCCACAATTAACTCGGCTTTCCCATAGCTATCGAAGGTGTTTAATTTACAAGCGCCACCATAATATGGTCCTTTTCGAATCGGATTCTCTTTATTTGAGCCGAAATTCCGCAGTTATCTCGTACCCGTCGCCATTGTGACGGCTGGATACGATTCAAATTATTCATTTATTTACTCGCCCGCCCCATTTAGACTTAAGTTATTGGTCTATTTAGGTGTATTTACCGCAGTCAACCGCTAAAGTAATTATTTCAACATAAATTTCAATTCATTTTGTGATATTTCTTTGTCATTGAGACGTAACCGCATGCGACATTGTGTCGTAAAATCTCACAAAATCACACCAATCTTACCTCACGCTATATATATATTTGCATTCTAGCATTACCAAGGTGTTTACATAAATGTATTGATAAGTCTTTCGCTTAAAATAACGTATTTAACCATATTTAGATACTTTCGCATTCATATTTTCAATCCACCCGCTTTACGTTAATTCGCCGGCCGGCCGTAAACAGCCGATCGGGTCATTACCCCGCGCGTCACGATCAGTTTTTTATCTTTTTTAGTTATTAGTTGCATAATATTAACGCATAATAATGTCTACGAAACCTAAAAAGCCTGATAGTGACAATTCTGATACCGCCTCCGTTATGGAAGACACCCAGCTGTTAATAATTGAAGCTAAAAGAGAAGCTATCTTTGAACTTATCCAAAATATTTACGATTCTTCCGCGAATATAAATTTAAACGCTGAGACGAGAGAATTGTTTCTCGCTGAGTGTGCTACTATTGACACTTTACGTAGTGAGTTTTTAAACCTATTAGACGCATACAATTCTCGTTTATTAAAGATTAAACCCGCGGCGAAGCCTGACTATAAATGTATGGTCGCCTTCGAACAATTGTACAGCCGAATCAAGCGGCTTCAATCGCAGTCCTCGCAGTCGTCCCCGCTGGACGGCGTCGCACCGCAAAAAAGCAAAATCCGTTTACCGCCTATCGAACTAATTTCCTTCTCAGGAGACATTCGCTCATGGCCATTGTTTTACGCTAATTTTAAGTCTGTAATCCATGAAAATGCTTCGCTCACTAAAGCAGAAAAAATGTTTTTCTTGTTAGGAAAGTTAAGCGGAAAAGCGCTTAATGTGTGCGCAGGAATTAGTCCCTGTGCTGAGAATTATGATCTGCTGTTGCAAGCGCTTATCGATAAATATGAAGATAAAAGAATGATCGCCACCGCTTACCTAAATCAATTATTTGACTTTAAGGGTTTAAGCACGGCATCGGCTGTTAATTATAATTTATTCATAGACCAGTTTGTCAGCGCTGTTCGCGCCCTGGATAATTTAAAGATAGATAATTTAAAAGATATGATTTTGTTACAAATCGCATTGAGAAAACTAGATTCAGAATCTGCCCGCGCTTTTGAGTTGAGTGTAGGTTCTAATATTCCATCATTTGATGAGCTCGTGCTGTTCATAAAAACACGTTCTAAGGTGTTTGAACGCACACCAATAAATAATTCCGCTCCTACAGGTAATACTAATGTACAGAGTAAGATACCTCGCTATCACTTAAGGGAAAATATAAATAAACCGCCGCCGAAGTATCACGCGTATGTGAGCACGGTCGAAACCGCTAATAAGTGTCTCTGCACAAATATAACGCATCAGCATTTATTTAAATGTCCTGATTTTCATAAAATGATTCCCGAAGAACGTTTCAAATACGTGAAGGACAACAGCGCGTGTGTAAATTGTCTCAGTATAAAACATCGTGTGTCATTATGTAAATCAGATTTCACTTGCCGCGTATGTAAGTCGCGTCACCACAGTATGTTGCACTTCAAGTCGGGAATCGAACCCGCGCTTCCCGCCCCCGCGAGCGGTGAAGATACTAGGCGCTCGCTGTCTCATGCGCCGCCGCCGCCGCCCGTCGCGCCCTTACTTAGCGAACGAACAGATGTTGCATTGTGCGCGACGTCCATCGCCTCAAACCGGTGCGAGCCGGTGCAAGGTAATCAATGCACCGTGTTACTTGCGACCGCTCAAGTCGTTGCGTATGATAGTACGGGGAATAAACATATGTTGCGCGCTCTTTTAGACACCGCGTCTCAAAGCCACTTTATTACAAAGGAGGTTTGTGATTTATTAGGTATTGCACCGCATAACTTTGAACGTACTATGGTTAAGGGGTTCGGAGGCACAGAGAAAATTATTAATTCAAGTTCCGTCAATTTAGAGTTTTATTCACGCTTCGATAATAATATAAAATTTAATATTTCACCGCTAGTAGTCGATCGAATTACCGACCCGCTACCTAGTACCGCAGTAGATAAGTCTGTCTTATCGCACTTGCATAACTTACCTCTCGCTGACGATGATTTTGGTACGCCGAATAAAATAGATGTTTTAATAGGCGCGCCACTTTTTATGCATTTATTATTATCAGACGAACATCGCGTTTCTGAGGCGATCTCGTCACCGCAAGCTCTGCGTACGGTATTAGGATATGTTTTAATGGGTTCTGTACCTACGTTATTTACCCGCCAGCCTTTGACATGCTGCTTAGTGCAGGATCATGGCTTAGAAAATGTTATTAAAGGATTTTGGGCTCTCGAAGAGCTTCCCCGCGCACCGCCCGCTCTGTGTCACGCTGACGTTGAGTGTGAAGAGTTTTATAAACAAACCACAACCCGCGATCCCATTAGTGGTAGGTACGTTGTTGGACTGCCATTTAGTGGTGATTATTATTCATTAGGTAAGTCCTATGAAACCGCCCGACGACGCTTTCTGTGTCTCGAGAAAAAATTAGAAGCTTCGCCTAAATTAAGGGCAGCTTATGATGACGTCATTAGGGAATATCTGGAGAAAAATTATATTTCACCCGCGCCTCCAGATACCATTGATGACGCGTCTCCGCATTATGTAATACCGCACCACGGAGTTATCCGTGAGGATAAGACGTCGACCCGTCTTCGCATCGTTTTAGATGCTAGCTGTAAAACCAGCTCTGGAAACTCGCTAAATGATATCCTGCATCACGGACCAAACCTGCAAGGCGATTTATTTAAAATTATACTGAATTTCCGCCTTTTCGCCGTCGCTATGACCGCGGACTGTCGCCAGCAGTTTTTACAAGTTGTTGTACGTGAGTGTGATCGACGTTTTCAGTGTATACTTTATCGATTTAAACCGCAAGACCCGCTGACGCTGTATGTTTATAATAAAGTTTGTTTTGGTCTAGCTTCATCAGTATTTCACGCGATACGCACAGTCCAACAGCTGATTCAAGATGACGGTTCCAAGTGTCCGCGTGCGAGTGAGATAGCATCTGCATCGTTGTACATGGATGATATCGTCTATTCTGTCAGGTCTGATGAAGAAGGAGCCGTTACAGCAAACCAGCTGATCGAGTTGTTTAGGGGTGCTCGGTGGGATTTAGTCAAGTGGAATAGCAACTCTCCCGCCGCTTTAAATAATATTCCCGCTTCACATAAGCTTTCCACTGATATTGAATTCGATAAATCAGTACATCACAAAATACTTGGGTTGTATTGGTCAATTGACACTGACTGTTTTTATTTTAAAATAACCGCTCCCGCCGATGAGAATTGCACTAAGCGTTCTATCTTGTCTACTATTGCCCGACTGTGGGATGTTATGGGTTTCGTTGCTCCCACAGTTCTTTACGCCAAGTTGTTAATAAAACAGCTTTGGCAACTCAACTCCGATTGGGATGATTTGCCCCCGCCCCACATTATTAAAGTGTGGAGACAGTTTTGCGCCGAGCTGCCAGCTCTCAATGAGCTGCGCATTCCTCGCCACCTTGGTGTGTCCTCCGAATGCGTTGTCACCCTATTGGGTTTCTCGGACGCATCAGAGCTAGCGTATGGTGGTGTAGTATACATGCATGTCAGCTCCGACAGTGGCAATACCATACGCCTCGTGTGCGCCAAGTCAAAGGTCGCATCGATGAAACCATTCTCGATCGCACGACTGGAACTCTGTGGAGTAGTCTTGCTCTCAAAGCTACTGCGCTCAGTTTTAGATAGTTACGCTAATCGTCTCCCAATCCGGACGTACGCATTCACCGACTCTAAAGTCGCATTATATTGGTACGCTGAAAATAAATTAATACTCGCCCTACAAAGGAAATACTTTGCAGAGGAGTTTGATAATCTTCGTAATGATGTGTCAAACTCTCGCGCCTTCAATAAATTAAGGCCTTTCATAGACAGCAACGGTCTGATCCGCGTTGGCGGTCGCCTTGCTAACTCTACGCTAGAATATGCACAAATGCATCCAGTTATTTTACCCCGCAGTGATCATATTGTTAATTTGCTGATAGATTATTATCACATAAAATATTTACACGCCGGGCCAGAGCTATTATTGTCACTCCTTCGTCAAAGGTTCTGGATCCTGTCCGCACGCCGCATTGTGAGACAAAGAGTCCACATGTGTAATACTTGTTTCCGACTTAACCCGCGGCCAACATACCCGCTAATGTCTGACCTCCCGATGTCTCGAACCCGTCAGGTTCCGAAAGCGTTCACAGAAACAGGTACGGATGTACTCGGGCCGATCGCTTATACTCCAGTTCGGCGTCGGGGTGTGCACAGTGAAAAGGCTTATTTATGCCTCTTTACATGCCTGGCAACCAGGGCTGTGCACATTGAGGTTACTACCGATCTCAGCACTCCCAGCTTCCTCGCTGCTCTCAAACGCTTTCTCGCGCGTCGCGGTCCCGTTCGAGTAATGCATTCCGATAATGCAACGAATTATAAGGGCGCCGCCGCTTACTTACGCGACTTGTATAAGTTTTTAAATGATGAATATCATCCTAAGCTGGAATTACAGTTAGCTGAGAATCGCATCAAGTGGTCGTTTATTACTCCGAGGTCGCCTCATAAAGGCGGCGCTTGGGAAAGTATGGTTAAGGTGGTAAAAACGCATCTGTACCGAGTAATCGGACAGCAGCTTCTCTCATATGAGGAACTCTGTACTGTCGTCACTCAGATTGAGTGCTTGCTTAATTCGCGTCCGCTCACAGTACTGAGCTCCGATCCCGCAGAGCCTTCTGCTCTTACACCGAGTCATTTTTTACATACCGCGCCGCTATATTCTATACCCGCGCCTGAAGTAGGTACGGATAATATCGGCCTTCTTCAAAGGCACTCGCTACTGGACAAATTAGTTCAGTCATTTTGGCAGCGGTGGAAGACGGAGTATCTTCATGGATTGCAGGCTAGGCAAAAGTGGAACACGAGTTCCGCACCTATAACTCCGGGATTAGTGGTAGTCGTTATTGAAGATGCGTCGCCGCCTCTTGCCTGGCCATTAGCGATTGTAGAGAAGGTTCACCCCTCCAAGGACGGCGTAGTACGTACTTGTACCATTAGAACCGCGAGTGGGTCAACTTACCTTCGTCCGACCGTCCGCATATGCCCCCTACCGCGTCAATAGTTTTAAATTTAATTACTCTACCTTTACGTTAGTTTAAGCTTTAGACCATACATTGTAACACCTCATCTTATTTAGCATTAGGTACCGCACTCATGAGTTCTTATTGCCCTAGTCTCATGAGTTAGATATAATTTGCTCAATTATGAGTTTCTTCTTGAGATATTGGGTCTTATCCTAGTCTCGTCTTAATTTATGTTATGAGATATTAGGTCCCATCCTAGTCTCACCTTATGGTTGTCATTTTTAATGGTGACCCATTAAAGGCGGCCGGAAATCGTAACGCCATCTATTACGACATTAAATTATTATGTTCAAGTTATTGTGGCTTAGGAGTTAACCCTACCATTTCCCAATCCTATGTGCACGCGTTGGAAACCCTACCGCAAGATGGAAGCACCAACGTGACATGTCCGGATCCGCCGTCCGCAGTCCGCTATACTAATTTAGTGTGCAAAACCACCCGCCGCACCGATCGCCGTACGCGCATATATATCAATACATTTTGCCTTGACCGCTCCCGCTGAACCGCTGAAATTCGTGTAAATTCTCTATGGTGGCCTTCCGCGGCTCGCGAGTGAACAGTTGTGTTGTGGAGGAGTGTTTATACCCCTGGATTGCCCGCCGCATACGTCGAGTCCAGGTACGCTGCACATTCCTTTTATACATCCCCAACTATCTCCGACGAGCCACAATTAACTCGGCTTTCCCATAGCTATCGAAGGTGTTTAATTTACAAGCGCCACCACATGTGTTAATAAGTACCTACAAGATCATGTGTTCTTTTTTATTACTAAGTTTAGCCTATCCGACCTTCCATGGAGATGAACAAGCAAAAATCCTGGAAGGATTACTTTCATTTTACGACCATAATGTTCACAAACAATAAAAAAATCCTTATTAATTAGTAAGTACTAGTATACATCTTGTTAGTCAATATTGACATATTGCATTGATGTAACAAGTTATTTTGCTTATCGTGAAGCAGAGAGATAACAGGCCATGGTGTTTTATCATTAATATAAGCATTAACTGTGTAGGACGCCTTCTTAACCAAAATATATATGATTATATGATATAGGATTTAAATCTCTGGATTGAAAGCCTAGTAGTTCCAGAAGTTTATTATAGAAACGTACTCAATTATCCATGAAAGATTCGTAGACCTTTTTTATCTAAATATTGGGATGGTCCATTTATTTTTGTTCCCGGTGTTAATAATATGAACATCTTTCTCGCAACTTGAAATATTATGTAGACACAACCAATTTTCATAGACATACTGAGACGACACTGTAAGAACATTGATTTCTTTGAATTTTATCAGAGAGTTAACATTAAATAAGCATATAAAAGCTGAAAACTAAATGGAGAAAGCAAAAGATTAAAGCTTTCAAACTTAACGCTACTCACCGTAAGAGGGCGTGGTACAAAAATAAGTTTCAAAATGAACATGAGAAAAGCGATTGTATTAAACACAATAAGTTTTGCAGGTTATAAATTAGTTATAAATCAGGTCATGAAACTGTTTGCTTGTCACTTTTACATGCCAAAACTTTATACGATATAACCGAGTTTTTTAACTTCGGTAATTGACCTAGAATAACATAAATAAGCGGTAATTTTCTTCTAACTCACCCACAGACAGAAGCGAGTCAACAAATAAAACATGAACATGAAAATATCTTCTTGTTCTGATTTGGGTGATTATTTTTTAATTTGATCAGGGGTACTTCCGTGGTTGTTACTTCCAGGAAATTTGATGAATAAATTCCACCGTTATGAGCGTAAAATAAGTGAGAAGAGTAATGAAGTCGTTTTATTCGATTTTTAATATTTAACTATAGGAATAAGTTAATACTATCCATATTATACATCGAATATCCTTTCCCAATCCTTTTTTATTTACCTATAAGTTACGCCTTTTCGTTCAATTCATAAACAATTTTTTCGTGATGAAAGCAACAATATTTTATTTTAATGTTATAAATACTTTTATCATAAAATGCGTTGGTGGGCAATCACATTGTACAAATATCCATTGTATCTATTCTGAAAACAACACTTGAAACAGTGAACAATTTTCGTTCTATATTTGGAGCAAACCGTGGACGTTGTCAAAACAATTGATTGCCCTGGGAGTACCTATCTACTAGCGTGGAGTGATAAACGTTTGGCTACGACTGAAGTCTGAACTGATTTTTAATCTACCTTCAATATTTAGTACATAAACGTGAACGATGAACCTGTGAAAGGCTAAAAGCTAATAAATAAATTGGCTAGGACTAGGACTAGGATTCCCTGTGTCGCAGATGACATGGACAAACACAGAAACATAAGACAAACACCTAAGACCCGAGAACAAACTTCATGCTCATACACAAAGTGAGCCCTGGCTGGGAATCGAACCCGGGACCCCTCGCTTCGAAAATAGGGCTACTACCAACTTAGCCACGTATATCGAAATTAATAAAAGCCAATTTATATATTCACTACATATCAAATAAAATATTTACACTTTAACCAACAAAAACTGGCTGTTATACTCTTTTTGAGGATTTTAAAAATTTGCTTTCGCTGTATATCGGTTTCTAGGATCTCCTCCGTATCTCCTTCGTATTATGTTATAACTCTCTGCCTCACCCATTGTTTCACGATTTTGTGGGTTACGGATTTACTGTGAAAATAGTTTACATTTATGTTCTTGTTTACGATGCATGTAACGGGTAAGTGGCCGTGTTCTGATGTTATTGCGTGTAGCTTACTGATTTATTGTTACTCGATCGGCTATCAAACAACCCGTTTACAAATTCACGACAAATATTAGCTAGTTTTCAAAATTTCAGTATCGTTGTGATATTTTACCTTGAACTGAAAACTAAATGGCATCTTCACAATTTTTACGAGTTAAGTAACTTGAGTTCCTTTTTTTGTTCCATCTTAAAACACCTTTAATTTACCTGACTGTAGCGGATTGATTTAGTTACTCAAAAATAATTAGGAAAGAATTTTTTTTTTACAGAAATATATGTACCTACAATACCACGCGTTCCTATTACTAAGTTTAATCTATAGAATCTAACATGAATAGAAACATGAGACTGAATTAATTATATCGACTATAAAACGATTTTAATACTTTCACCGCATGTATCTGCTCATACGAGGACTATTTAATGTCTATGAGATCTTAAATATAAAGAATCATCAGAATAGGTCCACAATTACACAATTGGGCGCTCCCGTGCTACGAAGAGCATTTTAAAATGTCGGTCCCAGATATACTAGCCGATAAACCATGTTGAAGATCTTTGGACGGCTTGGAAACTCCGACACCAGAGTCGGCTACTGTCTCACACGATAAATAAGAAGGTTTAAAATACGTAACACTCAGCCACCGTATTGCGATCCCCCTCCTTTTTTAAGTATGTTGTAAGTATAAACGAAAATTACATTCTAAGTTCACAAAGGCAAAATTCCAAAAAAAGCCTAGAATACACAAGCAGTTCCACTGTATGTTTTGGCTTTATACAAACTCCCATGTGTAGGCCACTAGGATTAAGTTAATTCGATTCGTTGTCTGTGGAAAGAGAATACTAAATCCCTTTTGCAGTCACTTCGTGGATTGCGAAAGGATCGAAGCTTAATCTTGCGTCTCGGCCTGCTAAAACCAACTTTCAAATGTTCAAATCCGGGTAATATCCGGATTCTTAGGTCAGGGAGGACCTTAGACATATTAAAGACTAAACTATGAGTTTTTAAGCGATTTTGATATATTTCTATTTGGGAACAAAATAATATATAAAAAATAATATTTTTCCAAAACAGTTGATAAATGACAGAGTTCTCGGGTAACAAAACATTAAATATACAACCGATTGATAACCTTCTCCTTTTGAAGTCGGCTAAAAAGGGGCAATCACCTGACGTCATGACTGGCGTCGTTTACCGTACAGGGTAAAAACGGGTAAAGTCTGTACCTATATCTATATAAAATATATAAAAATGAATCCCTATTTCCCTTGGTCACGGTATCACGCGTGAACGGCTGGACCAATTTTGCTAATTCTTTTTTGTTGTGTTTTTTATTGTCAGGGGAAGGTTCTAATGAAAGAAAAAATTAAGAAAGTTGCGCAGAAAAAATTAAGAAAAAGTTAAGAAAGTTGTATTTGTATTTGCTTTTCAGGTATCTGTCTCTCGTTAATTATGAATCGTTACCAAACCTGTTTAAGAGCCTAAACGCCTTTGGATTAACTATTAATAATTTAAGATTCTATGAATTGAGAATACATTAGTTTGTTCATGAATATTCCAAATTATCACCTCAAAACCCTACTTTCTAGCTCAGTTTTCATCCCTTATTTTTCGCCCTAGGGGTACACTCTAAATTTAAAAAGAAACATCTAAATAGGAAGAAACTTCAGTGATTATATTCTCTGTGGCCGCAGGAGCTAAGACCGAACGCAACTGTCAAATTTGAAGGCAATATGACTGCCTATCTGTCATCATGACACCTAATCATACCAATTGGCTAGATGGTGGCAAATACGCACGAGTGATCGATAACAGGGTTTGTTAAATGCCGCGTTCGATACCACAGATTGGTAATAAGTTTGTGTTGTTTGTTATAAAAGGCAATAGTGATTAGATACGGGGCTATCGAAATAAATTGGATAACACACATATGTAGTTGACTTTGTTATTTGTAGTGTGAGAATAATATCACGTTTAGTAATGTAGACTGGTATCACAGCTTAGTTGGTTGTAGTTCTTCTGCGCTATAATATGTCCTCATAGAACAAGCTATGCCTATGCCTAGTTTGGGGCTAGAGGCGAAGTGTATAACATCCAAGATAACTAAAAAAATGTACCAAATCTAAAACTGAATTTGATAGTGTGCATAGAATTGTCGTCTAGCCTCACAGCTCAGTTGGTACAGTTGTAGGGTCGCGGAATCGATTCCCACTCATGACAAGCATTTGTGTGATAAACATAGATGTTTATGCTGTGTTTGGGTTTCAAAAAAATATTGCACGTGTTTTTTTGCAAATAAAAATGTTGCTGTACAAAAACAGTAATCTGTAATTTTAAATCTTCCCATAATTTTGTAGCTAAGCAAAGCTTGTGGTTGGCTAGTTAGCTGCGGATGGCCATCATAAGGGAATTCTGCACTTTTCCGAGATCCCATATATAGAATATAAGCTATCCTGGTACCAAATTTCATTCAACTCCATACAAACGTTCTTCTTAATGGTTTGGCTAAGGGCACTCAAGAGCTCCTTTCTTTTCGTATTCCTTAGTCTACAATATATTTTGGCACTGATATTACAATCGTATTGATAAATCTTCTCACAAATGACACCGCAGTGAGCTGTAAATAGCTATAACGGTAAGAGGATATTGCTTGTTTTGAATACAGATTGCTACTGATTGAATATCTGGTTCCTCTCACTGACTCTCATCTTGAAGTTTGCTTATATACTTCCTTCCAAGAATACTTATACCTATTTCTTTTTTGTCCGGATGATTTGCATAGAAAAGCTTAAGCTATGTAGCCCTTCAGTTTAATATCTGTTTCATAAAATTTGGTTTTATTTGCTAATCAAAAAAGAGATTATATTATGACAGTTTTTCATAACACCAATAAACATTTAGTGGCATAACTAAGCGCTATTATTTTTCGGAGAGCACGTTAAAATGCCGGTCCCGGCTATATTAGTCGTTAAGCCATGTAGGCAGCCTTCGGACGGCTTGAAACACCTACACCAGAGTTGGCCACTCACACGAAAGGAGAATAATAACAATAATAGGTATCCAACGAAGAAAAGCACATTTTATTCTAATAAAAATAGCGACGTACATTTAATGCGATAATAGAAGATAAAATAACAATGGATACCCTTTCTTTAGTTCGCGTAAACGCCATCAATTTACTCGTTTCTGAAACAAAAGCTGGAAAAAAGGCTTTGAGATGAAATGATTGACGAGGGCGGGGGGTGGAGATGATAGGGGGTATTAAAGAGATCTTTTTCTTTGATGTCGTAGGCAATGTGTGGTACGGCTGGCAGTTTTATTTATTAGTTTGATTGAAGAACTTTGAACAGGGAAAACATGGATGTGAGCAACTTCTTGAAGGTAAATTCAAGTGTGTGAACGTTACGTATCATAATTCTATTATTATAGAATGGTATGTAACGTTCTGTTTGCGCGCTGCATTACAGTGGATACTGCTATTAGATCCACTTATATTAGATTAAAAACTAGCTGTTCCCCACGACATCTTCTGTGTGGAATTTTTTTTTGCCTCGGAACTCTATTTCTTTTTTTTTGAATAAGAAAGGACTAAGCTTCTCCTTCTAACATCAGCTACCTGTCAATGAAAGTTCCATTAAAATCTGTTCTATCCGTTCCGGAGATTAGCCGGAGCAAACCCCATAGAAAAATGTGGTTCCAGTTTTTCCTAATTTCTGACTTTTAGCATGAGTTTCTGAAACATTTAATTTTTTGCAAACCTTGCCCAACCTTGTTTGACGGTTTCAAACAGGAATTAGTCAAACCGGTGCAGCCATTCTGAAGTGATGCACTTACATTCGGCAATTGCTTTTTATTTATATAGATGTTAATAAATAAAGTTTAACCAACGACATCATACTTTATATCATACTAATACTAATATTATGAAGGCGAAAATTTGTGTATTTGTTTGTTACTCCTTTTCGCCTAGATAACTGAACAAATTTAGATAAAATTTAGTATGAAGGGAGCTCCTACTATAGATACACTTTTTGACCCGAAATAGTGAAGTAATTTTTTTAACTTTTTCGAGATACAACACATCGTCTGTCTGTTTTAACTACGGGGAGAACTGCGAGGTCTCATATTATATATATAAAAAAAATAGTATACGTTAAGTGGACATAGTGTTCAATATTAATTATGAAAAGCATTTTTTTTTAATGTCACGCAATGTTCCATAGACTTGCAAACAATTTGCGGAAATGCGTGATTCAGGCGTTATATATATGGTTTACTGTCAAATAATAAAATCACCATAATCACCCCCGAGGAGACCGCTTCCGACCAAAATGAAATATTGTGAAAATGGATACTCGTATTTCTAGCGTTTTTATGGAGCGCCCATTTTTATTGACAACTAACTACGCCCCGCGGTGTTACCCGCGATTTTCCGGGATTAAAAGAAACAAAACGCCAGCTAGAAAAAAAAGCCAGAGATATTTCACGAGATGCAAAAGCATTAGTAACGCATTGTTTTTGATGCAAAAGCATTAGTAACGTGTAACGAACAGAAAACCTTAAATATTTCTAAGATCTAGGAAGCAAATATTCATGACACAGCAATAAGACACCAAATTAAGGGTAGCTTACACTATGGGAACTAGATAACTGATTGAATATTTACACAGTACTTATTTTTTGGATATACATACATTTAATAGTAGCACCCAGGCACAGAACAAACAACCTATGTTCGTTAGGAACTGTTCTGTGTAGGAATTTAACCCAAGACCAAGATAAAGGGACATTTAAGGGTATTCATCAACGGAGGTGAGCAATTGGTCCTTCCAGAAATTATCGTTCACTACTGTTCGGTAGCAGAAATAGCTGGTGACATGACCATACACACACAAAAACCCCGAAAACTGCCGGAGAAATCCCATAATCTCGCTTCGGGTTTGTTGAAACTTAAAGTTACGTGAACGCGCTATTTGTACATTCTAAAAAAAACTGCATGGTGCAAAATGTTAAACGCTATTTTTGCTGCTAGCTGTCCCACTAATTAGAAGACCCATCCACCCGAGGGCTCGCAGCCTAAGTGAGTCTTTGCAGCAGTCCCCTTTCAACTTAATTTGCATGCATCTTTCTGCACAATGCGGATACTCGCTTTATGATGTTCAGAACATTGGGTGGAAAATGTAATTTCTGTAAGAGATCTTAAGTTTTCGTAGTGGGTACTTGGAATATTCGTCTTGATTTAGTAGTTAGCCAATTGATTTATGTGAAAACCATTGTAACCAAGATATTTTTCCTTGTTCACCATGTAATTAATATACTCGTATAAAAATATCTAAAGATAGAAAAAATACAGTGGGTTGAAAGTGTTTCCCTTTCGAAAACATCGAAAATATATGTCTAAAGAAATAGCGTAAAAAAACATATTCATTCATCTTCACATTGGCTACTGATTTACTCGTTTAACAGATGCAATTTATTCCGCAATCATTTCGACAGCCTGGTCTGAAAGTGACAAAGAGGCTTTTACGGCTATTTTAATATACTCGTACTTTTGTGGCACATTAAACTTAATTTTTCTCTCACTAACTCAGAACGCACATGGTGCGTTAATTAAGAATAAAAATGGTTTTGATGATTGATGATCAAACCTATCAATGATCAATGATGATGATGAATGAAAAAAATATTATTGGTGTATACCAATAATAAATTGTAATTGTAAATCTAAATACACAAAAAATACATAAGTTTCGTACCAACAAAAGTAATATTCACTGTTTTTTAATCCAGCATAAATATTCAGTGAAAATCTGTATAATATATGTGCTTTCTAAAGGTAGGCAGACTGTATTGTAGGCTGTAATTTATCATTTGGTTACGGAACCCAAAAAACAAAAAGCATAATAAAGATATAAATTCGTATTGAAATCCCGCGGCAGAGAATATATAGTAGAAACATTATTTCAGAACAGAAATTCAGTTCACACCAACTTCGATATCGGATCGTTTTGTATTCGCAATACGTGATTTTTCTTAGAAAGAAAAATGTGTTTTGAAACCAGAAATAAGTATTATGAGTACCTATAGGCTGCGGCGAAATAAACTGTAAACAAGATTACAGACTCGCTTCCCTAAAATATTTCAGAAACACTTTTTTGATATTTTTTATGGATATGGTGAGCGGAATTTTAATTCCAAATTGGTTGAATCTATTCAAAAATTCCGCTCTAAATAATGGCTCTGAATGAGAGCATTCATATCTATAAGATGCACGAAGTCATGAAACTTGTTTTGTCACCAAACCTAGCTACTTTTATCCACACAAATAATGGTGGAGTAATTTAGACATGATATGATTTGCTCTAGATATGACACTAAGTTTGAGCCATTTTGGGTGCAAAACGAGGTCCAAGGGGAAACGGATTCCTTCGCGTTTTCGAAATTGTTTCGAGTTATCCGTCCTGGGTCTGAGATAAAGTATTGCTCTCTAGCGACGCAATACCGCCAGAGTATCGGGCACAGTTACATCTGGTATTGTGTTAAATCACTATAGATCGTATAATGGTCTACAAAATACAAAAGAACCAAAAGGATCTAAGTAGAATTCTGCTAATTCAACTCCCTACAAGATAAATAAATTTGACACTCAAACACTCATACCTGCACTAAGATTCACTGCGTCTCAACTGGCATAGACACACAATATAAACAAACCGTTACGACCCGAGAACTAACTTGCTCATCACTTGAAGTTATTCGGATTGAAACCAGGACCCCTGGTTTCAAAGGCAGGTTACTATTCAACTATTCAACAATTACAAAGCCGTCAACGACCTGGTTATCACTTGTTTAACAGACTCTCTACTACAAAAAAGACTAAAAAGCTGGAAAACATTTACAGGTGTGCTACTTTTCTGCCTTTCACCGTAAAGTTCCTCTTGCAAACATTGCATACTAAAAACTCAAGCACTGTACATAAAATACGGCAAAAAATTGAGCGTGACTTGTAAAACGAAATGCTTGAAATATTACCTTTCTGTACATACTTTCACTGCACCCATTTTGTAACTGAATTAATCGCTAGGCTGAGGATTGAGATCAGGCGGATGCGATTGGGGTGACGATGAAATATGTAGCCAAAATTTATGGCTTATATTATTACGTGTAAGTTAGTGGCCAACTCTGGTATCGGGGTTTTCAAGGCGCCATAAGGGATCCGTCATGTCGATAGCTGAATTAGTTCCATATCAAACCATTGTTTAATTTTTTATAGACGCTATTATACATTTATGCTACAACTTAATTATTCCCTGATATTACTATAGGATTGTAATGTTGACATAACGACGTTCACGAATGACCCCACGATGTAAATAAATGAGTATTGAAACTAAAAAAAACGCTTGTTCTTATCACGCGAGTCCCTCGCTCCACCCGTCACAAGTAGAGCGACCTTTCATAATGAATAATGAAGGTATAGGTCGCGTGAGCGTGAAGTCGCGTGCCTTCGCCACGTTGTTGGGTATGCGCGCTATTCCAGCGTAGTTCATTGCGTTTGCACAGCACTTTCCCATTCACTTGGGAGTGGAAAATCAACAGTTTCCAGCGCTAAACCCCACAGAGCTGTTTGATCTTTATGGCGCTTTTGCACGATGATACCACTTAGTGGATAAGGCTCATAAAATGTTGTATCAGTTGTCCAGGGTTGAGTTATGGCGCTAGATTAGACTGAATAGGCAGTCTGTTAGAATTTTTAATTATTTAGATACCATTTTATTAAATTACTGCCCATAATGAGAAGTTATACGCATTAGTTTCCGGAAAATGGGTGGTAATTAAGATATGGATTTTGCAGTCCGATAGTCTCTATCCATACGGTTTTTCTTATGATTGATAGACCTTAACGATTGGTCTTGATCTCAATACCAAATGAAAATAAAAATGTTTAAATGCTACATTGTAAACTTAAATGGGCTTGTTTGATAGTAGACTCTGCAACGACATAAACAGTTTAACAAACAGGCGAATAGAGCATACAAATAGCATCAGTAATGCCATTACCCAAAGGAGCCGCGCGATTTCAACAAAGCCTTACAATGTGTTTTCGTAGAGAACCTTTATAGAGCTTATGTTAGGAATTTACTTAAAACGATTCAGGTGCATGTTGTTTGCAGCAAAGCAAGATATCAAATCGATTACTTCATATTCTGAGGCGAGGTGCTTTGTTTCCCGAAGCTCTATTTTTCTTTTCGTGTAGCTAATGTTTTTATCAAAGTTTTTATTACACCCGAAGGTTTTCGATATGGCAATCTACCGCACTAAAATTCATGGATGTCGGTAGCGAATATACAATAAATATTAATAAACATTTTACGCAGCGACGTCTAGCCTCAAAATAAGTATAGCTAGTTCTGTAGAACCGGAGTACTAATAGAATATTTCTATATGGCACCAAATATATAAAAAAAGCAACGTTAACCCACTCATACCGCTGCACTAGGATTCCCTGTGTCGCAGATGGCATGGAAAAACATAAAAACACAAGACAAACACCCAAGACCCGAGAACAAACTTCATATTCAACACACAAAGTTTGCCCCGGCCGGGAATCGACCTCGGGACCCCTCGCTTCGAAGGCAAGGCTACTACCAACTAAGCCACGGAGCCGTTATAAATATAGAACATTTACACAGAACAAAGGTTGATGTTCGTCACGCGAATGTTTCTTCTGGATTCAATATTTGGAATTCAGTATTTTCCAATCAGACCAAAGGGAGTATAAACCAAATTACCAAATAAACTTTATTGACGCCCTCGCAATCGTACCCCTATCACGTCAACGACAGGTCTTCTATTTTTATCCTTATATCGTATAGTATTATATAAATATTAAACAAGTAATCTACCAAATTTAGATGGATAATAAATTTAAATCCAATAAGTGATTACTTTACTTGTTAACAGCAACCTTGGTATTTAGTCTTAAATAAATATTTAATAGTTACTCTGTTTATAATACAGAAATAACTATATAATTATGATTAGGCAATATTATAATAGCTTAATTTATGTGTATTTGTTCAAGAAGCCGAGGTTTCCTACCACTGACTGGCTGACTCGCCTCACAGCGCAGTAGTAGCTCTGCCTTCTGCGCTATAGGTCTTGAGTTCAATGCCCATCTAGGACAATCATTTTCGTGGCGAATATATTTATTCGATGTCTGGGTATTCATATGTATTAACAAAAAAGCGCAATCTATATTAGCTATAATCTAGCTATATTCTATCAGTATATACCTATATATTTATATACGAGTATATTGGAGTAACCGTAGTATGATCTATCCTTAGTTTTAGTCTCGATGGCGCTATGTGAATCGTCATGAAGATATTTATTGATTAATTATAATTATTTATAACGACGTCTCAAACAAATTCATACTATGTACTGATTAATTAACGGAAATATAACAATTTGTATTTGTAACAGTAAAATAGGTAGGTAAACAATTCAAGGCATCAGTGAGCTGTTTCAGCGCTGATATCATAATTTCTCATTAGTATAATAATGAACCTCATTCTGCACATCTCACAAATTACATGAAAACAATCTTAGGCGTGATAAAAGTCGTGATAGCGCATAAACAAACATTTTTATTATACAGCCCTCACGATATTTTACCTTCATCAAATCCATGACAGACTTTTAAGTATTTTTATCTTAGCCATCCCTCCACAGAATTCTTTTACAAGGGATCTATTATTATAACGTGGAGGGGGACATAAGTGCCCTCCTCTATAGAGAAAAGGCTTGAAAAATCTTGAAAACCCACTGAAGTTGTAATACTTAAAAGTGAGCTAAGAACATAACAACCTGTTTTAATGTCGACGTAAAGATGGTGGATTTTTGATAAGCAGGTCAAACCATGGTATTAAAACATATAATATAATTTATGCATGAAACAAATTAAATTTTACTGTTTTACTGTATTGCGAAAAAATAATGTAAACAACTTATGGTATAGATAGATGACACAAGTGCCTGATTTAGTAATTGAAAAAAACTAACCTTGAAAATTATCATCCCATATCACTTTAAGTGGTAGAATCACCTAATGGTGGAAACATCAAAAATGTAGATACAATATGTACCATCATACAATTACTTATGCACGTTTGTTTCTCAAATAGTACGAATACAAGATAAATTTGTCTTTAAATTTTTATGGGATCCCCTTGGATATTTGACATTTGACTTGGACATTTGAGTTGGCATATAAATTATTTTAATCCGCTATTTAAAGTAACTGATAAGGTCACAACAAAATTATAATGTGTCTAAAGAGATTTTAATTTCTTGACAACATGCAATTAATAGGAAGGATTAATGAATCTGTTCCCAAGTCTATGTAGTAAATTGCTCCAAATTGTTGTATTTTGATGCACTATTGCAAAGACAATAAATAAATTCTATTCTATTCAATTCATCAATCGCAACACCTACTCGCTAATAGTCAACCTACAAAAAGCTAATTAATAATAACATTAATATTGATACAGCCGCATCCCACTTAACCTGATCGGTCCGGGTGACAACCGCAATAAAACCACGCTCGACTTTCATAATGTGCAGCTATAGCGTATTGTATCCAATCAAGCCAATCAATAACTTGCTACCTACACGCATTTGCAATACAAAATCATCGGAATAATTCATTAGCAGTACCGCACGGCGCCGCAATATATGTGCGCCCGATGAGAGCTTAGTCAGAAACCTGTTAGGTGTATTTCTACTGGATAAAACAAATCCTTTTTAGAGTTCCGTATCGAAAGGGTTATCCTATTAAAAAGATTGACTATTTATTCAATTAAATTTTAATTTTAATTACAATTGCTACGAAGTCGGCTTTCCTGATTTTTTTAAATTTATTTATTTATTTATTTATTATTATAAAGTCTAAAATATAACATTACAGAATTATCTAATGCGTTATACTAGAAATACACAATAAACATAAATTAAAACACAACGGAACATAACATAACCAAACAAAATAACTTTTTTTTTAACCATAAATAAATAATATGAACAAAAATTAAAACAATACGACACAAGAACACCAGATAATAATTAACATAAAAAAAATAAAAAAAATTTAAACATAAAAATTAAAATAAGAAAACGAAACAAACAATATGCCATAAAAAACACAAACGAAACGAATATGACATAAAACACAATCTAAACAAATACTACAATTACAATAGGTACTTATACAACTTTATTTCTCACAAAATGTGAGACATAGACTTTCAATCACCTTCCATCCATCTGCAAACACATCAAACTGAGGATGTATGGTAATGAGCGAATTGAGATTTCGTTGCGCTCGACAAATAGGCGATTGTTGACGCGCCAACGTGCTTGGCGGGGTAGGTGCGAATAATGGAACCCGCCCTTGACGAAACCTAACGTGATTTTGTGGGACACTTAGCTGACTGGCTTCGCTCAATAGTAGAGGACAGTCTAGGTGGGATCTTAATATGCGACATAGAGTTAATATTTGGTTAAAGTAACTTCAATAAGGAGGAGAATATTTATCACAATCCTTCCAATAGTTTGGTTGTTTAATCATAATAACTGGAAAAAATTATGTCATCTAAGTAAACGAAATTGCGTATTTTGCTACTTTAAAAGTATTTAAGTCAGTATTTTTCAGTTACTTGTAAATGTTACTTGTCGTATTGCAATAGACAGTGTTGAAAATCAGCGCTCAGGCTTTTGTCAACACAAAGCTTTTCTCACAAGCCCTTGGCAGCGATCTGCCGCCACATACTCTGTGCTATAACATGTTTTTTTTGTTTATTGGTTACTAGCTGTGCACCGCGGTTTCACCCACGTATAACTTAAAAAAATTAATCACTATGAGCAGACTTAATTTCTTTGTAGTGTAGGTACTTAAGTATAATTAGCCATTAGCCCAGCGCACGCGGACATGCAGTTAGCATTTTTCAAGCTTTGTCTTCCGACTTACTTTACAAATATAAATATTTATATGGCTAACCATGAACTGTAGCGTAATGCTAGATAGCATATACAGCCTTCTTCATATACAAAAATAAATGTTGAAATTCGACTGGTAGTTACAGAGATTTGCGCGTTGAAACAAACAAATAAATTTTTCAGCTTTATTATATTAGTATAGATGTGTACAGTTTGCGAAAATAAAATATTTCTTTATCCCTTTTAGTTTGCAGTGGACGTGGTTTAGAATGTGTAAAGAACTTTCCTTTTACTGCAACTCCTCTACTTCTTTGGCCATTTTCAAAGTCTATTCCAACTTCAACTTGATACTGAGCAGATAGGAAGAACTGGAAGTAACCATGCTATGTATTATATATAATAAATTAATTAAATATTCCTGGATATTTCAGTTTTAATTATTTTAACGTCATGTAATTAAAAATAGCTTGTGTAATACTAAAACCGGATTACTGATGAAATATCTACTTATATTTTTTGTAAAAACATACGATATAAATTAGTACCCAGACAGAATAAACAATCTTGACTGCAAAAAATGTTTGTCCTGGGTGGGAATCGACCCCACGACCTCCAGTGTAGAAGGCAGAGCCAGACCACATACATATAATGGCGCACATACTAACCAATACTAACACATCAATTTTTGGGATCCTAACTTTGTCTTCTTTTCGTGTGAGTAAGTGGCCAATTCTAGTGTCAGAGTTTCAAGCCACCTGAAGGATTACGACATGGCTTATCGAAAAACAGCCGGGTCCTACATTTTAACGTGCCCTCCAAAGCACAGAAGCGTACAGTTCAAATGCCAAAAAGCGGTCACCCATCTAACTGTTGACCTGGCGGAGAGTTCGCCATAAGCGCTTCGGAACCCTCAGTGTGCGAGTATATAATTGGGTGATTTTTTTAATACGCTAAAGCCTATTATAAAATGTCATCCATCAGCATAATACAACCACAAACCACTGTGACACCGCGGCAATACACCCCAAATCACAACCGATTTATTGGTTTGCGATACATCAATGATAATGTCAATTAAATCTGATATTTTGGTTATATACTAGTGGCCTTATTCATAAACGCATTTTAGTGATATTGTAGCAAATTTAGCAAGGGTTGGAACAGACGTAAACTTAACAAATAAGATTAGCTTAAACATAACTGTAACTGTATATATATAACTGACTGTATTTTGACATACCTGTGTGCATTTAACGTGCCTAAGGAACTCCTGTGACACGTTATATGCTCATGAATATGTTTACGATACGATACTTGAAATCTAAAGGAATAAATAAGTTTGAGTTTGAAAGTTAAATTTTGGGTAGAACTAAATCTTTGGGAGGATCGGTTTGACTTAACCGTCGATAGACCCTGGGATTAATCTCATTTTGCACGAAGACTTACAGCCTAATTAGTAAAAGGGCTGTCTATATACGTAATACACCAACATCATTATACTGACGTTTAAGCAAAGCATTATGCTCTAAATTACACATTTAAGGAACGCTCGGCAGACAATGGCCCGTGCGGTTCGTTCCAAACAATGCAAGCGTAAGGCCGAGATACACAGACAAGTGCTTCCCTAGGGCCGCAATAAAGCCCAGGCTGTCAAAACAAAAACATCCCATAAAAAACATTAAAATACCCAGCTTTGAGCTTACACTGAGTCACATTCACCCAACCGCGTCCATCACCCAAGACGGGGATGATACATCTCATGCGCATGTGATTTCACCGGCATCCACATCCTTCCACCGGAATGCGAGCACTACTGCTTGGCGATAGATTCCAGGTGTGGTGGCAGTACCTCTCCGGACGAACATGGCACAAGTTCTACTGCTACTTTTGGTTGCTCTTTTAGCACCACCCAGTAGGTACGTGTAGGGAATCAAGGGAACCATCACTTAATGCCAATGATTTGGCTGTGACAATATTTAAATAATAAATGACCAGGGATGGATAAGCATAGCAACATTGTATTGTATTTTACTAGTAAAATGTATGGAAATAGCAACTGGATGATAAATTTATCTCGAGTGGTGTGGAAGCATTGTTCATCGGCGATGTGTTACCAAAGTGAGAACAGAAAGCCACACTGTACGGTTGCCAAATAAACCAACCAACTAATTTGTGCTAACAAGAAAGCTTCTGCCTGTGTGACTTCGGCCTAGCGGAAATAGGACTACTCAATTTAGTGAGGTACTTGGAGCTTTAATAAATAATATTATATATAACGTTTACTTACTCTAAGTCCGTGCAAAAGAATGTGTAGCAGGTGAAATGGACAATGGACATACACAAAAAACCGACATTCATACACTTTTTTACACACGAGTACATTTATTATTAAATTCCAATATTTTTTAAACTACCTTGGAAGTAAATCAAAATAAAAATTCTTAAAAATAATTATTAGCGAAGGCATCGTAACAAACAGTAGTAGTAAACAAAATTAACATTCTATTTTTTAAATCAGTTATAATTTAAAATGGCCGGATTATTATTGAATGATATTTTTAAGGTTTAAGGTTAGAAATACCCAAATATGAAGGAATCATACTCCAATTACGAGTATTCAGCGAGGAAGGAATCATTCGCAAGGTAAATTCAGCGGAATCTTAGCTAAGTTGATGACGTCTGTTTGTAAATCGAATAGTACCAAGTCCCCCGAACGTCTGGATTAGCACATGACATGTCAATATGCACGTCACTGCACGACTTCTGCAAATTTGAACTAGCTAATGAAAATGAGCTTTTCCTACATTTTCCCTCAAACGGGCCGTTTTAATGGAAAGAGTTTATCGTACGTGCGTTGGCGAGAAATTTGCATGCAATATTTCCTATATGATTATGTTAAGGATTGATAATGCATTGAACTCACCAATTTTCACGCCTTTTGCCTTAGGTGAAAAGTGACCTGTTAAGGCACTGCTTAATTACAATGTTTAACATACGGACATAAACTAAAATCTTGCCTACAACTTTGCCATTACGAGATTCGCAGGTATTGATTGCCCACTGCGACTGTATACACAGTGAAATGATTATGTAAATAGATTCTTGCTAACGATTTCTAAAATTGTACTAACTCGGGTATTTTTCTCATTCTTGACAAGTTCATACCAGTGTAACTACAAATAAGTTTGAACAGTTTTGAGTGAAATTATGTTGAGTATTCAATTATAAAGGTATTGTCGCTTACTTGGAAGAACGAAACAACTGTTTACCCGAAGACAATTTAATTTTATTATTTTGATGATCGCAATTCCGAGGTACACGTTCCGTTTATATTGGCTTTTCCGTACCAGCCTCTAATGTTCCAACTTCAGGGACACCGGCCTACTCTCGATAATTGAGAGTGAATGGGCTCTGATCTACCACGGGTGCCCAATCCGGATTGGTAGATGTCACATGTCGTTGAATTTTTGGTTCTAAGACATGCCGGTTTCTTCACGATATTTTCCGTCACCGTTTCGAGAACGTGGTATTGCGCATTTAAATTTTTCAAGTGAAAAATCTCGTTGGTGCCCGTGTGGGCTTGAACCAGCAACCTTCAGATTGAAAGTCGGCGTTTATGCCCCTGGGCCACCACGCTCTCCACAACTGTTTACCCAAAGACAATTTTATTTTATTATTTTGATGATCGCAAATCCGAGATACTCGTTCCGTTTATATTGGCTTTTAGTTTCTTTTATTCGACTAGCCACGGCTAAGTCTGACAAAGAGATGGCATGACACGTGGGGCGCCGCAGCCGCACCACAATCAGAATAAAGTTCACATGGTGTGGCCTGGTTCTACTGTACAAACTAAATTTTCATTTTCAATTTAGTTCGTTCACGGCTTTCAATTTTATAATAATAGTTCGAGGAGAGAGTGTTTTCGTATTTTATATGTATGATCTGTATATTAACACTGGTATAGCCTACCTGACCATAACACATGGCTATTTGTAATACAATTAACAAAGTGTAATTTCAAAATAACCGAATATTACCATTACCAGATGGAAAGCGAAGATAAACGCGAATAAGGAGAAAAATATATTATCAATAACATTCTCGCAACGTAATAGGCAAAATTAGTCTCATTCCTTAATTATCTTATTTGTTTCGAAGCCCTACTACAGCTACTTAATAATCATAAACAAACATCTACAAAGCTTTATTACCGAATAATATAAAATGAAAATATTCACTCGATTAACTGTTTTTAGGTAATAAAATCTGTTGTGAGAACGTTATTGCCTATCCATTTAATAAAACAACGAACCGGATATTGGATTCTCTGTGACTGATTTATAATGGTGTTAACAAGCAAAGTGCTATTTAAAAAACCGGGTAACTGCCACTTTGATTAGATCACCGAGCGCTCCATTGTAATTACTTGAACATCCACCAGAATATAACACATATTTTGTGAAAAATTTAACCCGTAGTTAAAACTGCTACGTTTTATAATATAAACTGCTCTCTATAAGTGTAACAGATAAACGGACGATCGTTGTAGGCTTAGTAATAGGCATGGAGCCCCACTAATGATGACGATGTGTACTGATTGGCGTGGTATTGAATAATTGATTGATTTAAAAATCGAATAAACCGAATTCCATACACATTTTATCACATATTTTACGCACTTAGAAGTGAATACACAATTTAAAGTCTTTCCAGACATTGAAACGTTTACTAACAACGCTGCTCGAACTAGTGCAGCATCGACGAATCAGTTAAATCTTATTTAAACATAGCTTTATTTAGATCAGGCCACTACTTTTTTATTGCGGCAGCCATTAGCGCAGACGGCGTAGCTACCAATTACATATAAAGGCCATATAATTATATATAAAGGCCAGTCAACCATCACGGTCTCTATTACTTTATCTGTGTACCTAAGAGTCATCTTTCTGCCCTTATTCCACTCTATGTGGGGTCGATACAACATGGTTTCTTCTTCCGATCTCTTGTATCAACTGTCACTTCAGTATTAACTAAATTTTTATCATTATTATCAATCCAACCATCTTCCTCTTCCATTATGTCCACCCACTTCCATGCCTAGAATTTTCTTAGTGATTCGTCGAAAATCATTATGTGCCCATTTTTTGTCTACGAATTAGATATATTTTTATTTTTATTTTAGTCAAGGTCAGTTTTTGTATTGGTATTATAAGTTAAGGCAACAAATATTTTTATCTTCTATTCTATGCAATCACGTGTACTAGATGAGGCTAAACCAAATGAGCAGGCTGGTTTCCAAAGTTGCCTTTTGACCATACACCATTTTTGTAGTAAATCGGTTGATTGTTGATTGTATAGTCAGTAGAACATTGTAAGGAGGTATCGGTAGAACCTCTTCAAGGTTCGTCCGGAGCAGTACTGCCACCACACCTGGTAGTCCAGTCCAAGCAGTGGCGCATACCTACTGCTGTGTTTCTGTGGGATGGTGACATGACATTCCAGGTGCATGAGACGTCAGATCCCTTGTCCTATAGATTGACTTGAGAAAAATTACTGATGATGGTAGTATACATGTTGTCTGACCAGTAAATTGGGACGGGCAGTATATCAAGGCTAGCCTTGAGACAGTCTTTGTCTGCATGATGTATAAGCTACACAACTAATCTACTTATAGTAATTAAGAGTATTGAAATGTAAGATATTGGTAACTAGTTTGTGTGTAAGTTAGCTTTTTAATTAATAATAAAAATATTAAATGAAATGTTCACGGACATTATACATCGCGCCATTTAGCCTCAAACTAAGCACTGACTAGAATAATTTAGCTCTAAATGTTTATCACAAACCGCTCCTCTAATTAGTAAAGGTTATTCCAGGAACAAGCATACTTACTAACTATTAAGGTGTCTCTTAGGAAGCCACAAACTGGTTTTAAATATTCACACAGCGCACAATTTATCACCATAATATTATTTCGTTGCAGTCCAACTTAGAATCTAATGCATTTAGCTTTGAAACGGGGTGTCCGTTCAAATGTAGCAAGAGTAAATAAACTGTGACACTCTAGAGACATTTTAAGGTAACTAATGCTCTTTGTGAATGTGAATGCATATGTTTTCAGGAGAAATGGAGGTGAACGTACAAATAGAAAGATTAATTAAGGGGTATTGGTAGATATGCTTTAAAACAGGTTTCCGCTGTCAGATTTATGCAATTTTTGTTTTTTATTTTTAAAGAATAGAGATTAGTTATCAAGCATTAAAATTTTCTTTCAAAAATTACAAACAAAATTGACCTACTTATTAAAATGACGGAAGTATGAAACGAACATTTAATGTTTTCACAGTTACACCAATCAACATTATCAAAGATCTTTCTGAACCACTGACCTCGTGCCTTGAACAGATTCGTTTGACAATTATTGTCAAAGTGAACGAATCTGTCATATCATGTCTGTAAGCCAAATGTAAAATATCTAGTCGTGTTGTTTATGGGAATTGTGTTGTCCTTTAATTACAGGGTCTAAATCAACTTACGTTTCTTTTCACGAGGTATTTTTGTTGTACAAGTTTCTCCATCTGATATCGGCTCAAATAATTCTTGCGACTCGACACTGGCAAATCGTGGATAACTTCACCACGGAGACCATAAAGAAAAAAAGAAGAAGAAAATATCCAGTCAAAAATTTATAATATAATAAACAGAACAACCTTTTTAATAACATCACCTTTTGTGGGAGTCCAGTTGCTCGCATCAGTAGTACAGGATGCGAGCATATCCTTTACCTTTTAGTTGGTAAAGGAGCAACAAAGAGTAGCAGTATAACTTGTGTAACGTTCAATACGAGAAGTATTATCACAAGTAAAAGTGTTATCATAACAGTCTTTAGCTATGGTCATACTAAAAAATTCATTGTTTTACTTATTTATTTTGTGACATAACTATTTTAATTTGCAATTTGTTATCTTTTAAGGAATTATTTTTACTAATTCTTAGACATTTTATTTATGTGCCAAATTATTTTAACTACATATTTTGTCATCTATTTTATTGACATTATATAAAATATAGATTTAAATCTGAAATAAAATGATAATAATAATACATAATAATCTGTCTGACTTTTAACGGAAAGTGGCTTTAAATTTAAGTACGTATATACACCTACAAGATATCCCAATAACATCCAATATGCTAATTTAATTCGGGAACAATAGGTGCAAGTTTACTCCGGTTCAAGAATCAACAGACAGCCAGTTCACCTTAATATGATCAGAGAAACTGCTCTATACGTGATGAACAAACAATTCTCGACCCAGTTGAACTAAATTAGAGCGCATGTATTTGATTTCAAACTCAACCTGGAGTATGAGTAAATAGGAGCAAGATCTTCATTGGAACTATTACTCAGTTCTAATTGCTTGTGCGGGATTCAAGCGAGTTGATTTTGGCCTTTCATACACTTAAGTCAAATTACCATAGGTTCATATTGACACGGCCAGTAAACGGCCAGTGCAATAGAATAATAACAACGAAAAAACAATGATTACACACTCATACCTCTGCACTAGGATTCCCTGTGTCGCAGATGGCATGGACAAACACAGAAACACAAGAGAAACACCCAAGACCCGAGAACAAACTTCATGGTCACCACACAAAGTGTGCCCCGGCCGGGAATCGAACCCGGGACCCCTCGCTTCGAAGGCAAGGCTACTACCAACTAAGCCTCTGTATTAATTAGAATATTAATCTAACCTAGGAAGCGAGGGACCCGAGTTCAATTCTATTGATCCGGAAAAGCAAGAATCGAACAGGGTCCCTCGCTTCGAAGGCTGTGCCAGTGCAGGCAGTAACGAACTAAGGCGTCAAATTAAAGACCGATTGGTTTAGGGAAAGTGAAAACGTGTTTACCAGCCCGCCTAGGTAGAAAAAATTTATTATGTCAACCATACACATACCTAGGTATATGCACGGGCCAATTTGGCACCAGGCCAATGGGAACATGCTCTCGATAACTGAATATGCAAGTGGACACAGTAGGCTTCGGTAGGGCTGCCCGGGGAATGGAAACGAAAATATCGCTCTAATTTTATCAATGAAGATTTGATGTTCATAGTACCAAATTAAAAAACACACATCAACTAATACTATGGGAACTAGATTACTGATAGATTACTTATACCGTTTTTGTCGTAAATTCATACACATAATACCCAGACACAGAACAAACATCTATGTTCGTCAAACCAATATTTGCCCTGGGTGGGAATCAAATCCACGACCTACAGGGCAGAATGTAGAGCTACTACTCACTGAGCTATATGGCCAGTCAAACTTGTCAGACAAAAAAAAAACAAGAAACAAACAAACGCTTACACACTCACAGTAGAATTTTCTATCGCAAATGTCACACAATGACATACATCAAAGATCCAAGAACAAACTCCATGATCATCACGAAAATGAACGCCACGAGGTCCCAAAGCGAGGTAGGGTTGCTACCACGTGTCATAAAGCTTAAATTAATAATACTTCATAAGCAAACATTGACAGCATTACCGCAAAAAAATATAGTTTTTTTTTTTATCAGCCAACTATGTTTTCTAGGCAAACTAACCAAAGAGACATCCAACATAGTAAAGCGCTAATGGGTCGCATTCATCAATAGATTACTGTCAAAATGATATACGGCATCCAAGAGCGATTTCACGTTTCCCCTTTGATAATGTTCTTAGGACCAAAATGAGCTGAATGATACATTTGCGTGGTATTTGAGCGTTGAGCGTTGAGCTTTGAGCCATTTGGATTCCAACCACACATCATTGACCGTCATGATCAACGGGATCGTCATTGAATACCTAATGTGCTCTAATCAACTTTGATTGAGTTGCCTTTTGTTTAGGTAGTCAGACAGAATTTGATAATATAAACATAAATATTTAGCGCCATTTAGACCTAAACTAAGCATAGCTAATACCATGGGAACTAGTTAACTGATAGACCACCTATATATTACTTTATGAAAATATATTCATATACTTACATTTTAATATCCAGACACAGAACAAAGATTTATGTTCATCACATAAATGCTTGTCATTTAAAACGCTTTAGATAACTATTTAAAATTTCAGAAAATAGTGTTCATAAACTTAGTTACGAGGTTAGGGACCCTAAAATTAATTTAATGAAATCCAGCCTATTATAATGGACTCATGTTTTCATCATTGTTAAATATCTTCGGTTTTTAGTGAACTCAAACTACGATATTCAATACGATATTCATACCACAATACGATATTCTAAATTTAGGCACATTGATTATACAAAGAAAACTTCAAAAGCTTGTATTGCTATGACGGGTCTAATTTGAAGACGATATAAACTTTACCAATATCTAAATAGGAACAAGACAACTCAAGTAAATTTCAGTGTATCTCACTTACATAAACGAAGCTGGCTGGGACTTACCTGAAAAAAAATGAAGAACATTAATACACATTCGAAAGCGATTCTGTAGAAACAAACACATCGAAATAAATATTCATCGTCCGTAACAGATTTTCTGCGCACTATTTCCTATGAGAGCTCTCGACAAAGAATAATGAGCATGGAAACGATGCTTTATAAGAGTCAGCAACTCTAAGTATAGTTTTAGAAGACTGTTTTATTATCATTCATCCTTTCGTCGAGTTGACCTAATTTACAGAACACTGATCACAAGTAACTGATTAAAAATATAAAACTTACTCGGACACTTTGTCCCCTATTTTTATACCCTTCGAGGTGTGATTTTTTTCTTATAATGTACCTATAAGATTTATAAGTAGCAAAGTTATCGCGGATAAAACAATATAAATACATAGATTTCATCGTTTAACTAACAGAAATTCATGAACATTAAAAATTAAGGTTATACTATGGACGGTTATCGCTACAGTAGCAAAAGAAGAAACATTTTAAGTCTTCACGACCGCGATTTAGGCTATGCGTAATATCCAATATATTTAGAATATAAAGAAAATAAATATATTTCGCATTGACCGTGTCTTACTTTTATTTATAAAAATACTCTAAATTTCTCGGGCAGTAAATTTGCACAAACGCTTGACAACTATAGAAGAAAGGCTTTGTACAGACTAGAAAGATAATGATTATTTAAGGTACGGGCGTTCGTTATCTGAGCCGTGTCTTAAGATGTAAAGCATCGAATGTAGACTAACGATGCCCTACGACCTCATTAAAAAAGCCAATGCAGACGCAATGCAGAATATTCCATAACTGAAACCTACTGGCCCATATTTTGCATGAAGCACTTTATTGAACCATCTTTCATAAACTATATTCATCTTGCCTTCAATTATCAACTAATTTTAAATAGGTAGTTCTATTTTACTTTGGAATTGGCATAAAAAAACTAATTTAATTAAATTTTTTTACAACCTCACCTCTTGTTTGAACAATCGATTTAAATTTGTAGATTCAATCCCCTATTTGACTGTCTTTAACAATTGGACTTGTTCCACGATTTGGTATCATAGTAATATAGATTTCATTACCCATATAATAATTTAGTAATAATTGGAAATTTAGAATTTAGAATTGCTTTAAAATATTATTGATAAGGTGTAACCGCAAAAAAATATTTATTATAATTTTTTTGTTATAATTATTATGAACTCCTTAATATGTATTCAATGATAATGACTTTATATCTGTTATGAAGATCACAACATATTGTAAAACCTCTACAGTTTTCAAATCTTATTCCACTCTGCTATCATCTCTGAGTACGCCAGTTTGTGCTGTCAGTATATTTAAATAATGTCTTGTCTCAAAGGGTATATCATGTGAACAAAGAAATAAGTTAAATAAAGACAAACGGAAATGAAAACTCGAACATTTAGATTTGCTGCTTGTTAAAAAATAACGGTAGAGTTGCCTTTAAAATATTCTCTATGTGAAAAACATTACATTTTAATTGCATATTGCAATATCAATGCATGTTATGATCTAATCAAATAATGTATTATAAATATTCCTGTTAAGAAGCGTCAAATAAATAAAAATTATCACAAAAAGAAATGTACAATATACACTTGACCTAACAAGAACCAGAACGGTATGATAACAATTAGCTCACAATAACATGTGTATTCTTCATTACTGACTTGTATTTTTCGCAGATATTCGTCATTATAATGAAAATTATTCGGTGAATAATTCACTGATGCTGGATGTTTGTGCTTATTTTTATAAATTCTTCGGTTTTAAAGTTTCGTATACCATAGTTGGAATGGTATATTGTACAATTGATTTTATCGAAAACTCCAGAACCGCTAATACGATATCTTTTGCCTTGAGAAATATGAAAGTGTCTGGGAATAAATATAAGTTGAAACGCCACATTTTCACTTAGCTGCGAGATATACGAAGAATTTTTCTGAAAGTTTAAAAATCGTCATAGTTTCTTTTTTGGCATATAAATTTAGTCCCTTTGCACGAACCCATTCAGACATTTTCATCTCTCTCAATTTCAAATGAGAGACATGAAAATGTTTGAATGAAAAATTCAGTATTCAGCAACGATTTAATGAAACTTTTTCACTGTACAATTTAAACGGCACCCACACATTTCCAAATGGAATATTGATATTAGTGACTGATATTAGTAGGATGGCTGGCTTTACAACACTCATTCAATTGCTACAACACTATAGAAATTGAATGAGCACCCCCAATAGTGAATAATAGAAAGTCTTGAAATAATAGGAACGCCTAATTATTACACATGTCGCAGGTGTTGTACAAAACCCATCGTCAACGAGAACAAATACAGGGTAATTGCCTACGACGAAGCCTCGTAGCCGCGTAGCCGCGTAGACCTACGGCTACGGGACTGATCAAACGATATTATTTGACAAATACGAGGGGCTATCAATTAGAGTAGCTTGGAGTAGGCTAACCAATTTGTGTATTTTGTGGAGAGGGAAGATAGAAGCTATGAATAAACATTGAAAATATCAAAGATCGTTATATATTTAATTTTCGTTAGTGAAAATCCTACGTTAATTTTATATTTTTTAGCTAAGTTTATCGGTATTTTTTATGCTAAGTGCAGCATATACATTTTATACGTTAATTTACTTTGTAAATCTTAAAAAATTTAAATGCTATATTGTTAAATAAATTAGCGGGTTAAAAAGCAATTCAGTGGATATCGAATAAAATCATACAGATGTATAATTCGATCAGGAAACGCTACTTACAGAGGCAGTAACACTAATGCACGACTAAATGTTGAATGATATGCCATTTCATTTGTAAAACATGTAACACAGCATGACATCCCTTACTTTGTGTTGTGGCAGTAGACCTTAATTTGTGCAGAGTTCGTAGAGGAATGTCAGTAACAATAATCAAGTCCATGACAAGTTATTGTATTATGCGCTCGCATTGTATTCCGTTATGGGTGGCAGTGAATTGACAGGCAATATGTTCCGGCAGGGATCCGGATGCAATCTTATACGACTCAAATTGCTGTTAGTATCCTAACTAATATTATAAATGCAAAAGTGAGTTTGTGTTCTTCCCCATGGAGGTTCGGATGGGGTTTGAACGGAAATAAAGTATTTTAATTTTGATTTGGATTTTAATGACCTAAAGTGCTTGAAACAGATACTATATAGGGTTCTAAGGTCAGGAATATAATCTTAATCATAGAGCTATCAATTAAAACACACATCTTTAATGTAATATTTTTTTTTATCTTTTCTTTTTTTACCAGTAAGGTTTGTTGATTTAAAAATTGAAAAAAAATATTTCAATAATTTCGTTTACTTGAACGAGATTTCTATTTCAGTTATTTTGATTTAACAACCAAACTATTGTTGCGATTTCGATAAAAAATCTATGGATTGGTCTTATATCTGAAAGCATACCCTTTCAAATATAAAAGAATTTTGGAAATCTGTTAATTTATGACGGAGTTATACCCGAACATACACAAAATATATATAAACATCCGAATTTGTAACCTCCTTTTTGAGGTCAGTTAAAAAGCCGTTTCTTTACGAGAAAAAGAGGCTCCATCTATAAATTGCCTGTATAATTACCCACAAGTAAGACTTTGGTTAACTAGGCCAGTTCCTTTTTAAATTACCACGTAGGAGCGCGTCTCATTTTTCACTGGATCGTACATCCAGCCTCTGTACCCCGGGTGCAGGTGGGTGGCATCGAATATTCTGCGCACATCGACATTGACTGATGGTCTCATAAAACATTATAAACCTTATACGCTTTAAACATCTCAATTTATACGATGTCAATTTCAAGACTTAGTTAATTTTTTTTCCATGTAAGTAAGTCGCTAAGCCGTTTAAACCTAACGATTTAACTTATTAAACTTTTACAGTTTTCAGCAATAAGAGTGATACAAGAGGAAGGTTTATATGTAGTATACAAAAGTCAAAGCACCCGTGCAAAGCCAGGGCGGGTCGCTAGTAAATTGTAATTCCAAAACTATCGATCTAATATAACTCCATAAGTAGATTTAGAGTTTAGAGTTTTTTTTTGTATATATGTAAAAGTATTTCATAGGTACCATACGATACGATCGAACTAGTTAACTCATTATTCAAAAGATCCCTTACCATATATAACATCTGTGGCCTCGTTGCACGTGGGCGGTTGAAATATATTCCGCCTGTATCGAAATTGACTAATACTTATATGAAACCTTATACACTATAACTTAGAATGTTGTTTGAAGAATCTTTTATACCGCGTCAATTTGGAATCTTGGTAGCGTATATATTAGCGAACCGAGAATATGAAAGATGGGCAAATTTTTTAACATTTGGGTCGTCTTTTTAGGTCTTCACCTTCCTCAGCTTCATAAACTGAACTTTGTGTGGTGAGTATGAATCTTGTTTTTAGGTTTGTATTGTGTTATTGTGATTTTCCATGTCACCTGCGACTGGATGAAATATAAAAAAATATATACGGCCGCATCGATAACCTCTTCAGTTTAATGTAGCAGTTGCATGTACTTGGATCAAAAGATCAAAATCACAGGGATTAGGATAACACCAAACCTTAATACAATATACCTTAGGCGCTCAAAATATTATTACCAAATGGTCAAATAAAAATACACATAATAACCCACTTGCACATAATCCATGCCGGGCTCCATATCAACGCCAATCAAGAAGATGGTGATGTAACGTATCATGTGCCTGTAACTTTATCGTTAATACACATTTCTATCGCAATATAGGAATACGACTGCACGCAGTGTAGTAGTAGTACTTCCTCAAGAAAACTTGGCAAAAGCTTGGCTGCTCTAGGTTGCTCATTTTGCATTACACAGAGAATACATGCAGGGACTTTAAAGGGTACTCATAACTCACGTACGGATAAATGTAACTAGAAAACCTTCTAACTATGACAGTTTGAAAGTAATAGCCCATGCATTTCATTCCTCACCTACAACTTTGTGACTCAATGTTACTCCCATATCTCCGAAGTTATAAAACGGCAAAATTCTGAAGAATGTTACACTTCCTTGCAAATTGAGGCACAGTGGGAGTCACCGAGATTAAATGGAGACATTTCGTCTGGTGGAATAATATTTTACTCAGCGTTTCCTTTACGGAAAAAGCACTGACATACCGCAGCTATTCGCATTACCTAAAATGTCTTTCTCGTATTTGGGGAATGATGATTGTTTACGAAGGCAATATTGAAGAAAGTAAATTTTGCATTCAAGTTTGTCACTTAGTTAATTATTTTTCATTTCCTTGAGTAGTGTTACTAAAATGCAAGCTTAGCGTTTAAAGCTTGTTGCCGTGTAAGGTTAAGATACAAAACTAGGAGTCCCACACGTATTGATAATTTATAATGCTGTTAGGTTGCTTTTCTCATACGGGTGACACGTGTAGGGGCTCCAGAGACTCACCTACGGACGCGAGCTAAATAGATCCAGAAAATACAATACTCTACTAACAGTAGAATTATGTGAAATTGCATAAAGTTTAAAATGTTGGTATGAAATAAAAGTTAATTTCAACAGTCTGTCCATTCATCCAATTATTAAATCATCCGTTTATTTCCCGACGGAAACGGGCCGCATCATTTATGTATAGCTCGTTTTGTCTACTTGGCCAAGAGGGAAGTGATCTCAAGGAAATGAAATTACGTTCGCATTGCTTTAGAAATAAATTATCTTTCCACTGAAAATGTTTATTTTTTGAGTGACATTTCAATGGAATTACTTTTATCCATCGTATTCTGTGCTGTAGATGAGGAAACATTATCTGATCGTGTAATATTGATTGATTATTGGAAAACATGGTAGAGGAGGTATATTCTATATATAATATGAAATAATAAATATGCTTGCGGTAGATGAAGATCTACCGCATACAACTATAGGTGATTACTAATGTCAGATTTAATTTTATTTATGACCTATAGGAAACAATTTAATCACTCAGTTTCGTTAGTTATAGATCTTTAGAGGCTGCACATAGGCTTATTCTTATGAGAAAGTTTGTCTATTATTTGAAACAAGCAACCAACATCGATAATAAAAAATGTAGGTACAGAACAAAAACAAATCAAAACAATACACATGATGGACTACTTACAAGGTTTCCATCTTATAAAATAGATATTACCAATATCAACAAAATAAAACGTGTTATGATGTATCATATAAATGTATAATTTTAAAAATGACAAATTATTTAAATTCTGAATCAGAATACCCCACTTCTCCAATGACGAAGCAATACCGAACGCAATCTCAACGTCTAGTACCGTCATCAAACTTGAACACGACTCCATATGGACGCAATATTAAGTTGCAATACGCTATTGCTATGGGAGAAGATCGTCTCAATCATATCTGAACAGTCAGTGAATGTTCAGTCAACTTTTTATGGGCCTTACTAGCTGCGCTCCGCGATGGTATCCGGGGTTTTATGGAATTAAATTAGCCTATGTGTAGGAGTAATAAATACACACACACATAAAGATCAAAGCTTCCAAATTTTGCCTTTATACAATACAATAATATAAATGTGACTCCGAGACAGAGTTTTGGTTTTTAACTCCTTTTCCAAACGAATGACTCCAAAATCAAAATGAGATGTTATTTAAAATTAGTGTCAAAAATAGCACTAATTCAAAATAATTTGCATATTCTATTAAAGTACAGCTGTAGGTTATATGTATGTTATAGTGTTAGGCCTACAATGGTTGTAGAGGCATGATATAGAAGTTACAAATTGGGCTCACCAGGGTTATGTTTCTGACATGTTAAAGGCCTATTTACAAAGTTACCGCAACTTTGCGTATATATTAACGTAATTTTAACCTGGTTAAACTGATAAATAATAAAACAAAAGTTTGTGTTTTGCAGTGGTTAAGAAAAAAATCAATAAATATAATTTAATATTGACTTAATTCAGCAGAATATTGATGGTTCTGTAGGCAAGGTCAAGTCAAACGTTTGTGAGATGTGTATATTGTTTTTTCTAGGATGTTGGTGGTAGAGAATCCTAGAATATGTTTTGAAGCATTTGTTTGTTTTAACATTTCGATGTATGCCTATAGCATTTGCAATTACAATACTTTTATGACGTCAAAAATATTCCATCAATCTAATTAACATTACCATTTATATAATACAAAAGAACATGTTGGATCTAACTAATTCAAATGGATGGACAAATGACAATTGTCATATATATTCTGAGAAGGGTGGCTTAGTCAGTAATACTGATTAATCTCCTTATCGCATCCCGAAAATATTAATAAATTATGTAAATGAAAGAATCACTAAAGCCTACTTGTATTTCAGCTTAGGCTATGACTTACAACCAGTTCTTTTATTGAAGTAAAAGATGACCTTAGGAAAACTACAACAGCAACACTGATAATTAATTATAATATTATATTGTATAATATTTAGAAGTAATATTTTATTGTGAGTTTTAGTTTTGTCTGTGATGATGACTGATTTGACTGACGATTTGTTTTTTTACCCGATCGCGCCAGTAGGAGGGTTGTTTTTTAAGTGTATGTATATATTTCTTTGGCATGCTCTGTAGCCTAAACGACTTGAAGGGTTTTCAATGGTAATATCAAAGTTATAAAAATTAAAATAACTGATTTTGGCGCCATATTACGTCTCCTATTAGTTATTGAATAAAAAAAACATAAATGTTTTTTTTATTCAATAACTAATCGACTGGAGTAATTATACAGGGTTTTATAAATGGCTTAAAAAATATATAAAACTATTATAATATTTTTCAATTTAATTTGGATCTTTTCATGCAGTTGGGTCAGTTATTTGTTACTTATTTTTCAAAAATTTCTTGTTTATACCTTTTAGGTACTCTTATTATATAATATAATCTTAACTGATTCGCTGGCTCCCGTAGCTTAGTTAGTAGTCTTCAAAGCGAGTGGTCCCGGCTTCAATCCCTGCCGGGGAACTATGTGTGGTGAACATGAAGTTTGTTCTCGGATCTTGGGTGTTCTCGTGTCTCTGTTTTTGTCCATACCACCTGCGACTCAGGGAATCCTAGTCCTGCGTTACGTTACGTTAAATTGTTCGTTATAAAATGGTCGAATTATGCACGAAAAGTTAATCATCGGATCATCATAAAACTAATAACCTTAACCAAACATGCTAAACTTGTTATTATGAAAGCATGTTTTTGTATGTACATAGTTATATACAAAAAGTAACGTTTCCGAGTAATTTATTGAGAATTCAACAAACAAAGTATTTTGACTTTGACATTGAACCGCGAGTTGTGTACAAATTGTCATTACTAACATAATGTAAGTAAAGCTCGTAAAAATTAAGTTTACGATGTTGGCAACACGGTATCGATACGGCGGTCTCATAAACTGGGCGACGCGTCCAACGGTTTAATTACTTCGCGCAATGATGTAGCTGACAAATTGCTGACAAGAGGGGAACGGCAATATGCCTCGATTTTTCAGCGAGCTTAGGGAAGCGTAATTTTTTTCCATGTTCATTTTTGTTAATTGTCGTGATGGTAAGCATGGAAAAGCTGTGACACTTCGAAAATGGCCCGATTTCTCAAAGTCAAAGTCAAACTTGGACACGTCAAATTTTACACATACATGTACACATATTAGTGAGCATATAACGTGTCACAAAGATGGCCCGCTGTGTTTAGAAACTTTCTAGTATAAATGTAATCTGTGATAGTATTCTTCAGTACGTATAAGCGTATGTATAATATTCCCAGTTCATAGACATCAGCCTACTTTTGATAAAGTGAAAGAGACTGGGATTTGGTTCGGGAGCCAAATTCCCAATGCCCTATGTTTATATGAAAGTTTCATCCGCGTAGTTCGCGTTGCCGTGGGAATACGGAGATAAAATATTGCCTATGTTACTCGCCGATAATGTAGCTTTCCATTAGTGAAAGAATTTTAAAATCGGTTTAGTTATTTAGGCGTGAAAGAGTATCAAACAAACAAATAAACTCACTTTCGTATTTATAATATTAGTTAGAATTATATTAGTAATCTGTTTCCCAGCTGCAGCTTGTATAGCTATACAAGCTTTGTTTAAATGGTACTATTGGCGGTAAGCTGCACAATGTGTGCAAGGCCCAATATAGGCACATGACCGACTTCAAAAAAATCATCTTGACCGACCAATGATTTGGATAGTTCGTTATTTATTTGATAGAATTTACATCTGAAGTGGTCTCTCAGAAATGCAAGAACCACCCCTAGAAGTGAAAACTAATTGATGAAAATATTGAAGCTAGTTTGTTAAATTTTTAAATTTGTCACTTGTATTTGTGAGTTAGTTCAGCCTCATTTGTTTCTAGCACAACCTTTCTTACGCGAAACGGCCTCATATTCTGTGACCCCGCTAACGAAGCTCTGCTAATAGGCATGTCCCAGTCACCAACAAACGGACTAATTGACGTCTGCAGTCAAAGAAGAGAGCCCTCAAGTTTGGTGATTCCATTGGGTCGGATGAGGACAATTTATTTTCAATTGGGGTCATTTCGTTGCGTAGAATATAGCTTGCATTCAAAGAATCCGCAATATTTTGAAGCCAGAATCTTCACAGAATACACGGTATGTAATATCACATATATATCACATCAAATAATAATAAAAAAAACCTGTATTATGGAATCCTCAATATGTATATAAATCTCATTAATTATTTTTTTATGTTACTGTAAAAGTCTTCATTGCGGCATTTACCAATAAAACAACTACCGCTATGGTTTTGTTACTATTGTTACCAGGTTTGCACCATTTTAGCAATGGTTAAAAACGTAACAAATGTCGTTGACATTGACCGCTCAATTTCGGGCGGCTAAAGTTATAGTTACGGTCTGCGTGTAAACTACTAACCTATAAAATAAAAATTGATATTTGGTAGCCAAAAAGAAGCACTGTCAGCAGGATGAGTGCAGTTCAGTGTAAAATCCAAATCTTATACTGTGTCGCATTACTGTTGTCATGGGCGGGGGTCGCCACTTACCACCAAATGGGCCCTCAGCTCGTTCCGGATATTGTAATACGGAACAAAAATTTTTCTTTCATTTTATACCTTATGTTTTTTATATTATATTATATTGTATTTATAATCGTTTAAAAAAGCAGAAGAATATCAATTCTGATGTGTGTTTATTACTCGATTTCTGCGACATAGCTCAGTTGGTAGTAGGTCTGCTTTCCGCGCTGTAGGTCGTAAGTTTGATTCCCACCCAGTACAGGCATTTGTGTGCGAACATAATATATATTATAAGTATGTATTAACAAAAAATACTAATCAAAATCAGTTATCTAGTTACAAGCTATGATTAGTTTAGCCAGATGGCGCTGTGTGAAATATGTCCATGATTTACTTTACACTTATTATTTATTATTTGGATGACGCTTTCAATATCCGGCAACTAATTTTATGCTCATCACACAAATGTTTGCCCCAGCCAGGAAACGAACATCTAAAATGAAAATTACACTAAATGTATTGATCATACTTCCCCACAATTCTACCCAAACAATGAGTCAAGTTTAAATTATAAGTGTCTGCTTTCAAAATTGTTTCGCTAACCAAATAATAATTATCCTCTTTACTTCACCATTATGCCGTTAGCGAAATGGACACCCAAATTTACATATTAAATTTTATATATAGTCTTATTTTGTGTGAATAAGTAGTCTGTGGTATTTTTACGTGATTTTAGTGGCGGGACATGCAAATGGGCTAACCTGATGTTATGTGGTTGCCGACGTTCATAAACAACAAAAAAATGACATTGGTCTTCCCCTACCAAAGTATAAGAGAGAACCAGTTGATTAAGTGTTTAAAATTAATACCCGTTTAATTTCACCGGCACCCACATTCTTCCACCGGAACACTGCAACGCGAGTGCGTCACTGCTCGACGCGGAATAGCAGGAGCAGGTGCAGTACTTCTCTGGACGAACTTGGCATAAATTTTACTGCTGCACACGGAAAAGCATGACTCATTCTCACGTTCCGCCTGAGCCAAGCGTGCAAGCGAGAGCGCGGAACAAGCGATAGAGAGGCACGATCGGCCTAAGTTATCACGTAAAATTATCGTCCGTAAACCGACTTTACAGACAACCAATTTTTTTTATACTCCTTTTGCACCAAGCTGTGGACACGTGAGGGACTGGAGGTTCACCTGCGAGCAATACGGTCCCCCAAAAGGTTGGTGGAAGTTTCATGCTGCCGAAGGTCTCCAACATGCCTTATCCACTAATATAACCAGACTGACTTCATAACGTGCTATCTGCAGCACAGAAACGTTCAATTAGAATGCTAATTACTACTTAAATATTGATTACTGTATGTGAAAAGTATCATACCTATTAGGTTTGCCATATATTTTCAATGGGATTAACCATTTTCTTGGAATCTTTTAATATTTAAGGCTTCTAAGGAATTCTAATAATAATTATATAACGGGCTATTCAAACGCCTAGATTTTGTAGGATTAAACTTCGCGGAGATACTCTTACTTTGTATAATCTTATAGGTTTGTATATTTTAAGGCCCTAAATAAACTAGACCAATGTACAAGTTTCTGTATCGAGGGTTTATGCCTTAGGGAATCGTATAACTTAGTTTACAGCGTCTGTCTATATTACTTTTAATAGTATTAATTTTTTCAAGTAATAGAATGTCAGTTTTTTATTGTTATTTAAACATTTATTATTTACTAGCTGCGCCCCACGCTGTTAACCGCGGTTAGACTTCCTACGGGAACCGTACATTTTTCCGGAATAAAAAGTGGCCTATGTGCTATTCCAGTCTATAATCTATCTCCGTGACAAATTTCATCCAGGTCCGTTCAGCCGTTCTGGCGTGATTGAGTAACAAACATCCATCCATACTTACAAACTTTCGCGTTTATAATATTACAATAGTAGGATTCGTCTGACGAACATAGATATTCGTTCTTTGTCTGGGTGTTGTATTACGTGTGCACAATAAAAATAACTGCATAAGAATTCTATCTTGTTTCCACAGTACAAGCTTTGCTTAGTTGGAGGCTAGATGGCACTATGTAAAATGTCCATAAATATCAATTTAATGTAATTTAACAAAATGTTTTGTTATAACAGTGGATATTCTAAAATATTTATTTATTTAATTGGTGGTATAAAGACCTAAGGTTACAAGTCAAAACTCGCACTTAGGCATTTTACTTTGAAATGCGATTATTTCAAAGTAAACTAAGTGTGAATGAGGACTCTCCAAAAACGTCCCGGGTTTGATTTCCCGCCTGGACACACTTTGTGTAGCATGAAGTTGCATGAGCATGAAGTTTGTTTTCAGGTGTTCTGTGTCCATGCCATACGCGACGCAGGGAATCCCAGTGCGGGGGTATAAGTGTGTACACGTTTATTTATTATTATTAGGCAGCCCAGAGACAACTTAAGATAGTTAGTAAAGTGAGCTCGCCGTCTCTAATGAAGTTACAAGACGTCACACTAGTTCACCCTCTCACCCACAGTTTGTTTGTTCTAGAAACTAATTGATATGTTTGTGTGTTGTCTATGTCACTTACCTATGTGGACCAGTACCTCTGCTTGTTTAACTTAGTTATAGATACTGGCAGTAGTCTCAGGAGCTTTGGGCATTCGGGTCGGGAAGACTTTTCATATTTTGAATGTAATAAATCAATTATTAAATAATCCAATCTCCTTAGTTGTACTTTTTGTGCTTAAGATACCATTAAAAAGGGGACTTTGAAAAAATAAATAACCGGAAATGGCAGGAAACTATTTCTACTTATAGAAGTAGTTGCCCGCCATTTTTTTTGTTAATATTCTGTCCACGAAAATGAGTGAAAGCATTAGTTTATAAGTTTATGTTATGTCGTGTCAAAATAAATATTTTTTATTCTATACAATTATTATTTATGTTTTATAACAAAAGAAAAAATCGCATTGGAAATCGGTGTTTTAGTGATACCGGTTGAGTCTATAAAAAGCGCTTTAGTTTAGAATTTTGTGCACAGTTTTAGATGCAATTTGTTCTGTCCACTGTTTCCCTGTAACGGAGAAAGTGGAGCACGATTCGCATAAGTTTTTACGATAATCTTACTTTACCATAACATAGTTTCTAACAGCTGGAGGTAAAGGTTTTTACAAATGTTTACTTACTATTGATTTTGTTTGTTATTAGGAATTTTAATTGTCTGTAGTAAGTGCAGTATTATCACTTCTTTATTCGTTATTGTTGAGAAAATGGTCTAAGACCACTTTTTAAGAACAGTTTTGAATCATTAAAATATCTGGGTATATAGAAACTTGATTTATGGTTGACACACTCACTGAAATAAACCTAATGGACAGTGTACTCATTTGCAATTCTCTTTCAAAGCGTAATAAAACCGAACCAGTTAAAAAAAAACAAGGCTGTGTTCTCGACAGAAGTCCTCTTTGTTAAAAGCAGGACTTCTTTACCTTCTGTGGAGAAAAAACCTTGAAATAATGTTACCAATCTTTAGAAATATGTAGATGTATCTAGCTTTTTTATCTTTGTAATATTGCATGTAGGTTCAAATAACATTCATACTATTTATCACAACGTGATACACAGACTAATTAGATAATGGATGGGTGCGCGTTATAAGAACTAATTTGTATGAATTACTAAAATCAGTCAAATTATTCATGCTACGGTAATAACCTCGTTCAACCCTATTTAAGCAGCCCGGGGAAAGGTTTCGATGATAGGGGCGACAACAGGAACGGTGAATATTTATGTGTGGTAGACTGACCTAATTTACATGTTTGCAAATATTCACTTTCTATAGAATGTACGATTTTTCAGATCGGATGAATGCCACTGGGATTGGTATTCCCAGTGATAGAGAATATTTTCAAATATTAATCCAATCGAACGATACTCTGTTTTCGATTTGAGGCAAATTTATTTTATATTAAATATTACAATATTGATAGCAACGAGTAAAAGTGGTTATAACTCTGCTTTGGATTGGATATTTTTGATGTGTGTATGCGTGTATAATCCTAATGTGTAAGTGTATGAGTGTATAGGCGTTAGTCACGGGTTTGGATAACCATTATTTCAGGCTTAAACATAACGGACGTCCGAATCGTGTGAAATTTGGTAAATCCTTTTCTAAAACCATCTGCGATTCGAACTCACATAACAAGAGTTCCGTGCCACCGATTGTATTTTTTGGTCCTATGTGTTAGGAAATCCTGCGTATTAACACATATTCTGTAAATATTTCGGCTCGCTTGGCTTGGCAAGATGTAGGTATAGTGGAGGTTGTTCTCGCAGCCATCAACGGGCGCCCAGAAAGGACACTGTAGGGTTTTTTGCCGATAAGAATCCGTTATAACCCGTCCAACGGGTAGCTTAGATAGTGAAGGATACAGCCTATAAAAGGAGCATAGCAAGACACATGAAGTCTTCAGCAATATGGCTTCCTATATGTTTTGGGTGACGACAGTAAAACCGGGCGCACTCGTTCTGCGCCAGTTAGTTATTTACTTAAATACCTAAACATTTAGATACAAATCTGCCAGGCGAGCACCAAGCGTTCCAGCTGATGCCCTTAATCTCCACTTTCACACTCACGTCACTCCTGGCCCAAAAGATCAAACTTCAATTTTCAGGACAAACTTGCAACGATGCTATAAGTTTCAAAGCTCCCCAGATGTGTCCACAAAATTGTATTATATTATCAAGATGGTCGTTTTACAACCAGTTTTGTTAGCGAGAATATAAAAATATATTATATTTTCATGACATTTTTAACTCGTTTTACGGTTATGAATGCACGACAGGTTTTGAGCGAAAATCGCTTTTCTATTCATGTGGAAATCCAATTTCAACCGCACGGCTCTCATATTTTGCCATCCGTACCAGTATCTAATGTTCCTATTATAGATACAAGCTTACCGTCAACAAGTGAGAGTGAATGAGCTGTAATCTACCACGGGAGCCAGACTGATAATACGACATGCATTCGAATCATTGGTTATTGTTTATAGTTTTCCAATAATACTTAGTTTGTTTGGTTTTCAACTATACGTGGATATACCCCTACAAAAACTATTATATGAAAACCGATTATAACCAGTTAACTTTAGAGACTAGGGCACGAATAATTGCGTTGTGGGATTGGATTCCCACAATGTTATGACATCGCCTGAGGTTCTAAGGGAATTTCATCCGAAGGGATCGTAAGTAGGTCAAGCCTTTTAATGGTTAACAGGCCATACCTGTTTGCTGTAAATAACAGCTGAAGCTTGCTGAGTACAGCTTAATGCCTTGAATAATTAAAGGTTTATTATCGACCGAGCAAAGTCAGGTCGTAGAAATAAGTAATTAACTTAGGGATTTCAGACAAAGACACGACTTCACGGCTTGTCCCCGAAGTGGTGCGACTTATTGAGGCCTATAACACTATTTTGTGAACGTAACAATTGGTGAGCCCACCTCCATCATTGTTATACTGAGAAAAACTCCGTCAACACTTTCTCCCATTAAACAATTCTGCAAATAGTTTTATTGTAATAATTTCAAAATAAATCACATGTTTGAAGGCATTTTGTAAATGTTTTTGCTTTGTGAAATGCGAATTTTGATGCTGATGATTTTAATACTGTTATGGCATCGGCATCAAAATATCTGGTTAAACATAAAAAAGAATAGTAATCAAAATTTTGTAATTTGAATATTGGAAAGCTTTGAAATCAACCAAGTATAAATATTAGTTGAAAGTTGCGCGTCACCTTATGAATAAAACCTGAATACCTACTTAACAAAGAAACGTGCGATCGATACATCAAAGAGCAAGTTGAAAAAAAAACCTAACTTTCACTACCAGGGAACCAGTATTCAAGATTATTATCCCTTCAAATCTCTTAAACCCAATTCTAAAGAGCGTGATACCGACGCGTCATAGGCGGTATTTAACAGAGGCTGACAGGCAATTAATCAATTATTTCACTTCATTAGTCAGCCGGTCGGTATCGTGGCTTTTAAATGAGAAGTTGGTTAGAGGATTTGGCCGAATGTGAAGGGTGAAATCGGATCGGGGTGGAGCGAGTTGTTATTTCACATCGACCGTAAGTACTTTTGGGATTTGTTAGAGTATAATTGTGGGTACTGATTTATTACTAATGGGTACGTTATTATCAAAAGGGAGACCCATTACGGTACGTTATATTTGAATATAAGTTAATAATTATACGTTATTACGTAATGCAGTGTGATACTGTATCATTATTACATAATTTATACAAATAAATAAAATTGAAGTGTGTTTGTAATGTCAAAATAACAATAACAGCTTTTTGCTCAAAAGCTTTGCTCATTTGAAAGCATATACGGTACTAATATCAAAAAAATATTTGTCTTTCTGTCCGTCTGTCTGTTCCGGTTAATGTCTGAAACGGCTGGACCAATTTCGACGGCACTTTCACTAGCAGATAGCTGATATTATAAGGAGCAACTTAGGCTTCTTTTATTTTAGAAAAAGAAGCCTAAGTTGCACATCGCTGTCTAGCCCCAAACTATGTATACCTTAAAATATTAGCACCAGATACTGATATTATACTAAATAGAATCTTTTTTCTATATGTCACACAAATGTCTGTCCTGGGTGGAAATCGAAGCCCCGAGCTATAGTGCAGAAGAGCTACTACTGAACGAGCTGTGAGGCAAGTCAAGGTCTTTGAACCTACGTGTCAGAAAACGAAACCTACAACGCTTGTATATATAATAATAAAAAAAAAGAAGTAAAACGTTTACACACTCATACCTCTGCACTAGGATTCCCTGTGTCGCAGATAGCATGGACAAACAGAAACACAAGAAAAACACCCAAGACCCGAGAACAAGTTTCATGCTCACCACACAAATTATTCCCCGGCCGGGAATCGAACCCGGGACCCGTCAAACTCGGAGAAGTCAAACTGATTCCAATGTAATGGCCGAATTTTGCAATAGTCCACCGTCCCCTCCTATTCCTTAACAAGATTAATTGGTATAAGTTGCCTACATTGAAGACTTTTTATTTGATTGCCACAAATAAAAAAAACGGCAAAAGTTTGAGCTTTCAATTCGCTTTTACAAATCCTATCAAAACAAAACCAGTTAAAACGAGTTTGCAGGAAAAATCATTGAAGCTCGAAAATATTCCATAACTTGTATTATTAGATTGTTCCTTCGCTTCTAAAGTACACACTCATCTAACAAATGAACGCAAATGTTCATGAATATCTGGCAATATCAAATTATTGAATTGAAACTATCCTAAGCACATAATATTAAGATAAAATTACGTGAAATGTCTGTAGATGACTTGAGATGCTCATTGACATGGAGTGGTTGAGTTTGGTGAGCGTTAAGTTTATTTTTCTGTTGTTTGTGGTAGTTGTTTCTGAGTTGTGGTTGTTTTTATTCGTGCTACCTGCGATACAAGGAATCCTAGTATGTGTGTAAGCGTCTGTCGTAATCAATGGCTGTGGTTTAGTTTTGTATTTTAATGTGTTTCAAGCACAGATCATAACTTTTTAAACTTCTAAAATGCAGTTTTAAATGATGCTTGATATACTCGTGCATTTAAAAAGCAACATAATATTTTTTTATTTTATTGTCCAGAAATAATCTATGGTACCAAATTTAATTCAAATATGTTGAGACTTTTACTGGCAAATAGCCGATGTTATATGGCGTAACTTAAGATTAAAAAAAAATTAGGGACCAGCGCAAAAAAAAAAGTGAATTCCACGCGGACGAAGTCGCGGGCCACAGCTAGAAAATAAATAAATTCCATCTGCAGCCTGGTCAAAAAGCTTTTCCGGCAAGTGATAGCGGTGCGAGATGGTGACGTGACGCAAAAGCATGCAACAGTTGATTGATTTAATATAGGGGTGTCTCATAAGTAATGTCGGTCTCATAAATAATGTCTTAACAATACACGAATTTCATATTTATCGCATTCCATACTTTTTATTATAAAAACGTACTGCGTCGTCAATAAACAAAGAGAGAATGATTAAAAGAAGTAAAGCAATTGTACTCTTCATAGAATTAGAGACTAGTCTTAACAAGTTACGACTTGTTTAAATTGAGGTGTAGAAATTTTCACATATGAAAACCGACATTACTTATGAGACACCGTAATATTATTCGTTCGCTGACGTTCACTGAATGTGAATCCAACATAATACGTTAATATTCTTAGAATATAAAACTTGCATGTTTTATTCAATAAATTTATTGAGTTGTTCAGTGTCATTGTTTCTTTGAATAAAATTATCTTGTTGTCTGTTATGGTGCAGATTAAAATATAGTTTGAATTGGTTTTTATATTTCATTAGTCAATCGAAACATATTTATTACTATTGACTGGATATGATGATCTAAATAGAGATAATAATCAGTTCACCTTCTCCAAAAGAAAATTCTCAACAAAGGAGTAAATACTCAACAATAGAAACGACACGTGTTTTGCCTTTCCACAAAGTATTTTCAAGAGCGTTGACAGAAGATATGGCTTTGTCGAACGCTGCACTTGAAGAAAATCACGGTTTTTTATACTGGAAAATTCATTGTTGGCTAGCTCATTCTATGACTCATTATCACATAAAGGCAGTACAGGTAAAAACATGAAAAAAAAATCTTTTTGTTATTTTAGCCAGGATTTATAGTTATTTATTTTATTTTTATTATTTGTACTAACACAGCATACATAAATTTCATTAGGCATTATACATTAAGTAAGTTTCTCGTTTGCACCAGAGAGCTAGCCAAACTGAGAACCCTCGTCTCAAAATACAATGTCCTACTTAGTTAGAACGAGGAGCATCACAGGATCCCCTGGTTTATAAGGTTGAGCCTACTAGGTACTAACTATTGCCTACTATGTTAGCCTAAACATATTCTTGTACTTTTAATGAATACATTTTTTTTTAAATTGATTGCCAGGAAACTAATCTAGAAACTACTTTGAAAGCAGTTAAATTATTGCTATCTTTTATACTCTATATCAGTGTTTTAAAATCTCTATGAATACGCGACCCCTTTACAGGTAGAAAAATTCTGGCGACCCCCTTGGACCATAGACAAACAAAGTTAGTAACTGAAGAAACTATGTTTATGATTTTCTACTATTATGTAAAGACCTACACTCTGCGAGAAGCTGTGAGGACACAAAAAAATCCAGAGCTGAAATTATGTTTTTATTGTAGTGTTTTTGCTTTTTTCCTTTTTCCCCCCCAAGTAAGGCTTCGCGACCCCCCTAAGGGTCGCGACCCACAGATTGAAAAACACTGCTCTATATTAAACAGAACGAGATGGATGAATTTAATTTGAGCTGGCTAACAGAATCAGCACCAGTATGGTATACAGTTACGTATTAGAAGTAAACGTATTAGCTTTTCCACTGTGTGCAACCTATTCAGTAGTACCGTAAGACCGATCGAACCCACATCAATCTTACGCTAAGCCGAAAGCAATACAAATCCTTAGCAGGAACGCTAGAAACTCAGTCACCTCCACTTAATTTCAAATCTAGCTTCTATCAGACGAGTTACGAGCGTCCACAGCAATATATTTCCGATCCAATCTAGCAAACATAGAAACGTCTCGGTTCCGCTTTTTAAACTTTAAACTCGACTCGTTCACAAGGTGGAGCGCTCGTGGCGTAGCTTGCTTAGTCGTTCTTTACAGATCACCTAACCGACTTCACAAAATAAGTGATGAATGTGTTTACATTTTTATTTATAGAACTTTTTTAAATACATACACATAACACATATCAACACCCTGGCACAGAAAGATCTTTGTTCGTCACACAAATGACGGCTCCGTGGCTTAGTTGGTAATAGCCCTGCCTTCGAAGCGAGGGGTCCCGGGTTCGCCGGGCCGGAGCACACTTCATGAAATTTGTTCTCGGGTCTTGGGTGTTTGTCTTGTGTTTCTGTGTTTGTCCATGCCATCTGCTACACAGGGAATCCTAGTGCAGAGGTATGAGTGTGTAAAACGTTTAACGTTTAAATGTTTGTTGAACCGACGATTAGACCGGAAGAAAGAACTAAAACCAACTGAGCTGTGAGTCTAGTCAATATTTAGATTTTGTTTATTTAGCAAAGTGTATCGATTAATTAATTGCCATTACGTAGCGATAGTATGTTCCAATATTGGAAAAAAGCAATAGAGGGTCCTCCACGACCCAAGAATGAAAAGATCTAGTCATATCCCGTTGCCCCAGTCACCCGGGAGGGCGGTGTCTCATACGCCTGTGATTTCACCTACACTCCACCGGAACATAGCAATCATACAAATGCTACTTTGTAGTCTTGTGTGATTAACTATGCAATGTGCAATTGTAATTTGCAACTAAAAGTAGTCTTTTAGTTGTTCCTTTCGTATCACCCAGGGACCTTCGGACACGAGCAACTGGACCTCAACAAGAGCAAACAGAACGTATTTGAAACACCCAACATCCGAGAAAATTTGGTTCGCAACGGATCAACGCATTGTATGCCACACGTCGCGTGCGACGACGAAACGCATAATGTGGCATGTCATTAAAATATTGTTAAACGACGCCGCGTTGACGCTTCGACGATGCAACGCAACGTAACGCACTAATGAGGCCGCAGTCAAACACATCCATAAAGGAATCTATTCAACTTATATCCGTCGTATGTGCAAAGGCTATAATATCTTGTTACAAGAGCAAACATCTGGCCGTAACCGTTGCATAAGCGTAGATCGATATTCAACTGACAGTTTTGTTCAAGTCACAAGAACTAGTTGCAACTCAGAACTTCCAACTTGAAACGGGAAACTTTGGTTGGAAAACAATTATGTCGACCGAAACAGAGACATTCTTGGTTCACGGTTGGCAAATAAACTGTTTGAGCTTGAATATATTTTTACTCAAAGGCTAATCTGGATCCGATTTCTAAGTTTAAAACGACTGTGTGTATATCTATTACACTTAAAAAGCTGTATCTTTAAACCCGTAAGCCAAGCGTGCTGATATTATTACAGAATATGTGCCGTCAAGGCGGTTATCGTTACAAATAAGTAATAAAGTCGGTGGTATGGAATCTTACTTAACTGGTTTATTGTTTCCTTTGACTACATGACACCTGATGTGAAAACACTTCGGCTAATGTGCAAGTATAAAAAAAAACCTTTAATAAAAATAAAAAATACTATTTGGCTACTCTATGTAGTGTAGATACTGTAATTTTATAGTTCAATTTAAAAAAAAAACATCCTGTCTCAATAATATACCAATATTATATAAAACTTTTTCTGAATGTCATGTAAATTTATGTGTTACCAAGTAATGTGGTCATTAGGGTGTTCAGATTAGTGCAAAGGTTATTTTCGGCTCATCTTTAACTTACCTATGTAAACAAGCAATGTGTCAGCCTAAAATTCATTTAAATATTCATGAGCATTTCACATCATCAAGCCTCAAACCAAGCATAGCGTAATATGGGATAAAGATTACTTATAAAATATGAATATATTTTTTTTATTTTGTAAAAACACTCAGACAGAACAAATATCTATTTTCGGCACAGAAATATTTGTATTGTGTGGGAACCCTAGAACGTAGAAGACTATAAATTTAAGTATACTAGTCTGTTCCTATCTAAGAACATTTTTTTAAATTTATTTCATTAAAATTATAAAATACTATTATACATTATTATTTAATCTGTGCTAGACCTATCTCCTCATTACAGCGAAATTTGAATGTCTAATGGTCTAACATTATACATTTTTTCGCTGAAAATTTCCCACAATGGTGCTCGAATGAGGCAACGCTGTCATCAACACTGCTGACGCTCTGCGACAGAAACTAAGCAAATTAAGCATTGTTTGAAGAAACCTTTTAAAATGCGGGCGACCTATGGAATGACCTAAATGCTGGCTGGCTCCTAGCCAAACATGTTATCTTCCAACATCCAACTATAAAGTGAAATACCTACCCGTCCCAATTTTCACTTTTTAATTATCGACCACTTCAGTTTAATGTTTGACAACGCTGCATAGTTTTTATGAAAAAAATAAAATGTTGCCATGTCCACTTGACCTGTTTGATCAACTTTTCCAATCGTGGCTTTATTAAGAAAGTTCCGCAATGTGATGTCATATTCATTTTGGCTACTAGTTGGAGGAGTATGGCATTATTTGAGTGCAATAAAACTACTGGTTCATATATCTAGTATTATGAATCTTCAATATAGAGGTCTTTAATTAAACAGGTGGCTAAGAAATATGAAGGTCTTTGAATATTCAGGCGTCTGAAAAAGGTATCTGTGCATAAATCGTGAGAAAATCATGAGTTATATAAATAAATTGATCAATGTACTTCCACTAATTACTTACTAATTAGTCTTATTATTCATTATTATAGTCAATTCACATAAAATCAAGCAAACGCTAATTGGGTTTGAACCGTATGTTGATTGAATTTTAAAATCAAAAAATCGAAATAAACACTTGAATGTGTGTTTTATCAAAATGGACCTTGGATAAAACACACATTCAAGTGTTTTGTTACAGCCAGAGCCTATAATCAACTAACACATGACTGTAGATTACCATAGCAACAATGTTATCTGTCTGAACATGTTTATATATTTGATTTATAATAATGTTGCTATACCTCCAGTTATTTGTTAATAGATTATAAAGTTAGGCTGATAATGATGAATGTCTTATTGCTCATAAATAAAAATATAGTAAAGGAACCGAAATTATGGAATTCAGGTCAGGACGAGGGGCGGAAATGTTGACAGGAGTACCCAGGAATGGTACAATATGAACATTAAAATTGGCAAAGCAGTTCATGAACTTGAGGTACTTCGATTGAGCACAAGGACCTTCTGACTATAATTATACCAAGTATTTTAATATAATGAGATTACAATCATACCACAATGCCCGAAAACAAAGGTTATCGATCATTGCGTCCTATTTGTCATGCCTACGCACTTGTGGCGATTCCTAAAAATGTATTGATTCAATTTCATCATATTATTTTGATGAGAAATTCCTATTGTAAAATATTTGTTTTGGCAATATTCATTTCAAAATTTAATGTACGATATTCATCGGTCAAGTTGACGGCAGAAAGAAACGTGAGCGCGCCCCTTAAAAAAATTGTACAATATAATACAAAAATAGCATTAACAACAAATTAAAAAAACACGCACCGATTAAATTGGTAGACGAGGCATCGTTTTTTCATCACCACAATTTAAAACCGAAATTAAAGAACATAAAGAGGACAGTTAACTTTTGCGGGCGCACCCGGTCACCATCCGTGCATTTTAACTTTATGGTTTCATTCTGCGAGACTAGGGTGGGTGGAAGCTGTAGGTAAAGTCGGAAAAACAAAGTTATTCAAAAAACCGGATAACTTGTCTCGTGTTATTGTTATTTCACAGTAAGATGAGCATACTATGATTATGAAACATTTTTGTAAATACTACTCAAAGTAAAAATAAAGTAGTAATAACTGGGCGACGAAGCTTCACTCGATTTTTTTTTTTTTTTGTAAAAAATTGGGTTTTTACAAGATAATACGGGTAAGCTTAAACCGCAAAATCCTATATAAACATAAATTTGGTACCAAATCGTTTGAGTCGTTTCCAAGATAGGCGAAATAGATAAATATTGCTAATTGCTAGTTATAATTGCTATTGCTAATAAGATAAGATGACTAAAGAAGGACTAAATTTGGAAAAATGCGTACTTCAAAATATCCAGACACAAAATTTTATTTACAATGATAACTAGCAGTAAGGTGTGAAGCTACAGCACACTTTTTCAGTCGTCCTTCAATAACTATGGTGGATTAATGAAACTTAATTATGTAACTTCACGATTTCAGACACAAAATATTGGGAAGGACGTTACTACAGAATAACTCAGAATAATATAGTCCGAATGACTAAAATAAGCTGTATATTTTTGACATTAGTGTTAACAAAGTCGACAATCAAAGATTACAGTAATCGAGGTCAACATAAGCAAATCACATTGATGATTCCGTTCCCATTAAAAGCAAAATAGGAATCCAAATAAAAACAAAATAGGATCTGATTAACCACAAGAAACGCTGAAACAGTGATGTCAACAACAACACAGAGTCCTTCTCCGAGGAGAACAATATAAGGAAGGATGGCTGGGGAGGGGTTTAGTTAACAACGGGGGCCAATGCACAATACACCCCTATGCGGTACGTCAGTGCAGGCCTAGTCACCCCCACCGAGAATTAGAATTAGATTCCGTTCCCATACGCTAGTAGAATGACAATCGTTTGCTATATTTTTATACTATTAAAATTATTCTTTAGCCGCGTCCTTCCCAATATTTTGTGGCTGAAATCGTGAAATGTTTCACAATTCGGCAAACTGCAGCTTAATGCCAGTTACCGCCTCGAAATAGCCGGATACCATTCAAACCGGTTAACGCAAACGGCTATCCTCGCCGGAACCATGAATATTTAGAAGGCATGTGGCCAGCCTCATTGAATTCATTCACAAAAAACATCACGAATATTAAAACCAACCTTCATGTACTGGGATATTTTTGCAGCCACATTTTGAATAGGTAATTCTTTGGCAGTCTATCTCGTGATCATCATTTGGCCTTTGCATCTACGAAAGATGATTTCAGCAGAGTTAGGTAAGTAATACCTTTCTTTGAAAATTTTTTCATGTGTCGATAGCTACTTGGTAACAGCACACCTGATGTTAATAGGATGACTCCTATTGATATAGGATCTAATCAATTCAAGTCGATATCTAATTATTTATATCAGAGCTTACTCCTTGGATGGTGATATCGAAGGAGTATGTGTAGGGATTTTCTTATTTTTTATATGTGATGGAACGAGCTGAGGGCCCACCTGGTGGTAAGTGGCGTCCCCCGCCCATGACAACAGTCATGCGACTCAATAAGATTTGGATCTTACACTGAGTTGCATTCCTGCTCATCCTGCTGCGTCCATCACCCGAAACGAGGATGATACGTCTCATGCGCATGTACTACTGCTTGGCGGCAGATCCCTGGTGTGGTGGCAGTACTTTTCCGGACGAACCTGTCACAAGATTTACTGCTACATTGGTTGCTCCTTTAGCAACACCCAAGAGGTACGTGTAGGGAATTAAAGGGTACACACACCTACGGACGCAAGCAACTGGACCCCCCAAAAGGTACCTACGGGCATGATCATCATAGACAGCTAAAAGGATAGCAGCATAGACGCTACACAGGAGTCCTGTGTGGGCATTATATCTACTATTATACCTCTATTACTTTTCAATCTCTATAAGTACTGGAATCAAATAATAACAGGAGCTAGTAAAACTAAAAACATTCTTACGGTCGACGTAAACATTTTTGGTAGTATTTTATTAAAATAATGATCTAGTAAGAGGAATGTTTTTGTTTTTTTAATAGGCTTATTACTATGAGCATGTAACCTTGGCATTGAGGGGCCTCGTTACCGACTTTGTTATTTAATTAATTTAACTAAACGTGACCTGCTAATAATGAAACAAAGTGACACAAGTTAGTTCTTGGAAATACGAACGCTTCGGTAACGCAATAAATAAACGTTTAATAAACGTTTACACACTCATACCTCTGCACTAGGATTCCCTGTGTCGCAGATGGCATGGACAAACACAGAAACACACGACAAACACCCAAGACCCGAGAACAAACTTCATGCTCACCACACAACGTTTGCCCCGGCCGGGAATCGAACCCGGGACCCCTCGCTTCGAAGGCAGGGCTACTACTAACTAAGCCACGGAGCCGCAATAGTCGGTATTTTTATGTTACAATAGTGACGACAGGAGCTAAAAGACCATTTGATGTTAAGACGATACCTCCGCTCATAACAACAGCAAAATGGCTTCCCGACTGAAGTATTGTATGAGAAGACTGAAGTCGCATTGCGTTGCATCCATCACTCTGAGACGGGGATATAACGCCTCAGGTGCCTATCATTTCACCGGCACCCACATCCTTCCACCGGAATACAGCATCGTGAGTGCGCTACTGTTCACCGTTGCGCCCGTCACTCGAGATGGGGACTTCCAATTTCACAAAAAGACAGAGTTTTAATTTACCAAAGAAAGAAAGAAGAAAAGAAAAAAAAAGATTTAAAGGAATAAATGAGTCTGAGTTTGAGTTTCATATTCTTTCTCATTGTGCACGGTTCTTTAGGTATGTCTCTAAGTGTATTTATATAATCTGAGCGTATACAATCGTTCTGTGGTTTATTAAAAGTATATTAATCTTAGATTAAAAATAAATGGAACGGAATACCCCTTTAAAAATAACCGAGATCTTTTAATTAATTAGGCGTAAGTATATTTTATTTCGTTTCCTTTTGTATGTAAATTAATAGCACGTAAGCTCTTGCGCTCAACTCTGAATAAATTTTAATGATGCTGCTCCTTTTTATGTGTGAGTTATTAAATAACCCCGGGGTAAGTGGAACCCATCCTCAAGATGCCCTCTCAGCCAAATAACATCCCACATCTCCCTCTAACACGAAACGTAATGTATTTCTAACCCGCTCTGACAATATTTGCTTCTTTCTTGGGCAAAAGTCATCATGTATAATCTTGTTGGTACAGCCACAGATGAAGTAGAAGTGACTTGGTAAATTCCGGGATTAACGCAACACATTTCGTGTTACTAAGTGAAAAACGTTTGAGTATTAAACTTAATTTGCCTTCACTTCTCCGAAAACAAAAACACGTAGAAGTACGTCTGCCTTCTGCGCTGGTTCGATTCCGGACAAGCATTTGTGTCATGAACCTAAATGTTTGTTCTGTGTATGGGTGTTTAATATATTATTAGTATGTATTTACAAAAAAAGTACAATATAAGTATTCTATCAGTTTCTTGTTCCCATAGTACAAGCTATACTTAGCTAACATGAAGACATGGTGACAGAAGAAATCTAATACCTTTGAACGAGCAATTCTTGTGTATATCGTGTACCTTGGAAACGATTTGGATGAAATTTTGTGTTTAGATAGGGTTTTGCTATATAAGTTTACCTGTTTAATTGTATTGAATACAGCGCCATCTCATAATTTTTGTGATAATCTACTATTACTTGAAAAATGTATAATTTCAGATAAAACGAGCGAAACTGGGTCGCCCAGGTACTAATAACTAATATAATGTCCATGGGCGGCGGTGACCACTTTCCATCAGGTGGCCCGCAAGCTCGTCTGCCCCCTATAACATAAAAAAAAACATGTTTATCCCGCGTATTTCAATCTCGTATGAGATCTGAGACTAATATCCGAGATGATATTAGTCTCGTCAAACATCGTGAGGAAACCGGCATGTCCTCCAAAAATTCGCCGACATGTAACATCTACCAATCCAGATTGGGCTGACGTGGTAGATCAGAGCCCATTCACTTATTTTTTTGAAGGTAGAATTTTTTGATTAAATTTGTATGGCACCACCTAGGATATATCCATTTAAATAAAAATAAAACCATCAAGCAAATGGCGTAAAAAACGCTTACAAAACATATTTAAAAAATCCGGCCAAAATGGTTTCCTGCTGTTTTTGAAGGCAGTTAACTCCCTCACCACCACAAATACCTTAAGTAAAATATACCAAGCCGTCAAATGTATTATAAAACATGTTTTAAAAGGCATTTAAAAATCTGTGGCACGCCTTCATTAGTAACCTACATAATCTGAACTATTTCGTAGACTTGACACGACCTTCGCATCTGTACCGGATGCTTCGCCAATATTTGCTCCTAACTTCGCCGGGGTCACCCCTCGACATTCTAGGTAAACATACTATCGACCTTACAAACTGCAGATAGTATCTGGATGGTACAAAGTTGGTGACCCGAAAGAACGACAATTTAACGAGCCGTGCGAGAATTGAAGGTTTGTATGAATCATATTTTTGGTCTTAAAACTCAGTTTGGAAGTAGATCTGTCTTCTGCGCTGCATGTGATTGTGATGCCCTATATTCGAATCCCAGGACAAGCACTTTGTGAAGAACATAGGTATTGTTTTTGAACATGTATTCAAAAAAAGAAACGTTCTTATGAAGTATTCTATCAGTTGTCTAGCTTTCATAGTTAAGATATGAAAGTTAAACTAAGCAGTTTGGGGCTAGATTGCTCTGTTTGAAATGTCCAAGAATGTTTATTTATTTATAAATAGAAGAAAGAAAAGAAAGCGAAAGCATAATATTTATTTAGTTCCACAAAAATACAATAGTAGATAAAACAGATAATCTTGAAATAACAGAAAGCCAGGTGAAACTCAAACAAACATATTTAGTATTTCTTGGGACCAAATGGGTCCAATTTCAGCATAATAAATTAACGTTTACACACTCGTACCTCTGCACTAGGATTCCCTGTGTCGCAGATGGTATGGACAAACACAGAAACACAAGATAAACACCCAAAACCCGAGAACAGACTTCATTCTCACCACACAAAGTGTGCTGTGCCTGGAATCGAACCCGGGACCCCTCGCTTCGAAGGCAGGGCTACTACTAACTAAGCCACAGAGCCCATAGATAATAGAAGATATGCTAGAATATGCCAATAGCTATGCTTTTATAAGGATAACTAGAACATGTCATAAGGTTTTCATGATAATGGTGCATGCAACTGCGTCGATATAAAAAGACACTTGCGCACTCGGACCAATAAAACTCAACAATATCTTTCCTACATGAAACACAGCATTTAACCTAGATTATAGTATAAAAACTCTCTGGTGAATAAACCATATATTGATGAAATAATCTATTTGAATGAATTCATATATTATGTAACAGGATACGATGATCTGAATAATCAAAGACCAATTCAAAATCACTCTATTTGCAGGAACAATATATATTTCATGAATAATTTACTAGCTTCATTCACTAACTTCGAAATAGCTGCGCCGAGTCAAGGGCAAATGACGTCACTATATGACGTCAGAACAGAACCATTCCACTTCTATTATATTCGCCTTCTGCATACTATTTTTAAGTCGCCTTTTATGACGTCACGGGCCCCTTTTAAAAGCTTAGATATTAACTTAGCTCTGTTTCAAGATTTTTAGAATTTATTCAACAGAAAATTCCCTTTTCCGTATTATTTTTTTAATCAAAAAAAGTTTTATTGGTTTGATGGTTCTATAAATGTCTGTCTTTAGTCTCCTGGCAAGAACGTATCTCTAAGACAGACGGTCAGTATTGTAAACGGTATGTTTTTTATGGGAGATGGTTGTCCTAAGCCATATTTGTTGTATATATCAGTCTATATATTGTATAAATAGTTTGTTGAGTATATATTGACGGCTTCTTGGCTTAGTCGTAGTAGCACTGCCTTCGAAGCGAGGGGTCCGGGGTTCGATTCCCGACCGGGGCACACTTTGTGTGGTGAGCATGAATTTTGTTCTCGTTTCTTGAGTGTTTGTCTTGAGTTTCTGTGTTTGTCCATGCCATCTGCGCTATAGGGAATCCTAGTGTGTAAACGTAAAAAAAAAATGTAAATTTCTTTTTCAACGGAATTTCCCGTGTCCCCGAAGTCCCCGTGAAATTATATTCTGAAAATATAATATAACCTCATCTTGTCTATTTATAGATAAAGCCTCAGGAATGGCGAACGAATGGCACGCGAGCCATTGGTGGCATGATACAACATATTTTGGGCACGCCATCGATCGAAACGTTTTGCATTTTAGTTCAAAGTAACAAAGTTCACTACGTTGTAATAAGAACGAACGCGACTGTGCCTACGCTACAGAGTGGACGCCATATTATATTCACAATAATCACAATTTTAAGTAGCAGAAGAACTTGTGAACTCGGAATTTGCCGCCAAACAATAGTGCTCGCATTACTGTCTTCCGGTGGAAGGGTGTGAGTGTCGGTGAAATTACATGCGCATGAGACGTATCATCCCCGTCTCGGGTGATAGACGCAGCGGGATGAATGCGACTCAGTGTAAGATCCAAATCTTATACTGAATCACATTACTGTTGTCATGGCGGTTGCCACTTGCCACCAGGTGGGCTCTCAGCTCTTACCACCAGTAATTCACATAAAAAAAGACAAAATGATTTGTCGGCACGTTTACAGCCTTATTAAACATTTCTTAAGAAAAATTGCCACGTTGACCCATAAAGGTTCGCTATCCTTCTTCTAGATAGATAGATACATCAACTATTAAAAAGTTTTGTTATTCAGCCGCTCTCGCTGTGCCAACAATTAGTCCTAACCAGATGGGTGACTTGTTGGGGTAGCCTTAAAATATTAGTTTTACCTGTGATAATACTATTTCAGTAAGATTTTCAAGTTTATATCGAGAGTTTCTAAGAAATAATTAAAAAAGGAAGATTTTATTTTCCTTTGTGATATTTGGGTGTATTATTGTCTTTTCGCGAGTATGATCCTGTTTACAAACAATATAATTATGTTATTTATGTCTACGTATACAGCTTCTTAGTAAATTTTTTCTTTTTTTTTTAAACAAGATATTTGATATTACAAATAATTTGGAACGTGTCGTGGAGCAGTGCGACATCAGACCACAGTATTTTTTCATTATTGCAATCAGTAGTACGCCAATTAAAACAAAATATTTTTATATATGATTTAAATCTCTGGATTGGAAGCTTGGTATTATTGTACTTTCCGGAAATTTAAAAGAAGCGTACAAAATTGCTCATAAAATATAAACAAACATGTAAAAGCTACTTGTAGAAACTCATTTGAGGTGCTTAATTTTGCATTACTTATTAAAAACGCATTACTTTAATATCTAGAATTTCTCAATTTAAGTAGCTCGTAAATGAATTCGACGGTTGAGCGAAACTGGAGCGCGCTGAAGGATTATTGCGGAATTAAGATACTTAATATATTTTCAAAGTGTTTCGGTTGCTAAGTATGTAGTTGGTTTGATGTAAGTACTTTCTGAGTTCTTCAACTAACTTACTTTTCGCTCTCAGCGGTCGTGTGTTCCTCAATGTTACTTACTACATTTAACATACCTATATAGATGTTCGTGCTCTATTTCTGTGACTACTCTACTCTACTCTACTACAATATAGAAGTAATACAGATAAAAATCAATTTCCACCTGTATAAAAAATTAATTTAAAAACAGCTCGACTGGCTGAACCGGTATCGGAACCGGACCAAATGTTTTTTTTAATCATCTATCGAATGACGCACTTTTTTTTCTAAGCTCACTTTTTCTATAACCTCGAATATCCTGTAAGTATTTACGAGCGTCATGTGCTGAACATAAATTGTATTCTCAGGTCTAGGCTGCCTTGTGTTTGTCTCTAGCAACACAGGGAATCTTATTGCAGGAATATGAGTGTGTAAACTTTATTTATTTATTACCTCGTCAATTCATAAATTATACTAATCATCACAACAAATAAGTAATGAGAGTTTATAAAAAGTTTTTTTAATAGTTACAGCTACTCGTTCAATATTGGGGCTATGTAAGTAAAACCATTCAAAACTCAGGATAAACATAGTTCTTTATGATAACTAGAGCTAAGCTCTGAGCTAGATAGAAATTATTATTTGAAAGCATTCCAAAGCAAAGTCTGTGCCTAGTTTCGTAAGCTGGCTTTTAGCTTGACCTATATTGATGTAAAAACTTCCTTTCTTTGGCCATAACTGAAGCAAACATCTCAACCAGATTTGGCTCATGTTTCAAGTGCTCCCACACACTTAACGCCATTTAGAAACGAGGTTATGCCCACCTGAGACCATTTGCAGCACATTTCTTTCGCTCCATTCAACTTGGACTTGGATATTTCAAATGGCGATTCTCTAAGAGCTCATCGAAAAGGTTTCAGGTTTTTTGGCCTCATTCTCTTCACGATTAGCTTTGATATTGTTGGAGTTCTTTCCTATTTATATACGTAGTACTGGGAGACTGGTTTTTTTAATTGCGTGTTTTCTGAAGAAATATAATTATACAGCAAACCCCTATATAAACACAAAATTTCATCCAAATCGTTATAGCCGTTTCCGAGATACGCAGTATAAATAAATATATTTACAAAAATTTCTCGTTAAAATATGAGATAAGTATTAAAGATACACCTGAGACCACTATTGATTAGTGATATAAACGTAAGTGGCGTATTAACCAGAAAATTGACTTTGACACATTTTCTTCATACATATAAATTTTATTCTTATTATAAAAAGAGATATTTTACAAATATCCGTTTTTTAAAAATATTCATCTAAATCATAATTCATCTAAAATGAACATAAGCAGAATTGTATGCCTTGTACAATACATCATACTATTTTTTATTGTATTTTATTAGAAAAGCATTGAATTTAATTAATTCAATAAGTACATAATAAACAAGATACGTAAGGATTATTTTTCAAAGTAGTTTAATACTTTGAATGGTAACAAGGAAAACAAAGTCATAAAACCGATCCGATTTCGTATTTAACGCTAACTAGGTTAAACACATTTACTCATAACGTACCCGCTTATAAGTGTAGGTAAAGCAGGACCGGAAATACATTCTACGCGGTTTCGGATCCACTTTGATACCAACCTCAGCACTGGGCAAAGACCTGAGCATTTACGTGCCACTTTATGCTAAAATGAACCGTTTATTCATAGCACCAACGATGAAAATTGTAAATTGTAACGAGCTACGTGAAATGTCTACGAGAATAGAAACCGTAGCCTTCGCTACGGTATGCTACGAGCTTATGGATGCCACTGGATTGCCTTTACGACATTGCTGAAAGGTTGAATATGTTGAACATTGTACCACAGCGGTGTAAGCTTGCTCGTGTCTTTGAAGAATGATTGATCATTATGTAATATCAAAATTAGTTGAATATTTAAAATACAAACGATATATGCTTCTTTTACGCAAATGAAAATTACTTCTCATTTGAATACAGCCTGTATTTAGATGAGTATAAATAACTGAAAAAATATAATCCATAACACAACCCTAAGATTTACAACAAAGGACAAACTCGACAAAACGTTTACACCCTTTTTTCAACAAAACATATTTAGTTACTAGTTCGCTAAACTTTTACTACGCCTTTCGAAGTTTCTTACTCTTCATGTAAATGTGAAGGACCATTTCAGAACCGCTATAAAAATGAAGACTCATAAATGCTCTGAGATTGTCGCATAAAAAGAAATGGATTGTTTACTTATAGGACGAAATATCAATTTCAATTTTATGGAATGTGTAAAAATAGGGAAACTTTTTTTACATATTTCTACATTAGTAATTATTGTAATTGGCTCACACATTACTAGCTTAATTGAGTCTTCCAAGTAAAGTGTTTAATCCCGCTGCTTTGATCGCATCACCGTACCGTACCAGCCTCTAATGTTCCCACTGCAGGGACACCGGCCTACTCTCGATAATTGAGAGTGAATGGGCTCTGATCTACCACGGGAGCCCAATCAGGATTGGTAGATGTCACATGTCATCGAATTTTTGGTTCTAAGACATGCCGGTTTCCTCACGATGTTTTCCGTCACCGTTTTGAGAACGTGGTATTGCGCACATGAATTTTTCAAATGAAAAAACTCATTGGTGCACGTGTGGTTTGAACCAGCGACCTTCTGATTAAAAGTCGGCGTCTGTGCCCCTGGGCCACCACGCTCTGATTGCATAAAAAATACTAATTAATACCAAAGTAAACGTCCACACAGTAGCCAATCTTGACATGATTTCAGTCTATTGCCCTCAGCTAACAAAAAATGCGGTCAACCTATTACAATGAACTCAAGCTCTATCAGTCCAATTACTGACATTGAAGACAGGCCATTGTTTGAAGACGTAGCCGTACAACCCGAAATCACCCCTGGACTTGTCACTCAAAATGATTAATGTATCGCGAAATGTCACTGGAGGTCACTATAATTACACCACTTTTCACTGGAATAAGAGTTCAGTAAAATGTACTTATCTAACTTCTGGAACTATAATGATAGTAGAACCAATTTGAACCGTTTTTTTTTTAAGAATTTTATAGGTATTTTGCAACAGTTTTTACTGTATCTATAATATATATCTATCTGTCTGTTTGCTGACGAAGTTTTGACATACGCACGCGTAATTCTGCTTCTGCATTGAATGTATGTATTGATTTTTTTTATAATATTTTCCATTTTATCAGCAGCCCTACGTAAATGTCACTTGGAATTTAAATTTGTCAACGTATTTTTAAACGTGATTGTTTACGAGACCAAAGTACGACTGAATGCGTTTATATTTCCCAATAGGCTATGCTGATGTCAATTTGCATACATTCAAAATCGAATACCCGCCTCTAATTGCACCCTCTGGCTGGCATGATCAATGCTTTAGATAAAGGTAAATCCTAAAATATAATGTGTTGTAAGGGCTTAGAGTCCATTTTAATTGAAGCTAGGTCCAGATTCGGGTTCATTAATTGAATATTCACATCTCGATCGCCGTTTGACATTTGGTTGACTGTCGAAGTGGTTCGATCGTCTTTCGTATTCAGATATTTAAGGTGTTTTCAACACTTAGACTCGTTGAACGTTCTGATACCGGGATTTTAGAGTAGCATTTTTTTTTTATTAATCCCAATGGTTGGACAAACCGATGTTAAGTTTTTACCTCCGCCCATAACAACAGCAATACGACTGAAAGCATATCGACCACGTCAGCTTATAAACAGGAAAAAACTGCATCAAAAGCAGTCCATTAGAAAAGAAAAAAGAACAATTTTTATAATTGTATTCTGATTTTCTGTTTGTTCTATTTAATCTCCGATTTTGACAAGACTTACACTGGCAAATTGCTGATGTTGAAATAACATAAGCTAATTTTAATTTAGTAAAAGAAAAAAAATTAGGGTTCCACGCAAAAGAAAAAAAATCAACGTGGACGTTGTCGCGGGGAATAGCTAGAAAATAAAAAGGTACTCACGTGTTGTTGGCGGAGGATAGCCGCCGGTGCAGGCTGCGCAGCGACATGGCGTACCCCTAGCAGGGCGGACTACCGCTCCCTTTGCCACGCGGCCGGCGCAGCGCGCGCGCGCCGAAAAACGCGCCCTCTTCGTTGCACGACTGAGACCGCTGCGAGGCCAACATGCCGGCCGCGCGGCCTAGCGCGTGCAGCGGACGCACGCGCGCGCGCCTTCCCCACCCGCACCCCCCCACCACCTCAATCTTGAAGGCCCGGTGCGTCGCCGCGCGATATCTCTTTGTGCAGCTCACTGCGCCCTCTCACTCCCACGCATCAAAACGCACGATAAAAACACCGTGTTAACTTTAAGTTAGCTAATGTATATATAAACTTTCTATAGAAAAATATCTGTTTATTTTTACGATTGAAGGCGCTTTGTTCCTATTTTCTAGTGTATTGGGCTCGTGCTTCAGATCTGAAACAAATTAAAATTCGTAATGAGTGCGACGGCGACGGTTCAATGGATTGAAAGGAAATTGGGCTTGATCGACCCGCGGTAATCGAATCGCGGCGCGTCAAAATTAATTTGCTACGATAATCACACGTGAAGCGATGCGGCTAATTCTAGCCATGAATTTTGGAGCGTTTAGACTTATTTACACATATAACGTTTGTCAGTGTGGACGAAGATTTTCTACTAAATGACATAACATTTAGTCATGGACTAATAAATATAACGGTGAAGGAAAACACCATGAGGAAACCAGCATGTCTTAGAACCAAAAATTCATATACATGTGACATCTACCAATCCGGATTGGGCTCCCGTGATTCACTCTCACGCCAAAGCCAAATTCACTCAAAGCCCATTCACTCTCAATTATTGACAGTAGGCCGCTGTCCCTGCAGTGGGAACATTAGAAGCAGGTACGAAATAAATATGGTCTTGATTTGGTAATTAATTATCTTATATTAAATGAAGTCATATTTCAACAGGTCATTAATATCAATACATATGCACTAAAATTTCACTCATTTACACCCTTTCTGTTAATTACTTTGCAATTTATAATTACTTGTTTCTAGGCTTGATATTTCATTCTATAATGTAGCTTTGGAGGAATAGAATAGTAACAAGACATTAGTTATTACAAACACCGCCGAAAAACCTTATGATAAATATAAAAGTATAAATAAGTAAATATTTTAATTGACGTTTTAAAGTAATTTTTAAGAATTAAGAAATCTTCAACGGAAATAAAGATTTTTGACATTGACCTTGAATATAAAAGTAAAAGTAGCCCCAATATTTACAACCAGGTTTTTCCATTCGAAAAGTTTCAGTAGACCATAAAAAATAGTTTCCACGCAAACGAAACCGCACATGTCCATCGAGTAAAACCTAAATAAGTTAATAAAAATGAAATCACGGAATGATTTTTGTTTGGAATGTAATTAGAACGGTAACGGACGTAGAGGAAGTTTTAATGAAACGGTCATGCGAGGTCCGCCCCAGTTAATCCTTTGAAAGCTTCTAATCCGCACACTTCGTATAAAACGGGCGCATAAAAGGCTATGCCTACATTTTATCACATTACTTTACCACACAATTTGACCCGTATCACTCTTGTTTTAGATTGAAAGTTGCTTGCGCGGTTGTGGACTTGCGGCGGGTATAGCCATGTTTACATAAAATCTAAAATGTATTAGGTGGGTTGCATATCTAGAATCAAACAATGATTTTTATTTATTTCTAAATAAAACTGAATCAACTGACAGTCAAATAATTTTATCTATAATAGCCTTAAATTACCTACCTACTAATTACTAGTAAAACTAAAAAAATGCAACAATTTATTTGGAGAGCCTTATACTCGTAGGTAGAGTTGAAAAATGTGTGCAGAAAAAATGCTTTTCACCCTCGCGTATCTAGAGTAAACCTGTGTTTCTGGAAAAACCTCAAATATTTCCAACATTTGAGGAGGGTACGATACTTAGCTGGGAAACATTTTTTACGCAAAAGTGTCAAGACGAGTTGCCGTCCCACCTAATGTTCAGTGGATACCTCCATCCGTAACAACAGCAATACGACCTAGGTCCTCGACTAACGAAGTATGAGAAGACCCAAGTCGCATCCCGTTGCACCAGTCATCCGAAGCGGAGTTGTAACGTCTCATCCGCCAATGATTTCACCGACGTCAATATCCTACCACCGAAACACAACAATGCGAGTGAACCATTACTTGGCGAATTACCATGTGGCAATACTACTCCTGACAAACTTGGTACAAATTCTACTACACTTTTTTTCTCCTTTCTTACCTTTCCCCCCACCCAGGAGACAAGCAACGTTGACCCCTTAAAGTAGAACTTGAATTATTTTTACGCAAAAGTATTTCAAATAGTTTTACACAATAGCGTTCTTATCAAAATAGAATACCCTTGTAAAATGCTCTATACGAGAGCGTATATTAATTATACTAAAATCTATATAGCTCACTCCCTCTTACTAGGTCACGTTGTACGAATATAAAAATTTTAAATGTCACATGTCATCATCGGTTACCTTTTTGCGTTTCCCCACTTTAGGGGTCGGCAGTCATTACCAAAGGCTCGGGTTATGATGGCCTGGTAAAGGTCGCGTGTTCTAATTTCCCTTTATTATTGGGCCAACGTAAGGCTCGACCGATATCTCGTTCAGTGTTGTCGGTAGAACGTAATCCTACATACGTACTCGAAAGCAAACAGTAGTTTGATAGTTTTTTATTCTTATACTGGCTTCGCACTACTTGTGCATTCGGCTTTTACAAAGTTGATTTCAGGGGCTGCTTAAAAAAAGCTACTTTTGATACCGGAAAACCGCGAGTAAAAAAAAAAAAAAAACAAGTTGCATCTAGTAAAACAAATATTAATGAACATTTCACACAGCGTCATCTAACCCTAAACTAAGCATAGCATGTACTTGTGTATGATAAAAGTAGATACGTATTAATGGTATATATTTAAAGAAGGAATGGAGCTGAGCCGTACCTACGTCTGGTCGTCCGATAGTGGAATGGTGACGAGGGTAATAAAATGTCCAACTTTTGTGCACAATTTGCAAGGTACATTCTAATTTCAGTCATTTATATAATATATTTATGTAATAATGTAATATATTTCGAAACGTTATGAAATTCAACAATTCCTTCCGTGAAAAAACGTATCTGTTGTAATCCAATTGAAGTTGGCAAGCAACTAATTCAAGACATATTTTATGGAGCGAAAATTAACATTTGTGTACAATTATGGAGTGTTTTTGTTGCACGCAATTAATTACATTCAATTAATGCTATTATGATATATAAATAATAAGAAACTTGCATGGTGTAAATGGGTCTTGATAACTTAAAGTCTTAAAATGTAAGTTGTATTCGTACGCAAGTTTTAAACATTTACCAATAATTTCCTGTATTCTTCGATATTGAATGAAAAATTTAGGCGGGAGGAAAAATTGTCGAAGAATGCAGATAACTTATTAAATAGTCAAATTAATAATGAATGGTTAATGAACACTCAATGCTCGTTCAAATCGCACTAGGCCAGATCATTTTTAAATGTTTTTTTTAAGTGTTCACTATTTAACGGCTAAATTCAGAATGATATCCAAAAAGAAGATAATATTAATAATTACAAAACGTTATATTATAGATAGACATTTAGATATATAATATATAGTATTGCTTATCTTTGACTAAATTTAAATTTTACTTCTAGGTTAGACCAAGTGGCATTAATTGCTATGGCGAAGCAGGATTAATTATTGCAGGATTTGTTGATTTATTGCATTTGTAAGTCCTTGTAACAATATAAAATGCAATAAACGATTGAATGAAATTGAATAGCAATATTATTGAAAGGGAAAACAATCCAGTCACTAAATCCAGCCATTGAATGTCGTGTATTAGTCCTCTTGAGCCATCAACTTGTGTAGCGTTCCCACCAGTGGGACCAATATCGAGTCGGTTTAGAGAAATCTCGATCACTCTCTCTGTACCTTACGGGCACGTGCTCGCTGACGCAAAGGAAAATCACATTACGACATCGTGCTTCTATTCTCCGAACTAAAACCTGAAATGGGACGTTATCGGATATAAAATTAAGATGATATTCGATTGATTGAATCGAGAGCGAAAATTAAATTCCAGTGTAATCGATCGGTGCATGTATCCTATGGATTGAAGCCGAGAGCTTGGTGTAAAACGATTTAATACTTTTGTTTGTAATGGAAATTCCCAGAAAGTTATACTGAGCACATAATTTTTACATTGAATGAAAGGTTTTAAACCGATTTTCATTTATGTTCAGCTATTCGTGTGATATGACTTGAAATTCCTCCAATTTATTACATTGGGCGAATTTTTTTAAATCAACATACAAACAGGGCGCAAACGACTTAAAATAAAGAATTAAACTATCATAGAATTACGTACCGTATTTCCACTGAATTCAGATTTAAAAATATTTTGCCTGAATTACCTGCTAAAATTATTATATATTATTGTTATTTAATATAATAAAGCTTAGTTAAGTATGTTAAAAGTATATTTTTTTTATCTAAAGTATCAAATGAACAAACTTCTAGTTGGTGGAGCGTAAAAATGTAGAAGAGGGAAAAATATTTCTAACAAATGTTTGAGACAGCTGGCAAGATTAGCGATTAAGTCCGTTTTTTCATTAAAACTTGACCCGGGGCAAGTTTCTGTTTTCTTGCGCCGACTTTTTATCACGAAGACTTATTTTTATTAGGTCACTATAGAATATTGCGTTAGAAGTATCGTATCAATTTTAAGGGCAAAATTAGTTATATTTTCTTATATATTAAGGTTATCTTGTAGCCCAGTTGGTTACTACAATTATGTGTCGTGTTGGTCGTATGGGTACCGATGTAATTATAGGCATATTAAGTATTCTATGTCCACATTTTACTGACTTGTCTCTCCATTCTTTAAATAATTAATAATAGTGCGGCATGAGCAAACATAATTAATTGTGCGATCAGCATAAAGTTTATTTTCGTGTGCATTTTGTATACTTCATGCTCGATAAACATAGATTGCCCGGGGCAGAACCCACGACCTCACTCCTCCAAGGTTGGGTTCCTACCATCAAAGTTGCGGACTCGTCAAATGATGAATTTGCAATTTTAATGGCATCACGAACGTGCACCAGCTGCCCAATTAGACGAAGAGCTTATGAATAGTTCATATCTACTTGCAATTCGCTCACATTATGAATAAACAAGATATAGAGTAGGAAGCGTGCGGCCGAGTGATATGACTTTCGACATTCAATCCAAATGTATTGGGTTCTAATTTGAACCACGCGCAAATAAAGAAGCTTTTACCTTTTAAAACGTGAGTATTTGAGCCATGTTCTACAAAATGGTGAACAAAAAACAAAACCTACGGAACACAGTAAAGGTATTAAGTCTTTGTCCTACAGGCACAAAAGCCTTCGTCGCGGAAATATTAGGGGCTAGAACATACGGCTATTACAAACTAACAAATTTGGTATTTAACTGGTAAAATGGTGAAACTTATTTTCAGACCGCTTAAAAGACAATGAAACGATTGTTAGCGGTTCGCCCCAAACTGGAGTCTGTGAAGATTTTAGAGAGAAGATTCATCCATGTCAAATCAAATAAAATACGAAAATTCGATATGTAAATTTTATTGCAAGATTAAAAATTCCTGAAATTTTAGTTGTGTCTTGTGTAGAGTTGTTGGAAATACGTTAGAAGTGTTTGATTTTGGTTATTTAGGAAAACAGATCATAATTCAACAAGAGATTGGAATAAAATTATAAATAATATCGTTTTGAAATGGTAAAGCAAAGAACCGTTATATGAAACGTGTGCCTAACTGATTTAATAACTTAAATATATACTAGATTATCCTTTTAGAATCGCCTATCTTAAGAACAAACAATTTGTTTCAAGAACCATGAGATTGAATAAGGTTTTGGAAGTTTTGGTTGGACAAACCCACGGCCAATGGGACTACGCTCGCATATTCAATAAATTTGACATTGCTAGCTCAATTTATATATTTCTTTTCACTACTTTTTAAATATCTTCTTTAAATAAATTAGTTTTTAACTGAATGTCGAATATCGGTTATTATCAAACGGCAAAGGAAATCTTGTGTTTAAGAAAATCAAATTGGTATTCTTTACATATCAACTAATATAAATTCGCGGAAGATCGCTGCCATAGTCAATTCTCCCTGGGTTCTAAGACAGAAAATCTAGTAAAACCACAGCAGCAACACAGTCTGTGTTTCGCGAAATCAAGTTTTTTTAATGAAATTTCTTCTTAACGTTTTAATTCGTACGATCAGTAACAACAATAGTATTTAGTAGAAGAACCCTCTGCTGTTTTGAGGCACTCAGATCGGAAATACAGATGTAACCGCAAGTAGGATTGGATTACTAGGGTAATAGGGTGGATGTTCTTAAAGACGATACATAAAAGGCTGTGTCACGTTTAAATAATCGCATATCCAAATAAATGGACGAAACAGATAAAAGTCGATTCAATCCAAATTTCGATTTCCAAACCGCCCTTAATAAGCACCTGAATTGACAGATAGACTACTTAATATAATATAATCCTATTATACAATTATGGTACAAAATAAAAAGTGATTATAAAAATGTGAAAAAATAGTTATCGCTTAGAAAAATTTAGCTCTGTGGCTATTTCGATCTGGGAAAGTTGGCAGCCTTATTTAGAGTTCACAAACTAGACGCCATGTTGTTTTGATAGGTGTCCGTCAGTCTGTCAGAGCTCTTAACTGGGTTAGTTAGAAAGCTGTTCAGAACAGATTATAGCTAACGCCACCGCAATAGCACTAACGGCTTTTCAGTCAAGATTTTATTGTTGTTCCGGTATTCCGTTCACAATAGAAACTCGATTACTAACCCCACGAATGTATGTCTGTCTTATTTTTAAAGAACATTTAACCATAGTGGTAACCAGTTAAAGTCACAGTACAAATATTTGAAGATGAAGAATGAAGCGTGGTGGCCCAGGGACATAGACGCCGACTTTCAATCTGAAGGTTGCTGGTTCAAACCCACACGCGCACCAATGAGTTTTTTCACTTGAAAAAATGTATGTGCGCAATACCACGTTCTTAAAATGGTGACGGAAAACATCGTGAGGAAACCGGCATGTCTTAAAACCAAAAATTCGACGACATGTGACATCTACCAATCCGGATTGGGCTCCCGTGGTAGATCAGAGCACATTTACTCTCAATTATCGAGAGTAGGCCGGTGTCCCTGCAGTGGGAACATTAAAGGCTGGTACGGAGGAAGAATTATACTGATATTGTAAATGCAAAAGTTTGTCGGTATGTATGCTTGTTACTCCTTCACGCCCAAACGGCTAGGACTTGGATAAATTGCCAGTGCCATTTATGGAACTAGCTGGCGGCCCACCTGATGTTAAGTGATTAACACCGCCCATAGAGAACTGCAATATGATGCAAGTTCTGCAAGATTCCTTTTACAAAGTACTTAAGTTTAAATAACATTTGAAACAGATATCACAAATGTTTTGCTTGTCATGGCGCAGAGCGACATCACACATGGACTTTTATCATTTATATATAATCATTAACTAAGTAATACACTTTCTTTATAAAATTATTACATATATACGGTTTAAATACTTGGTTCGGAAGATCGTTAGCATTTTCAGAAGGCTTGTTATAGAAGAGTATGCAATTTCCCTTAATTAGTGCAACCGATATCTTGGAATTTTGGGAAAATAATAGAACCCCGATAATTGGGAGTTTTAATGGTTCTACCAGTTATTCACAAGTTGTAGTACATAAGTGAATATCACGCTAACTCCGGCGGAATTTCGTCCCCGATCATTAATCAATCTAGCGTGCCATCAATCATAGGAGGTTGCACTGATTAACACATCGCAAGACCATATTAGACCAGTTTTAGAAAAAATGTTTAATATTTGACGGCTCCGTAGCTTAGTAGCGAGTAACCCTGCCCTCGAAGCGAGGGTTCAATTCCCGGCCGACTTTGTGTGACGAGAATTTGTATTTGTGCATACCAACTGCGACACAGGAAATTATAATTCCCCTGCATTAGGATTTCTTGTGTAGGAGGTGAGTGCGTAAACGTAAATTATTATTTTTTATAATATTGTAAAACCCGATATATCCACTGAGAATTTTATGTTAGCATGAGCATTCTATTAAATAAAGTTTTATCCGATTAATATGTATGAACAACCGAACTATAATCAACTAACAGATTATTGGAGAATTGAGATTACCATCGCAACATTGTTTTTTGTCAAAATGTTCCATACATCAGACAGATAAGTAGCAATGGCAATTTATCTCCGGTCATCGGTTAGTTGATTATATGATTTGGCCACAAACATACAACGTTTTAAATTTTTTATTTGTTTTTTAACTATACTAACTTTAAAAGGCTGCGTCTTTTAAATCATAATGATAACCGGTTAGTATGTAATATTATATATTTTCAGATGAAGAATAATATAATATTTAATTGGTGGTACAAGATCTAGGTATGATTTGGAATCGCAATTTTTGTGTTACTTTTAGTCTATATCATGAAACACTAAACCGATTTTGATGTAACTTCCATTGGACCCTAATTCGAAACGTAAGCCAATAAAAAAAAGATCGCAATCCTATTTTCAGTTTCGGACAAGTGCGTGGACAAACATTCATATACATATACAATTTTGTATGTTTGTTTGAGAGCCCTATTAGATTCCAAAAATATTATAATACATACATACGATAACTGATAACCTCCTTTTTTGAAGTCGGTTAAAAATAAATGAAGTAATCTCAAGGCAAGGTCTACCACCAGTGAGGAGTGACGGGCTGCTGTAAAGGCCCCATAGCATAACAATCAGTCAGTATGGCCGAATCGTCCACAATGTCACGTATTTGGGCCAAGCAGCGCCGCGAAAATAGACTTAGAGGAAAATCGATACTAAGGTGCCGAGTTGGTTCTTACGAGCTCTTTAAAATTGTGTCAAGTTTTATCACTTTACCGCTGTATTTGGTTTATGCGAGCTTGAGTAATTGGTGGTAAGCGAGCCGGGAGTCGAGAGATAGGGATTATTTACCCTGTAAAATTTTACTCAGGGTTTTTGACTTTGACATCCAACTGTATAAGATCGAAGCCATTTTGTGGGAACTTTTGTAGGTGTTCTAAGTCAGCCTAAATTTTTGCTGGCGGTCAATTGTTTACTCGAATAAAAAAAAAGTAATGGGATAATCTGATATCCCGAAGTCCACATTGCTCGCGTCCATAAGTAAGTACACAGTCCCTACATGCATCCCCCGGGTGATGCAAAAGGAGCAACCCAAAAACCAACAAAACTTGTGGGAAGTTCGTCCAAAAAAGTACGCGCATTGCCGGTGGAAGAATGTTGGTGCCGGTAAAATCACACGCGTGAGTCGTTACATCCTCAGGTGACAAACGCAATGGGTTGTGACTTGGTTGGAGTGGGCCTAAATCGTATTGCTGTTTTATGGGTGGAGGTAACCACTTAAAATCAAGTGGGCCTTCAGTTCGTCCCGTCACTTCTGCCGTATAAAAATTACCCAAAGTCAAGATGGTATTGTAGACTGGTATCTTATTGAAACACAAGTTATTGGAGTTAATCTGCTTGATTCTTGAACCGCACCACTTGGCTATACCGCCCATTATATTTGTCCAACATTCGTCTAATATTTACAACGCGTCAATCCAATGCACGTGTGGCGAATAATCGATGATGCCCGCATACATGAAGCAAACGCAAGCGAATGAAAAACAGAAAGTTTGTTTGTGTCACTCACACATTTAAAGGTACCTAGTAAAATTTATAGGGTTAACTTAGAAGGACAAAGGAACCATTGTAAGATCACTCCTGTGTTCGTTTTAGCGATATACAATAAGCGAAGAAACTTGAAACACGCATGTTATGACCCTTTGAATTTTATTTGAGTATAGGAACTGGCTGTAGCTGTCATATAGTCAAGCTTAACTTGGACCAAATATATAAAATAATATATAAATAAAATAAATATTAATGGACAGCGCCATCTAGCCCCAAACTAAGCAAAACTAACTCGATCACTGATGCAATATTTATATTATTTTTTTTTTTTTTTCAATACACCCAGAAACAGAAAAAACATCTATGTTCGTCACACAATGTTGTTCCTGGGTGAGAATCAAACTCAAGACCTACAGCGCAAAAGGCAGAGTTATTACCAACTAACATGGGGGCAAACCGGAGTGCAATCCAGAAAATTCGGTATCATTCGTTATTGTGTGAGGGTACATTAACATAACAATGCACATCAGACATTGTGTGAGAATTTAACATCATTGTTCCAACTAAGCTATTACTATTGTTATTATAATGAAATAATAGAATTCACTTGCATTTTTCCAGACGAAGTTCAATGAAATCGTTCTGGAAATCTTGTAATATTTCCTGTTATCAAGCAAGATACTGAATCTGTGTCCTGTAATATTTTTCTTTGTTATTTAATTAACAATCTAAATGTTTACCCTCTAATTAGTTTGCAGTTTGCATTGCTCTTCCTATCGCATCGTAAACGAGACAATCTTTTTCTGAAAACCTTCTTGAGTATGGCAATATTTGAGACGTGATGTCATCTCTGGGGTAAATGTTTCCAAGGTAACATGATCTCTGCATTGTTTTATTTAACAAACAATGGATCCCGTTTCCAGTCTAATGTAAATTCCGTTCCACATTATTAATTAAACTTGTAAGCATTTATGTACCTAAACAACATTAGTTACTTGCATATACGTAGGTGTTTAAGTAAATACCAAGAGCTCAAACCAGCGGTATCGTCATTTTCATAACGAGATCAACAATTTAGCATCGACGTAACCAAATAATTGTGTTTACATACGTGAGGTTAACACCTACGCACTTTTAAGGGATAATAATATTCGGCTTATTAATATTCTGGAATATGGTTTCTGTATGATTTTGTGGGCGTATGAAAAATAGTATGTATTTTATATATTATAAATAACACCTAAATGATTTAGTTTGCGGATCTGCAGAGGTTCGAAGAGCCGAGATTGAGAGAATGAAAGGATTTGAAAATTAAACCACAAAAAAAAAATTTTTGGTTTGTTTTTTTGTGTAATATGCCCTTTTACTATATAAGGAACACACAGACTATAAATAGAATGATAATGTGACTGTAAGGAAACTTTTCAAAAGCTATTCAAACCAAGTCTTAAATAAACTAAACCAATTCTTGTCTTCAGGGATTCGGTAACGTAATGTCCCTAAACGAATTATATCCAAGACGGCTCGAGGCGCGCATTTCACTCGATTTAATGGCACCCACAACGAGAACTCGCTACTAATTAGTTAATCGATTCTGACAGTGACTCCCTGCTATATCTTGGACTGCATACTTAAATTTGATTGGATAATGTTTGTGTAATTACGTTTGAATCGAAACAAAACCTTATTAAACTCAAACCTTTTTATTACTACGCTTACATCACTGTTTTTGCTTATTTTTATTTTTTGTGTAAATGTCCGCTGACTTGAAAATGGCGAATGCATAAGCCGTGCGAAGCCAGAGAAGAGAAAAAAAAAGGCTGCTAGGATGGGCGTCCGCCATTGTATAGGTATATTTTGAGATTTTTAATAAGTGAAAAGATATGTTATGTTGCCGGCATAAAAGTCCTATAACTACTTATCACAATCATGGAATATAAAACTCACCTACGATGAGCTCACGATGAAGCATGGCTTGGTCATCGTGAGATCGAGAGGTCATAATATAATTATATCTACGAGTAACACAGAATTCGAACATCGCCAGAGCACGCGATTGTTAACCAAAAAAAAGTGGTTCTAATTTCGGCTATTTATTATATGTTTGTTTTTTACGCGATGTTTTTGCCAAATTTCGACTAATTTAAATCGTTCTTTATTTATTTGACAGAGTATTTCACGAAACAAAAACACCCATAAAGATAAAAAATGTGGTATAAAAGTTTGAAGTTCATCGAAATCATTCAGTCTTGAAAGCCATTCACAGAAATAAGTGTTTACAGCGTTCCAAATTCTGCCGTCAGATGATTACAATGGAATTTTCAGCTTAGCCAGCCAAACGTTTGATCTCTCATTGGTGGTAAGTGATGATGCGGTTGTAACGCTTGGTCTAGATTAGTCACGCAGCTTTGAGCCCGTCTTTAGGTACCCCCCCCCCCCTTTAGGTATTCACCTTGGGTCGAGGAACGATATAAAAATGATTACTTGCAATATGATTTCTAAGCCTTGACGTAAACTTTCTGCATGTAGCTACACAGAACATTACGCCAGAACCCGCTAAAAATTTTGACGGCATGGTTTTTTTAGGTGGATAACAAGCTGAGGCCTTGGATTACTCCAGTGTTATACTTGGATAACCAGTGTTACTCCAACCACCAGGAGGTCACGTGTAGAAATTCAAAGGGTACCCAAACCTACGCACATTAGCAGCGTGGACCCAAAGTAAAAATATCGAGCGGGTTGGTGAATTTGTAAAATTTTCATGGCGCATCACAGGTCTTCCTCTTGAACTCTTGAAGTTAAAACGAGTAATTAGTTTATTTTCTGTAGAGTTCATAACTCCCAACAAAAATAAAATTAAATGATTACAAAATCCTACGCATAGATTTATTCACACAACACATCCAAGATCCGAGAACAACCTTCATACTCGTCACACATTCGTTGGCCTCGGCCGGGAATTGACCCGGATTTCGCTCTGAAGGCATGGCCTATAACTTAGCAACGAAACCATCATTTAAACCAATAAACATTAATTGCATTGCTTTTCAATATACGACTGTATCAAAGTAGATATTGTCCCCATTCCAACACGCAATCCATCTCTATCTATAATTATTTATTAATTAATTATAGCTGTGAAAAACAATTTTAATTAACATTAAGTACAAAATCACGTGATTATAAGCGTGCCATCTGAAGCATAGATTGATCGAAATATTGATGCATGGCTGGCTCTTTGGAAGTCGATGCCATTTCCTTGGGAACGCAGTATTCCTACTCTGTCATTTGATTTTATTTTTAAGAGTAAAATAAATAAACCAGCTTGGTGCGATTCTTGATCTCGCATGCCACCGAGTATACTTTTAGGGTTCCATTTAGCCTTTTGGTTATGCTTAATATATAATTTCGTCCCCTCCTGTGTATATTTTTAGCGTACATACTTGTGTGTATCACCTTATCTTTTTTTTTATGTAATAGAAGGCAGACGAGCTTGCGGGCCACCTGATGGAAAGTGGTCACCGCCGCCCATGGACACCTGCAATACCAGGGGCAATGCCGATGCGCTGCCGACCTTTCAGATGCTGATTAAACCGCCTCTTGAAGGACCCCATATCATATAATAGTTCAGAGGGAAAACCGCAGCAGGAAGTTCATTCCACAACCGACAAGTTAATTATCTAATTATTAAGTAATTATCTACATAATTAAAAATGACATGCTGTTCGTTGGTGTTTACAAACTAGAACTTTGTACAGCATTTTAAAGACCAGCGTGGTTGGCTTTAAACAGTTCGTAATAAATTAGGTTTTATAGAAAAACAAATTAAATATTTTGTTATAATTAACCCTAATGCAGAAAAACTTGCGAACGTGCATTAACTCGGACATTGGCAGAATTTGTGTGGCATAAATCACACAAAAGCCCAAAAATAAGAAAAAGACATATGCGCTTATAATATTAAAAAGTAAAATTAAAATGTTTTAATATTTGTTTTTAGCTTAAGCTTTTTACTTAACTTTTAAGCTTTTAGCATTAATAAATATCCAAGGACATAGCCACAAAGCGCCATCTAGCACCCAAATTAAGCATAAATTGTACTATGCGAATTAGACAACTAATAAAAAACTTATCTAGTACTATTTTTGTAAATACATTCTCCTTTTTTAAGAATTACACATTATTTTCATACACATTAACATCCAGACACAGAACCAACTCGCTCTATTTTATATATTACAATATTATATTTTTTAATACATGCATAAATATGTTAAATAAATAAATAAATTTTGTGAGATTCTAAAATAAGATCTGGTAGTAAGACAAAACAAACACTCATGGTTTGCAATGTGTTTGTGGTATGAGCTAATTCAATACAATAGGTATACAATTGGTGTACAATTTTCAATCCTTCAACTTTTACCCCCACAGTAATTATATTCTCTTTGTCCTTTTGGTACGGAACCTTAAAAGTATTTTACTAAAAGTAAAATTAATAGCCATAGTGCGTTTAAGAGAGGAAACCACAGACACAAAACAAAATCGCAAAAATATAAGCACTCTTTGTATTGAAGCCGTGGACATTGTGTCGACTGAACAGTATAGCATGTTTTCTCCCGCCTAAACTAAATGTCACTGACTTTTAATAAGAAATGTTCAGTGAATAATTCGAATAGTACAATTAATATAAAAAAATATTTAAGTGTAACGGAGCATAACTTGAGAACAGCTCAACCAGAATGGCTGATTTTTTTTGTTCGTAATTGCCAAGGTTTGAATGATAAAATTTAATCAATCAAAATAATACAATAAGATTAATAATATAGTGGTAAATAATACTATAAATGCGAATATAAATTAGTTTATTTGTTACGCTTCACGTCCCATTTACACCACCTATCATCATTAAATTTTGCATCCACGTTGTCAGGACAACAAAAAACATTAAAAAAAATAATAAAAATTTTTGAGCAATTGACAAAAATGTACATCGTTCTCGGGCCTCGTTTCTCGGGCTACTATTCAATAATTGCAAGATTTCACAAAACATACTAGGTTTTAACAAAGTGTGGGCGTGGTAACATGTCTTACTGGATTTCTTCTACAGTGCAAATAGCAAAGAGAATATTATAACGATTTGCAATCTTTAAAACAAGTTCTCTTAAAGGTAAGTTTTATTTGACACCTTGCAGGCGTCGAGGTGCAATCAGCATAACTTTGACTGGTAGTATAATAACTACGCTGTAGGTCGTGAGTTCGATTTCCACCTAGACAACCATAGATGTTTGTTGGATACAGAATAACGTATCCCCTAGATACAGAACAATATAGAATAGTATATGTCAGGCCAAGTATTAAACGTACATTTAAAAAAAGGGGTGTAGTGGAAACAACCGTGTGTTTTATGTAATCAAGAAAGAAACTCTAGCAACCGATGCGTCACAATACTCATTCAAAATCACGAATTTTATGATCCTTTAACTATCGAGTAGTTTAATTAAATTGTAATTGTAATCCGTACATGTACCCTCTGGGCGGTGCCTCCCCTTTTATGCTTTAAAAGTTAACTTTTTGGGATACAATGAATTAGTAAAGGTATTTCAGTAGGATGGGCCACTACAGGTAACACGGCGGGGCGCAGCTAGTATATATATATATGTAATAAAAAACAAACCGAGCGTGATTTGTAACGCAGCGCGTGTGTTTGCTACGAAAGAAAAACATCGTGAGGAAACCGGCATGTCTTCGAACCAAAAATTCGAAGACATGTAACATCTACCAATCAGATTTGGGCTCCCGTGGAAAGCCCATTCACTCACGAGAGGAGACCGGTGTCTCTACGTGGGAACATTAGAGGCTGGTACGGTATAAAAGCTTACCATATTTAAATTTTTGACATTTTGTCTGAATGATGCGGTATTGCGCGGCGGGTAAGTTTTGGACTGATTTTCGGATGGCCACAACCTTTCTTGAGGGTCGAATCCGCGCCTGCGGGGACCCCCGGATCGTAGACCTTGAAGACCCTATATCTTTTCCTTATGGTGAGACTTTAGTACACGACCGTATGTAACAGTACTTTTTATGAAAACTAATGTTATCGACATAAAATTTGCCGTAACGCAAAACATTCCCCAGGTGTATTTTTTAGGAATTCTTCATGGCAATCTGTATTTTTATATAACAGCCGAGTTGACGGCCTACTTGATGTTAAGTAGTATCCGCCGCCCATTAATAACGAACCAGTACTTTTTCGGACAAACGTATTATATTGATACTATAAACACTGTTCCTCGTTACGAATCATCATATTCATTTACTGAAGATTACCCATAAAGGCTGTCAAAATAATAAAAGCCCGCCTCCCTAATAATTGTTATCTTCCATAGTATTTTCCTGTTTCCAGTGGCGTCATTGAATTTTTATACAACAAGAAGCCTAGTACTTGCACATAAAGTGACGCAGTCCCGCATAAGTCAAAGGTGTCTTAGTCGACCTAGCAACTCTAATGTGAAAGACGTGGCTTAAGATTTAATATTGGCAGCTTTTGGTGCAATTGTATGATTTAACATATACTTAATTGTACATCAAAAAAATTCATAGAAGGTAACTTAATAAAGATATGCTGAAACTGATACTATTTCAGCAACACAATTCATATTCTCATATGCGTCGTGGCAGAGGCATCAAAATTGAGTGAAATTTAGTTGGCATTCTCCTTTTTCGTCTATATTAATTCTATGCGCGGCGGACTCCAAAACTGGGCGGAGTAATTGGCCCTAATGTGCGCCTGCCTCATAAACGTAACAAATTGCACCGTATGATTGAGTTCAGCTATTTGTATTACGAAAACTGGTACTCGTTTCCAGTGCCCGTAATTCATTGGCCATTCAGCTTAACTGACTATCACTGATTATAAAAGGTCATAGGGACGGTCCACTCCTTTCGAATTACCTATGAGATGACACTAGTCGTTTCCCGTTGCGCCCGTGAATTTGAAACTGGGATATCACATGTGCCTGTAATTCTAACAGCAATCACACCCTCCACTTTAACTCAGCAGCGCGACTGTGCCACTGCTTAGTGCTTAACAGATTTAGCGGCCGTACCTACTTTTAGATCGAACATAGCACAGGTACACATGTTTTCAAATGTTTGTTTCTATATTATGCCGGTTTCCTCACGATGTTTTCTTTTCCGTTTATAAAACTGGTACTTGGTCTCTTACGGCGTCGTGCAAAGTACTTCGTAATACATGTAGATAAGTTAAATAAATAAATAAACGTTTACACTCATACCTCCGCACTAGGATTCCCTGTGTCGCAGATGGCATGGACAAACACATAAACACAAGACAAACACCCAAGACCCGAGAACAAACTTCATGCTCACCACACAAAGTGTGCCCCGGCCGGGAATCGAACCCGGGACCCCTCGCTTCGAAGGCAGGGCTACTACCAACTAAGCCACGGAGTCGTCGTTAATTAAAGTATAAGTAGTTCATATCCTCCAGCGCCTCAGTCTAAAAGGCTCTCTATACCCAAAAACAATTTCAGGTCATGGTCAAACAAAAAACATTAAGCCGTCCGAAAAACGTTCCGCGGGTCATTTATCATGATCAAATATTATGTTGGATCAAAAGTAATTCCTCGACTTAGTCCGGGTAAAGTTAATTATGGGTCAAATTTGATGCCTAAGAGACGTACTGGAGCCAATCATACAATATAGTGATATTTATAGAAGTAATGGTGAGAAACCTACCAAAAACTTATTGGTAACACGAACTCATAAAGGGAAAATCAGGTACAGACCAAAGTGAGTTTTATTTACGAGCTTTTAGATACACATTTATTCAAAGAAGGAGACGATTTCAAGTAGTTTTTAGATCATTCAAATTTTTTTCTTAATTTATTATTTTTTCTTAGAGACTGATGATATTATAATTGTGCAAAACACAATTATTATATGGCCATTAGTTCTGCCAAATTCCAGGCCGTTGGTCAATAAAAAAAAACATGACTGTTTGAACCCAATTACAATATAAAGTTCATTTGATTTGAGCAGATTATGCTCACTTTCAAAAAGGCTCATATATTTTTGACAAATGAAACAAAGAAATTTACCGGCAGACGTTAATGTTAGTTCAATATAGGCATAAAAATAAAGAAATAATCAGATATTATAATTATTACAAATACTAGGTACGTAGATATATTTTATAAATGTCAATGTCTATTTTTACAAGTAAATGTTTAATACACGCAAACCAACATTTCTGATCTAAAAATAAAAATAATATTATATCTCAATTTTATTATCGCAAGTGCAAATTCAAAAGGCTTTTGTGGTGAACCAGAGAAACAAGACGACAATTATCTCCACAATGGGAACGCATTTACACCGAGCGGCAAACGGTTTGTATCTGATAATGTGGCAATAAATTATCCTTATGGTAGCGTTAAGTGCCTGGTGTGAAGTGGGCCGGAAGGTATCAGCATTTAAAGGTCATCCGGATATGTGCAGCAATCATTATGTATGTAGAAGCGATCTACCTACATATTAGCGGAAACTGAAGGTTTTTTATTTATGTACCTAACTAGTGACGGGACGAGTTGAAGCGGTTATCTCGGCCCACAAGAACTGCAATACGACTTAGGTCCCCCCCAACCGACATGTCGCACCCCGTTGCGCCCGTCACCAGAGACGGGGATGTTAATTGCATGTGATTTCACCGGCTCCCACACCCTTCCACTGGAACACAGCAATGCGAGTGCACCACTACTTGGCGGGATTCTGAGGGTCTTCCTACGAAAGCGAGCAACTGGATTTCCCCTAAGCTAAGTTACTAGATGTTGAAATGGTTCGCTTACCTATAGCCGAGAATTGATTAGTTTGCAATTTCTATCTTGACCTAACGTGTCTGCACAAGTTGCATATCTGTGTTATGTCAAACATTGACCTAACGCAGCTTTGACCTAGTGGAGCAAAACTCTCCATTTACCTATTGATGACTTTATAATGAACTAGCTGTTTCCCGCAAGCAGTGTGGTGGAAGGGTGTGGGTGCCGTTGAAATCACATGCGCATGACACGTAACATCCCCGTCTCGGGTGACGGGCGCAACGGGGTGAGACTTAAGTCTTATCATATTGCGGTCAGGGAGAACCTAAGTCATATTGCTTTTGTTAAGGGCGGAGGTAAGCATTTAATATCAGGCGGGTACTTCAGCTCGTCTCGTTACTTCTTATACAATACATAAAAAAACATAAAAAGAACTCAACCGGTTCTTAAAAAAAAAAACATGTCATACAAAGAAAATAAGAATACAGAAGTTTTTACTTAAAAAAATAATGTGCAATTTGTTCTCAATTCAGTGAAGGTAATCATCGAGTTTAAGAGGCAGTTACAATTGCCAAAGCTTGTTACAGCTACTGACATGATTACGTTCCTCGTCCGTACATGGTAGCGGCTACTTGTAACATCGGAATCGTAAATGTGAGTTTTATATCCAATCACATAAAGTTTGAAACCGGCTTTCTGTCAGATGTGAGTTAGATCACTGTTCATTCACGCGATATCGTCATAATAGTATTTTATTGGTAAATTAAATATAACAGGTCAACATTTTATCCTATTAAAATTACTTTATACAAATTTAATAAAAATTGATAATAATAATTACTATATTACTAATAATAATTAATATACAAAGAAATACCGCATACACTAAAGGTAAGCGGCCTAACCGACTCATCGCTCGGAATCCGCACGTCTTGATAGATTCGTATAATTCGGACATATTCTAATGTTTCACGAATTCATGATGACAGTTTTGTAAGCTCGTGGGAGTTCAAAGGTCACTGAGAAATAAAACAATAAAAGCCCAGATTCGATAACGGGAAATGAGCCGTAATAGATTCAGTACGGTTGAGTGGTCATGTCCCAAGTTGAGACATGACCAAAACTCAACGTGAGAAACGAAACGTGGAGAAAACGAAGCCAATTTACTTAGATTTAGCCTATAGATATAGGTCCAGTTGCTCGTGTCCGTAGGTGTGTACCCTTTGATGCTCTAGACGTACCCCCTGGGTGCGAAAAGAGCAACAGAAAGTAGCAGTAGAACTTGTGCAAAGATCGTCCGGAGAGGACCACCACACCTAGAATCTGCCGCAAAGCGGTAGTGCTTGTATTACTGTGTACTGAAAGGGTGTGGGTGCCGGTGAAATCTAATGCGCATGAGACATAACTTTTGGCGATGTAGTTTGTGGATTCGATTCCAACTCAGTATAAGTATTTGAATGACAATTTTAGTTACAAAATAATGTACTATGCTTAGTTTGTAGCTAGATGGCGCTGTGTGAAACGTGAATGAAGTAAAAATATGAATATAATGTTATATGCAACCAGTATTACAGAGATAATTATAAATTCGTCCAATTTCATATAATACAATATTAATTTTAACTTTGATAACTTTACAATTGAGTTGATTATACGGAAACAATGCGTCAAACTTGTCCTAAACTTTTTGTTACAGAACATTAAAATTGTAAATGTTCAGGTCATTAATCCAGGCGTGGATCGTACTCGAAATGTTTTAATTAATATGTATTGCAAACGAGTGAGGCCCTAAGTTACTTTTTGTCCTGGACCACACATCTCGTGGGAAACGGTTCGAATTACTGTGTGTAATGGTGGGGTGAAAAACGCCGCAAATGATAGAGTTCCGTACAAAATGACTACATAACATAGTGTAAGAAATGTCCCTTTTCCTGTATTTACTGTCTGCGTTCGTGCGAGCTAATCTCTCCGTCACTAGAAAAAGGGTTTTGTTTCCCACTTTAGCCAACAAATTCCTTTTTTTCTTAACGGGTTAAGACTTATCCGACTTTAAAAAAGAAGGAGGTTATGTATGTTCACCGATTTTTCCGCCATTTCTCAAACGATTTCGAAAATTATTTTTTTTTATTTGAAAGATTACGCTTTCTGATTGGTCTCATAGATTTTTTATCAAAATTGGTTCAATTGTTTGGTTGTTAAAATTAAAATAACTAAATAAAAAATTACATTCAAGTAAACGAAATTGCGTATTTTGCTACTTTGTTTTTTTTTTTTATTTTGAAGTCGAAAAAAACCGATCTAAAAGTTACTTGTACTTGAATGATTTTCGTCGGTGGTACCTGTTATAACTTTAAAGCAAATTTATGCTTTGAATATATTTTAATTGCCATGCTAATTAGACACATAAAAATGTAAATGAATTTGAAAAAAATCACGGATAATATTAATTATTTTACACCTGAAACATTTGAGTAGGTAAGTCAAATTGATTGCGGATACACTTCGGAAGCTTCCTTGGCTGTTTTAAATCATCTAAGTTAAGCAACTCTCAGCCCGGTCAGAAGTTGGATGGGTGACCGTTTAGTGGCATTTCTTCGTCCTGGCGTTCTTATCGTTTAGCCATGTCAGAGGCCTTCATATTCAATACATGGTGATGTCAATTTTCAGTCATGAAGGATCGACTACAGAATGAATCTGCAACTCATAAAGAATCGTTTTCATGTTTCACACGGACCCCTAAAACGGGCAATAACAACTCGCCAGTAACGAGGCAGCAAATTGGCAAGGTAGGTACCATGCGAACCTGCGCCAAGGGTGTGATTCACCTGGAAGAGCCCGCGATCGCACGCTTCACTGCTCTGTCATTACTGTAGGAACTCGCTTTATTACTTTTGAATCTGAACTCTTGTTCAGATTGTGGAGCCCCAGTTCAGTCCATGTCCCATTTACTTGTATGTCCCCTGTGCCCTGCACGTTGGATGATCTGCACAAAGCCACCAATAGCTGCTGAGGTGTCAAAATTCTATCGCGACAACGTTTAACTCTTTAGAAACATTGAAACGATAAATAAAGAGAAATCTGAACTCTTAGCATCTGGACATTGTGTTGCATTGGTGGAGTAATAGACATTGTGTGGATAGTAGAACATCTGTCTTGAATCTGAAGAGAGAGGAGATAGCGAATTTCCTTAGAAGGAACCAAGCTTCATATAGATTTAGAAGCAAATATATTGTATATAAACAAACCTTCATAAATAACCTGAACATCCGTAATTTATGATAACATGCTTTTATACTTTACACTATTCCTATACTAGTATAGTATTATTATATCTGTGATACTATACATAACTACAGATGTCAAAATTACTGAAATTTGAATTATAGTTTGACTAGTAACATGGAATGAGACATTGGTCTTGCTTTTATAGTATACTAGGGTACCTTCCATAGGGGTTGCGGTGTCTCTCCTGACAAATGAAAGAAGACCTTCTGGGCTCGATAGCAATCTGTAGGGGCTCCGGCTGGTCTGCTTATCGGGTCCAGGGTACGCGGAGTCGATAGGGTCATGTCAACGTGCGAGAGGTCCTTTCGGAGTGCCCTCGAATGAAAATACTAGAGTACCAACAATTGATTTAATTGATAACAGTACATAGCAGTAAGTTTGTTTGACTAGTATTCTCAATTTATCTATTTAAGTTAACCATAATAATCAGGTCGGCAGGTCAAGTCTTCTCCTTGAAATCATAATCGCGAAATTCTCGTGGCATTTCAAATTATTTTGACTTATATCACCCTCTTAAATAGATAGCCCGATTTCTAAATTGCTTTGTCCTAAGACTGACAAAACGAAGCTGGATTTAAAACCATTCAAATGACAGAGGCAGTCTCGCTCAAAATATCTTCAATGAGAGCGGAAAATCTGTTTTCATTATTTTGACTACGTAATTTGAAATTAAACTAGAATGTTTTATCTGCTAGCATAGAAAATACGCAAATATATTTACATAGTTTTTGTGCTAAGACTAAATTTTAATTCCTACATAGAAGATACATTGCATTTTTAAAGCAAATATTGAAAATAATTCATCATTTTAGTTTCACAAAGTCGATGCCTATTATAACGTAGAACTTGTTTATATACTACGAGTATATATTATAATACGACTATAAAGATTGTTTGATAATAATATTCCCCTCTTAGAGGGCCGAGCGTGAATTATGTATGAAACTTCAAGCGCAGAGTTCGAGAGAAAAATGTAAGTTAGAGTGTCTAAGGAATGGAGGAAAATTCCTCTACTTAATATCAGTATTATTGCACAAATGGCTAATAATAGCATTGCACTCAAAACTTGTTTCATAATTCGCACAAGATATTATTGTATAATAAAATTATGTACTGTTACTTTTAGCGATATCAGTTAAATGAAAGAAGTAATCAGCAATAGTTCCTCCTGTTCTTTTGTTATTTTTTACAGTAACTCTCGTCTCAGATTCATCGAGTCAGTACTCCTAACGACGAAAGATCAGGAAATTCGATTCGCTAATGTATACATTTGGTTCACGCTAACCATAATACAAGTTGAATCCAAGTATTTTTGGTATAGCATGATGCACAGTTTCCTAATTCAGATTTCCTTATTCGCTATTGGAACTACTTTATGTCCTTTATAACTGGCTTTCACAAAGAAAGTCTTCATTCAGTTGTATTGTTTTCACACGGTGTCTCCGCTTATTGTGAACCGATTTTGATGATATTTTTAATTTGTTGCATCCAATACTAATATGTTTTTTATTCAAGCTACAATATTTTCATATCGCAATATGTTTAACACTAACATACGATATACCTACGTAGTTAGAAACTCACTAAATTATACTGACAGTAAATTGATATGGGTAACTTTTTTCGCAGTACTGCAACAGGGCAAAATGGGCAGAAGCAATCTATGTTGGGAGCGGTCTGGCCACTAAGTGCCTTAATTCTCGCAGTATGCCAGACAACCTTTTCAGCCCGGGTATGCAAATTAGGCACACACTTTTGCTCCTACATTGAGTGAGTGATTTCAAAAGTTGTGTTTGTAGTTGATACAACATTTTAAACACCGAGAGATATCCGCCGTTCATGAATCTGTAGGTGAAATTCATATAAATTACTGAAACGTACCATGTATAGGAGCTCCACCATATCAGCGCCTAATGTTCTTACTGCAGGGACACCGGCTTACTCTCGATAATTGAGAGTGAATGGGCTTTAGATCTACCACGGGAGCCCAATCCGGATTGGTAGATGTCACATGTTTCCGATTTTTTGGTTTTAAGACATGCAGGATACCTCACGATGTTTTCATTCACCGTTTAGAGAACGTGGTATTGCGCACATCAATTTTTCAAGTGAAAAACTCATTGGTGCACGTGTTGGTTTGAACCAGCGGACCTTCGATTGAAAGTCGACGCCTGTGCCCCTGAGCCACCACGTTCTCCACGTGCAGAAGCTCATAAACTATATATTATGCTTGTGTAATGTACAGGAACAAAAGATGGAAAATGTCAGCGAAAGGCCAAATGCGTAGTAACTATGACTGATTCGTCCCCAATATTAAACAAACCAGAAAACGGGTGTGAGGCGAGATGACAGTGATTTTTGCGAACAAAAATACCTGCTTTTGACCTCAATCTCATTTGATGTTGGGTGATGATGGAGGACGTAGGTTTTGAAACACAATTTTTGGGTCTACCTACTTGAAGAAGCATAGTAGATAGTATTCAGTAAAAATAGTCATGCCAGCGAGTTGGTCGTTAACATGATACGAGTTAAAGTAGAGACGTAGCGTTTTGTACGAATGGATGGTAACTAGTAATATAATATATGTAGTATTACACCTACAGAGTGATTTTGAATCAACTAATCCTAAAACGGGGCCACCGTTTTGAGATATTTCCTGGTTCCTCCGTTTTGTCCTGATTTGGAATCGAACCCACCTGAGCTGTTAACCCAGTCAAGGTTACGATTTTATATTTAGGAATAACCGATTTTTTATTATTATAATATATCACGATCCCAAACTCATTTCAAGCATATAGATTGCGAGATAAACATAGCTACTAAATACCCAGCAATGACCTCTTTAGCAATCGTCCTTGACAAAAACTTTTGAGTAAAACGCAATCAAATATTCTAAACGTTCAGGTTGGAATTTGATAAAGAAAATATCCGGACCTTGACCATATAATAATGTATTCTAAAATTTAATTTTAATGATCATACATTGAAACTTTGGAAAAGACTTCCCTAACGTTTTCAAAACAATCACTAAAAAGCAAAAATACGTAAGAACAATCTAATTAAATAAAAATCAATTGCCGAATGTATCACTTTAGTTATGGTTGTATTTGACAGGACAAGGTTTAAATAAATGAAAAAGTTTGAAAAATTGTACGAAAAAAAGAAAAATGTTGGTTACAATATCTCCACATAAAAAGTGAGCAAGACTGAAGAAAGTAGGGAGGGGAGATATTTAAAAATATTGACAGGATTTAGAGATTCAGTTGTTTTGTTTCTTTTAATAGCTGGATGAGATGGGACCTGGATTACATTACCTTGATTAACATACTACTACTTTTTATCCCGTCAAAGTGAAGTTTTTTCAGTGACCAACATAAACTATCGAACTAAATTTTTTCCCATCGTCTCATGTTGAGTTTTTAACCGCGGGTAACACCGAGGCGCAGCTAGAACCATAAATAGATCCATAAAAAACTAATACGCCTAACACAGATATAATTGTGGCAAAAAATATTCAAAGGTGATTTCCATTAAGCATACAACGCGCCTAACAAAGTTACTTCCTGCTACTGTTTTTGTCGCAGAAGCCAATTTTATAGGACTGTATGCATGCTCGAAATGGCCAGTGTAATTAATTCTTACAAAATGTAGCAAGCGATGCTGTGTCCAGGCTAACCGGAACAAAGGTGTCACGGCTATCGCTACTCGCTGCTTTTGCCTCTTTTGCAAAGTGCTTTTTGCATAGAGTTATTATGAGAATACTGGGATATAATGGGCCTGAATGTTGCATGTCCTGGGCATAATGAGAAACACCATACCATGATTTTTGGGGGTCCGTCGTCATGTTGCTTCCGTCCCTAGGTAAGTAGCCTCAGAAGTATAATTTACAAAGTTCGTCCGGAGAAGTAATGCCACCACACCTAGTAATATGCTACATAGAAGCGGTGCATTTGCGTTGCTGGTGAAATCACAGGCTTCGATAAGAAAGGACCGGAGTATTGCTGTTTATGGGCAGCAGTCACCACTTAACATCAGGTGGGCTGTTAGCTCGCCTCGACACTTTAATCATATAAAAACAAAACCAAAGTGTTTATATTGTATTAAAGCAGCAATAATTTGCTTATCTAGATTACTACACAACTTTAATCATTTAATGGATGAACGGACACGAATAGCAATGATTTCTCGCTGTTACACATATCACTGTTATCCAACAAAGCATGAAATTTCGCAATAAATTGGATTTTAAATGATCAATAGATGTTTTAGAATAAGTTTTAATTCGTTTCAAGCTCTCGCCTGCTTTGGATATTCAAAACTTACCAAGTAATATACAAACATAAACACATTGAGATTAAAGTGGGGCAAGTCGAAACAACCTCACATAAAAAACGAGTTTTACGGAAAGAGCGAGCAAAAACGAAAATGCAGTATGACACCGATTTTTCGATTTCCAGGAACGCGATACAATTTTCATCGCGAAAATGTGTTTCACAGTTGCGTCGGTTGGTGTGGAATTTTTTGAAGTTGCATTGGCCAATGCGGCTCGGACAATATTATCCTTCCTTGTATAAAGATGATTTTAATATACTTTCTATCTTACGTTACCTTCTTGTAATTGAAAGATTAAATTGAATAGAAAACTCTTTCGGAAGACCTCGTGGCGAAGCTTGCCTGGACGATCTTTACAGATCATTTCAGTTAAACAAGTCAAGTCAGTACGTGGATGGGTGAGTGGTTAGTAGCATTTGAACCGAGCGCTTCGGAGGTTCCGTTGTCGGTCCCGGCTATTCTAGTCTATAAGCCATGTCGGAGGCCTTCAGGCCTTCAGGCACTCACACGAAAAGAAGAAGAATACTTTTTTTACCAGAACAACCACACGGTATAAAAGGTTCAACTCTACTATCAGTATCATTTTCCCAACTACCATTATTTTTAACCGAACTAAAGAGGAAGAGGTTCTCAATTCAGTTTGTTTTTTTTATGTTGTTGCGCTGTTTCTACGCCAATTTTGCTCCGATTTGGATGTTTCTTTTTTTCAATTAGAGTGTGTATAACCAAATTGGACTCATAAAAACTTCATGAAGAAATTCCACAAATAAAAAAAACCCAAAATAAATAAATGAAAGTCGATCTACACGTTTTTCAAATCAATCAATCTTTATTTCATACAATCATACTAAATCAGAATCTTCAATCAAAGTATTCGTTTTCAGAGAAATTATTGTTAAAAATATCAAGCTCGCTATCTATACATTTAGGAGTATTGTCCTGCAATATTATTTCAATTCAACACTCATCACTCAATCAGTATCCTGAGTATTTGCCTCAACTGTCAGCGCTGAATAGCTGTAATATCGCGAGCGAGTAGGCTCTGTGAAGGCTTTTGTGTCGAATGCTCCCGTGCGACGGCTGACATGTTTAGACTTGGCATGATTTATTACATGAACATGTCAACCGATACGTGTAACATTGCCTTTACAGAGGTCTGAATTGCCAAGGGATGCCACACCAAGTACATATTATTATTTTTCAAACTATTATGTTAAATTTTTTATGTGAAAACGTGACAGATCGAGCTGTGGGCCCACCTGGTGAGGTAGCATTCCTAAGCCCTTTAAGATTGATACTAATAGATTATTAGAAAACTAATTTGAAATATCATTTACCAACTCAGAAATTCCTTACAATGAGATACTTTTCAAACCCATCACGGCATAATAAACTGTTGAGATTAGAAAATTCTGTCTAGATACTGTGGACTCGCCGTCTTACGATAATCCACTATAAAATATAATGACCTATTCTACGTTAATGATCTTCTCTGAATATCTTTTAAAGACTTGAATTTCAATTAATTGAACCTTATAAAAACCGTAAGCAGGTATATAAACAGGTAGGTATAAAATCAGATTTAGAATCCTAACTATTGTAGAATATTATAAATGCGAATGTGAGTTTGTTTATTTGTTAGGATTTTCAACAATTCAACCAACAATCATGAATTTTTGCTTACACGTTGTCAGAGGTACAGAAAAGGACGGGTTGATTTCATTCAGAAATAATGTTTAAAACCTACATTTACGCGAGCAAACCATGGGCAATAGGTTGTCACAGATAATTTAATTGAAAACTATTGTGGTACTATAATTGTATGTGGATAAAGTTTTCCGTTATCAATTAGTCCGTTACGGGCGAACAATATCTAATATTACATCATAAAAAGGAGTCTAGACTAAAATAGGTATGGATAACATTCCCGAAGGCAGTCTGAGTGGGGGCTCCGGCTGCTGTGCTTATCGGGCCCAGGGAAGGCTGCCCTGCACTGTGGCGTGCAGGGTACGCGGAGTCGGGGAGGGGCTCTTTACACCCTTCCCCGGGAGCGGGCCTCATGGCAAAGTGCGAGAGGGTCACTGGTGAAGTTCCCAGAGACCCTCGAATGGGCAGAGGTCGGCCACCGGAGGGGTTTAGTTGGGTAAAAGTCCCACATAACCCGGTTGTCTCCCCCAGGGCAACCGGTGTATCTGTTGCAGATTCCCATTCGTCACCAAAAAAAAAGGTATGGTTAACATTAAGTTATTTCACACTTATTTCTTAACTTGCATAAGCCAAACGTCTCCAGTGGCCATGTGTGAAAATATATAATTAACGTGTATCGTATAGTACAATAAATACCTGCCGTTAAGCAGATATTGACGTGACACAAATACTCTAACATTCTATATCCTGGCGTCAAACAGCAATAAACACAAGCAAACGAGACTTTTAACTTTTGACGGCTCTTGTTTTATTTATATACTAGCTGTTCCCCACAACTTTGCCCGCATATATGTCCAAATCGGTCCAGCCGTTTCGGAAATTAGCCGGAACAGACAGACAGAAAGACACAAAAATTTAAAAAAAATGTCTTCCGTTTATACTTCCAAATTCATTAAGTAAAAAGCCGTTATTTCGACATTACAAACAGACACTTAAATTTTCTTTATTTGTATAGTTAAGTTGTATAGTAAATCTACCATAAACATTTGAAAGTACTATCTTTTTAACTACTAATAAAAAGTGTAATAGCCCTAAATTTGAGCATCCTTTCTTGCTAGTGTCGTTTACGTCATAAGATCATTATTTTTGTAAAATATTCATATCATCCGAATAGTTCGACTATGACTAGAAAATTCTAGCCTAAATAAACACAATTAAATTGACGTTACAAATTGATTAAAGGTTTAGTCAGGCTTTTAAAATTCGTCAATATTTTTGCTAGTCGATCGAAGTTTATAAAATCCAGATTAATTATAAATTATTTTAATGAATGTAATTTAATCTGCATTGTGAATGAATTAATGAAATAAAATAAAACACCTGCATTATTTAATTTGATTTTACGCGTCACGTAGTCCACGTGGACGAGGACGCACCCAAATAAGCTCATAATTAATTTTATTATACCTAACTAATTAATCTTGTTTAATGCGTTGATATGACTTTTAATCTGATTCATTTAGGATTTATTTTTTATTATAATTATCACTTTAATAATTATTATTACTGATACACGCATTACCCGAGTTATTAAATGAACTTGAAATTAAATGAATTTGAAATTAAATGAATTAAATTAATTTGGCATTAGCAACTTTTCCCACCCCATCTTAATAATGTGTGTATGAATACACCTAACTACCCTAACTACAATTGTCATAGTCTAGTCATATCACATTATTAAAGATATGTACCCTGTACAAGGGAAACCGTTTACGACCGTTACGACTCCGTGGCTTAGTTGGTAGTAGCCCTGCCTTCGAAGCGAGGGGTCCTGGGTTCGATTCCCGGCCGGGGCACACTTTGTGTGGTGAGCATGAAGTTTATTCTCGGGTCTTGGGTGTTTGTCTTGTGTTTATGTGTTTTTCCATGCCATCTGCGACACAGGGAATCCTAGTGCAGAGATATGAGTGTGTAAACTTTATTTTATTTATGATAAGCCGACATGTAATGGTGCCGCTAAAACTAAAAAATAATACAATTAGCGGTACAGATCCCTTGATGTGTGAGCCCGAATCGCACCTGACTAGTTTCAACATTAGGTCTGATGTCATCATACCCGTCACGAACCACAAAGCGGTCGTGTACTGCCAGACCTAGAAAAACTGTCAAATCATTAAAATCGAATCCAAACCCGCTAAATTCAATTATATTTGAACCCTGTACCAAGACGTTCTGAACTACACACAGTCAATAACATTTTACCCGACTGGGCAATAAAATTGATCGTGTACAGTCGCCCTAGTAAAAGCAAAAAGCTATGTCTAGATAAAATACGTCGGTGAACAGCAGGATCATGATAAATGGTTGGCAGACAGTTTTTTTGTCCCACACGACATGTTAGGATCGCTATCTTTGCTTTTTTAATTGTATTTCTTGTTCGGCAAGCAGGATCATTTGTTTCTTTCTTACTCTGTATATACAATATATATCAACGACTCATTTAACTTATGATTCAAAATACACGAAAATGAATTGGTTTAATCAAAATTCATTATGTCAAGACAATACCCTAATTATTACCTAGACTAACACATTATTAATAGGAGAGGTATTACATTCGGTAACAATTAAAAAAGGTTATTTACTTTAATCTTGTATATCTAACACAAAGGTTTCATTATAGATAAGGCAAATCAATACCGAACACGAAAGTTATTTCAATATCCATAGATCATATAGATGGTATAAGGATGTGGGAAGAATACCTAATCACGAATAGGTATAGGTTGTCCAATAACGTTCCAAAATTATAAATATAGGGCACCAATAAATAAAAATCTGTAATCGAAAAAGGTCTATCGCAATTTCCCTAGCCGCAATTTTATGAATAGGTTTTGTGTGAATCCGACCTTCCAATAATAATTAGGCAACGGAGCTGTATTGAAATCTTTCCCTTCACTAATTCACCATAAGCATATTATTTCGGTTAACTTATCTTTTCGCTATATAAAATACTTTTGAAAGCTTAATTTGCCGTGAGAGATACGTAGATACAAAGAGACTGATGTTATAGGATAATTATTTTTTATGGCGGCGGAACACGCGAGGTTATTCGAAGAAGCTCGAACGCGCCATCCTGTCGCGTAAAACGGTGATTTCTTTACCTACCAACCGAGTCCCGTTACATAACGCACCTGCATTCCGCGAGTATTCGCACTCGACACCGGTACTTACTGCATCAATTATGTCACCTCTCAGCTGACGGAGATAGGTTATGAATGTGGCACGTTCCGGAGCGACGCTCGCGTTCGCGTTCGCAGTCGATCCGACCGGGAGATGCGTTCGGAGGCTGCGGACTGACCGTGCGGTTGTTACATAAGTCGCGAGGCGGAGGAGAGGTATACGTGCTGCCCCTGCGGGGCTCTAGGCGCGACTGACTGAGGTCGGGCGCCGCCCCGCGCCCATTCAGCCCGCTGCGGGGTGCTGAGGAACCTCCTTCCACCCAGACACGATTAAAGCCTTCACGTGTGTTTCGGCTTTAAAAGCGCGAGACTAATAAACCTCGTCTCTATCTCGATTCCAGCGATAACACGTTGCTCAGATTACGCACAATTACTCATTCATATGCCCCGAGGTATTTGCGTTTGCCTAAAATTCTCTAATCAACAGCGTAAACAAAATCATAGCAGTGTCTGAACTGTCGCGACTTGATTAAAAAAATAAATAGAACCAATCAAAAATTTATAAGTAGAGCTAAGTGGCGCGGTTTATACAAAAGCTCTGGTTTGAATTGATTTCGGACAAATCATTATTTTGATATATATTATACAATATGTCCCATAATTTCTGATACCCGTTACGTTGTACAGCTTTACTGTCGTGAGTATGTGTTAGGTGTAATAATTTTCTCTTTATGTGCGTTCGTTCCGATACCGCTAAAAAGGTGTGTTGGTTAGCAAAAAGGTAAAACTGCGTGCAAACTCTTATATTACCTCTAAAGATAACGGCGCACCGAGGAAATTGAAAACGGGCTATATCGTTGCTATAGATTTTCCTTCAACGATATAATAATAAACATATACATCTAGCCTAGGAACCGTGTCATTGAGACCAAAATTGTTGCCAAGTTTGGCTGACTTGAAGCTGCCAAGAAAGACATGCTAGCTTAGACTAGGCAGTAAATACACCGAAACAGCTGTTATCACTTGACGTGCAAACACTGATTTTATCGGGAGTGCATAAACATGGTTGTGCTTAGATAAGTAATTATTTGGAGATGTACAACATACAAGTATTTTAGGCTGCATTTACACCAGAGGTGTGTGTATATTAGCGAAGAGTGAGGTTGAAGCTGATCTACGAAACGATGTCGATTTCCACCACAGCTAATTGCTTTAGCAAGCGGGTAAGATGTGATTTGGAGATGCTCTTGATATCGTACACGCGCTTAATGTAATCTACTAAATGTTCGCTTTAACGAGTATTTACCATATCTAAATTAAAGTAAACTATAAAATCAGATGATCCTATTGATTGACATAGTCAGTCAGTTATTTTCGAATATTGCCGAATTCCTCTCTATGTATTTTTTCAAGGGCTGAACTGTCTTTTTAACCGACATCAAAAAGGAGCTTCTCAATTCGACTGTTTTTTTAATATTTGTTACCTCATATCTCCCTCATTTATGGAGCGATTTAAAAAAATATTTTGTTATTTTAGATAGGTCACTAAACAATTTTTTTAAATCGTTTAAATAGTTTCGTTGTTAAATCAAAATAATTGGAAAAAATATGTCATCCAAATAAACGAAATTGCGTATTTTGCTTTCCTGTGAGTTTTTTCTTCGCTCAGTGTATACCGATATGGATGTTTCTTTTGCAAAATGGTAGGTTGTGCCCCCTAAGGGCGAGAAACAAGGGTTGAAATTACTAAAGTCGGTTTTTTTCGAATTTTAAATCAGCCAGTTGTTTTTATTTCAAGCCGCGTTTCATTTCAATCAGTGACTTTGATTAAAAGTCATCGTGAAAACAAAGGACTACCACGCTCTTAAACACTGTCTAATCACTACCATCAATAGTTTAAACTCTATCGACAACAAAAGTAAAATAAAACGCAAAAGTAAATAAAATAAAATTAATTTCAAATGAATTCAGTTTTGCTATCCTAGAGTTGCAAGATATCCACTAAGGGGATGGATGAAAAAAGAATGCATGCAGTGGAGATGCGAATGCTGAGATGGATGTGTGGAGTGACAAGGAGAGACAAAATTAGGAACGAGTATATAAGAGGGAGTAGGAAAGTAGCTCCAGTAACGGAGAGGTTAAGGAGTAATAGGTTAGCGTGGTATGGACATATTATGCGGAGGGATGAATGGCATATAACAAAACAAGTCTTAAATATGGATGTGGAAGGATATAAGTCACGAGGTAGGCCAAAGAAAAGATGGATGGATTGTGTGAAAGATGATATGCGTAAGAAAGGAGTGAGTACTGAGATGACGTCTGACAGAGGGAAATGGAAGAAAAATACATGTTGTGCCGACCCCACTTAGTGTGGGATAAGGGCAGGAAGATGATGATGATATCCTAGAGTTGCAGACACCGTGGGAGTTTGGAAACTTAAGTTCCCACGAGCCGCGCATGGCCATAGACATTATTACTGATCAGAAATCGGCTTTAAGTGGCTACTACCTCACCGTACGGGGCTAGAGTCTAGGTTGTGCTCGATCTAAGAGAAGACGGTCGCAGAAATTTCTCGGATATCTTTACAGCAGGCGTCTTGTGGTACATACGGATGAGGGTCCAAATCCGTTCTGTTGCTGATACCATTAATAAAGGAAGAGAGGCAAACAATGTATAAAATAATAAATATATTAGTTGCTGATAAACATTAGTCTATCAGCAACAAACAATGATCTTTATTACGCTTATTGGTAATACAGTTAAGACTCCAACGCCTACGATGACATTTAAGTTGATTCTAACACCGACGCAACTTCTATGACTTGCGTTGTTTTCTTCGCTTAAACAATTACCAGAAAATACGTAAAGATCTTCGGTACAAATTTTGTGCTAGGCTTTTAGATAAACATCACAATGAGTGGGAGGTACTACCTACTCAAATAATTTAACTAGCTATGCCCGCGACTTCATTCATGATTGCCATTCTAGCAGACTAACTATTCGCATTAAGAATAAAACACATCAAAAACAATGGTGCCTATGCTTTTATGTGTTTTTAATGGTAAATTTATCACCACAGCTAATAGAAAAATCACTTCTATTATAACTGATAAAGCTAAAAACCTTAAACCTCTGCTTACACGTATGCTATAACCTAACAAAATCCTAGAAATACAGAATAAACCAAGTAATCTATACTATAATACTATAAAGCTGCAGAGTTTGTTTGTTTGTTTGTTTGAACGCGCTAATCTCTGGAACTACTGGTCCGATTTGAATGATTCTTTCAGCGTTGGGTTCCAGTCCATTTATCGAGGAAGGCTATAGGCTATGTTTTTTTTTTTTAAATTAGGGATCCGTTATAAAATTGCTATTTTGTAACACAAGGTGTAAAATCGAAAACTTATTTTTTCAATATATTGACAATAAAACAAAATGATGTACCACGGGTTTGTAGATCCCATCAAGACCTACAAAAAAATCCGCGAGAACATATTTAGCTATCATGGTTTAATCACAATAACCGATTTTGTGTATCAAATTTGTACACCGTGTGCAGTTTGATCCAACTTGAAAGATAGTATAGCTCATATCTCAATTTATGATCGCAATATTATTTTATTGTAAATTATAATATCGTATGACAAAAACGTTAGCCACAGCAACGCGTGGCCCGGTCAGCTAGTGATAGTAATAAAGAAGAACAATTATTAACTAAATAGTTCAGAACGAACACAATTATTTATCCGAAATCTCAATATTTCTTAAATGTATCAAGAAATATTGAGATTTGGCAATATCAGACTCTTTTATATAGTGGTTTGAGTTTGACAATAATAGTCCTATCCATTAAGCCTATCCGATAAAGTACACACGGCGGCTTACAATGTACTGTACGTTCAAAGGTTCCTCAACATACCACATTATGAACACAAGAACTGAGAACACATTTCGAATTTAATTTCTCTGCCAAGGAAACCGCTACTGAATTTCGGGATAAAAAGTACCCAATGTCCTACCTCGTAGTATGAACTCAAATCTGCCAACTTTCATGTGAAATCATTTAGTAGTCTTGATACAGACAGAAATGAAATATTACAGTTTTGGCTTCAGTATAGATTATAGAGCTCCCTGCAAAAAATTTAAAATATCTTCTATGTACAGTATTGGATCTGTTACAGTTTTATTATAAGTATAGATATAGACTTCATGAGCCAGTTTTCTAAATGAGCCTTCAATAGCCTTTTACATTCCATCTAAGTATTCAAAAAACAACGTTCTGTTCTTCACTAAGTTGCATATCTATACACACCACAATATCACTCAAAATAGGGCTGTTTAAGCGTCCTATATATAGATCACTTTGTGTCGATATATGGTTTATCGCAACTGATTGTATCAATACATAAGTTGAATCGTAAATGTATCATGAATTTCTTAAGAGAAAGCGTTAGTACAATATTTCATGCAATAATAGACTGAAGTATAATGTGTAACCGAAACAAACAAAAAACTGCCGACGTCCGATTTTATTGTTTCAATACTAAACTGTGGATAGATCTATCGGTGAAGTATATACCACGGCACAGACCTAACTAGATCACTACGACCGAATACGAAACACGGCACGATTTAATTCAACTTCGCGTATTCATCCATAGACGTCGATCAGATATATTAATAACGGTCTAGCAACTGTTACGATATTTTACCCACTGCTAAAATCACACAGCTGTGTGATTAAACTGTTTCAGCAGGCAGTAATGAGTTGAATGAATGAGAGTAATTTGGAACATGAATTTGTTAGTGAGTCGTATTGTATGAACTGACCGGTAAAATGGGCTGGCAGAGCAAAATGCGGCAAGGCTGCCAATTAAAGAATAAATAAAAAGTCAACTTACTCTACACATGGATTGATGTGGCAATTTGTTTTCTTAACAGTTCTCTTCTTCATACTATAGCGAAAAGAATTATCATATTATTATTTTTTTATAATAATATGATAATTTTCTTCACTATTATCTCATAGAGTAAAAGTAGGAAACTAAAAGTAGGTAGAAGATAAACAAAATATTTTTTCTTCAGTAAGATGCTTTAAATCCCTCGCTTCTAGATTCTATCATCTAGGTTCATGGTGCCTTTACCGTAAAAAATATTATTTTGCTATTTTATTATGCAACAATCTATTACTCAACATTGACACTATTCCAATATCAACTGAGATGACTAAAAAAGTTCTAAGTCCGACCAGCCCTAGATAGGACCGTTTTAGGAATGCGATACGACCCGAAACTTGCCAAGTAGAACCGCAGATTACTAAAAGTTGTGTGGAACCAACCTTTGATTCTATTTAAAGACGTGCCAAAAAGCTTATTGGCATTGGTTTTTTCGAGGCCACAACCGCTTGGAGTGTCGGTAAAAGATTAATACAATACACTCCAACACCTGCAATAGGAGTTGCTGTGTCACGCATCAATATACACACCTCAAAGATCAGAGAACAAGTTTTAAGCTCTAGTTGACTCTGACTGGTGATAGCTCGCGTTAATGTAGGTACATTTTATCAATCAATTGGATGAAAATAAACTACTTCGTGTTTTTTTCTTTTCTTTTTTCACGATGGTTGGTTGAATAGTGAAGGCGTGAAAGGTTAACAGACAAACTCATTTATGTAATTACTATGTAGGTAGTTAAGGTCACATGACAATAATAATATGGCGTGTTTTTGTTCTATATAAGTACTGTGCCTAGATTGTACGCTCACTGCTCGAAATTGTAATTTAAATTAATTAATTTCTCTTCTAAGTGCAATGTAAATTTCTTAAGAGAAATATTGTTTCTTTAAAATTAAAGAATGCTGGATTTGGCGGGAAAACTGTTAGATTAGTTTTATAAAGACAAAAAAGCTGTTTGAAAATATTTGTGACACCCAATGACAGTAATGCTGTCCAAAACTTAAAAACTTAGCCTTTTTTTATTTGCATCAAACCCGTGACCTCTCGCTTCGAAGGCTACTACCAAATAAACCACGGAGCTTCATAAGTTGATAGAAATTTCAAGTATATAATTTAATGTTGCAATAACTAAATAATATTATCAGTGACTCGATGAAGGAGCAAATGTTTTTCAGCGCCATCTAACGCCGAGTAGCGCAACCGATCCAACCTGAAAATAAGTCCGTGTCGTATCTCATTTGGGTAACATGGGAGCTAGGGTTCTGATTTTATTCTACTACCGATACTTATTAGGCCAGTATTTTTGGAGCACTATCTATTTATAACCGACTTCAAAAAAAGAAGGAGCTTCTCAATTCGTCGGAATCTTTTTATTTTTACGTGTATGAAACACATGACGGAAAATTATTTTTTTATTGCAAAGGGCAGTACTTTACAAGTTCTGCCTTCACACCTGTAATTGGACACCAAGCAGTGGTGCATTCGCATTGCTTTGTTCCGGTGAAAGAGGGTAGATGCTGGTGAAATTACAGCCGCATTTGCGATGGGCACAACGCGATGCGAATTAGGTCTTCTCATACCGGACCGGAGTTTTTTTATAGGTGGCAATAACCACTTACCATCATGTGGGATACTCGTACCGTATCGTACCGTACCAGCTGAAGCTGGCCGGCCTACTCTCGATAATTGAGAGTGAATGGGCTCTGATCTACCACGGGAGTCCAATCCGGATTGGTAGATGTCATATTTCGTCGAATTTTTGGTTCTAAGACATGCCGGTTTCCTAACAATGTTTTCCGTCACCGTTTTGAGAACGTGGTTAAAAATAATATATTTTTATATTCATGGACATTTTACATCTAGCGCCATCTAGTCTCAAACTACTTGTTCTGAGTGGGAATCAAACCTAAAGCGTGGAAGGCAAAGCTACTAGCTTGTAGGTGGTTCGATTCCCACCCAGGACAAGCCTTTGTGTGACGAACATAAATGTTTGCCATGTGTCTGGGTGTTAATATGTATTATAAGTATGTATTTATATAAAAAATACTATATGTATAAGAATTCTATTAGTTATCTAGTCTTCATACTACAAGCCATGCTTAGTTTGGGGCTAGATGGCGCTGTGTGAATATATATTTATTTTATCTGGATGTAAAGTGGATATGATATTCTGTTTTTCTTTTTTCTTTTAATCTGTCGTCTCCCAAATTACCTATTCGTTTTCCTCATTACGCAGTACCAATTAATAAAATTTAAGTTTCTTCACGAACGAATACAGGAAAATTTTCGACATTCAAAATCAGATATAAGTGTTTCATTTATTGAAAATATATTATAATACTTAATTTTACTGAATAATAATACCTTAAATTGATAGATAGAATACACTTACGATAAAAATTGTAAACTGTTTACAGTACACAATATTTCAATAAATGCCTTAAATAAATCAGTTGCGAAATTCAAGATAATGCTGACGTTTCCAAACCATCCTAAACATAAGGAGTAAAAAGGGTATGGTGATGTAAACCCGTAATTTTATCTTAAAATGTTATCCAACCACTATAGTTGTAATATAAATTAGTTAAAAAACAATGAACCAAGGTGAATTTCACAATCTTCCTCAAGTAGTCTCCAACCGCTCATATTTTGATTGGTATGTTTACTTACACTGATATCTTTGTATATAAACTCAATCTGAAAATCTCTTTTTTCGATAATGGTTATCGAAACGACAATCACTTTTTCTGTTTAATGGACTTCAAAAGTGTTTTGGTTTTAAATACAGTTCATTTTGTATTTCTATGATGATATCATTGTTTTATTTTTGTGTGAGCCCTTAGCTTAAATAGCAAAGGTACTCATAGAAATTAAGTTTAATAATTACACGAACTTCATAGAATGTAGTGGTTTAAGTGTAGCTAGACAATATTTCAGAAACCACAACTCCTAAAGAAATAAAGGTCTTAGAATTTCGAAACGTATTTAGTTAACATGTTTCCAATATAATATTTATTTAAATAAAGAATAACATAGCTATTTCACTTCTAAATTAATCATAAAATATACACATTGAAAGTTCCAATACCTACACTTATTTCTAAGAAAATATTTTAATTATAAAATCATTGTAAAACTATTAATTATAAAATAATGTTAGGATTTATAATGTTTAAATTTTAGACAAAAACTAGGCCTAATAATCCAGCTAAGTGCGATTGGCACTTGCACACCGAGGGTCCCGTACCACCGAAAGTATTTTATATAATTGGCTTTTTATATAATTTACTTAATATAGCTATATCCGACCAATTAATTGGTTACTTAATTAATTGGTCGGATATAGCCATAGTTACAAATATTCATCGCAGTTAGTTGTTCAGAAGCTCAACTTAACTTAGTAATTGGATTTATTATACCTTTTGTGTATGGAACCCTAAACCTTATCTACACCCGAATAATTACAAGATTTTTATCGTTCCCAGTCAGTCCCAGGCTTCGGTATTATGTTTTCGTTTTGCATCATTATCATAAATAATTAACATCGTTCATGTTTTATACTCGTAAGGATAATTGACAAACACTCAATTGAAACGCTTTCATAGTAGTCTATACTAAATTGCACTAAAATTATACGGCAACGTGAAAACAAATGTTGACACATGAGTATTATATGCTAAAAAATAACTGGGCCTCAATATTTCGACAAAGTTTTATAAATACCAATACTTGTTTTATATTTGAGCTAAATACAATTAAATGTACTTTTATTATTTGGCATTGAGTCACTGCAAAATAATTATTTCAATATAATTTTTCGTATATCTGCAGAAAACAAATAAAGAATCTACGAGACAACTTTTGTCCATATAGCTAGAGCACAGCTTAGTCCCACTTCAAACTGTAACGTTTCTTTTAAATAAATAATTAAAAGATACGGTATCATACAGATAAAATTTTATGCCCATTTTGTTCTAAAGTGTTGGCTAAATCGAAAAAAGCCAATAGCCAATAAAAATCTTGCTCCAATCCGTTCAGGGAATCAAATAGTTTGTTGCTAGCTTTCTGTATCTATTTGCGCTTACAACAAAACACCTTCTACCATATTGACGTCATATTCAACCCATTTTGTTCATCAGTATTGTAGCCTGGGATTTACTTGCGCATACAACAGAAAAGCCTCAACCACATTGAGGGTTTCGGTTTCGCCTTCTTCGGAGACGACGTCGGCACCCGTTGGTACCGCGACTGCATCGGTATGACCAGCTCGAGGACTGACGCGTCGTCGTCCTCGTCAGAAGCTGTCAGCTCGACTTCGTAGAGTGGGGGGGATCCGCGGTCGGCGTACTCCTCCCCCGGGGGCTGCCATTGGATCAGCACGCCGAGAGCATCGCGTTGCGCATCTGACATATTTACCTGGAAATATAAATTTGCTGATTTCATTATTTTGAAAGATTTCTGAGGTCATCATTATAGGTAACATAGGTAATGTATATTAATCCAACAGTCATGACAGACATTTTACCAATGAAATTTTTTACAATTTTTTTTATTAAATTAATATTATTATTATTTTATACATGCACATAAAATTGAAAGAAATGGTTGAAAGTATATCACAGGGATACTTGAACTTCAAATATAATAAACAATAAAGGATTATGCTAACGATGCTAGTCGAAATTACCAACAAGTTTTTATTACCAAAGGTACGCCAGCGGGGTTCAAATCGTGGTAAGGACAGGGTTGATCCGAATACTCGTCATCACTGCTACTGTTTTCACTCAACTGAAATTAGAGATTCGCAAATAAGATTAAAAAGTACTAAATAGTTTTTGTCTACCAGGACGGAAGAATCAAAACCAATTCAAGACTACGATAAAAAAAGACTTTCATCTTTTCCTTGGATTTCAATGTTACATTTAACATATCTTCTCTAGATATATACCTACAACAGACTGAGTTAAAAAAATGAAAAAATATCGACTTCAATTTATTAGTCCCGTCCGAATCGGTGCAGCCGGAGATTAGACGGAACAAACAGACAAAGACGGAACACAGACCGAAAAAATGTTTAATAATTGTTTTTTTGTCATTTTTGGTTTTGCTAGTAAAAAGCGACTATTTTGACAGACACACTTACAGTTTATTTATCTGTATAGATAGTAGTATATTTATTTTTATAGATTCTAGTAGCAGTGGAACTTGTGCCAAGTTCGTCAGGAGAGGTACTGCCACCACATCTGGAATCTGCCGCCAAATAGTAGTGGTTGCATTACTGTGTTCCGGTGGAAAGGTGTGTGATGGACGCATCAGGGTGAATGCGACTCAGTAAAGATTTGGATCTCATACTGAGTCGCACGCATTACTGTTGTCATGGACGAGGATCACCACTTACCATCAGGTGGGCCCTCAGCTCGTTCCGTCAGTAATTCACATAAAAAAATTATACCTGGAGAGTGAGCGCGGCGCGAGTCAGACTGGGATCGTCGCTATCAATTCCGCTATCCTCTGGTTCAGGGAAAGGGCCCAGTAGAGCATTGCGCGGGTTCTCTACTACCGCCAGCTTTACAAACTTCTGTATACCGCTCACACTTGAATCTTCCTGGAAATCAAGAAATGAGACATTATTGCCAAGAATATGAGGAGAAAGGTTTTGCCTTTTTTTAATGAGTTCCACTCCGTTTCGGCCCAATTGAGAACCTCTTTTGTTTATTGAAGTGAGTTAAAAATGGAATTCATTAAATTGTAATGTTGGTACATATAAATACATATATATTTAATTAGATCAGGTTGATGAAAGTTTATGCATGATAATTAAAATTATACATTTTATAATTTTAATTATCATGCATAAACTAATAGTACATTTGTACTGGGCTCTCAAATATATTAAGGTTAACAATATCTTGTGAAACCCACTAACTTGGTGTAGCTTCCTTGATTGTCAAAAATACAACGGTTTATAATCTCATAATCCCTCAAATTTTAATTAAAGTCATTATTTTTCATTTAATATTAAATAACTTGCGACTATCACGATAACAATGATTTCTCATACCTTTCAGTACAGTACGGAAACACGTGATTGAAAAACGCTGGCATATTACACGCGTATCCGTAAAATTACGTAAATAATTATCAATGATTAGGAACATACAAGTAGCTATATCAATATGTTATTTTACTAGGTGACGAACATGAGGTGAGGTATTTAAGCTACATTTAAAAAATAATGAACACAATCCTATAAATGATAATGAACAATTAAATTTGATTTACGTTTTTATTATTCGAAATCATAGAACCCTTTCGATCATTACCAGTGACGATGATCAAGACACCGAACCATGGGTTTCAACATATTATTTCACCTATTGTAATAAATCTCATTTGATAACTAATCAAATCACCTCCATAACACACATCGTTTATTTTAAATGATAAAATGGGTGACAAACTGTTTCGATATACTACTTAAAAAATCCCCACCTTTTTCTAGGATCTAGGATCCGTGGAATAATATTTTATACAAGACCACGCACAACCACAACCAGAGACTCGACTGTGAAACTGCAAGGTTGGCCCCCTTGCGTTGCCATGACGACGGAAGACCTGCGCGCGCACCTATTCCCAATATATTTTGCAATGTCAATAATAAATGTTTTTCCAACTTTTTCACAAGTCAAGTTTTGAAATGTAATTTTTATTTCAATTTTTATTTTGAATCGACGATATGCCGCCTAAGAAGGTAAGTGTAACTAGTAAAAATTGTTAACACACCTACCTACGAGTACCAAATTTACTTCCAAACTAATAGATCACTAATACCTACATACACTTTTCAAAAGATGTTTTTAGACTGCATCTTTGGATTAGCCAATTTTTCTTTAAACCACACTACCCTTATCACTACCCTATTAATTTCTACTCAGTATTTTAATGGATATTATGGACATAAAAAGTACCAAAAATTATGTAATTCAACACAGCATCGATCAAACATTATCTTGGCTACAAAACTTAGCGCATAGTAAACAAAGTTATGTTTGTTAAAATAGTTATCTTATGAGGTTCAAAATAAGTTTGTTTTAATTTAAAGAGTCTAAATATACACGCGAATCTCTATTATTTTAAAAACAAGATTTAAATCTTGCAAATTCTTAATTTTCATTCACGTATTCATAAGAATTTGATAGGTATTTGACTTCCTATGAAATTGGAGTCTAGAGAAACAAGAAATTAGACACAAGGTTTAACACGAATTTTTTATTTTTAATTATGTACCTACTGGTTTATTATGTGAAAGCTGGATTGACAGCATGTTTTTCGATATAAAATGTTACGTAAATAATATTATATTAGAAATTCAAATAACATCACCTCTACTCTAATCACATCTCCTGTACTTTTCTAGTAGATTTTTCATAAAAATATTGTCGACCGCCTCTGTCATATATTTGCAATGTTTGGTCGATCTTATGCTCCACAGTCTTAGTTGTCTGGAATTAATCTGAAGGTCACTGGTTCAAGTCAAAAAATGCCAAAACTATTTATCTTAGTTTCCGTATCCCAATCAATCCATCTTTGTCAAAAGGATGGACAATTCAATCATTATATTTGCTAATAAAGCAAATTGTCGAAAATATAACGAAAAAGATTGAATCTACAATAGGCACAATACACATAGTTACAAACGAACTACATAGTAACAACTAGGCTGTAGATGTGTGTAGACCATTTTAGTTGAGACTTGATTGTGTATGCGAACGTACTCTCACAAATTGATAGGCACTCTAAAGGTGAAGATCTCCATTCATTGAATTGACCCACAATAACTCTACCGGAACACAACACTAGAAAGCCACAGTTGTGATTACCTTACTAACTTAACTGCCTGATTTAGATCCAAAGTATGGCCAATCTACCAGGCATGAGTAAGCCAATTAGATTGCCAGATATTTGGCGCAAAAAGTCCACCGAGAAATCCATAGGAAATCTTCTCAAGTGTCTCCGAGTGAGTAAAGGTTAAGCATGACGCGCGCCCATTGTAAATACCTTCTGTGTTTGTGTCTGTTTTGGCCAATTTGGCCTTCGTTTGTGTCAGTCCAAGCTTTTGTCTATTGTTTGACTGTTGGTTCCAGCATAACTAATCATATATATATTATATATCTTATGAAAACCAGATCAATCAGAAGATACTTAGGTTATGTAAATTCAACATTGAACACGCGAAGCCAAGCTACAATACAAATAGTAGATTTTGTCGATAAAGTAACTGTCGTAAAATTTAAATTTTGTCGTGATTGTACAGATAATACTTAATTAATTAACTTTTATCTCATTCAATCAATCCTTTATTAAGCTTGGGGGACACGCTTTTCGTGTGGAATTAATTAATAAAACTTGCCCTATATTAGATGGCAGTTGATTATTAGATGACTATTGCAAAAGATACGTAAATTTCCATTCTAAATTAATACCATTCTAAATTAATAGTATTCAAAACACTAAATAAATTGAAGTATTAAAACATTTGAATTTAGTTATTTTACGCGTGGTAAGTGGTAGATCGAACCCTGATGTAAAGTGGTTGCCTTCTATTATAAACAACGACAATAGGACTTAGGTTCACCACTACCGGTGAAGTACGATAAGAACTAAGTCCAATTGTGTGCCTGTAAGTTCACCAGCACCCAGCACGAAATTGGCAGAAGTTGTATTACTTTGAGTTGCTCCTACTCTCGACGCAAATATACGTATAGGAACTGTGAGTGTACTGATTATGATCCCCCAAAAGAAAAAAGAATATAGAGAACTAAAAAACTTACTGCAATTGTTGGCTAATCAAACTGACTGTGAAATGGAAGGCATTTATGACTTGCACCCAAAATGTTTAGACATATTATAGTGCTTGGATCTGTAAGTACGTTGTTCAGACTTTGATTGATAAACATGCATTGGAACCAATAGTTAACCTTGTGCAGAAATGTACATATTCTGTGTGTTGAGCACTACGAGCAAATATTTTGAATTTCTCGTGTCGTGTACCCGAGGAGTGAACGTCAATGCACGCCCTGTGACCCTGTGTTTTGCAATCCATAGCTTTACAACCTACATTTTGCCTAGATATGTTTTCCTTATCATAAAATACATTTTTATAAAACTGTCTGCCTCTTAATCCCGTGCTATTGTGATGTCGACGCAACTAGCACAGCTTGTATACACCAGATAGTATGTTGATTAAACCAAATATTTGTGTCGTAAATATTATAACTATTACATTATGTACTTGGATATGTTGGATCTGTTGTCTTGGATTCGGATGAACTGTTTGTTAAAGGTAAGATTTTTCGTCAGCAGATGAAGTTTGAATTGAGGACAATACGCCCTTCAGAATGTTTTTGATTTGATGCGACTTTTCAATCATGAAACGAATAAAAATTTACGAAAATGTTCGTATTTCAAAACTTTTTGAATTACGACAACTTCCACATTCCGTGAAAATAGGCCTTAAAAATTATTTCCCAACTCGTTGGAAAAACGCGATCTCTTCCGTCGAAGTTAAAACAATAATGGCAACCACAAAGGGGTAATAGGATACGGAAATGGCTATTAAACTGTTTAATATCACGATAATATCCTTTATCAGTAAATGATCCACTTAATGGCCCATCGATCGGCTGTCATATACAAAACACGCAACATTGACGCAAGGAAATACAAATCGTAAAATATTTATGTTTCGTGCCTTAAATTATCTGCTCGTGTTAGAACCATCGTATTTTTACCCAGGTAATAGAACTAAATCAATTATAATAAATGATATCTTATGATTCAGTACCTAAAGGCTAAAAGGAAACTATTATGCTTAGTTCTCTCAACTTCATTTTCAATATTTATTTTGTCTTGTCACATCTCTACAAGTGTTCTGCGAGTGTTCGATTGCTAGCTTGGTAAGTTACTTCGAGTGCACAAATAATAAGGCCAGTAATATAAATATAAGATTAACCTCTAATATATTGTAATTTACCCTCTATTTATCTAATATAACCCTCTACCCTCTTATACATAACCCTCTACCTCTTTACCCTCTATTTATCTAATATAATTAAAATATAATACTTACAATATATAAAACAACACAACTACACTTTCTAAAATTGCAATTTCAATGATATTCAGATTGAATTACGAACGAATAACTTAGGTTGGCGATTTGACATTTTTGTTAAAATACTGCTAATTTAATTTTGTACTAGCTGTGCCCGTGACTTCGTTTGCGATTGCCATCCCTGCAGACTAACTATTCGCATTAAGAATAAAAAACACATATAAAAAACAATGGTAGTAGCTGTGGTTTTGTTATGTTTTCAATTGTATAAATTTATCGACACATCTAATTTAAAAAATATACTCCAAACAAATAAAGCATATAATTTTTCCAAAAAAATTCAATCCTTCTAGTGTACTTTATTTCCCGTGGGGAAATGCACTCCCATACCGCTATGCCACGGGGAAACAGAGCGGTTATGTGGGACTAGACCCACTAAAACCCCACGATGTCCTCCTCTGCCACTTAGTGGCGGGAACACGGGAACGTTACAAACACATCCGCGAAATCAACTAGTGTACCTACATACAACTAATACAACAGAAACAATGGTTACTAGAACTTACTAAAAGAAAATTGAACACTAACTAACAAATAAACCTAATTTATTTAAAACAAAAACACGTCTGATTATACTCTGCTATCATAACAAAATCCTAAAAATACAAAAGAAACCAAGTAGAATTTATATAAAACAATTATTAAGTAAATAAATAGTTCTGAAAATAACTTTTTATATCCGAATTTATATCCAAAATCATATTAAGTTCTTAAATTAAGACTTTGAAAATCTACTTATCCATCAAGTCTATACGATAAAGTGCAAATAAAGTGCTTCAGTATCGATTATAGAGTACCCTCCCAAAATAATAATCAAATTATCTCAATGTCAAACCGTCAACAGTTTTATTATAAGTCTAGTGGATTAGATTACGAGAGAATTAAATTATATTATATTAATATACACAATAGTATTAAATCCCCATCTTTACAAACTAGACTATTTTCTATTCTGTAATAATCTTAATAAGATAACCAAATTTTAAATTATTTTACGTCGTGACATTTATTTACACAAATCGTGATAGTCATTTAAGGTTAAAATAATTCTTAGGTTATTTGCAATATGTCCGGTAATTACCGGAAGTTTAGTATACCCCAATTAGACATAATTAAATTAACTGTCACGATGATAATTAAAAGGAAAGTACTTACCAATATAATGTCCATTTTGTACACAACACATTTATTCTGCACATTCTACACAGCCGCCTTGCACGTGAACGAAGCACTGTGTGAAATATAAATTTAGCAGATTGTAATGCAAATCGACGAACTAACACGTTACGCGGTCGTACCGAGCTCGGGTCAAAAGGCAAATAGTTGTGTGCTCACAAAGACAGCTAATGTATACCACAAGGCATGCATTCAGGAGGGCCAAACAGGTCCCACTCTTGATATTTTTGGTAATTCGTGACAGTCATACTAACTAACATGCAAAAAGAGAAGATCTGAAGGATAGAAATATTTTCCTAGCTGATTGCCAAATACACCTGACTTCTATACTGGCACCAAGTTCAAGACTAAGAATTATTTAATAACACATATAGGCATCTGGCAACTGTGAATATTAAATAGGTCAAAGGTTTTAGAAATATCGTAGTTACAGCATTTTAGCATAAACACTAGTTTAATATATATTTTCAACAGATTTCCAGAAGATAAGCTTATGATTTTACATTTAAAAAAGTAAAAAAAAAAATCGATTAAATAGTTAGACAATACTAACGTCTTCGTTAGCCAAACGCACAGAGGACCACTTGCCCCAAAACCCGAAGCTGTCTCTGATTAAAGACTTGTTTCTTATTGTCGCTACTGTTCGTGATTACAGCGCTGTGCAACCTTATGCCAGACACGGAGGCTAATTAGAATTTGGTGACACGCCCAGCTTTGGATAGTAATTTACAAAACTTTGTACAGTTGGGAAAACCAAGATTTGCAAAAATATTTGAATGTAAAATAATCACTAATGTTAAGTGGTACTTAATCGGTTGAACGGTTGCAAATATTAAAAAAAAATGAGAAATCATTTGACGCATTTTTTTTAAATGCCATTTCTTAACTAATTATTACATAGTGCAATTTCTTTCACTGCTACAAAATCGATTACTAAAATTCTTTTAAATACGCACTCCAGCGAGTCTCGGGCTGCATATTATCCATACGGCCAGGATTCCTTCGTCTATTGGATTAGAGATTTGATATCTTGGAGCAGTGCTGATACGATCTAGGGACATACATTTCATATTCGAAACTTTATGGGCTATTAAAATTTATTAGCAACCCTTTATCCATCGTAATGGTCTCGTTAAAATGCTGAATATCGTTTAGTACATCCTCAAACCTATTTCGAGTTTATTTGCAAGATATAACCAACGTTGCCCTAGCGTGTATTGCTTATTTCCAATTTATTTTTGATCGGGTATATGGTCGTAATACTATCGTTATAACAAAGCCTAGTAAAATTTATGTATCCACGCATCTTGCATCTTCGTAAACATCCAAGCCTTGATTTGCATATAAAGGTGATTTAATTATCAAAATAATATTGTTTTTTTTTAACGACAATATAATTAAAAACCCTTGAAATATCTACCAGTTGTAACAATCAAATTATTTCTTTGCCTTCTGACCTTTGCATTATGAACCAACTGAAAAGTAATCTACGTGTTTGAGGCTTCGAATCGTTAGTGCAGACAATGGCGGGGTAAATGCTGCGCTTAATGCAGTACTGTTCACGCTGTGATTTAATTTATTCAGTACACCTGGAACGGTCTAACGAGACTGTTTTATACCAAAAGGCATTGTCAAATCATAATGTCTTAGGGTAGTTTAAATGTTTAACTGTATAAAATGTCTGAATCAGAAGATCGACTGTCTGACATCATGGAATACGGTTCAGATGTTACTGATGAATTTGACGTAAGTACTAAGTATAGTATTTTCCATTGGGGAAAATCCGTAATGAATTTGAGGATACAGCATGCTTCAGGCACGCTATCGTCTAATCGTTTGTTTACGCTTGCTTGGCTTAGCTAAAGTGCCTCGAATTATTTATAGTCAAGTTCCATGATCATACTCAATAAAGAGCCATCAAACAATATGCAAATGTCTCTAGAATAAATCGTAAAGCCCTTTGTGGTTCCCAAACGTTTAGTAACGAAGCAGTGTTTCTTTCGCTGTCAAGCGGAGCTTTCGTGTTTGCATATTGTTTTATTAGCAGAAGAGATAATATTTTTTAAGCATGATGTTAAAAGCTATGGTTAAACGTGCCCTGAACATAAATGAAGAGAAAACGCTTATTACGAAAACATTGCAGTGCTTGGATGTGCGTATAGGGATATTACAGAAGATACTATGAATGTGTTTGAAATAAATACCAGTATAGTATGACATTTTATTAAGCTACTGTTAACCTTATAGCTCTGATGTTGATAAATACCTATACCAATCTATACTGTGGTATGATTCAGTGAAAAAATTCATAGAATCTTTAGTAAAATCCCTTTGGAATTATAGTTTTGCTGGTAATATGTTTTTACTTGGTACTTCGTTTACCAGAAAGAAGCAGCGAACAAGTCCCGAGGGAACTTGGTTGAGGATGAGGCTCTCGACTGGTTGAAGCCACGTGCTCTGCTTAAACCTGATGAACAAGAAGAGGTTCCAGATGCCGTAAGTTATTGTTGAAAAAATAATTTAGAAAAAAATAATAGTGTACGTCCTCCAGTTACATTTAACAATAATAGTCAAGACATCATAAAACAGATTTTTTTTAAGTGTTCTAGGAAATTATTTTTATCAAAACCAAGTTTCATTGCAAGCCATTTAAAACAATAATATCTGGCACTATTATGATGAAAAATATCTTGATTAAAGAAATTCGATCATCGCTTTATCATTAATTATTATAAATAATCAATGAAATATATATCTCTGTAGTACATACTTTGGACTTGTTTTTATTTATTATATTGTTAATAAACCCATAGAAATGGGATTGAAAATTAATAAAAGCTACAGCAGATATCGATATAGTCGAGACCAATTTTCAGGATCTCGAGGAAGAAGTGGGAAGAATTTTAACAACAATTAACCCACAGTGGGTGGCTGATGAAGTAGCTTACCATTATGGGAAGGCGCAATTTTTGACCAAACCAAGGCCTTCGTTTGGGAAAGCGTACCCACTCTATATTTATCAGGGTACTGCTATTCGTAAGGACTCTGATGAAGCCAAGGCTCAAATTGCTGCGGGATATGGTAAATAAGACCTACTTATATTATAAATGCGAATGTTTGTCCGTATTTATGTTTGTTATTCCTTTTTGCCTCAACGGCTGAATGGATTTGGATGAAATGTGTTATGGAGGCTGCATAGCCTTTTTTTTTTTGTTGACGATAGGTAATCTGCAACAGATACACCGGTTGCCCTGGGGGAGACAACCGAGTTATGTGGGACTTTTACCCTAACTAAACCCCTCCGGTGGCCGACCTCTGCGCATTCGAGGGTCTCTGGGCTCTCCAAAGGAACTTCACCAGTGACCCTCTCGCACTTTGCCATGAGGCCCGCTCCCGGGGAAGGGTGTAAAAAGCCCCTCCCCGACTCCGCGTACCCTGCACGCCACTTCCATCATCCATTTTTTCTTCATCCCGAAAAAATAACCGCGGGCTAGTACCTACTTTAATAAAGTAAATACTTTTTTGAAGTAGATGTAATCTTAGAGATAATATGAATTCAACATGCTGAGTTGACGTATATGCACGAAGTACATTATTGATAAGAAAGAATCTTAATGTGTAAGCAATAACTACGAGTAGTAGGCTAAAGAAAGTTACAATAAAATTTTAAAAAATATAAAGTCTACCCTTACGAAGCAACAACCACCCTCGTATTCATAATTGGACGATGATACTCAATATGGTGTACTGTAATATTGACCTTTTTTTTTTTTTTTTTTTTTTGCGTGGAGAAATGTCTTAGCATACCGCCCTGCCACGGGGAAACAGAGCGGTTATGTGGGACTACCCACTAAAACTCCACGGTGTCCTCCTCTGCCGCTTAGTGGCGGGAACACGGGAACGTTGTAACACACATCCGCGATCCCGCCGCAGCTGTCCGTTTCCGGACCCTCCATAGGATGGCAATGTATGCCATCCTCCCTCGCCACGACACGCCAGGACACGAGGCGCGTCGCAACCACCTCGGGGACCATGCCAGCGATAGGACGTCAGACTACCCCGTGTCAGACGCCCTAGGTCCCCATGCGACGGGTCAGGTCTGTAGTCCCGTCGCCTACCACTACGGCCGCAGAGGATAGGGAGAGCGGCGCCTCGCAATACCGACACTCCTCTTCCCCTGCGGCCCCACCGCGTCCGCCATCCAGCGGTGGCGACCCCGCCGTGGCCGCGGAAGGTAGGGAGAACGGCACACCGTAATACCGGCACTCCTCTCCCGCCGCGGCCCCTAACCTTCAGCTGCGGAGCTGCCCATACAGCACCGCAGCCCGCCTCAGTTGCGGTGCCCCCCATAAGGCACCGCCACCTACTGTGCCGCTCCTATTCGGCTTAGAGGCAAAGCCTAAAGGAGCGGCCCTCCCGGGTTCCTCTTAGCTTCACCGTGGGGGACCAGGCCACGGTTACTAAGCCCCCCCGCCCCGACAAGGCGGGAACCCACGGGGGGGACTGTAATATTGACCTACTCAATATTACAGTACACCATAAATACTTTCAATAATAACAAGCAACTGATTTAACAATCGAAAAAGCCGATGTAGTTTATATGATACAGACTAACTTGCCATGCTTAGGTATGGTCGGCTTCGACGATGCTGGCCCGAAACGCGCGAAAGTGAAGAAATCAGCCGCTGAAGAAGAAGAGGAAGAAGAACCAGAACCAGCACCACCTGCAGAAGAGGCGAAAGCTGAAGGTAACATTTTATGATATCAAATATTTTAGGAAACCATTGAGTTTTCATAAAGAGTCAGTAGATAAAAGAGGACCAAAAGGAGAATTAACTTAGATATATTATTATAACAGAAGGATTTGTTTGATATAACAGTTTAAATAAATAATACGTGTTTATTTAAACTGTTATATCAAACGAATAACGCATCTAAGCAAACAAATAAATTTTCGTCTCAAATTGATAATGACTGATCCTTTTTGCGATAAACAGATGAGGTAGTAGAAGAAGAGAAACCAGCGGAAGCAGAAGTAGCAGAAGGACCGGCAGAGCCTGCAGCCGAGGATGAAACAGCCGTGGCTGATGAGGGAGGAGGAGAAGAGGCTGAAGCGGAAGAGAGTAAGTATAAAATATATCCGTATAAAATAGAATTCAAGTTCATTTTACGAATATGCAAATCTACCGACTTGGTGTAATGGTGTTGAAGATCATCATCTCATTAGCTGGTGATCTTCAACCACCTAAACAAATCGTCATAAATTATAGCTAAGAACATCTCCATCACGTCAGCTTTCAAACAAAAAAACCGCATTAAAATTGGTCTATTCGTTCGGGAGCTAATATTCCACAGATACATACTACAAACTTAAACTCTTTTACGTCGGGCGTTAATAATTTGGATGAAGAGATGCCTAGAAGATTGTCAGATGTAACGGTAGAATTCGGAACTGATAGAGAAGGTACACCTGTGACAGTTCAATTCGATTAATATACAGATGTCGCTGGGAAGCCTTATGTCGAAGGTGGCCAGAACCTCAGAAACACGAAACGTCTTAAGGCTCGAAATGGAGCTTTATTTTAACGCCTAACGCGATACTCCTCGCTTTATGGATGGAGCTGACGCACTAGCTTTGAGAGGTAGAGGAATGCTACCAACAGGCCCGTATGGTGCCTATACTCTGTCTATAAATCTTTAACAACTAGTAATAAACGCCTATCTTGTTATTGGCACAGCACGAAACTAAGAATTCGATCAATTTATGATGAAACATCCAGTTTGATGAAAAATAAAACCAATTTTTTTTGACATACTTTCCTTCTTCATGTCTCGAAGCAATTATAATTTAACAAACACGAGGCTTAAATTAACGAGGTCTAAACAATTTCGAAGTCCCCCTGCAGTTGGATTTAAATAACAAAAAATGGTATCCTGGTAAAATTATATCAAAAGGTTTTAAAACTTAGATTTTTTTTATTGCTAAGTATATTTGTTTGTATAGGTACAATATATAATACACACCTGCAATATACTATAGATAATTAAATTCAAGGCGCTTAAAAGTCATACGTACGGAGTCTCGTGCAAATCATCCAGTCTTTGATAAATCGTATCTAAAGCAAACACGCCATTCATATTGTGTATGAAGTCCGTTTAAAATAGACTTTAAGTGTAACAACAATATTGTTTAACATTCTTGCAACATGTACCAACTCCGTGTTTTATATCAGTACAGTTTGGAAAGGTAGGTAAATTATTTGCCTGGTGCTGTATCTACACAAATTATATTTGAGTCATTTAAAATCTATGCAAGCCAATTTTGGCGATAGTTTTAAATTCAAGACGTGATAAAATGATTAATTAAATGATATTTGAGTGACGAGCATAGATGTTTAATCTGTGTCTGGGCGGTAATATGTATTATATCTATGTATTGTATAAACATAATAAAGTACGGTACAAGTATTCTATTAATTATATGGTTCTCAATTCATCAGGTAAAGTACAAGCTTTTCTTAGTATGGGACTATGCTCGAATTTATTTGGATGGCTTAACAATCGAAAATTTAAGGAACTAATTTTTAAGATTAGACGAAGTCCAAAGCTGAAATCTAAGCCATCCTTCGGAAGAGGGTGAGAATTTCTGGAAGTATTTATGTGTATAAATTCTCACATTCAATTTCCTATACCAGAGGAGGAAGCACCAGAACCAGCGGGTGAAGAAGTCCTGGAGATAAAGCCTCGGGTGAAGAAACTTGCGAACCAGTTCAACTTCTGCGAAAGAGCTGCTCTAACGTACAACTTCCCAAGAAGGGTAAGTGTAACACCATCAATAAAATAATGACTCGGAACTTACTCAGTAAAATGAAGGATGTTTATTTATGTTTTTCACATTAAGATTCTTGACTGATACTGACTTCTTTTCAGAAAAAAATATTTTGATTTTGTGATCTACCAAACAGTCCTGTATCTCGTTTCTTTAACTTCCAAAACAGCAATTTCGTGATTACTCCTATTAAAAATTGCTCAATTAACCATTACTTATCTTTATTGGCAATATTACTATTATCTTTTTTTAACTCGTATTCCATATCTTGTCAATTATCCTAACATTTAAAAGTTTATAATACAATTAGTAAATTATTTGTTTTCTGCGTTTAGTCCATTCACTCTCGTTAGTAGACAGTTCCTCGGTATGTATTCCGGTACCAAAATATTACAAGTCTTTAATTTTCTTATAATTATTTAATTAACCAAACCAGCACTCCAGTTCGACCGCGTGTTAGATACTTGGGTAAATAGTACTTCCTTGGTTCTTGGTTCCTTTTCCGGAATAAATGCTGTCTACATTCCCGGCCGCTATTTCGCGTCCGTTGTGTATTCTTAATTGAATTGAATTTTCGTCGGCTCTAAACGTGTTATGTAAAATTGAGAATAGAAATGAAATTGAAAATTCCACTAACATTTAATCACTATTTTAGTTTTAAATTAATAATTCTGGAATGGTATAAAAGCAATTTAATATGTCGGTGTTGAATACGCCCCATGACGCCACGCGTCGTGCGTTCACTATTTTTCATGTGCCTGTACCAAAGATCCAAAATTTTGAACATATTTTACTTGTGGCACTTAGTTAATTTAGTAAGCGAGTACTTTGTTTATCTTCTCACCGAGTTTTAGTTATTTCAGAAACGTTATCTTGCCTCCAATATAAACACGATATTGAAATTATTTACTTACCTGCGAGGTTTGGACATTTGCCAGACTCTGCATTTAGGTTTGTGTTACATTCAATAATTTCATAGATATATAAAATATCCGATTGGTAAGTGAATGTTATTTCGTCACTTTGTTGGTGGAGTGTAGTACATTACATTATGGTTAAGATTTCAACACGAATTTATGTGTATTCTATTTTAATAACTTGCATTTAGCTTTATCTATCTATCTATTTAACTCTTTTATTTAGACAGGTTTAGTTATATGTAGGATGGTAAATAGATAGATGAGGTATGCATGCCGGTTTCCTCACGATGCTTTTCGTCACCGTTTCGAGAACGAGGTATTGCGCACATCAATTTTAAAGTATTTTAACTTTGGCTATAATACTTTTGGCCTTAATACTTCTCCCATATTTTCAACCGATTACCAGACTATTTTTTTTGTTTGTTACCTCATTTCTTCGTTATTTATCAAACGATTTGAAAAATTCTTTATTAAGTTTTAAGAATATGCTTTCAAATTTGTCCCATAGAAATGTTATTAAAATCGGTTCAATAGTTTGGTTGTTATTTATATATACTAGAAAAAATTGTTAAATTGTGTTTTGCTTTCCTGTGACTTTTTTCTTCGCCCATTGTATACCGATTCGAATGTTTCTTTTATAAAATGGTAGGGTATACCTTCTAAGGGCGAGAAATAAGGGATAAATGAATTTAAGTCGGTTTTTCTTTTTATTTTCAAATCAGTCACTTGTATATATTTTTTTTTCTAATCACGTTGAACATCTCTATTGCTTAGTCGGTGGACACCCAAACAGTGCCTCCACCACGGGCCAACTACGGAGCCACTGCTCTTCAAAGCATCATCTTCGATTTCTACCAAGAGGACTACGCGAGGAAGTTGAAAGAAAAGGAAGATGAGAAACCTAAGAGGGTATTTTAAATACTATTTATTATCAGAACCAAAGTTACTTTGATGGGAGAAGGCCACAGAAGGCAACTAGTAGAAAAAATGGGAGAGACCTTTAACAATAGTAGAAGGAAAAAAAGAATTTCCCATATCACCCAACGGATACAGACAGACATTAACGACCCATGAAGCAGTTTAATATATGTCCACGCAGCGCCCCACGGTTTTACCCGCAGTTTACCGGAATCAAAAGTATAAGCTAATTTTACGGGTCTTAATCGCACTTTTTCATAATTGAAGTGACAAAGTTACTTGCACTTACAGTTACTTGGTAACCACTGCCCTCATAAAAGTGCTACTAAAGTCCTCCAATATTGAAATGAGAGAAGACCCAAGCCACATCGCTATACACGCGTCATTCTGCTAGGGTTAATGAAACACCTAATTTTATAAGAAATTGAATCGTCAAGTTTTACATCTCTTCGTCGCTTTGTGTCACATACATCTAATATTTTCGAAATCCCTTCTTGCAACAGTTGCGCAAAAAAGCTGCGAAGCACGTGAAATCGGCTCAGCAGATCCACGATGAAAAACTGGCACAGAGAATACGGGAGGCATGGGCCATACTCGAGAGACTCGTCAACCAGAACATTTACGATGATATTGGTAAGTAAAATCTATTTAGTCCTGATCGACGTGCGAGACGACTGTAGGATCAAGCTATGGTTGGATACACTTTAGTTCATTAACTAATCTACCACAAGCTTTAAACCAAGAAACATTATGCGGAATGGTTTCTGCTGAGGGAAATGGATTGTAATATCTCTCTTCACCCCTTTCTCTCTTTCACTCTCCAGTAACTATAAAGCCGGAACACAACGAATGTTTGAGTACAACTTTGTTAGGTGGATAGTGATAGAAAATCGGATCACTTACGGACATGAGTGCCATAAACCTCTAGAAACAAGCTACCCAGTAACATAAACAAATTATTGTCATCAGCACTGTTCTCATGTAACTTCAACTGAAATAGCCATATCTACGTTCTTGCGTATGTGAGAATGTTCTATGCTGCTTTCAGCTCAAGATTATCGGTACTGGGATGATCCATCAGACGAGTTCCGCGAAGGCATGGGTTCATTACTGCCGCTGTGGAAGTTTCAGTTTGAGCCAATGAAGAACCACGCTGTCTGCGACATACAGTGGAATCCTCACTACCAGGATCTCTTCGCTGTGGCATATGGATCGCGTAAGAGTTTTAATTGCAGTATCAGCTCTCAGAGATTAATGTAAGGAAATAATCATCAATATCTTCCGGTATCCAAACTCCACAACGTTAAAAAATAGATTTTAGCTTTTTTACTGCTACACAACATACATTGACGACTCCGTGGCTTAGTTGGTAGTAGCCCTGCCTTCGAAGCGAGGGGTCCCGGGTTCGATTCCCGGCCGGGGCACACTTTGTGTGGTGAGCATGAAGTTTGTTCTCGGTTCTTGGGCGTTTGTCTTGTATTTATGTGTTTGTCCATGCCATCTGCGACACAGGGAATCCTAGTGCGGAGGTATGAGTGTGAAAAAAACGTTTATTTTCTACTTCTTCCTGATCGAAGAATCGTCCTAGAGCAACCAAACTCGTGACAAAACATTTAGACGTTTAATGCGATCTCTGCAAGATACTTGCAGAGAGATACTTGAAAGATACTTGCAGAGAGATTGAAAAGGATCCTCGTAAGAATAGTTTGATCACATGATAATAGGTTGTAGGCAAGGACCGTAACCACTTCTAATATAGGCCAGGGCCGAAATAAAAAACAACAAGAAGAGGTTGACAAATGCGGAATTAGTGCCAAATTTCGTGATGTAGCGCACTTTAGATTAGAAAGTTTGATTTTAATACGAATCAAGATATTTTCACCGTAATACTCTGTTTCGTTGTTATGTTCGTTAAGTTGAAACATGCTTGTAATGAGTTTGAAGCTGTCATTTTCTACAATTGGGTTGGAACAGACTTAAACTTAACAAATAAGACTAGCTTAAACATGAAAACTGACTTTAATGATACGAATTGCAAATGTGACACGTTATATATAAAACTTCACGCGTCCAAACGATTTATAAAATTTATTGATGTTCATGGTAAGAGACAAAAGCTTTTACAGACAACTTCGTGGTAGCCAAGACACATTCTCGGAACTCTATCTGATGTAAAACGGTTCTCATACTCTATAGACCACATGATAGTATCCAAAATCAATAATGTAATATTGTTACTTTACAGTGGACTTTACGAACCAACAGAAGACCGGGTGCCTGTGCTTATACAGCATCAAAAACCCGGCGTACCCTGAATACGCGGTGGTCACAGATTCTCCTATCATCTGTCTGGATGTATACAAGGAAGTGCCGTATCTGGTTTGCGTTGGTCAGTTTTTATAATTTATGTTAAATTTCTGAAAGACTGATTAATTTGAAAGTTGAGTGCAATTCGAACTCTTAATAGAATTTCATATCACCAATTATATTTTATGATAATTTTTTAGGAAATTCCCCAAAAAATATATATTTTGTATAGTTCAACATTTTCTGTCCTTTGAGGAATAAACCCTAAATGTTTGCTAACGAAAACACTGATTAGTTGAAATATTTTTCTTCCCAAACAAATTATTTGTTTGCATTAGATGTGATCAATGATTAACTTTTATCTATAAGAATCCCTTTCAGAAACTCGGCGTTACTCAATCTGTTATTAACTTATTGCAAACATGATGCTGCTATTGCAGTAATAATAAGGCACTTAATATTATGAAACATGTCTCAAAATATCGCTTATCTTTCACCTCTACGAAAATCTACGAGTGTCTATTTCCGATTCCGACGGAATTGTGTGTTTTATATACTGAGAGTAAATGGGCAAATTTTTAGTTCTTTACATATCTAACTGTGCAGTGGACTGTAATCTATTTGAAAAAATAAGTGAACGATTTTTCTCGAACTAATCAACTAATACCATTTTAATTATGAATACTTTATAATTGGCGCCTCGGCAAAAATATGTTTACCATTCATCATTAAATAAAATATATTTTGATTAAGAACTCTATGATCTTGCAGCCGGATCTCGGATCGATTTTTGTTCTAGCAATTGTCGGTTTCCTCCCGATATTTGCTTTCAACGTTTTGCCAATGTGAAAAGTACCTATACATATATTATTCCATGCTAAAAATACATAGGAAATATATGTTTACTACGTAGTGTTGGCTCGGTTACAAGACTTCCGTGAGAAAACGTATGTAGGCAGTGATTGTAATAACAGTGGTATATATTAGCCTTGTTCCAAATAAATAGCCTATTTTCTTACTGTGCTTTATCGGTGTAGGTCTATACGACGGAAACGTGTGCGTTTACAACGCGCAACTCACTTTGGAGGCATCATACCAATACAAGTCCGATTCCGTGCATGACAAACATAGCAATATTGTTTGGGAGGTAAATAGATTTTCACTTATTTGTTTTTGTTCCTTTGTTTTCTATCTTTAGCTTTTTATCTTTACGCTGTTCTGCCACGAATAACCGACAATGCAGAAAATAAACTTCCCATCCACACGATTTACGCTCGGCGTGATTTGTGAATGTCATTAATCCTGTTTTATTTCGTAGAGTTTCGCTTCATGTGGTGGAAGTGACTGATATATACTTGTAGCTCTTATTATTTTTGAACTTAGTGTATGTTATCTCTAATTTATTATAATAAAGCTATACGAATCATACTATCAAAAAAACGGTTTACGAACATGTAAACAAAATTGTATTGGTTTAGACCATTTTCATAGTTTGATAGTTAATAAAAAATTGGAGTTTTATTGGTCTAAGTTTAGTTCGGCAACTACTACACAATAAACATGGGAGTACATTCAAGCGTTGCAATATTTTGAAGGACAGACGAAGGCAAGTGATACTCGTTGATTAACTGATCTAAGATTCCACGAGCACATGCCAACTATCATTCGCCACCTGTGGAGAGCATCATGAGTAAACAATCTATTGAATACCTTTACGATACAGGGAATTTTAGCCTTTACCCAAATTCAGTAAAATAAACATGATATAATGATATAGGAATCTGAGAGACCCTCTGAGTGACCCTTGGATTTCAATTCAATTCACTGCATGGCAACCTCTTCTATTAACTACCTACAAAGTTGATCATTCAGCGTTGTTGTTTCCAAGGTGCGATGGGGAGCCCGCCTCATCGACGGAGAGGCATCTTTCTTCTCGATATCCGGTGATGGGCGCGTGGTTCAATGGGCGGTGATGCCAGGCGAACTGCAGGCAACTACAATCATCACCCTGACTTCCAACGTTCCGCCCATTCCTGGCCCTGATGGCACCATGATCACTGTCAACAGTAAGTGGACCATCGTTAACTAGCGGATACCCGGCGTGTGGTACTACGCTTAAAAAAGAAATACGTTTCGTGGTCTGAAACCATTTTCGCGTTATTGCCTTTCTAATGAAACTGGTTTGGAGCACATCGGTTGGATGGTTTCAAAGTCTATAACAGACATAAGTAGAATAAATTTTTGTGTTTTATCTAATGGGGATTATTATCCCAATAATCCCCATTAGATAACAAACAATAATTGTTTAATTAAAACAATAATTGTTTCTTAGCTTAGCTTGATAATTTGACAACAACTACAACAATTTCTTCAAACTGCGTCGAAACTCATACTCCTGCACTAGGATTCCCTGTGTGACATGGACAAGTACAGTAAAATAAGAAAAACTCCCTAGAGCCGAGAACATACTTCACGCTCATCACACATTCACAGGAATCGAACTCGGAACCACTCGCTTCGCAGGTAGACCTACTAAGCTACGTAGCCGTTTATAGGTGGTGGTAACTACTTCACATCAAACGGGCCGTCCTCGTTACAAAACATACTGACAAATTATAATACATCTTGAATATGTACTATGTAATTTCATTCACTATTCACAATAGGCACGTATAGAAGGCAGAGTATCGATAGCTCTAACAACAGGATATGAGGGTTTTCCATACGCATCAGATTTAGTGAATAATAGCCTCTCCAGACCCTTGTCTTTAAATAGCCGCAAGCAATGTATCGTCAATTGGACGGTGTTCGATGATGGAAATAGAACTTTATCGCAAAGATTGTAGAGTTTACGTGGTTTAATTTCGTTTTTTATATCCTCGTAAGACGGATGTATAATTTTGCCAGTTTTATTTCTCAGGTACCTACATTTTTATAGTTTAACATTGCATTATTATGCTGGTACTTCTCCTATCGGTTGATATTGAAATGAGTTACTTAAAGTAAATAACATACATTTTGATTCCAAGCGTTTCAAAGATATTGGGATACGCAGGTATTACCTACACATTGCGTGAGAAAATTAGTTGAATGTAATATATTTTTCTAAGAAATGCTGACTTTCTTCGCCTACATGGCCAGGTTTATGCAACGGCAGACTCGTCATTAACAGAATTTATCCAAGGAATACGTGTAGGGTCTTCAGAGTAGGTACTCACATAGGGACGCGAGTAACCCCCCAAGCAAGTCTAGTGGTGCAAAATGAGCAAGTCAAAGTAGCTGTAGAACTTTTACCAAGTTCATCCCGAAAACCCCCATGGTGTTCCTACAATGCGCCTTCGTGCTAGAGCTACTGGTACAGATTCATTCTGCCCCAGCGGATATACCTCGGGCCACTTAACATCAGATTTAATGTTAAGTGGCTCAGCACATTTAATATATTCAATTTAAAATAAACCAGGTTGCGGCAGCTGCATCTGCTTCCACCCGGAGAAGTCTGAAATATTCATGGTGGGCACGGAAGACGGCATGATCCATACATGTTCGCTCAAGTACAACAAGAACTACGTGAGATCCGTCCAGGCTCACCACATGCCGGTCTACCGCATCAGCTATAACTTTTACAATAACAGTATCTACGCGTCCTGTTCCGGAGATTGGAGGGTCAAGATCTGGGAGGATGGTCGAGAGTAAGTTCCCAACGATAATAATCATAATATGTTACCCCTGCAGTAGGATTCCCTGTGTTGCAGGTCATTGATAAACACAGAAACACAAGACTAAAACCAAATACCCGATGATGACTTTACGGTCATCACACAAAGTGGCTGGGAATCGAATCCGGCACTCCTCGCATGGTCAACCGCTGGTCATGAAAGATTGTATCTTTTCATCCAGAAATGATTGATGGGCTAAAGAAGTCGCGATTTTTTATTTCCCTTTATACCTTTATTGACGCGACAAGTCGTGCATTCATCGCCGCCATTGTTTATCTACGAATAACATGTTACAAATTGTTAACAAACTAGTTTACTTGTATTCAGTAATTACTTATTAGTTAGTTAGTTTTAGTCTTATGCGAATGCTGAGATGGATGTGTTGAGTGACAAGGCGATACAAAATTAGGGATGAGTATATAACAGGAAGTACGGAAGTAGAACCAGTGGCGGAAAGGTTAAGGAGTTAATAGGTTAGCGTGGTATGGACATATTATGCGGAGGGATGAATGCCATATTACAAAACCAGTTTTAAAAATGAGTGTAGAAGGATATAAGACAAGGGGAAAACCAGAAAAAAGTTGGATATATTATATTAATGATGATTTAAGTAAGAAAGGAGTGAGTACTGAAATGACGCCTGACAGAGGGAAAGTCTGACCGACCCCACTTAGTGTGGGATAAGGGCAGGAAGATGATGAGTCAGTTGTTTAGATTACGTCTGTACCAACCCGGGTCCAGGGCGATCTTGTTCTTACATTACAGGAAGACGGTGCACGGATTTGTGAGTGCTATGGAAAGCTCATATTTGTGAGGAATTTAGCGGTGGTGTACTAAATATTATACTTCGAATCGTCTAAAGTTTTTGTTACAATTTTTAATAATGATTCCAGTGAGCCGCTTTTTATGTTCGAGCTCGGTTCGCCAGTGGGCGACGTGAAATGGGCTCCGTATTCTAGCACCGTGTTTGCAGCCTGCACCGCCGACGGAAGGGTAGGAACCACTCACGACACCGAAAATATATGGTGACCGAACGAGCTGAGGGCCCACCTGATGGTAAGTGGGAACCGCCGCCCATGACAACAGTAATACGACTCAGTATAAGGTTTGGATCTTACACTGAGTCGCATTCATCCTGCTGCGTCCATCACCCGAGACGGGGATGATGAGTGTCATGCGCATGAGAATTCACCAGCACCTTCACATACATTTCAGATTCCAGGTGGGGTACGTGTAGGGAATCAAAGGGTACACACCTACGGACGCGAACAACTGGACCCCCCAAAACACAAAAAACACAATCATCAATCTGTTATGTGGATGATTATTTCACGTTTAAGATAGTTTTCTAAAATCTTGCATTTTGTCTGCATTCCATTTTGTCTGGGCTCCTCGCCATATTTACCTTCACCGTTTTGATATCGTGGTATTCGGCACATATCGTTTCGAATTTGAGCCAGCACCCTTCAGATTGATACTTAAAATCCACACCGCTTGATGCTCTCGGATTTTATCGACAATTTATAAAAGTAATAAATATTTGTTGATTATAACTTTCAGGTGTTCGTTTTCGACTTGAACGTGGATAAATACCGCCCGATTTGCATACAAGCTGTTGTTTCGAAGAAGACCAAGAAACTGACGAGGATTGATTTCAACATGATACTTCCCGTTATAGTCTGTGGCGATACTAAGTAAGCAAATGCCTAATATCAAGACATTATTGTTAACGGAACAAAAAGTATTCAAAAAGCAAAGCCAAGTATTTCAACACGAGTATTCATTTCACATGTCATAGATATCTCATACTTGTTTCTATATCCCCTAAGATTAGGCTTGTGTGATGTGAACCTAAGTTGGTTTGTCTACTTAGTCTGTAAAATCTGTAGTCGTTTATATTGTTGATTGTTTTTAGATCCAGTTATGTACAAATATTAAAGAAATAACAACTGATTCTATGACAAGAAAAACAACATTAAAAAACAATGAAATAGGCACACATTTTAGAATAATCATGTATGATTGATCAATTAGTTTTGTGATGATTTCATGTAAGCGAAACCAGAAAACATAAACGTGTATACAATAAAATAGATAGGTACCTATTTTATAGTACACGTTTTACATTGGATAGCTTTTTGGATATAAATTGAATGATTGGGCGAAAATTTTACCGAAAACACTTAGGTAATTCGCCCTATTTCGTTCCGTACAATTGTTTTATTACTTACATGTGTAAAGTTATTTTATCAAATTTACAAGTAGGTACCAACATAACTAGGCACTTAGCTAACTTAGTTAATTATCGGCTCATGTGTAGTAGGTACAGATAACATCATTTAAATGCCCTATCTTAAAGTTGCAAATATATTTTTCATTTATTATTATAACTATTTCTTATAATAGTAAGATTTGTTTTGATATGCGGACCTATATGTACCTATAATTGATATGTTAGCGACGATTGATCATCGGTATTACACATGAATCACAATATATGATTCACAATATACTGTACGGGTATTTTAGAATCACACTCATCGCCTCCATAGCTCAGGGGTTAGAGCACTGGTCTTGTAAACCAGGGGTCGAGAGTTCAAATCTCTCTGGAGGCAACTGGTCTGCTATAACGGATTTATTTTTAAACTTGTAGAACGCCTTAAAAATATAATTTTGCTAAATATGAAACATGTGTTATTATAGTAGGTAGGTACTTTGTCATGAATATCAGAAAACTACGAAAAATGGTATTTCATAAAACCCTCAGAATATAGATTCTGAGTTAGGGTTTTAACTGGTTACGAAGACTATCTCGTACAGTAATAGAACCAGCGACCCTTGTCTTGTTTCTTTGTCACTACATCACGACATAGCGGCACCGCTCGCTCCTGTACCGCGGAGACCCTCCTTCACGGCACTCTAATCGCGGAATACTGTTACCACGCAGGTAGTGAATAAATGCATGTAGACAGTATCTGCGTTCATTTGTTTTTTTTTTTTGTTAATTATAGGCAAAAAGGCTTACGGCCCACCTATGGTAAGTGGTCACCGTCGCCTATTGACATCTGCAACAACAGTGTGTGACCCGAAGTTCGTCTGTTGAGCATCCCCGTGTAATAATGGATATGAATGAATGAATGAATGAACACTTTATTGTACACCATAAAATTTACATAATATTCATATAAATCTACTTAGATTTAGTACAATGGGCGGTCTTATCGCTGAAAGTGATTTCTTCCAGACAACCTTATATATTAAACAAGATATGTTGATTAGGGACCCGATGATCGTGGGGCGACGCAACTGAACGGGTTCTCCCGTCATCATATTTTAAAATTTTTTTACATTCAGTTAATGTGTTATTCAATAGGTTTTAACCCAAAAATTGCAATCATGGTATACCGGCAAGATGCCCTACAATCTACCAAAAAAATAAATAAACTTGCACACTAAAGTTTAGATGAGATATTGATTATTATACTCTCGGTGACACAAAACTTATTCAAATCACCAAAATTTCGGGTTAAAAAATTAATGTTTTTTCTTTGACATGTATCACGTGTAGTATGTATTGTCAACTAAGGTATACGATAAAATGAACTTAAAATAAAATAAATTGATATTTTGCGCAGAGGTACGTGTCACGTTTGTAAGCTGTCACCAAACCTGAGGGTCATGTGTAAGGCGCCGAAGAAAGCCCAAGGAGTAGACCAACGCACTCTTCAGGTACCTAACTACCTATTCATACCCGTCGATTTTTTCATATAGATAATGTGACTCCATCCATCCTATCTAAAAGTACCTTTATAATTAATTATATATTCATTGACATATTTCACACAACACCATCTAGCCCCAAACTAAGCATAGCTTGAAATATGGGAACTAGATAACTGATAGAATACATATAGTACTGTTTTTTTTGTAAATACATTCTTATCCTACTACTATTATAAAGGCGAAAGTTTGTAAGTATGGATGTATGGATGTTTGTTACTCTTTCACGTAAAAACTACTGAATGGATTTGAATGAAACTTTACCACAATATAGCTTATACATCAGAATAACATATAGGCTACAATTTTTGAGGTTTCTATAAAATCTATATATATAGAAGAAGTCGTGTTTGTTACAACACTTATAACTCGAGAACGGCTGGACCGATTGCCATGGTTTTTGATTTGTTGGATTTATTTCCGTCCCGAATAGCAGAATAACTATTAAAACATTGGAAAATTAACGAAAAAAATAAAATCAATTTATCCCCGTATTCTCCACGGGAACGGGAACTATGCGGGTGAAACCGCGGGGCGCAGCTAGTAATACATATTAATAACCAGATTCTGGGTGGGAATCGAACCCACGACCTACAGCGCAGAAGGCAGAGCTACTACCGAGCTATGAGGCCAGGGAATACAGGATCGACTAGTTGATATCGCAACTATTATATTATTGCGAGTAGTGTGTAATGTAGTCAAATTAAGGAACCCCCGTCTGTGAGGTGAAAAAATAATAGATACGTAGGCACCTAAAGCGGCACCTTTTAGTAATAGACATATTACGCCTTTTCTTCGGGTTTCCTTTAAGGGGTAGGCAACGCCAAATTGGGTCTCTTTACCGAGGATAGATTGCCGTGGGACGAAAGTGCGCACCGCCATTGCTTTCCCACAATTATTCGGCTTATGCTACGAGCAAATCCATACCAGCCTCTAATGTTCCCACTGCAGGGACACCGACCTACTCTCGATAACTGAGAGTAAATGGGCTCTGATCTACCACGGGAGCTCAATCCGAATTGTTAGATGTCAGATGTGTTCGAATTTTTTATTCAAAGACATCCGGGTTTCCTCACAATGTTTTCCTTCACCGTTTCGAAAACGTGGTGGTATTTCCATTTTCAAGTGAAAAACTCATTGGTGCACGTGTGTTTGAACTAGCGATCTTCAGATTGAAAGTCGGCGTCTGTGCCTCTGGGCCACCACGTTACGAGCGAATCGTGCCTGAATAAAACAATAGCCAGGATAAATCTTACGCAATAGAACCATCAGCCGGTCTTCAGTTACATTCATGTTTTTCCTTTCAGATTATGAAGTTAGACAAGCTGCTAACCTTGGTACGAGACCCGCCTTTCCAAACTGGAGTCGTCGACGAAAAGTTTGATGACGATTAGAGCAGTATCCGAACTTTTAGCATATATTATATTCTTTTTAAATTATTTATTTTACCAGCTGTGATTGTGTGGTGTGTTGAAATTCTATTAGCTGTAAGTTGATGACTGGTGAATAGAATAAACTTTGAAATAAAACGAAATAATTGAATGTCATGGTTTTATTTTAGGACTTTGAGCGCTATAAAGATTTACTCAGTTACAAAACAGAACTATCAAAGTGCCAGTATAGATAACAAACAAAACAAACAGACTTAAAATATAGTGAGATCAAGCGAAAATTGAGACCTAATCAAAGGTTTATATACTTGTTATTACATGCATTATGTTATTTATACTTTCGAGATCAGTTGATCTTACGCTACCTCAGCGGACTACCGCGGATTAGCATTCTAACACATAACTTGTAACTTTTAACGAATAAACTATATAGAATCGTGATATCCGTGATATCTATATAGAATCGTGAAGTCAACTAACCATCTAATATCGACCTCTGGGCCCATACAAAAGGCATATACCATGTCACATAACGTGCATGCACATGTCAAATTACAGATTTACATGCTTGTTTTCTATCTCCAGTCATCTGTTATTTGACTATAGTTTGGCTGTTATTTACCAGTGAGTGGAATATATTTATTAGTGCAGTTTATTATTTCGTCAATATTACGTTTTTTTATTTTTCGCTTTAGATTCGGTCATAATTTTCACTTTTTTATCGGTAGTCACAAATTAGGCTTACTTTAAATCTAAAAAAATTGACTAGACTTCATTTAAAACTACTTATCGCCTTACAATTATAATAAAAATGTATAAGAAGGTATATAAATATTAAAACACTAGTGTGTCAAGTACGACTTGTACTACTTATTCGAAAGAAATTGTGTTATTGTAGAATTCAAAATTTCGAGTGCCGATAATAGGAATCCTACGAGATAAGCTTGTTCAATAAATAGCAACTTTTATTGCTTTAGCGGTTGAACATTTCTATGTATTGTATATCGAGTCACTCTTTTCGCCAATTTATTTAATTAATTATATTGCTTTATCCTCTAATCGCACGGTCATAGGTTTGATATTTTAGTAGAAGCGTAGACAAATGTCACCTGTTCTCTGCACATTAAAATCTCAAATTTATTTCGTAAATTTAAGGCTCGATTCCAACTAATGTATTGTAGATGATTAGAGAAACTTTGTGATTGACTTTAAATTTTGACCAAGAATCGGAATAGGTTTCCTTGATTTAGGGGTTAACCTGGCGGTCATTGCAGTTCGTTATGCTTCGTTATCATCCAAAAAGGCGAAATCCATGTTTCAAAAAGGTGTCACAATACTTAAATAGCGCATGCCCTGATCGATCTGAACACCAGGTCTCCGAATCCTCAGCAGTTATCACAAGTCAAAATTTAACGTAAATATGAAGAGGTTCGACCCTAAAAGCATTAGGGATTCAAACTAGGAGAAAGATTAGGTAACCAAATGCGTGTGTGAGTGAGGGCTGCTCAAAAACAGATTATTATATGTTATACATTGAATGTTAAAAAGTTTTAATTTGGATTCTGATTTTCAGGCATATGGGGCCATTCAAGTATTACGTAAACACTATAGGTAGGCGGGGGGGTCTTTACTTCGCTTACGTAATACTTGAACAGCCCCTATGATTCAAAATCAGTTTTTTATGTACACCTTTCAATATCGTCACACCCTTTTGGAACATCATGTATATGCAAGTTGTTATGGATACAGCAGCTTTGGTCCGAGCTTGTCGTTCCTCTCTACGGCGTAGGCGCCGAGTTTGAGGTCTAAGAATGCACGCGCGTCGTTCGGCGCCGGCGCCTCGCGCCCTGCGAACGATATCTGGAAACAAAAGCTATGTGTTATGTTGGGAACCAACAGAATACCAGCGTTAGGTAGGTGGGACCAATACACAAAAAAAACTAAAGTATTTTTTTATGATAGCTACTTAAAAAAACTTTGTTGGAAACTTAGCTATTAACTGTGTCGACAGATTAATAAATAAATTGTATTGAATCAATCTGTAAGAGGGATGCTGCCCCTCAAGGAACTACCTCTGATGCACCAGCCCTAATCCACAGACCACATGATCCCGTTTCGGACCATCAACGGCAAAATAAACATATACGCGTTGTTCGTACACCACACACACCACCCAGTTCTAATGCCAACACTGCGATATATTTACCTGTGCCAACGGATGCAAATGCCTCTCGGGAAATTCCTTCTGATGCGCCAGCACCCAATCCGCGGGCCACATGGTACCGTTCCGGGCCGTGAACGGTAGAATCAGCACGTAAACGTTGTTCGTAGCTGAGAACGCCACACGGTAGTAGTGGCCTTTGGTGGCCCGTTCCCAAACGAATCCGTCGGGATCGGCCCCGCCTCGAGTCAGCCACGAGACTCGAGGTACGTCGGCTGCGTGGATACCTATTTCTACGTATTCCGCCCACGGGAGGAGGTCGCCGCTGGAAGGGTCAACGGAAATACATTAAATATTCAATTTCGATTAGAAATTTTTAACTTGATGACACTTGATGAAGCGGTAACAACAATACGTAAGATAGTATGTTGATTACTTTGAAGTATTATGAAGAAGTATTAGAAGTATTAGGTTTTCCTTCCAGAAAAAATATCTCTAAATGATACTGTAAACCGTATCAAAATCTGTAGCATGGTTTAGAAAAAAATAGCAGAAAAACAGACAGAATTAGAGAAACAGTACTATACAATTTAGAGACTCTTCCACCGAGGCAGTGAGCAATCACAATTGATGTCAAATTTTGAGTGACAGTTACCGCACGACAGCGCCCAGCAGAGAAGTAGTCTCCAACCAGCAGCGCGCGCCGGCTCGCAGCAACGCGCGTAGGACGTGCGACGCCGCGCGGCGCATGTTGCGTCTGCAACACGGGGGCGTGTTGCGCCCCGCTAGGATATACGAAGGCGTGCCTTGCACTGATGGGAAGCACCTCTGAAATAACCAGTATTATCCGACTTTACAAAATCTAAGAGGCTGGTTTTTTTTTTATATTTCATACGCCATTTCTTCGCCAATTGTGTACGGATTTGATGATTCTTTTTTTATTTGATAGGGTTTTTTTTATGAGATACCTCCAAGTTACTAAAGAATTGAAGTCAGTTTATTCAATCTTTAAATCAGTCTAATTTGTAATGTTTAATTTAATTTGTGTTCCTTTGAAAGAGGGAAGGTAAGCCTTTGATCGGCAGTGGGAATATTCATGCTTATAACAATAAATAATAATAATTTGCCCTGCTGATACTCATTGCAAACTCAACTCTTTGAAGGTTTGCTCACCTTTGTACTTAACTTACTTAAAAAAATTATGTATAACAATATTTGTGTGAAGAATAAACAAGATATCTTATATGAGAAAAATACAGATTATGGTTCACATCATCACCTTAAGTAGCTTTTATTTATTTTTGTTTACTATTCTTGTAGTTTATAAATTTGATTCATACCTGAGATTCTGATTTACATCCAAACCACTGCATCCTTCCGTCTTCCTTGACCACAGCCTTGACCCCAAGTTGCTTGTATAATGCCAATCTATACTCCCTATTGCGTCGAGATGCTTTTTGTTTGGACACAGGACTCTTAAGCACTGCTCTGCCTGCTTCTAGTTTATTGGCTAGTTTTTGTATCTGAAACACATGACATCATTTTTGGAGTAATAATAAATAATTATGAATTTTTTATCACAATTATACAGAAGCATCCCAATTTTCATGTTCATGCAAAACAATATACAATATTAAATTTATAATTTATTGGATATGATTTTGGGATCTTTGAATGCTTACTTTTAAATTCCTAGCTGAAGTCTGCAAGTATAATGATTCAGGAAATGGAAGAGCCAGCGGCTGAGGAAGTTTGCGCAGAAATGAAGTCCTAATCAGCAATGCATGTTGGCCATGTATAGCATCACATATCTTTCCTGAAGCATCCTTATTATATTGCAGTGTCCAGTCCGCATAATTCCATTTCACTTGCTGGCATATTGTATGGGAGCCCCCTACACTAATAGCAATAGCTTGAGTAGGGTTCGCCGTGGCTGCTATAGCTGCCTGTTGGAGAGTCCGGCGTGAAACTCGAGTAGAATCCGGCACAAACAAAACAAACTCTGTGAAAATATGAGTCAGAGGATTCAAATCGTGCGGCGACGCGTTCAACCTTAGCTCCATCGATAGCACCTTCACGTTGCGAAGTGTTTCATTCGTAGCTGAGAAAGGGAACGGAGGGTACGGCGGCGTCTCGCAGACCACCACCACCGGCATATTGGGGTACCAGGACACGAACGACTGAACGCTATCCGCGACATCGTTTTCGAAATCCTCAAACTGCCGAAACACTACAGTCACAAGCTTAGATAAATGCCGAGTGGCCCGCGCCTGAGGAGGACTAGGAGAACTCACAACGGCAATAGGATATAACCGAATCTGAGGAAATAAATAGCTGCTAATTGAAATAATAAGTACGATAGCTAACGCTAAATACACTTTGAACGTGAGACGACCACGACAGAGGCGATACAGCATTATTTTCACTCATAAAATGATTCATTTCAGTCATTACAACAACATTTTCATACATTGAGAAAGAAAATTCGATTTTCTTTTCATTTTCCTTTAGATAGCCCACAGACTAATTCACGGACTAACCATAACCACCGACAAATAGGGACAAGCTAGAGCTAGATACACAGATTGTCATAATAATACCAGATTCCACTTTACTTAGTAACACATGACAACAATTTATAAACACAAACAACACGAGCTGCTAAATTATCAGTCACGAATATGCACTCTTCTTCCTTATAAGTGACGAGAAGAGCAGACACATCACACCAAGAGGTCACTGCTGCCCTTAAACAACAAGGTAACCGTAAATGTCGAAAAAATGTAGTTTCAAAGTAGCAAAATATACAATTTTGTTTACTTGGATGACATATTTTTTTCAGTTATTATAATTTAACAGCCAAGTATGAGACTCCAAAACGAAGTATGAGAAAACTCAATGCGTATTGCGTTGCGCCCTCTCCAACATCTTTTCTATGTAACAATAATGCTGAATGACATGCTGAATTTGAGGCCCATCTAGTATTATATAGTTACTTCCGCCCATAACAACAACAATACGACAATTCCTCTTTGAGGAAAATATGTGAAGACCCAAGTCGCACGAGACTGGGATGTTACATCTCATGTGCATATAATGTCACCGGCACCCACACCCTTCCACCGGAACATAGCAATGTTAGTGTACCACTGCTTGGCTGAACAGGTTCTACTGCTACTTTTTCAACAACTCGAAATGTTAAAAAATTAAATGCCTCCCAGGCTCACGTGCCAACCAAGTCGAAACCATTCCAGAAGCTTTTATTGACTTCAAATTCGGACACTGGCAGAGTTGTGTATGAGACAAAAGCCAGAAAAAGTGACTTGTCACGTCAAGTTCGCTATCGTTTCGTACAAAAATACAAAATCAGTACAGCAACATTCGTTCGTTTGTTCGTTTCATGAGTTTTAATAATTTTATTTTATTTTGATCTATCTTTTGGAAGTCTGAATAGTACCAACCAAAATGGAAGATAACAATCAATTCGAATTTGAACCATTGGAACCCTCTTTAAGGAACGTAATCGATCAAACTTCCCTGCGATGGATTTTCGTCGGAGGGAAAGGTGGAGTTGGGAAAACAACCTGCAGGTACAGTTTACGTTTCCAATCTAGATTAATAATTCGTGAAAATCTTAATAGCACAGTCGAACCTCTACATATTGCATCATTAGACTGTCGCTTATGATATTGAAAAATTATGAATTATCAAGAAAGTGGAGCAAACCCATTACCAAGATATCCAAATAGAAATTGGATTGTTACGATAATCTGTACAACAAGACGAAGTTACTTCACACTTTATAATATGAAGAAATTTTACAAGAATTTTTCTATTCTAGCTGTAGCCTTGCAGTCCAGCTCTCGAAAGTGCGAGAGTCCGTGCTGATCATCTCAACAGATCCCGCTCATAACATCTCCGATGCTTTTGATCAGAAATTTTCAAAGGTATGCGCTATTCATCAATGACTTTTCTATCTTGCCTTAGACTTATAGATTTCATAATGGAATCTAGCAATTATTGTGTTTATTAGTCTCTATTCTCAATTAAGTTGTTTATATTCCAGGTGCCCACAAAAGTGAAAGGTTTTGACAACCTATTTGCAATGGAAATTGACCCTAATGTTGGTCTGAATGAGCTTCCTGAAGAGTACTTTGAGGGTGAAACGGAAGCCATGAGACTCGGCAAGGGTGTGATGCAGGAAATAGTTGGGGCCTTCCCTGGTATTGATGAAGCAATGAGTTATGCAGAGGTGACATTTTATTTATGGGATGTATGGGATGGCCGTCATAACTGATTGCCATCCCTGTTATGTTTTAATGGTAAAATTTATCACCACAGCTAATTCTATATTATTTTGTTGCAAAAATTAAAAAATTTGGTTACAAAAGTAAAACTAAATAATATACCTACAACTTAGTAAAAGAAAATGTACATAAGGCTAATTATTTACAATCAAAAACCACTGGTTACACCTTTCTAATTCTGGGTGGGGGTGACTATGCCTGCACTGACACATATGCAATACACCCCTCGTATTGTGCCTGCTTACCTGCTTACACCTCTACACTTCAGCGTTCAAGTTATTTGTACTTATTACTTAGAGTTGTGCTGTCTGTTGTATTTCTGAACAACAAAAGCGATGACCTTCAAATATTTACAGAATCTTAAAAGTACCTCCTATCTTACAAAAAAAGAATGTTGAAGTCTGACAATGCTTTAATAAATTACAACTAAGAACACACTTTGACTTTCATCCCCTCACCTAAGGCAACCATGATAAATTTTAGGTTAAAAAGTTTCACTGTAATTCATTAAGTGGTTTCTGCGTGTTGCACGGTTAAGATTCAAATCGTACATTAGTTTTTTTAGGGAATTTGAACCAAGGCCCTTCAGACTGTATTCATGGCCTGTATTGTTTTTATTTCAGGTGATGAAACTTGTCAAAGGTATGAACTTTAGCGCTGTGGTTTTCGACACTGCCCCTACGGGACACACTCTGCGCCTCCTGTCATTTCCACAGGTTGTGGAGAAGGGACTTGGGAAGCTGATGCGTCTTAAATCAAAGGTAAATACTCTATTTACTGAACAATATATAACTACCAGCCCTCAATATCCATTAGGAAACAGGTGGGGTAGGCTTGAATACCTTACCTACTACACCCAGAAAAAATACATATTAGTGCTACTTTTTTAAATGTATTTTTCTTCCCCCAGGTGGCTCCTTTCATCAACCAAATGGCATCATTATTTGGTCTAACAGACTTCAATTCTGACATGCTGAGCAGCAAAATGGACGAAATGCTGTCAGTGATTCGACAAGTCAACACCCAGTTCAAAGATCCAAATCAGACTACATTTGTTTGTGTTTGCATTGCCGAGTTCCTTTCACTGTATGAGACTGAGCGTCTTGTTCAAGAACTTACCCGTTGCGGTATCGACACCCACAATATTATTGTTAATCAGTTGTTACTGCGCACGTCTGCGCCGTGCGACCTGTGCGCGGCGAGGCACAAGGTCCAAGAGAAATATTTGGAACAAATCGCCGATCTATATGAAGACTTCCACGTCACAAAACTGCCTCTTTTAGATAAGGAAGTGAGAGGAGCGGCAGCGGTCAATTCATTTTCTGAATACTTGGTAGCACCATACAGTCAGCCTGTGTCTTCTAGTAAATAATTTATAGTCTATTATTCAATTTTTCAGTGGCTGTTGGTTATGCTATCTGCAGATGTTGAATTTAAAGTTTTGTATGTTGAAGAGATGGCATGGCAGTTGCTGACAAGCATCCATAGGGGCAGTATTTCCTTAGCTGACCTTGAATAAGCAATATTAATAATTGAAAACTGTACACTCCAACTATGTAACTGGTTTCAACTTATATTGGTAATAAAGTAAGATATCGGAAAACACATACCAAGGCTGTTTATAATATTATCACAATGCAGAATTCATAAATATAGTTCAAATTTAGCAAGTGGCCTTATATTTTTAACACACAATCGCTACCACGGTTGCCTATACTATTAAATTTACATTTAATTAGAATTTTTCATTCTTAGTTCTTGTATTCCTATAAGAAAATTATATATAATGGTGGTTTGGTCTCATCCAAATTCAATAGTATCTTTGCTAGATCACAATCTGAAGTTATAAATACCAATAAATAGAGATATATCATTTTTAGATATTTTGTTGTTTATTTTCCTCAAAGTGTATTCCAAATCTATGTATCTAATAAATTGTTGATATTTATACAACTACGTTTTTCAATGAAATCCAAGCCATACGCTATAAATCTTTAACACGTTCAGTGCCACCGACTCGCCCTGAGAGTTCACGTAAATCTTATTCCAGTGCCGACGACTCGCCTGGCGAGTTCACTATTTTTCACTAATATTTCCAAAATGCATCAGTATTATCTGCTTAAAATTATAGTTTATACTAAATATATGCTAAACTAAAGAATTACGTGGTGGGCCGGGTGCGGAGACTCCGTTCATATTTTAAAGGAAAAAACTATTCTGCAATGCCTTGAACTCGCTAGGCGAGTTCCCTGACATAGATCCTCAACCTATTATAGTAAATATGTACATACATAAATAATAATAAAATATGTACAGACAACGACGCCGACGTCAACATGCGTTGCATGGACTACCTACATATTTATATGTAATACGGAACTAATATACAACAAACTAGTTTCATTTGGGGGTTTTGGTGGGAACGTGGAAGGAGCAGTGTTGAGGTTTTATCTATTTTCATTAATTTAGTATAATAATGGAGTTTTAAAGTGTAAATTAGGAAGAAGTTTATGCAACAAAGGTCTGTGCAAGTGTACAAATGAAGTGAATGTGACATAATAGTGTACAACGCGTCATTTCATGTTTTCTCCAAAACTCCACGGGAAGCATTGGTAAGGTTGCCTTCACTTTACTAAAGCATGACATGACTTGACTTAGGACCGACCGACGGACTTATGACCTATGACGACTGACCATTCGACTATTTTCGCCCAAATTGGGCAAATTACTTGAATAATTTATTCATTAGGTACTTGATACTGGCTAAGAGTGCTGTGCACGGAGCCATAACTAAAAAAAACAAGCTTTAGAAATACAAAATTATCGTAATATTTGGGATCACATATATAATAGCCATATAAATCTTGTGGATTTGTAATCGGGTAAAAACCTTAACAATAACCAAAATTTAAAAGGTTGACAACCACTGCTTAAATTACGAAACAAACTTACCTTTTGTTTTATCCAAAGATATTTTTGCCATTTTTACAAGCCGAATAGTCCTTAAACACTTTTTAATTGCGTTAAACACGTTAAGTACACTGTGACGGCCACAAAAATAACAAAACATAGAATTTACCCTTACGTAGTGCCAGTGAACTCGCGTGGCGAGTCGATTATATTTATATTGTAGTGCCGGCGACTCGCCTAGCGAGTCAACCGGAAAATGTAGGCGGCATCCGAGAAGACATCATGAAAATCGTAGCGGTAATGAACGTGTTAATATAAAATAATAAAAATTTAATACATTCTGTGTAATCTTCAATAAATAAATAAACTTCGACTTCATAGAAGCAAATCCTATAATTCTACTGAGTTCTTTTCTAATGTTTAATCAACAAGAAATAAAATGATAATATGATGAGCTAAACAGAAACTGATCTGAAACTTTTTATCTCGGCCCCAGCCAAGATTATTAGATCAATCAAACTATCACAGCTAAACCCTATTATCAGTTAACATTGACCGGAGATAGATTACCATTTCATCATACCACAGGTTGTATTAAAAATATGGCCCATTTTGATAGATCTCAATGTTGTTAGGATCTCTCTCCAGTAATGTTGTTATATTGTAGTAGGGTCTGGCTGTTAACAAAGTTACGACATACGCATCGTATCATCACACTGACAGTGCTAAATTGCACCGCTCGCTCCAAAAAAATTTACGCCGATCGCAGAATTTGTCAACAGATTTCAATGAGAAAAAAAAACTACGCAATAAGCGTAACATAACAACAATAAAATACCTATACTTTGGTGATTAATCACTACTACATAATGTAAGTATAATACTCGGATTTTTTATCCATCTCATGTAAATTTTTAATCAAATGTAAGTAACAACGTTTTGTACAAATATTTTATACCAGAATTTAATTTGCAGGTATATTGTAAGTATATAAAGATTTTTATATACCTAATATTTACAATTTTTAAGTAATAATACTACAATCTGAAATTAATATGGCAGTGTTTTATCATATAGTATTAACTCCGGTGTCGTATAATCAACGCTAATGATCATTTTCATCTCAGGTTATTATAATCGATGATGATGCCTTAAATGACGAACAGTGATCGGAGTAGGTAGATTGATTTAGCGTACTTGCATGATGTCGTACATATACATACATTGATATGCCTTTTTTTCTTGTCTTTTTGTCACAAACTTCCGGTTTTTGTGAGATTGACTTAATTATTGATAAGATTTATTTCATTCAAAAGAGGATAAAACCGATAGTAAGACGTTTTTTATAGATTTTTATTTATTTCTCGACTAACGAAATGGTTCTTTTGATTGCTATTTTTTACATGTCCATATTAACATATACATTTGAGATCGTTGACCCCAAATCAATCTACCTACTCCGATCACTGATAATGAATGATCAGAGTATTTAATTCTGCTAGAATTAGATCTGATCATTAAACATATTATAATAAAAAAATAATCACTGGATCAAATTGATTTTGTTATTTCTAAGTGGCAAACAAGCTTTGGTTTGGAACCTTGCTCCGTATGCCAACGCATTCGCACGCATATTCCTGCGATATTTGAAAACCGACAAGGACACAATCCATAAAACAACGTAGGACAGAACGAGACACCATTTCGCATGCGCGCGAATGCGTCGTGTTCTCCTGGCGCTGCGTACCCGGCAGCGCCAGGAGGGTTACGTTTTTTGTTGGTCTTGTTTGAATAAAGATAATACTATTAACAAAAACGCTCTTAAATCTCACAATTTTCTATAACAACTTCATAATTCATAGCGCACTAATATCTAATCTAATAAATATAGTAATAACATAGTCACAACATCTTTTAAATCAAAAGTTATTTCAAGCACAAATATTTATGAAATGAAAATTTATACTAGTCTCAGTAAAATAATTTCTTTTCGAAATTTTTTTTTTCTAATAATTTTTGACATTAGTACTATACTATTATAGTACTAGTTACAACAACACTACTAGTACTATAGTTTGATCGTGTTCACCTGTCCGTTTAACTTTGATTTGAGTCCCTCGGATAAAACAAAACAGAGTAGTTTCTCTATAAATAAAATAAAACTAAAACATTCCATTTCAAAAAGTCTAACACTATTTGCTAATTTTGAAAAATGGGAAGTAGCCCTCGAAAAAAGGAACTTTTTGCATCTGGGTAGTCATACAGGAAACTGTAATTAAAATTATTTTTATAAAATTGTGTTGGTTTTACATACTCATAAAAGTAATGCAGATTAAGAATATACATTTTTGTCGGGATGGGAGAACAGAGGGTAGACCCCTAAAGATTTTAAATGAGCTAGTATATCCGTTTCTGTAAATATATTAAGTAAGGGAACCAAATAATGTAAGGTTGCCTTACTGAATGCATGCAAGTTATATTTAACGTTCTAGGATCCTATATCTTCAAGGCCTAATTCAGATTTGCTGTATTGGTGCAGAGGGCATTTTCAGTGTTAAAATAAAATCGACTTTACTATCGTTGAAATAATGTCAAATATTAATCACCCATGAGAATTCATCATGGCCTGACGCTAGACCAGTTTCCCAGACTTTTTTCTCATCAACCACTTTCAAAATGTAGCTGGTTCCAGTAGACCTATTCATACATTTCTACTTTTCGAAATACATTTCTAACTCGACAAAAAATGTGAAGTTTCGATCAACTATGGAAATTTGCGTTGCGGCTGAGTTACGAATTGTAAACCCCCATTTTTGTCACGCCAACGTACACCCCCCTCGACTCCCTGGGAGTCCACCTGGACCACTTTGGGAACTAAGGCGTTAGACAACGCACGAGGATGATTCTAATTCTGGGTGGAGGTGACTACGCCTGCACTGACGTCCCAAATAGGGGTAAATTGTGCATCGTAACCCGTTGTTACCTATACCTTACCCCAGCCATCCCAACGGAGGACTCTGGGTTGATGTTAGCACAAAGATGATTTTTAACATTATTTCAATAGTAAAATCGATAATGCTTTTAGCATTGAAAAATACTACGCTCCGATCCCTCAGATATTAAATAATTCCTAAGGCCTAGGAAGCTTGAAATAAGAATAGTTTAACAAGCGCTGTAATTATGTCATTTATCGGTGTCAACTAGACCGGTGGTGGGTAGGAAGGTGCCAAGCCGTGAGGACGGCGCCTAAGATGGACCCGAGCATTGCGAACGCGCATGAGCCGGCTTCGAAGAGCAGCTTAGGAGTGAACACCCCCCAGATCATTAGGTGGCGACAGTGGACTGTAGCGGATAAGGCGCTGGCAAATACCTGGAAAAAGATTTTCATGATCAAACTAAACTAGAAGTTTCAACATCAAGATGTTTTAAATAAATATGATAAATATAAGTTTTAGCCCTAAGTACATTCTACCATTTAAAAAAAGAAACATCCAAATCGGTATACAACGGCCGAAGAAAAAGTCACAGGTAACCAAACTATTGAACCGATTTTAACAAAATTTCTATGCGACCAATCTGAGAGTATATCCTTTCAAATAAAATAAAAAATCCTAATCGCTTTTTTTTTAAGAGTGGCACACAGCCAAGAAACGCTTTGCAGGAAGAAACGGAAAATGGTGGCAGTGTGCCCCGAACAAACTGCGTACAAAGAGTTCTGCTATGATAGTAATGCATAATAATTTATACCAGGACGGAAATCACTTACCCTGATAGCAAAACAAAGAGAAAACTTGAGGCACAGCGAGAATACAGCTACCATTTGGGTACGTGGACTGGTTGTCGCGTTGTCACCCCACAACGCCAGTAATGGGACGGACGCGCCGAAAAGCAGGGGCATACCTGAAAAACGTAAAATAAGTTCACCAAATTAAAATAAAAACGTTATGAAATACATAAAGCTTTGTTTTTGTAAATTTTGTAGTACAATCAACTCAGAGAAAAGGAAAGATCAATTTTAATGGATTTTGGCACAGATAACTACTGACTATGAATGTTTTCTTTTTCTCTTAGTATCTAAGTTATGTTACATTAGTGTTACAATGTTACAGTATATTTACATAACTTATAGTTTACAAAACTTGTCAACTTTTTCATACTTACCAAACAAATCCAGCGACACAAGCGCAGCGGTGACATGAGGCCCGTACGCTACCAAATAGTTGGGATCCCCGGCGTGAAAGGCCGGCGCCCATCGTACGTGGCCTAAAGTGGCGTGGTGTCCCGTCCCATAGAACTCATACATTGCCAGGAGCGCCCAAAGACAAGCCACGCTTGAGTTGCATCGGGCTGATAATGCTACAATAAAAAGTTTTCATTAATATTAACAAAACAACGTTAACGCACTCATACCTCTGAACTAGGATTCGCAGATGGCATGAACAAACACAGAAACACAAGACAAACACCCAAGACCCGAGAATCCGGGACCCCTCGCTTCCAAGGTAGGGCTACTAGCAACTAAGCCACGGGGCCATTACAATAGATACACGCGTCTCCTGGGTGGTACCAAAGTAGCAGTACAGAACTTTTGACAAGTTCGTTCGGGGAATACTGCCGTGTGGTGGCAGTGGTAGGCGAAGGTACCAGTGAAATTACATGTACATGAAACGTTATATCGCCGTCGAGTGATGGGAGCAACTCAATCCGTAAGATGGCCACCGTCTCTTCAATGAAATTTCATTAAATTTCTTTAATATAAACCCTATCTAATTAAAGAAGAATCATTCAATTCGGTTCACAATTGGCTAAGCAATCACGTAACAAACATTTTTAAAATACAGTATATCATGTTACATATTCATAGATAAGTCTCGTGGCTTATTTCTTAGGTTTACTTACAGAACTTAGAAGATCCGTCATTCTTGAGCAACGCCACGACATTGAGCGCCAGGAATCCAGCCAGCACGGCCAGCACTGCCGACGGCGCCAAAGAAGCTCCAAGTACCAGCGTATTCCCAACGAACAGTATCAGACTACCCACTATCAGCGGAATAGTTACATGACTGTCCCGTTTCCATAGCAACAGAAACATAACCCCTAACACCAGCCAGGACAGCCGCGCCAGTAGACGCGATCTACTCGGAGATCCGAGGGTCCCCCAACCGACCGCCCAATGCGAGCAAGCTAACAAACCGGCCACTACCACCCCATGGCCCCTCCAACCCACATGTTTCCTTGCAGTAGCGACTACAGCAGCTACAGAACCCAAAGCCAGAACCAAAGCCGCTCTAGTCGCTTGGCTGGTAGATTGTCCCCCCCCAGCGATCCAGCAATCCCCTTGCTCTTCCCTACAACCCCGATAATTCCTACTCAAAGCCAAAACTATGCCGCAGCCGACCCAATAGGCCACCGCTTTCATTGTCGCTACATTCCAGGCCATCAGACCTAGAACTGTCAGGGCCAGGTATGAGAGACTAGCACCTTCCTCAATTATGAAACTGTTGGATGACAAAACAGCCGCCGATGCGATCAGCGCAGACCGAGCGAAGCGCTCGTAGAACCTAGCTCGTCCGTCGTGCCATCTCTGAGTAATCCCATCCCAGTGAAGAATAACTAGAACTGACGTCATCGCGCCCGAAACTAAGCCTATGCTAAGATATATAGCGTGTTCGAGATTGTGTAAGATTTCGAAATAAAATGCTGTAAAGCATAAGACAATGCACGACCCTATGCAAAATATGCCGGTGGAAACGAATGTGCTGGCAAATATGCTAGGTAAACTTTCCATTGGAATTCCTTCAGTAATTAACCAGTTGAAGAATATGGCTAATAGAAGAAGCAAAAGAGCTCTCAGCATTGATAGAGAGTCAAATTCAACCCAGACTTCCCTAAAAATGCCGCGGATGTCTTCAATTAACGCTCTGAAACAAAAGCGATATTTAATACACTGAAACACATTTCAAAATAATGTGATAATTAATGTTATCTTGCCTGACATCAGCGACGTAATTGTTCAAATCATCATTCGTTTGAATACCGGCGGCTTTGTCTATTTGCTCACGCGTTGCGTTAATCAGGTGAGCGAGTCTTTCGAGAGATATTTGTTGAGATTCCTCGCCGTAGCGCACTAGATATTGTGTCATCTGAAAAGTACAAAACACTCATAAATATGACGCTTTCATCGCTCATCATAGAATAAAATATTTTCCATTGGCTATTATTAACTTTTTGTCAAGATATGACAGAAACACATATCATGTAGCAAAATTGTATCCCAATGAATGCAGTTAAGTACCAACCAAGCCATAAAATTGAAACAATCTCAGATTATTTACTATACATAAACTTAATTATTGGGATATAATGAGAAACAGGGACTAAAGACTCATACCAACCCCTAATGTTCGCACTGGAAGCAGACCTGGCTAATTATCGAGATGCGAGATTGAAAGGGTTTTAATCTACGAAACTCACCTGTTTCAAATTGTTGCTAATATGCAATAGTGTATGAGTGATAGAACTCCGCGGCAGGACAGAAAAGAGCAGGTTCCCTAGAGAGGGCGCGGGCGGGGGGCGTCCTAAGGCCGCAGCCAAGGTAGCCGCAAGATCAGTTTGTTGCACTTCGCTTCCTATTGGTGCGTTGAAGCCGCCGAGGCCTTTGCCACTGTATGCAAACAATGCGGCTGTGCGCTCCGCCTTACTTTCACCGCCGTGATCACCTACGAGAATTATTAGTGTTTTACTTACAAATTACAAACAGACACGTCAATTTTATTTATTTGTATAGATTACACCGTTACACATAGGTTTTGGTTCAGTAAAAGCTGGAAGACCGATATAATCTAAAATAGGAAATAAGTAATATAAACTCAGCAGATACAAAATAAGCGGCTGCACAAAATCAAATAAATTCGCACATAACAATAGCAGAAGCTACGTAGTTATGCTGCAAAATAACTAAACACTAAACACTATGCTTTAGAATCACACAGAATAAAGCGTAAAACATTGAAAAACATATTTGCAGTAAAACTTTACTTTCTCAAGCATTTCTACCATTACCTACCGGAGTGGTTCCCTTGTGAGTCTAAAACAATGTGAAAACATTTATTATATTATAACTTAAAAAGTGGCTGTTTTAATAAAAAGTCTGTGTCAAGGAGGCTTGTGGCAAACCAAATACACATTCAGAATATAGGTAGATCTAGCGGCAGGACGGATTTAAACACTTGCCTTCAGTGAGCTATTCAAAATTGTACCAACTCTAACGACCTCGACCTACAATTTGTTACCCTAGTTCGTAAATTTATTAAGTCAATGAAATTGTAACTTTTTGATTTGCGCGTCATCCCAATTACACCACCTTTTTCCCGTAATTACTATGATTATGAACTACGGGTTGAATGTGCCAGTATCATTATTACAACCCAACGATTTGTTAAAATTGCACAAGAACTATTTTTTGTTACTACTAAAGGTGTAAGATATGGCTTAATACTACTTACACAATAAGTAAACAATTATTTAATTTTTATTGCGCTTACTTCCGCTTTAAAAGAATATATTCATTTATGTGGTAACTAATCTGGCTGATGATGACAACGAATGGTTCAATTAATTAAGTTATGGAAGTTTTACTTTATTCAATTACAATTAAATATATAATAAGTAGTTTGTAAAATACTATTCTTTGTTACCTAAGTAATTCTCCCATTTATCTTATCTCCTGATAACGCAATTTCATGAACTGATTTCTTCATTGATATAGTTTAATTACAGAAGCCAAAAAATTCCTTACCATTTTCTGTCATTCCATGATCACCAACTACGTACAATAGTACATCAGGTGGCAGCATCTGAATTATTCTTTCCAGCCTAGTGTTGGTCTCGTTCAGTTTTCTGGTCATTTCGGGGTGATTAGGCCCATATCTGTGCCCAGCGTGGTCTACGCCGAGATAATGAGCAACAAGGATGTTCCAGTCATCTTTCTTGAGTTCATCATAGATCTTTGAATCCACTTCTGAAAAATAAATGTTTTATCTAAACCCTTAGTTCCCAAAGTGGTCCAGAATTAGAATCATCCTCGTGCATTGTCTGACGCCTTAGTTCCCAAAGTGGTCAAGGTGGACCCCCAGGGGTCCACGGGAGACTCGATGGGGGTCTACGTTGCAGTGACAAAAAAATGGGGATTTACAATTCGTAATTCAGCCGCAACGCAAATTTAATCTAATCTACACATTTTTTATCGAGTTTTGGGAATATATATACATTAGAAATGTAGATGCAGGGGGTCTACCAGAACCAGCTCAATTTTGAAAGTGGTCTATGAGAAAAAAGTCTGGGAACTTCTGATGTAAAAAAATATTTAAAAAAAATTTGTTTGTAAAGGATAAGAAACACTGCGAAAACATTTTATTTTTCTTTCTTTAACTGTCCTAGCGTAGTGGGGTGTGACTTGAGTTTTCTCATCATCCTCCGGTGGGAGACGATATAAGTTGTATTGCTTTTGTTATGGACTTAACCAATTCCGACCTGTAGTTATTTGTTACAAGTTTTTTGGTATACTGTTTTGCGCAGTGCAAAACTTATAAAATAAAATTATTGACTTTATGGGTAACAAAACAGTTTATTGTTTTCTGTATTTTATCTTGATTAAAAATGTTCTTATCTCAAAGAATTCAGACCAAGTAGCTCAATATTTACAATATGTTTTTGTGTAATATTTACAAGTGTGTTTTTGATATGCAATTGTGCGTAGATAAATCTCAAAGAGCCGCTAGCGTTCGCACATCGACGCGGCACGGGAGACACGACCGGCGCGCCGCCCGGTTATGGAATAAAATACTTGTGTATATATATAATGTATAAGCCAAATATCATGAATGTCACATTTTATAACCCACATGCTCAATGTAAAAGGCTGATCAAAACATTACAACTAAAGAAAAGATTAAGCATATGCTCTGACACCTATGAGAAGACAGGGCAGGTTGCTAGTTGATTAATGATTCATAGGGTTTCTGACTGTGACTAAAATGGTTAAACTAGCAAATAATCACAGATCAAGGGTATCTCAATGAAATGAAAAGTATACTAGCTTTCACAAACATTTTGGATAGTAGCCAAATATTGAAAGTAGCCCCGCATACAAAAGAGGAATTTAACCTTAACCCAAAAGAAAGTGAAGAGATTCCACTTCTATTCTATATAAGAAAGTTTGGATACTAACTCAATCAAATAAAGACAACTAAAATAAAGTTTGGTAAACAATTGACTTTGGTAAAGACAAAGAAGCCCTTTTATTCTTGTACCACATGGATGACAAAGCTGTAGGCAGAAGGTGGGGCCTTATTCCATGCCTGATGTGACAAGTTGTTGTTGAATATGACATTTCACATTCAATTCAATTTTCAACAAGTGGGTACACCTTTTTACCACACCATAAATATATACCCAAAATACTTACCTGACCTATGTTGTCCTTCTGTTGCAAAACTATTATATTTAATTATCATTTTTAAATTCTATTTAAGTATTTAACTATATTATTATAATTTAACCCAAGCAGAGAACTTTTCAAATGACTGAGTTACAAACATCCATTATATCAATTGGTGTTTTTTTTTTTTTCAGTGATATATACAAACCTTTATCTACTGTATCAAGGTCCCAGGTGTGAAATGAATACAAAGCATGTGAACGGAGCCACCTTCCCGGCATCAGACGACCCCATGTATCATCTCCTAAGAGTACTGCTTTGCCACCACTCTTGATCAACTGTTGACAAAAACATAATTAACTATTAACCCTTCTGATGCGTTTATTATAAAAAGTATAAATATAAAATGTATAATTGTACTTATATTAATAAACACATTATCAACTTCTAAGTAATATAAACTTCAGTTTATGTTCGAAGAATATATAAAATTAAAATACATGGAAATATCAACCAATACTCTCGAAAATATGTTGGTTTAATGCAAATTTTATAAGCTTGTCCAAAACCATTGCTTAATAAATATTACCTGGTCTATAGTATTGTCTTCTTGCAGCTCCATTGCAGCAAAGTTAGAGCTAACATCAATGAATGTTGGCAGCGAACCGGTGACCAGAGCCTTCACACGCTGCAAAGTGGTGGTAGGAGGGTCAGCCATAAACCTAAATAGCCGCGTGCTTTCGGGCCACCTGTCCAACATCTGCCGCATCACTGGAAGGCGGTTCTGATAAGGCAGAGGCTCTTCAATACGCTCGTCATACTCCGTAAAGTCATAACGCAGCGCATCAACCAGCAAAAACACTACCCTGTTAGAAGTCGGCGAACAAGCCAGCGGCCCTCCCGGCACTGACAGAATATTTCTAATCTTCTCATCCTCACTGCACTTGTCGTTCACAACACTTTTTCTCTCATGTCCGTCGCAACCGAAGTTCTCCAGAGGCATACACTCGGTCACATCGCTGAGGGTTTTACGGGACAGTAAGAAGCCATGCCCGAACATCAACACTGCTGATAAAATTAAGAAGGAAAACCAGAGGAGATAAAAAACAAAACTCCATTTTTCTTTCGCAACTGTAGTAATTCTCAACATTATTCTAAATAAATAAAAGAAAACTAAATCTAAATTCTAAACACAACCCCCATAGCAAGGCGGCTCACTCAGCTCAGCTCAGCATTGCCATTGCCACAGATAGTATGAGGTAAATACTACGAATACGAAATAAATCATGAAAAGGTACTGTTTTGTTATACTGTCGCCTATAATTTGAACTGCATAAGTGCTTACCATTTTTCTAATCCTCTACTTCTAGAAGTCAGTCATCCTGTACTTCTCACCAGTGCATCTTCATTCTTCATACAGAGCAAACATCTCATAGCTCCAAATTATTTCAAATCCAATTTAGTGACTTTCTGTTAACGAGTTTTAAAATATGAGTAGTTTAATTAAATGATAAGGTATTTAGAACTGGAATTCCATTATCTTAATATCATTCATGGTAGCCTAGCCGATAAATTGACTCCAGCTTAACAGTGACATCTCACTTTTCCTCGAAAAAATTTAGTATCACACCACCATTATCATATGTCATAGTCATATGATAATGGTCATCGTTTCCTGAAAATCAAATCATTTGTCACCGTACCTTACGCTGAACCACTAAAAAATCCAACGGGATTAACTTGATATATTGATTCACATGTGGTTTACGCCTCGTTACCATTATTATCTCTGTTAGATATTTTGCATAATAGTTTTAGAATGGAACAGTCTTAATACTATATTGGCTGCCGGCTGGAATGTTGTCGCTGAATTTTAATAAAGGTATAAGGTTCGTATTTTTTGAACCCATCTGGTAATGCTCAGAAACCAATAAAAACTGTCAAAAAATCTCAACGGCTGTAGGACCGTCAGTTAAGGTGACATAACTACCATTTTTTTCGAAATCATTATCTCAATTAAACTCTTTTCATAATAAGAAGTGCGAAAAGAAAAAAACTCTTTTAATTTTTTTTGCCTTTTTTGTTCTAACGTAGCTCTTAACTCAAACAGCACTTGACTTTGACAATGTCATCGCATAATTGATGTTGTCAAGATAAAATTCATGTGTTGTTATTGACAAGACCAGTGAATATTGCCAAAAAGATAATAATTTAGCCGTAATTATTAACACCAATCATAGCTATAAATACTTAAAGAGATTAACTCACTATTTTCACATACAATATAGTTATACAACTGAATGTTTTTATAACCTAATTAAAATCATGACTGAGTTCGAAACGATGCTGCTGTAGCGTTGACTTTCGGATGTTACTAATTGATAAGCAGAAACTAACTGCCTGATTAAAGTGCCTTGTAATGCATAAATAGCATTGTGAAAAATATTATGTTGTTTATGAAACAAACTCAAAATGTCAGCACCATCCAGATTAAACAAAGAAAATTTCAGACTCCTGGATTTATCCAGTGACGAAGAGTCAGAAGATTTGCAGCTAGAAATAATACCCAGTCGTAAAAAGAAGATAACTAGGTAAGAGATAAAAATTAAACTGTTAGAGACTGGATAGTTGATGAAAGTTGTGCATTTAGAAAATAAAAAGTAAATAATTTTCATATACTCCTTAATATAACTTCTTAAATTACCAGTACATTACATTAAAGTCCAGAATACCTCTCTGTGCTCACCATTAATAATCTTGACTTCTAAAGCTCACTTAGACTGTCCGCTGCACATGATTACACGGATCTCCCCCCTCCATTGTTATCCCATTATTATTATACTCTAGTCTAGAGGGTACCACAACGTAGGTTGGAAATGGGGTGATCTTTTTTAATTATATACTAATAGAACTAATCTGTATCATTTTATTGTTGAATTTGTGCAGATTCATTATTTTTCCTACTAAATACTTATAAAATATGTTATTTTCTAGAAGAGAACGGAGCAAAGGTGTTGGTTCTCAACCACCAGAGCCTAATATAGGTGCAGAGGTGAGATGTGCGCTACGTTGGGCAGTCCGGGGAACACTTATCCTATGGCTCATAATGCTCACTTGGATCTGTGCAGCACTCTACGATCAGGTGTCTTCGATGCGTATGGAGATTGTGAATGGTAAGTAGGTAGCTTGAATTAAATACAATATGCTAATGCATATAACAATATATTTCTTGAACAATATTTATATGTTAGATGCTAACACATAAACAAATTGATGCCTATTGAACAAAGGGATAGGCAGAGCATTAGTCACTTTCACTTGTGGGTTACATTACTCCTGGGATGTAGGCATGACAAGTGATGAACGAATTTTTACCATTTATTTCCTATTATTAAGTAAAAAAAATCCTGTCTAATAATTGGTAAGGTTATTGTTATGACTTTTTTTCAAATTTTCTATTTACAAGTTAGTCTTGTCTTGTCTTGGAGATATATACTGTCAATGTGGTGGTGACAATATAGGCCTCCAGGTAATCATTACCAAACAAGAGAGTAGTTATTCATTTAATTAGTTGCCCAATTAACATTCTTCACTTGTAATGACCCTAACAATTAGGTAAACTGGGGCATCCATCAGGCAACAGATTAGCTTCTAGCTGCTAATGGAATGTGAAATCTATGCTATAGCTAAATGTGACCATTACCTATTGAATGGTCAGCACTAAAAAGGTAAATAGACTTAATTTAGAAATCTATAAAACTGATTTTAACCTTGAACAGTTTATACACAGGGTCCTCTATTTTTCGCCTTTAAGTGTGAATTTTAATCGATAATAATCCTGTGGGACCTAAGCCTATGTTTGTTAATAAAAAGAAAAGAGGTGATTTAAAAAAAAATGTCTTAGTGTCAATGTCAATCCTCAGATTACACAAAAGACTGATTAAAATTATTATTAACTTTAATAATTCCATCTACGTCCCCCGAATATAAACCTATAAAATAAATTTAAAAATAATACAATATATAATATATTATTTCATAATTATCAAAATTTACGTAACGTACAAAAATAAAAAACAGTGATTAAAATCGCCTCTATCCGAGAAAACCGAAATGCCGCCATATTCCGTCAGAAGATTCGAAATATTGTGTGTCAAACACATAATGATATGCCTATGTCATAAAACAGGGCAATAACTAAAAAGATTTTTGATATACATTTTATAACTATCATAATTCTGAATCAGCGTGCATTGTCGTAGATAATAAATGCTATCTTACAAATAATAAGGGCAACTAAACATATAAAATATAATTCATTCTATTTTATATGTTTAGTTATTGTTAATTTTATAGTTACTTTATTTGAACTTTATATTTTACTTCTATGAAACGTCTGCTCTGCAGTGTGATGTATAGTAGTAGGTATACCTGCCCTTGACAGCTTTGTAGCTTAGTTGGTAGTCACCCTGCCTCTGAAACAAGGGGTCCGATTCCCGCCCGAGTCAAACTTTGTGATGAGCCTCGAGTTAGTTTTCGGGTCTTGGTGTTTGACTTGTTTTTCCGTGTTGTCCATGCCATCAGCGATATATGAAATCCTGGTGTATGAGTTTGTAAACGTTTTTTAATGATACATCTCTTGGCCAATCTAGCACCTGGCTATGTCAAATATCCCAAGTATAACCTAAAATGTCGTTACGTTAGTGAGATAGCAAATAATCCAAATGCATTTATTGGACAAGCTACTGTTTACCAAATAATTGACTGATTTTGCAATAGAATAAAGCAACGTCAATACATTCACCAATTACTACTATTAATACTTTAAATTCTTCTAATACAATAGGCACTTGATATCCATCAAAGCGTGTTAGTTCCGCACGATAGATTCCATGTCTTATAATAGTAATAAAACTTCGTAAATCGTCATACAGATGGATGAAGAACAAAGGAGGCAGCGACAAAAAACAGTCGTGCTATAAAGCTCCGAATACGTAGTCCTACTTTGATTAATCTTTATTATAGACGTAAAATCTTTATGATACTATAAGATAACGATTTATATGAACAAAAGAATACAGATTATCTAGTGTGGGTATAAACGGAAACTGGAACATGATTCTCATCAGCAAAATTTCTTATATATTGTATTGTAATAGGTGCGTTCCGCGGTGTTACCCGCGTTTGGCCATCCTATCAAAATACTTCACTATTAAAGGATAGCCTATGTGTAAATTCAGGATATAAGCTATCGTGGTACCAAATATGATCCAAATACGGCCATCCGTTTGAGCGTGAAAGACTAACAAAAAAACACCCTAGGGTGATTATAAACGTCGCAAGATTGTGTCTAATTAATGCTGAGTCTAATTTATATTAATAAGACTGAGCTGATCCAGTTTCCAGGATCGGCTTTACCGATTTCTACCAAGAACAAAAATAGTCCTGCCTGGACTAGGTAGACAATAATGCACGCTAGACGCTAGTGAGTGCCCACTTGTTTATCGAGCCAGAGCAATAGAGTATTCTATCTTCTAAATTGTTTACCCGAATCGACCTCGCTTGGACCGACAAGCGTAAATATCCCGGGAACTCATAAATTATTCACTCGGGCACGACGAGCAAACAAGCATTACAGGGCCGTGGCCTGGCCAGGTGGAAGGACTTGCAGAATATCACCTAAATTAAATTGGTGCCAATCCTTGGATGTTGGATAAATGGTTATTTTACGCATGAAAATGTTATTCTGGACGATCGGGGGATAGAATATAGATGCAAATGCTTATTTTAGTGTAAGTGGGGGAGATTTCCGCCCTAAGCCCTCCAACATGACTTATCGATTAGTGTAGCTGGGACCGTCATCTTGCCCTCAGCGCTCAGTTCAAATGCCATGCTAAAATGTTCACCCATCTAAGTATCTCAATATGCTGATTTGTTAAACATGTTAAAGCCAGTTTCGCCATGAGCGCTTCAACTATAAACAAGTGACATACGTGGTTTAAAAATCGTAAAAACCAGGCAGAAGCATTTTGTAAAAAAATCTGAATATTTCATATTGTTTTATGCTTTAGTCGGTTTTCTCACGATCCCACACTTAAGACTAGGCACAAAAAGTTAACGGCACAAAATTAATCTTATTTATTTTATCTTATTTACTACATTAGCCAAATGCCGAGTGATTTTGTTTATTACATTTCCGTGTTATTTTTCTGGAACACTAATTGAATAATGCTCGATCTGTAGCTTCACGGCTCGACCAGTTACGGTATAACAAATTAGGACAACCGATTAATCCGTTCGTCTGTATAGCGAAGACCTAGAGTTTTGCTGAAAGAGCTATTTTAATTAGAGAAAAATACGCTCATACATTATCATACCAACTAATTATTGTCAGTTTACAAGCTATATTCTAACAATATAGTTTGTAAAAAAATACAAGTACATATTTTCTATCATAACTTCAGTAAAGTGATATGTAATTATTTAAGGCTTCACTACCATCACTCAGTGATGTTTGTGAGCTGGTAGAGTGTATTAAATAAATGTCAGAAATTCACAGATTTTTATTCGGATAATGGTTATCCGAAAATCCTTATATTGAGCAGATAATAAATATAATTATTATAAGTGCTAACAGCCCTATAAGTAACAGATCTGTATTAAGTGAATACACGCCTAAGAACTAAAGGAACACAATTACGTATTAGCTATGTTAGCTATAAGGGGGGGGGGGGCTGTTAACTATCCCCCAGGTGACGAGCTTGAATGAGAAGCCGTATTCCAGAATTAACTTATTTCTCAGAACCCTCGGAAGTAATTAGGCGTTGCGCATTCAATGTTAATGGCGTTCGAGTGAGCTTGGGTGTGCCCGTGCATTAATTGGACTCGAGCATTTTAGCGACGACTCTGTGAATGGGCGGAACGTGCTGGTTCATTTCTGTATAACATTTCAGCTGCACATTTGCATAATCTATAAGGAATGTCAGTTCTGCAATACAGAACCAGTGTTGGCACCAACAATTTTACTACATGAAAATTATTTTCCCTTTTTGTTGGGGCCTAACAATGCCCATACGCCATTCGCTGGCCGCGGGATAACACGGGCTAACTGACAATAACTCAAATTGCCATATGCCATTCGCTGGCCGCGGGATAACACGGGCTAACTGACAATAACTCAAATTGCCATATGCCATTCGCTGGCCGCGGGATAACACGGGCTAACTGACAATAACTCAAATTGCCATATGCCATTCGCTGGCCGCGGGATAAACCGGGCTTAGTGACAATAACTAAAATTTTATTCACTACTATTCCGGTCATTGGCCGCATACAAAACCTTTTTCATGTGAAGTCTCATTGGCCTAAATTTCCCTTTTTCCCATTACCCTTATTTTAGATTCATGTTTATGTCCGTAGTATTTCCAGTATCTCTAGCTGATGAGGCGCTGTGATACGCATGCGTCGCCGCGCCTGCTTGACGTCACACCAGTTCTTGCCCCAACGTCCTCTGGGACGGTGCTACCTACAATAACATTAAAGTAATAATACTATTATCCTTGTGTCCTGTGAACGGCAAACTTACTGTGTGAAAATAAGTGTGAATATTAAGCTTATTCAAAGAAAAGTGAACGCAACGTCTTCTTGTAACTTATGAAGTAATCCGACCTAAGCATTGTTTTGAGATTGCGGCTACGCAAAATTTTGTCTGATAGCTAGTAATCTCCCGGTTTTAAGTAGCCGTTTGCATGCTGAGGAGAAGATCAGTTTTAACATTAGTTTGATATTTTCTCTTAGACGATTAGATACTGTGGTCGTTTCGTCGCATCCCTCTGTGCGCTTGCGTGATTGTTCATTCACCGCGTTATTCTGAGGTCGATAATACTCCCTCGTGTATCATCAGACTTGTTGTTTTCGTTGTACCAGCCCAAAGTTATTGTTATTCAACTATTTCTGTATATCCGCTGGGAATCTTGTTGTTATTCTTCTTAAATTTATTTATTTTTGAATCTTACTTATGCGGATATCCTGTCTGCAATTTTATCTGAAATAGAATACCTGACGTGTCTTTTGTTATTTTGTCTTGTAGCTTAGAAGCTCTAAGACAAAAGTGTCTCTAATATTACTAGATAATGCCAGCGCGGTAGATCAAAATCACACAAAAGCAAGGTCATATTTTCTTTCACATTTTGTTCTCGGGCGTTGGATATTTGTGTTGTGTATCTGACTGTATCAAGTCAAATCACATTGATATGTTACAGTTGAAAGGTGTACCTAGGTGTCGGTGAAATAAATGATATGATATTTTCCATCTCCATGTCTCTGAGTTTCGGGCATTAAGATGGATGTCCCGACTATACTTGTCAAATGGTCCTATTTACACAAAAGAAGAGGAGTGATGGATGCAACAAGACGATGTGTTGCGCTCATCACTCTTCATTTTTCGTGTGAGTACGTGGCCAAATCTGGTGATTAGTTTACTGTTGTTTTTTTAACTATAGGTGGGACCGATATTAATCATTAATAATCCGCATAAAATAAGTAATTCCCTCTAGTAATTAAATTCTACATAACCCCGTCGATTTTGATTTGTGCCACGGGTGAATTACTGTTTTATATCTTTCCCGCTAATATAAAGAGGATATGGACTCCCACTTCATTTAGACGAGGTGGAAATTCCAATAGATAATCATTTTCTATGCGGAGTAATCCAAAATATATCTCATAATAGAATTCCTGTATTTCGGCTTCATGCTTAAAATACATTGGAGATCATAAAGTTGACAAAAAACTGGTCGAACTCGTTTCAATTTGAATTGAATTAAATTACTCTGGTCGTTTTCGGACAACATTGTTATAGACAAGATTAATGCTGCTAATCTGTGGCTTCAGTCTAATAGCCATTAGAATAATTGCCAGTTTCATAAAATTACAATATTAAGGGGTTATATCTATACGGCGCTAGATATAGTAAGTGTGCTCATGATCATACATATACATATATATTAAACTTTTTTAATAAATTATATGTAATATATATGTTTATTAAAAAATTGGGTAATTTTTAAACTCGATGCCACGTAAACTACACGTTGTGTAAACTCAAATAGTACAATTTTCAACGATAATTTTAAAACACTTTAGTGATGCGAAGCTTGATCATTTGTACATTTTTACGTGTCATATATCGTCGCATTTTAGTAATATTTTAACGCCTGAGCACATACAGACGCACGTAGAAACGAAAGATGAAAGATTCACAGCAATGGCGAGTCCGGTGAGAGTAAATGGCGCATTTATAATGGACTGAACTCAGTAACATTCCTAGCACAAATTGAAAAACTTCTTAAATCAAGCCAGGTGACGGTCATGAATAATTTTATGAAACAAAAGTAGCAAGGGACCTTCATAGAGTATGTCGCTGCAAGAAATAAACTTTATAATGCTTAGTGCAAATACTCGTATATTCTTACTTGGTGGTTAGTGTGACGTTATATGCCATTTCAGAACACTTTATCATAGGTACTGTTATCAGATATCATTCCGCAAATCAATATATATTTCAAAGGTGAGCCGAGGTGATAAAAATCAGTACCAACCAAGCCAATTGTTATTCATTTAGGAACTGTAAGTGGTCTTCCTTGAGACCTTTTGAATCTTTTGATCAGCATTCTGAGGCTGTCATTGTTGTACTTTCGCCGTAAGTAAAAGTGTATGTAAAAGTTGCAAATGTCAAGGTCGTTTAAATGATTACTTATTTTTTTATATTGACACGCAAAAAGATTAATAAACTTCAGAATGCGGTACACCGATTTCCCTGTACGTTGTGAACTTATTCCTTATCAGTATATAATTATACTCTCGTTCAATAAGAGTGAAAGAGCTTTGATCTACCACGGAAGCACAATGCGGATTGGTAGTTGTCATTACTACTCTAAAACTCTTAAAATGGTCTAGTCGTTTAGTTCCAGTGTCATAAGCTAAACACTATTGGCCGCCTAAAACTGTTAATAATTACCATAAAATCAAGTTTTGTTATGCGAGACAAGGTTTTCTTTTTATTTTTATAATATTAATTTCGTCGTAGACGCGGTATGGCTTCAGATGCTGTGACGAGACGAGTGACTTCTGTGCTCGACACAGAAGTCTGCTTTCAGACCATAGCTGCAAAATTGCAACTTGAAAACAGCAATTATGCATGTACACGAAATGCAGCTGTAAATTACTGTATTACACCTGTCTTAATTAGCGTGAAAGAACCTAGATTAACAAGTCATTTATATACACTGTGAGACAGAGATAATCAATTTTCATTATGGTTTGGTTACGTTAAATTCAATTCAATTGAATTCATTTTGGATTTATAGGAAACGGAAAAAATTGTATCACTTTTATCATAGTAGCTACCTTTCTTTGGTTACGCCCTACGGTTGTGTCCTTCGCCTGTCTCCGATGATTGATTACTATTTCCATTAAATTTTATCCATGGCGTTAACAAGCGCTATTACTAAAACACTTTACTTTGTAGTTTGTTAGATGCTGATAATGACCTATTTCCTTAAACTTTTCTCACGATCTTTATGTAGATATCTAGGTATTTATGCAGGTGTCACAGTCTTGGGCCTATCTCACTTAAACACCTGGATCGTAGGTTTCAATTAAAAATGAGTGTTTTATCGTTAGAAACTCTATTTTCGTAATGTTCATTCGGACTACCAGCGAGGTGTAAAGATTTTTGAGCGTCGTCTCCCTTTTTTAATACGTATGAAGTGCTGTGTTTGAACTAACAATTTTAAGTGTCGTATATATTTACATAATCCACGAAGAGCCTTTATTAGTTCTGATATACTCGTAAGTGAAGTGAGGGTTATAAAAGATACTACTATTTTATGTTCCTATTCTGTGGTGGTCAACATTAATGCTAGACTAAGATACCTATCACGTGTTGTAAACATGTACTAATAATAAGTGGCTTGATAATAAATCAATTAATAGTATTAAAAGTTTCTTTAAGCCGTATTTCCTGTTTATTATAATATAACGTTTATACGTTTGTTTACTATTGTTTATTTACGGAGACAATATAGTCAAACAATATTGTTAAATATAGTCTTTTATTTAAAACGATTCGTTTGCGATGCCTAAAAGCAACTCATGTTTTTATTTTACAATTCAAATTACATATTGTGACAGAAATAGTAATTAATGATAAATAGGCTGACTTATTCTAATGTTATCGGAGTGCTTAATCGTATGGGCTAATTTAATGTAAGTTCATTCTAGAAACATTTCGGGCATCGTAAATTCAACGCTATTACCCATCGCTAATCCCCTTAGATAGCGACACCACGTCATAGATAAACATTATCTACATGACAATATGAAGTGCTCTGTGAAGTGAAAATTAGTAGTAGCAGTAGGAAATCCACAGACGCTAAAGTTTCGCAGATAAATTGCTACTTGTAACCTGCTATTAATTAATCACACTATTACTCGGTATTGAGCTGGCGTATCGTATCGTTCGACGCTCAATCCGTCAATCGTCACCCTGACTGCGAGCTGACCGCACGTGCGCGGACCAAGTGAAAGTGTCTGTGATGCAGTGCGAATGAGTCCTCGGTAGCGGCATTGAGTAATGGAGAGTGCAGTGCACGCGGCCGTGCCGCTGAGGGTGGGAAAGAAGATGAGGAAAAGGCGGGAGCTGGACGCTTTAGTCGGTGTGGGCTCCCGAGGGGGGAGGTTATTATCGGCTTCGAGTGACGAAGGGGAACCATGGGGAAGGCGGACGGCCAGACGACGTCGGTCCAGGCCTTTCGTCCGGCTTGCAGCGGCTCTAGCTCTGTGCGTGTGTGTGGTGTCGGCAGCAACGGTGCTGTGGCTGTTCGTGGATGTGCGGAGGCAGATCGTCTCGCTGAGGATCGAGATGGACCGAGGTAATGGACTGTGTTTATTGTTATTTGTATGGGATATACTGATGACTGGCCATAGCTTAGTTGTAGCTCTGCCTTCTGCGCTGTTGGTCGTGGGTTCGATTACCACTCAGGACAAGCATTTGTCTAATGTAAAAAAAAATATTACGTAAGTATTGTTTCAGTTAACAAGTTCCCATAGTGCAAGCTATGCTTAGTTTGGGGCTAGATGGCGCTGTGTGAAATGGCCATGAATATTTATATCTATTTATTTTTATTTTAGAGCTCGACGCGTTTTTGAACCGAAAATATATAAATGATTCGGAATTTATTCGTATATAATTGAACTTTAATAAGAATGACATGTATTTTTTTGTTTTAGCTTCCGATATTTAGACTCAGTTGTTTGTGCGCACAATAATCACCTTATAATTTTATTGATTAATATGTCAGTAATTCTAAAACGCAAGCCTAATATTGTGTTACAATTCAAATAAATCCAAATTATTTTGTCTATAACTTAATATATTATACTTAAATTAGGTTTTCTAAACGCATTAATGTGACGGAACGATCCTCATCTGGTGATGACCGCTCAGATACTTTATAAAAATTTTACAAAGCAAATTTATTTCAAAAGCTTTCCACGTAATAAACAAAGATATTTATTTATGTGACAAATGTGACTACGATTGTTTACTTCCGCCCATAACAATAGCAATAGACCTAATTGTCATTAGGGCCGCCACGAAATTACTACTAAAACATTGAATAACACACGGAAAATCCCTCTTATAAAGTGAATTGCTGTAGCTTTTAAACATTTTCTTTGTACGCCCTTGGAATCATGTCGTACTACCACGTTAGCGAACTATAAAATGATATTTTTTCTAATTCATATATCTATAAATAGGAACAGCAGTTGTTTCGATTCAAGGTTCTATTCTATCGATCTAAGTAGTTTCAACTGGGCCTCGGTTTTAATTGAAGCTGGTATGTTTACTGTTTGACTGAATTCACGAATTTTATACGTTAGTTGTATAATTAGTATTCATTTTTTTTGCCCGGGATCATGACGCATGTAACTGCGTCGAAATATCGGGAGTCAACAAAACTCAAAAATCATGGTAAATATCTCGGTAACACGAATAATAATTAGTATTCAATTGTCTAAGATTAAGCGCTTACGAGTATGATAAGTTATTTAACTCTATTTGCAATTATCATTAGCAAATATTACAGAGACATGATGTCAGATTGTTTGAGTAATTAAGTTTCTGTTTTCATAAGCTCGCAAGTAATGTAGTTTCACAAAATATCGTTTGTAAATAATAAAATATCCCAAAATTAAACAGTGAAAAAAGACATGTAAACTTCATATATGCGCAAACTAAAGAAAAACCACCCGAGAACTAACTTTATGTTCAATTCCCCGGCCGGCGAAAATTTTGGTTGAATTAGGGACCCCTAGCTTTAAAGGCATGGTTACTACTAGGGTTGCTCCGTTTGCGCATTTAATTTAATGAATTAATATGTGTAGATAACAAAACTAATCAACATTTTTATCGTGAACAAATTAATTGAAATAATTTCACTTAACAGGATACATTGTTAATAATTCTAGAACATGTTTGGTTTGTATTGTTATTAAAGTTATTATATTGATTTAGTAAAATATGTCAGCAAGCCTACAGATAGTGGCATCCACGAAGACGCGCCCCACTTTTCTTCCTAATCGCTTATACATTACAGCACAAGTGTTGAACATTCCGCTAGTGTTATAGTTTTTCTCGATACAATAGTAGCATAGATAGGCAATTAGTATGAATGACAAAACGACTGTTACCTATATTTTACCATAATTTATATATAACAATTATCGATGATTATAGGAAGTAATGAACGTGTGTACTTCAATAACAAAGTAACACAGACACGGATATCTTGGTTTACGACAATTTACATATAATTTTAAAGTTTAATAAATTATTCCAGCAGCGAATGCATGTTCCACTATTTTTAAACGCCTTCAAAAAAGATAGAGGTGGCTTTCGGGAGTTTTTTTTCTAGTTTTTTCAATTTTCTTCCAATGTAGGTTTTATCAATTCGGTTGTTTTTGTTTGTTATTTTCTCAGGTTATTATTATTACCTTAGAACTCCATAATTTAACAACCGTTTACGAAAATATTTTTTGGATATTTGAAAAGGTTTAAAAATTTAGACGAACTTAGACCCATAGAAAATTAATCAAAATTGATTCTATAATTTGGTTATTATATTTTTTTTAAATCTGGAAAAAAAACCCTGAAGGGCGAGATATAAGGGAAAGTAGTGAAGTACGTTTTCAAATCAGTCAATATAAAAAAGACGTTTGAACTTTAATAAATAATATTATTAAAGCTTTTTACGGTTTTTTCTATTCGTCTAATAGGACATACGGCATAATACGTCTCACTAGACACACGATGTAAGCTATTTATATATGTGCATATAAAATGGTGATTTACCATTGCGTAGGTGGTAGAAACTCATTGTTGTTTGTAGCATTATCAAATAAGAAACCGGCATTATTCTGCAGATAGATATGTTTGCGAAAGGAGATAAGTCCCACCCACGTAATGTGGGTGAACCGTGAAATAACACGATAAATTCAATATTAACTTCTGGTGACGCTGGGAACTAAAGTTTGATTCGCTATTAATAGAATCAAAAAACCAACCAAGTGCGACTCGGACTCGCTCATAGATGGTTCAGCACGAACTTGTAGGTTTTTTCTTGTATTATTATTTTTTGTGATATAGCTACGAATTTACCGGTTTCGGATTTATTCCTTTTCTTGTGCTACATGACATTGCTTCTTGACAAATTTCATGGTCAACGGTAAGTACTGTATAGGTTTTGATTCCCTTGCGAGAGTCATAAACAGAGAGATGCGGCATAAACAGAACATCTTTTGATTGCTTTGACTTAAATGTTTGATTTTTTTCACTGTTCCTAGAGATTGCGTGGAGGTATCAAACTGAAATTATTATCATATATTGTACTTAGGGTACTTGATACCTCAACGCGTTCCTGAGAAAAAGGGTCATGACAGACAGACAGACAGCGAAATGATCCTATAAGGATTCCATTTTTTTTTTTGAGGCTCGGTACCCTAAAAATATAGACTACAGTCTCTATCTGAGCAAATGAGAAAAGAAATTAACAGAAAATGGGTAGGCAACCCATTCAGGGAAAAGGAGTTTTATATATAATAAAGTCTAACCTGTTTCCCTGAAGGTAAATATGTAACCTTTGCTCAACAGCAGTATGATTTTTTACTTTTCTTATTACTAGCTAGCTAGAAAGTCAAAATTGAAAATCCTAATATTGTTTCAGTTTCAAAAAGCAGTGCCAGTGTAGATGACGCTTTACAAATCTGCCACGCGGCAGCGAAGGAGCTGCGAGCGAACGCCAGCAGTCTCAATAATAGGCTGATAAAGCTGGAATCAGATCATGAAGATCTGGTGGACAAGGTAGAGAAGGCTGTACTAGAGCTGGCGGTGATATCGGAGCAGCTATCGGCGGCGCCCAAACTAGCTGACATGCCGAGGAGATTAGCTGATCTACAGAGGACAGTGGCTACTTTTGGTTCGCAGGTGAGTAAATTATAGCATCTTTTATTCTTTCTCATCAAAAGTTGACGTCACTTTAATAGGTTCAGTTGTGTTAGTTTGATTTTGGGCAATATGTGTTGTGTTAGTTTGATTTTGAGCATTTCCTTTCTTTTATTCTTTCTTATCTAAAGTTGACGTCACTTTAATAGGTTCAGTTGTATTAGTTTCATTTTGAGCAATAGGTCTCAGGAAACTAGCAATTTGCTAATTTGCACTTAATACGGATGTGGGTTAGCCGTTTACTAAGATCGTAAAATTAATAGGCGCTACATAGTATACTTCCGCTTTTACCCCCCAAAGACAGCAGTACCTAAATTTACCACTGCACAACTTTTGATTTGTTCCAGTACCGTGGAAACGTAGACTGCTAAATATGATAATAGATATTCTTCTAAATATATATCACGGAAACTATATATCCCTGGATATGATGTGATGTCTTAAAAAAAGCCTTTCTATTTTGCTGATGGTATTACGATGACAATCTAACAATGTATCGGTACAATGTACCAGTTTATATAATGCATCAGACTACAATCAGTTGCAATTCGCATCAGAGATTTCATATCGGATATGCATTTCTGTATAATAACTTTTTGCGACCCAGAAACGAGTGGTGCTAGTGAACCCTGCAATGTTGCTCAACCTTTCCAATAAGGAGGTCAACAATAAGTGCATTGGGAATTGCAAAAGTTGGGAAATAGGAAAGTTGGAACGGACGAGCACTCGCAAAGTTGATATAGGTATTGGCTTGCCCTCCTTTGTAAGTCACGGATAAAATGGAAGGTGGGTCAGGATAGCCATTGATTTACTGCAATAGTGCACGATAATTGCAACATATCGGAAATCAAAAATTTCTAAAGCGGATCAGACTGGAACTGGCACATACAAATACTTTATTGTCAGCCAGTTATGCTGTCAGATAACGTGCTCTATATATAGGTTTTTTTATATACTATTAGGAGTAATACATAGGGCGTGCAAATGTTTTGTATAAGGTGTATACAATAAAGAGTTATTCACCAATAAAATATATAAAAATATGTCACTCAGAAGTGGTAAAAATTAAATTTCACAATTTAAAATCATAACCTACATACATTGAATTATTTATGGAAAGAAAATTAATGTCCAGCAATCATTAAATAATAAATGTGAAATAGGTGTGCATTTGACATTTGTTGATTTATAATATTTTTTGTAAATTATCTCACATCACATCGGGTCGTACAATTTTTTGATGACCCAAATATGTATAGAAAGGTAAGCGGCTGTAAAGGAGAACTAAATTGCATCACATGAGATGAAATATCAAGTCACAACAGAGAAAGCAATCTTCATAATTGCAAAAGTTGACAATAGGGGAAGTACTAAAAGAGGAACTGTTGTTCAACTGAATCTCGCTACCTGTAGGTAGCGAAAAACGACAAAAGTATAGAAAGAGGGCACAAGACATTGACGTCAAGATAGTAGAGATAATGGGGTGCAAAAGTAGTAACAGAAACAAGTGGAGTGTACGTTTACGGAGTAAAAACTATCTGTTTGTTTTGGCTTGGAAAATAACTGGACTGTAAATATTGATGCGATCGTAAGGTATTTGTGCGATTAATTAAATAAAAACAACATCTTTGATCATTAGTTTATAGTTTGGGTGACTGGCCAACAATCTTGCGAAATTTCAAAACGGTCCAGTTGTCAAATGTGGTTTAGGCACGTTATAATAGTTCGGAAGACAGTTTGTACCAAAAAATACTCATAAAAACGGTGAGGTTCAAAATATACAACATTCGGGACGAGAACATAGGATTCTCGAGAAATCCTTCGTGAAGGATTCTCGTGTTTCGCGAAAACCCACTTTAATATGATCTCTACACACCCTGATCAAATGGCTAAATAAGTTATTGATTATTAAAATTACTTATTGATGCATTCAGTTTTACGTTGTCTAATCAAGTAATCACCCAATCCAAGGCTTTAGAGGAGAACAAGTTAAGCCAATGTGATTCGATACACTTTGTGGGAACAAGTATTTTAGGGTACCTAATATGATGCGATCGGACAACAAATATATTTTTATCCTCGGTTAATTTGTTTGACCGTGAACACCCACCAATCAATGACATTTTGACCTTGATTTTGTATTCAGTAGATTAGTAATTAACTTTATGCTTCTTCTAAAATTATTTTCTTTTTTCTCCATAAAACCTTTGTTTATCATGAGAGCATGCGGTTAGCTATTTTTTTTGAGCGAATCACTTATTTTCATTCAGGTTTTGATATTCGTAAAGACTATTACCAGTTAGACCACATACTAATTGACTTTGACTTCAAACAAACGCGTTTTTTGTGCGTCATGTAAAACCTCCCAGTAAACATTTTTTGTAATAGTAGTTTACATAATTGGCGGGAGACCTATGAACCATCACAGTTGTTTGGCGAATTATAGCCCAGGTTCGAGCAGCATGCATATTTCTGGACAAGACGAAAAACTAATCAATGTAAAATAAAACTATAAAAGTAATATTGAATTGTATTAAAATTAGAAATCAGTAATAAAAGGACTTTTGTCCTAGTATGTTAATACTATAGTAGGTTAATTAACAGTGGTGACAGCGATGCGCCACTGATATGCAGCTCTACCAGTATACGCGAGACATGATACTCAATTGCAAGAATAGATACAGTATTCTTTCGCCAATAACCTTGTTTGTCAAGATGACAACGTAACTACAATCGTACTATACAATACAATGGTGTATTATAATTTTCATCCTCTATATTTAGCGACAATAACTCATAACGCACGATTCAACAATGGAGGAGGAACCAACCGCTAATTTGGTTAGTTCGTACCGTCAATGCAGAGTGATAATAGGAAATGTATCTATGCACTCGGAGACTTCTTAAACATAACACCTCAATAGTTAGTTTTATAATCATGTCCTTTCCTACAGGTTCTGAATATGACGATCTCAAAACGGCGAGGGATTACATCGTTTATAAACTGACATGTCCCAGAACGAAAAATGTTTAATGGTGATGGTTGATGGTAATGGTTTGTGACATTACCATCAACCATTACTAAATCATCAACTAAATAAACAGATAGGGATTGAAGCTTCACTTATGTTTTGGCTTGATGACCCCGGCGTGTGCTAACTAGGCTAAAAAAAGAAATACATTTTGTGCCTAATGCATTGTTTTAGTGGTCATAAGAAAGGCATTTTCTTTCTTATGATAGGTTTGGGGGCAAATCAAATGGATGGTTTCAAAGTCTATAACGGACATAGGTACAAACAATATTTGTGTTTTATATATGAAGATAGCTTATCTCATTAGTGTCTCATTTTGTATGTTTTTTTCTCCAGCTAAACGGCTTCGATGGAGCCCTAACCTCTGCCAAGAAGCAAGCGCTGACTGCCTCGTCGGGCGTCGAAGAGATACGCACATTGCTGCATAAACTCGACGCGCGAACCAACGAGACCATAGCCAACGCGACCGCTAACGCGAAATTGGATGAAGACATTAAGAGCGGCCTTCTAAGCATGAACACGACACTGGTCTCCAAAATAGAAGCCCTTAATACGAGGATAGAGGAAATAAGCGTAAGTTAGCTTCACTGATAAAAATATGTTTTCGATTCCATTTATTTCAAACTATATGAAAACCTCTACGTCTCCTTATAAAATACATATTTAAAGACACAAGCGATTGATATAAAATAACATGGTTAGGAATAACAGGAAATCCCATCTTTAAAGGGCTTTATCAGTTAATTTAACAATACAGAAACACTAGAAAGCACTTGAATATTATGTTTTATTATCCGATTCCAATCGATGTTTCGATACTCGTAATTTCAGAAAGACTTTCTTAAATTAAATACCACCGACTATCTAAATAGATTAAGTGTAAATAAATTGAGCGATTAATTAAATATGATTTATCACATTGTAATGATATGTAGAAAGATTTATTTAAACTTTAGACCTACAACCTTACAGAATGTATGTTTTATATAACACACACAAATACAGTAACAACTGAACCTAACATTTTAGTTTTTAAAAATCTGTCTCAAAATATTATTTGCGCTATAAGAAGCTCCTGAAATATACCGACGAAAGGGGATAAAGGCTCACATAGTAAGATGGACTGATGATTGGAAGAATATACGCCGTAATATTCTGTTAAAAACTTACAACCGACTTTCTATTACGAGTCTGGAGATATTCTAGAAATTTCATCCGTTCCAAAGTCGTTGTAGGCATGGTAATGGTTCGCTTTATACTTTTGGATATGGCATCCTAAAGGTAGTGTTATACAAACAGATACATTCTCATTCTATTTTTCATTTCATTTACTTAACGCGGTGGAAACGTGAAAACATAATTATTGCGTTGTTACGTAGTGAAGCAATTTATTATAATGAACAGAATATGAAAGAGCAGTACAAATTTGTAAAATGTAAATTTGTCGCACGCCTAAAATGGAAGTCAAGGAAACAGGAAATAAGCGTACGGCTTACAAGGTCTTTAGAGGGAAGTCGCCGCGAAATTACATCCGATGCCATTTCGCGACAGGAATTTAATTTTGATTTTGTTTGTTTTGATCCTTGTAGAGTTTGCATATTTGTCGAGGTTATTATGCTTATTCGTATGCATGGAGCGTCATTGGAGAGCTAACCAGGCATACTCTGTATTACAAAACAATACCGAATGCTTATTGGATTTCCTATTAATTTTATATTTTTCCTTTTAGTATACCTACGGCCAATTATTATAAGTTAGAACGACTAACTACCAACCACCCCACTGGTTACTTAAAATTGGATCCTACCCTTGGTGGGATATCCTTAGGATGCCCTTAGGATAATTATTTTAAAAGAAGGGACCGGAACGCATTATGTCTTGTCAAAAATCGCGTCACACACACAGAGAGAGAGAAAGAGAGAGAGAGAGAGAGAGAGAGAGAGAGAAAAAGAGAGACATACATAAGCTTTCGTTTCTCTAATTTAAATGTGTTTATTTGCAGAAGCCAGTAACAGCGGCCGCGCCTGCTGCGCCCACCGCGCCCGCTTCGACGGCGGCAGTAGCTGTCAACGCAAACGTAACAACGACTGCCACGCCGCCTCCAGGTTGTTACACGTTGTTACTCTGAATCGTTGCTTTGCACTCTTCCTTTCCAGAATGTGTGAATCCAGGATATAAGCTATCCTGGGACCAAATTTCACCCAAATCCGTTGAGCCGTTTGGGCGTGAAGTAACAAACATATTACTGCCAGTAACACCGCGGGACGCAGCTATTATCTTCTGTACTAGCTTGGTTTTGACTGGTTATATCTGTCAAAAATCTTAAAAACTTAAGGAGTAACCTAACCTACTATATAAATAATTTTATTTACATTCTTACCAGTTAATTGATTTTGACTGATGTAAAAGTATTTATATACTAACCTAACCTAGATGTTAGGTTAGGTAAAACGTGATTTAAAATTTTATATAATAACGTGGGTACCCTGATAGTAATTAACATAAAAAAATGAAGGATCCACAGTTTTGCACATAAATTAAAATCGAATGAATCGTTTGGTGGTGTTAGCTAATTGGTGTTTGACCACCGAAATAATTTGTTTCGTCATTATTTCCACGTACCCGTATCACAATAGATAACGCTAATTAATTTAGTTTTTCATTTAACATTATCTTAATGAAGACCTATTTAATGCGGGCCCCATGTTCGCATCCGTAAGTGACTCCTGTAGGCTTAACAGGTATCTGTGCAAACAAAAACTATACCTACTTTTTTAGACTCCAATAGTCGTTCGTGGGAAAACAATGGTGGCTCACCACTTGTCACGTTCCCGTGATAGTGTTGCCAACGTGATGATGATGATGGAATTTTCCATCGAATAAGCCAAAACCTTCGGGGAATAACGTATAATTTTATGTATGTACCATAATAATAAACGTTTACACAATCATACCTCCCTGTGTGCACTAGGATTCCCTGTGTCGCAGATAGCATGGACAAACACCCAAGACCCGAGAACTAACTTCATGCTTACCACACAAAGTGTGCCCCGGCCGGGAATCGAACCCGATACCTGTAGCTTCGAAGGCAGGACTACTACCAACTAAGCCACGGAGCCGTTGAATAAAATATACTATTTTCATTACAGCTCCAGCGAAGCCGAACGTTCTAGAATGAAGAGTTCCCTGAACCAATCCTTAGGATATGTGCTCACTGTCTCGTGATCTCAAGACACGTTGCGTCCACAACGAATATACACCGATGGTCCCAGAAGTAGGTGGAAACCCTCCAAGTAGTTATAAGAAGTGAAAGTTGAACTTTGTCTCGTGTTGTGACGGTTAAAATCGACTTGACTTTGTGTTTTTATGTTTTTTGCTTTTTATAATGAATGTGTCTTAATGGATTTTGCCAAGTTCTGTAGAAGGTGCCAAAGGAAGTCCGTTCATTTTTGGTATTAGTATGTTCACTAACGTAGCTTTTGTCCAAATTCATTGTGTATGAATTGTCATGCATAGTTTATAATGAAACAATGCAAATTGTAACCCGATTACTAAATAATTTAACAATTCAACGGAAATCCATAATTCGACGATTACATTTAATAGAACGAGTTCATTGCTTTTTAATTGCTAAGAGTACACGCTACAGAAGTGCCTTGAGCGCTAGCTTTTTTATATTTACAAATACTCAGTGGCGGCCTTAGCGGGTGGCAAGCAGGGCAAACGCCCGGGGCCTCGCTTTTGTAGGGCTCGCACCCTCGCAGAACAACCCGTTTTTTTGTTTGGATGTACTGCAGCTGTCTTTAGGAGGATGCTGACTGATTATCAGTAGCCCTGTACATTTCCAACTCACCTAAATTCCTCATACGCCAAGTGCCTCACAAAGATCTATCGCCCGGAGCCTGGCAATATCTAAGGCCGCCCTTGCAAATACTAAATTGCATCTTAAGTTTTCATTAGATACAGTTTTGCCGCGGGACTAGTGGTGTACCGCTAAAGCACACTGAAAGAGTGTAATTTAGAAGCTCAATTTATTTCTCTAGACAAAGAGGTCGTAATATTTTTCTACTGTGTAGCTGGTCCGTAGTTGTTCCTCCTAAATAATAAAAACATTTACACTATAGGACCCTCGTACGAGTAGATTTGTCAAACGATTTATTATATTTTAATCGAGTAATAATTTCACACATTAAGCTATCATTTTCATAACAGTATAATCATTAAAAATGGTGAAATGGTGGAATGGCTGCAATGGGCAATTATCATTTTCAAGGTTATCCTGGCAAACTTTTTTTTTTAATTAACGTATTTATTATTGACGTAGATCTTTTGAAAAGAAAACTAAGGGAACAGTGATGTATGATTTTTAATCTATATTAGTTTGTATTATTGTAACAGTATTGTATTATTGCATCGCTTTCTCTCCCTTTGGGCATGAGTCTCATAAGAAAGAGACAACAATGTGCGTGGTTACTGAGTGATCAAACACTGCCTCACAAATTAAAACGGATTTTATTACATCTTAAGCCGCGTTGACACGATCAGTCTCCTCGGAGCGAGTGGATTCGGATACCTACTCGCACTTAAATTGTATGGCAACCCATAATCCGTGCTCTCTTGGACGATGACGTTCGATCTAAGTACGAGCTAGCTCGTAAACGAGTAGTAAAACAAAATGGCGGATAACAAAAATGCAGAAGAGTATCGTGCTAAAAAAAATTGGTAAGAGCGTGAAACAATTGATACATTCTATTTTTCCCATCTTAGCTTTTCTATCAATAATCTTATGGGACAAATCCAATACCATTTCGCACATAATCGGTCATTTTCATGATGTTAACTGTTAAAAACAATGGTAAACAATGGAGCTTGCTTGTACGGGTTCACTCACTCGGTCCGAGCAAACTCTGATCGTGTCAACGCGGCTTTAAAGTATATTTTTCTTAATTGGCGTAACATAATCTATGGAAGGAGAAACTCGGTGTTACCAATGTAAATATTAAATTATAGTTTTAAAGTTTATAGACTCGACGTGGTAGCACATTGCACTGCGTGTTATAATGTTGTGTAAGTCGAGTTTTATTGTAATACATTATTGTTAATAGATCAATTATTACACACTTGTGCCTTTCATTTATCTGATTTTATTTCATAAAAATATATTAACCTTCCTAACCACCATGGTCTAAAATATAAGACATTTAACGTTGAGCTCACTACGCCGCGATAGATAACAATAAATAAGACAAAGCATGAACAGTGAGTTCGTGAGTCAAAACATTTTTTTTTTTTGTTAAGAAATAATTGTTGGTAAAATTGTTAAGAAAGGATTCATCGTGAGACCGTTGTTAGGAATAGTAGGTTTTTATTTAAGGCCACCATTCTCAAATTACTCAGCTGAAATTTTCTTCTGGTAAACCCTTGTCAGCTAGGCTTAATAGTAACGAAAATCAAAAATACAAATTAAAACAATTAATATACATATTTATTGAAATACTCAGTCATCAAATAAACAGTACAAAATAGACAGACAATTACAATGATTGTCTAATGTGCGGAATAAGAAGACAACAGAATGTGTAAAAAGTTAGACTTAAAGTTTGTTTTTGCCGCCCTCTGTATACGTGGCTTGCGTTATGTCACTTCACTTCTTGGTTGTGTCATGTCACACAACTGTCTGGCTGCCAACTATTTGACTGATGATTTCGTAAATAACTGGCTTAAAATATGGCCAGTGACAAAAATAATAATAAAATAAACTTCAGATTTTATTAACTAAAAGACAATATAAAACATTGTAGAAAATATTTATGAACAATTGCACGTTTGGTGAAAAAAAATATTGACCTTTATTTCAATAGTAGTCAAAGGGACTAATTTACAATTTAATTTTATATATGTTTCAGAAATGATTTATTAAGGAATTTGAATGCCGTGTCATTTATAAACTTGGTGGATACGATATATTATTTATAATACACGGGGTAATATAAAAAAAATACGATTTATTCACAATTCCTATAAATTGTCCTATAGACAACATAGACAATGAGATTGGTGTTCAATAAGATAAAAAATAATTCAATATTACTTTAAAAACTTATTTAAATTTCTTCAAAAGGTTTTATGCTCTCTAGCGGCCTCTGCAAACGTTCAATGCGTTTGCGTTGCAGGTGCAATGCGCCCACTCAGCCGATCAGAACTGGTAATTTGATACTTGAAAGGACACCTAAAAGCAGTCTATTTATTGACAAGGCCTATGTCCCTAGCGACCTCTGCAAACGCGGTGATAGTAGCAATGTTCGAAACTATAACATATTTTGATTCTTTGAAGGAAGCAGTCTATTTATTGACAATGCCTATGTCCCTAGCGACCTCTGCAAACGCGGTGACTGCTCGCTGTACGTCATCGGTAGTGTGCGCCGCGCTGAGTTGCACGCGAACGCGCGCCGCTCCTTTCGGCACTACTGGGTAGCTAAATGCCACAACGTAGATGCCACGCTCTAAAATAGAATAAACACAATGAGCTTTGTATTTTACTTGCTTTCACTCAGTTTCTCTGCGGTATTGGGGAATCCCAGCGCATTGGTATGACTATTTTTTAGTCCATATTGGTCGCGTCGTTCGGTTGGTAAGTACCCTCAGCATCCATGTCCCCCAGGTGATGCAAAAGGAGCAACCAAAATTGTAGAACTTCTGCCAATTTCGTCCGGAGAAGTACTGCACCTCACACAAATTGGTGTTGTATCACTATATTGGTGAAATGACGTATCATCCTAGTCTCAAACTGAAGCAACGTGACTTGAGCTTCTCTTACGATAGGGAGGGATCGGAGTCATATTGCTGTTTATGGACATCAGAAATCACTTAAGATCAGATGGGATGTCATCTCGTAATGCCACTTAAAACTTACTTAGCATCGCCGAAGCCAATTCCACAGTTTTGGGCGCATCGCCGATCATCACGGGGCAGATGGGATGATCGTCTCCTGCTACCTCGAGACCGGCATTCTGTAAACCCTCGCGGAATAGACGAGTGTTTTCACGAAGCTTTTCACGTAAATCGTCACTTCTTTCGACTATATCTAATGACTGAAACAAGAGAGATTTGTTCAGTTACTAACTTGGGTAACCTTGCTACGTTATGAAATGAACTGGAACATAGTATCATCTCATTTTTGTACCATTGGTTGTAACGTTGTAACCTTGCGAGATAGTTCAAAATGATGGACTACGGAATTGTATTAAAACCTATGTCATACATATTATACATTGTTATTTAATTATAGATTTGATGTTTATATTTATTATCTGGATATTTTTCTACTGATCCATTTGTTTTCTTAAACTTTTTTTTATTATTTTGGAATTATACCGTGAATAGTCCACATGTAGGCCCAGACCTAACTATATTTATCAGACCTGTAATTTTATTTATTACCAACTAGCGATCTGCCCTGGCATCGCACGGTTATACCTACTAATGATTAAACAAATTAGGTATGTATAGAGAATGTTAGTATATTATAATTCACCTTCATGGACGCAGCGATCACAGCTGGCGGTGGCGCGTTCGAAAACAAGTAAGGCCTGGACACATTTCTCAACAATGTGACCAACTCCTTGGGTCCTGTGGTGTACCCGCCAGCCGCCCCGCTGACCGCCTTGCCAAGGGTCGAACAGATGATGTCTGGTGCACCCATCGCATCGCAGTATTCCTCAGTACCCCTGCAATTAGAAGTTACAATGTCGGATGAAATACACGGTGAGGTTTCTTTAGAATGTCGGATGGAATGTACGGTGTGATTTCTGTTTCATCAAGTGGTGTTTTACCTGACTGCGCCAGGAGGGTTATGTATGAATATTTCTTTGGCACGTTATGTAGTAAACGGCTTGATGGATTTTAGCTTGGTTGTGGAGATATGCTGTTAGATTTGTCTTAATTGTGATAGTGGCACTGGTTATAAAAATTATAGTGGCGGATTTTAAGGCGCCAAATAAAGATTAAAAAAAAATGTTTCCTAATATATGTCGTGTGGGGTATCAAAATTTCAAAGTGTCTGTAATTCTGTAATTCTTTATTGTAAAAATAAAAAAACACATTTATTATTAAAAAAATTATGTACAAAGGCGAACTTAACCCTATAAAGAGTTTTCTTTCAGCAAACCTTTGAGGAAAAAGAGAGTGTCAGGGTTTTATGGCTTACAAAAATATATGCAATTTCTAAGTTAAAATGTTAATTATTTAATTTGGAATATTTCACGCAGTCGGGCTTTCAATAACTACTTCTTAGTATTTAACGTTGTGTGGTTAAGTGACGGGATGACGTTACAGCCAACCTAATGTTAAGTTACTGTCATATAAATAACAGCAATACGACCCCGATCCTACAATACTGAAATATGAGGCGCCGCATCGCATTACGCCGTAACTCTGAGGCGGTTTAGCTAAAATTATTCATTAGCTTACATATGGCTATAACATTATTAATCTTATACACCAAAAAAAACTTTGAGGCCTGAATGTATTACTTTTGTATTCTTTTTGATGTGGTCAGAACAAAATAACGAATCATCCAATCATCGACGAATGATGACTGACTGACTGATGACCATAGCGACGGTCAATATCTGGTAATATGAACTTCCCACATGTTATGGTTGTTCCAATGATAAAAATGTCTCGTCTGACCTTTAGGTTTACAAGTTAGGCTTGTCTATATCGGTCAATGGCGTTACATACATTGCTAACTAACATTGTTTTCCTTATTTTCAACATCCCGAGATTATCAATTTGGTTGTATTTATTTATGTATGTTTGTTGCCTTAGTGCGTCGTCATTTATCAACCATTGGAAAAAAAATATTTGAAGGGATGCTTTCAGATTCAAATTTTATCAAAATCGTTCCAATAGATTTGTTGTCAAATCAAAATAACTGGTAAGTAGGTCATCTAAGTAAACGAAATTGCGTATTTTACTTTTTTGTGACTTTATTTTCGCTTTGTATACCGATTTGGATGTTTCTCTTTTAAAGTAGTAGTGCAATAACATATTATCATTGTATACCCATCATGTCCTGCATACATCGTAATCATCGTAAATCTAGAAGTGCTCTTTATACCAGTGGGTCGATTGTACATTAGTTTTATTTTCAAATACACATTACAGAAATAGATAGAAAGTCATTAATCATTTCTTTTTAAATTATGAGATTAACCAATGATACCACTGTCAAACGGAGAACTTTATGAAATGTAGGTACTTACAATACATAAAATATTTTTTATACGATGTATATTTTTTGTTAAAGTTTTCACCTTCCGTATCATAGATGGAAAAATATGTTAGGTTAGTGACCTTTATACGATCTTTAATATACAGCTTAGAGTCTTAATTCAAAGGCGTTATAGACTTAGTTATTGGATTCCCTCTACCCTCTGAGAACAGAACCTTAATTATTAAAACATACGTACAATCTGGAGTACCAATGTCTACTACTAAGCGAAAGGCACTTTTTACTCGTTACTAAAAATATGTGGTGACTCACCGCCCAGTCTTCCCGAAAAATCCGGTAGCGTGGCTGTCGTCAACCGCCAGCAAAGCTCGGTATTTGTCAGCGAGGTCTCGAAGACCTTTCATCGGAGCCACCGTCCCATCCATAGAGAATACTCCATCCGTCACTATGAGTTTAAGACGACCATCGCTGTGCGCCAGTAGATGTTCCAACTCTGAGAATTAAAACATTTTATCTGTAAATGGAATGTCTTGAGGGAAGCTAGGCTTGACTAGATTAAGTCCTTATTTTATTTTATTTTAATTCGACTAAAGCGACGGAATGAGCTGGCGGAAAGGTCTACCTGAAGTTAAATGGTTACCACCACGCATAAGCAACAGCAATACACAAATTACGTTATTTTTTTGTTAGGATGATTTTATGTTTCAAATCTTGCAGTCGTAAAATAATCTCTCAGTTATTCTCAATCATTTTGACACGTCAAATTCTACACACACATACTCATGAGCATACAACGTGTCACAGATGCTCATTAGATGCACACAGATATATCAAATTACAGTCAGTTTTCATGTTTTAGCTAGTCTTATTTGTTATGTTTACGTTTTATGGATCTTGCACTAAATAATCGGAAAGGTGCGATTTTTCTCTCACATCGGCGTACGGTTCTTATGATACAGTTATTTATAAACAGAATTCATAACGGAACATACAGAAATTGTAAGCCTAGTTATTATAGTTCCTTTTAAGCATGGTGCAACTGAACTCTATAAAGACAAATATCTGCGTGACAACAAACAAGTCTAAAACTAAAGTACAAAGGACGCTTTAAAATCAATTTACCCTTAAGATCTCTGTGTGGATACCGGAACTTCTTCGCCTTACACAATCGTATTCCATCTATGATCGAAGCATGATTCAGGGCATCAGAGAAGACCGCGTCTTCTGGGGTAAGCATCGCCTCGAAGAGACCGGCGTTTGCATCGAAACATGACGCGTAATGTATTGTGTCCTCACGGCCGTGGAACTTGGATAACTGTTGTTCTAATTCCTAGAGCGAGATAAGAATTGCACTTGGGTCTTAGACATCTGTGTAGTGGATGTATCTGCGTTGATAACATTGAATTATCTAATGATAAATGAGTGATTTTGTTGTACTGCAAAATGAACACAGTGAATTTTGACGGAGCTTAGTTGGCAGCGTTTGGTAAATCTTGGCAGCATGAAGTTTGCTTTCGGGCTAGCATGCGTTTTCTAAGCAATGATAAATTAAATCGTTTAATTTATGTATAATTCATTTGTTTACTTTCCTTTTCATTTTGTTGTATGATCACTTGGTATTCCTACAAAGTCGTACCATGTCAAGGTTAGTATAATAACTCGCGATCGTTTTGTGTGATAAGATAACAATTCTACTACTTAGACTTTCCAAAAAATACACATAGATTTTGTTAGACATGCGTATTTTTCTCGTAAGGCAACATTACTATTACGTTAGCTAAATTGAAAAAGTTTATACATGTCATGTTTGCATGTAGACGTGGTTGCATTACAAAGTAGGTACAATGCAAAGCTTACCTTATGAATAGTTTGTGTCCCGCAAATGAATCGCACCGAGCTGAGCCCAGCGCCATAATTTGTTAATGCTTCCCTAGCGGCTTCGACCACTTCTGGATGGTTCTGGAACCGGCATGAAACCAGTTAAATACATGTCTAAAAAGTTGAAATCTAGTTGTACTTAATTGACCTTACAAAAACTTTTCAAGTTATTTATTATGACTGGCTTCACGCGTCACAGCTCAGTTGGTAGTAGCTCTGTTAAGCTCGCTGTAGCTCTAGTTCTAAACTGTAGGTCGTGGGTTCAATTCCCACTCAGGACAAGCATTTGTGTGACGAATATAAATGTGTGTCTGGGTGTTAAAAGGTATATGTACGAATTTACAAAAAAAAAAGCTATGTACGTATTCTATCACTTATCTGGTTACCAGCTATGCTTAGTTCTGGGCTAGAAGACGCTGTGTGAAATGTCCATGAATATTTATTTATTATTTATTTCCACAATATATATAAAATCAGGTTTTGATTATTTGTAGATCTCTGGGACTAGTAGGTAGACTAATTCTAAATACTGTTTCATTTAGAAAACTGAATTGGTATAGCCTGTTTTTCGATTATTTATATTACCTACATGGTGTGCGCATAATCGGAAGCTAGTAACTAATTATGGAACTTACAGAAAGCCCCAAGTAGTTGTTGGCGCAGAAATTAAGGAATTCCCCATCAGCACCTCGTACTTTCACCTGAAATTACATTTACCTATGTATTGGAAGACTTTTACAGAGCCATATACTGACGAAATAATGATATGTAATAAAACATGATGATGTTCTCGTAATTGTTTGGCGAATATTGAAAAAATGAAGTGTCTATTTGTAATGTCAAAATAACAGCTTTTGTACTAAATGCATTTACATAAGTAATGTCTTCGTCTCGATAAATATGAACTTCGTGTATTGTTAATTATTCGCTTCCATACTATTTATTATAAAAACGTACTGCGTCGTCAATAAACAAAAGGAGAATGATTAAAAGAAAATAAAGCAATTGTACTCCTCATAGAATTGGAGACTAGTCTTAACAAATTACAACATGTTTAAATTGAGGCGTAGGAATTTTCACACATAATAATATAATAATAATCATTTATTTCAGACATTAATACACGGGGGGTTTACAATGTCCATATGAAAACCGACGTTATTTATGAGACACTCTGTATAAGTATTAACCATAATACAAGATACATTTTTTAATAAAAAGTTAAAAGTAGGTATGAACCGTTAGTATCGTTATTACTACAAATGCTCTACCTTTGTACCCTGGGGTGAAGTGAGCACCCGCTCATGTTTCCATGTCTTGGCTCGTTTGATTTCCTGCAGCCTATCTTCAAGCACTTCGCGGAGTTTCGTCACTCCAGCTCGCTCGTTATTATTCAGTTCGTGTAGATGACGAACGTTTTGCCCGTTGAATGCTGAAATTTATATAATATTAAATTACATTTTGGTAGTTGATGGACACATATTCAAAAACATATTCAAAAATTATATGATTCTGATTGCGTTTTCGAAACTATCTTTCTTATGATTAGTGCTAGTAGAAACCGGTTTACCGCTAACTCTAAAAAATAGCGCTAAACGAAACCTGAAGCTGGAAATGAGCTGGAGTACAACAGCACAGTGCCCCAGCCGCATTCCTTTGAGACCAGAAGTAGCTCTTTTGTACAATCTGTTATTGAAAAACGATGGCTTTCTGGTTAAAATTATGGAAACGAAAGATATCACCTCACTCTATAGTTTCGTTTGCTAATTATCTGCGGATCCATTGACAGTGATATTGCAATGACTCGGAATCCAGACAAAATTGACAGCAGTGAAATATTGTCACTTTTCTGTGGTTTTGGTTTTGACAATTCTGCATATATAAAGTTTTGCAGAAAAATGCAGAATTGAAAAACCAAAATAATATAATATTATAGTTTGAAAAAATCTTAATTTTTATTACAAACATTAAATTCCTATATAAACAAAATGGTAAATGGATTGAAAAAAAGTAGGTAATGTTATTTTCGCAACTGGGAAATAAATTCACAGCAATCATTATGGTTAGTGCTGAGAAATCGTAATTAAAGAGGCATTGACAAATTGGATAAATAATTTTATTTTATTCTCATGACCGGTAACGAAATAGCCATATACAAGGTTATAGATAACAACCAACCAGCTATTACATCGAAATAATGCAGACGAGTAATATCGAATTACATACAAGTTGCAGCGTGGGAAGGGACTGAAATAATACTAATAAAATAAATATTTAGACACTTATACCTTTACAATATGTTTACCTGTGTCTGTGACCCGAGAACAAACTTAATGCTCATCACACAAAGCGTGTCCTGACTCAATCAGCCTACGTACGGGGTGAGGGATTAACATAGAGTCAAATAATAAAAACTTTATTGATTTTATGTATAGAGGAATTTTTTACTTAAATTGTGAAGCTTCCTTTTAAGGTCGCTATTTTTCCTTATAGTTTAGTATTGTATATAAATAAAAGCACTTAGTATATACTAAAGCATAATGACTAAGGAGTATCTTAAATCTGTATATGCAACAAAAAAATTAACCGTTACCTAACCTAACTGTTTTCTTACTTTAGTATAGCATTATAATATCTGTGCTTTAGTAAAGACGGACGTTATAAGTATTTCAAGCACTTTATAGTACTTAAAACGAGTTCCTTTCAGATATCCATGTTAATCACACTGATATTATAAAGGCGAAAGTTTGTATGTATGTGTGAATCTGTGTGTGTTTCTGTGTGTTACTTATTCACGGTGAGATGGCTTCTTAAAGTTTTCATTTTGTACGAGCGATCCGTCCCGACTTCGTACGATTGTACAGTGTGTGACGTAGGTCGTAATACAATTCCGTAGTACATCATTTTGATCTATCTCGTAAGGTATAGCAAACATTAGCAATATAAATGCCCAAAAATATAGTAGGTACTTAAGGCATCATTAAAAATCATTGATATTGTGGGCTATTCTCTACATTAATATGCATGAATTATACATTTAAACCTAACGGGAAAAATACTCTTAACGATAGCGAAAACCATATCGAAATCCGAAGCGTAGTTTAGAAGAATTTAGCCGAGAAACAGACAGACGAAAACAGTGACTTTCCTCTATACTACATAAAGATTATTTATCATTGACAACGTATATTTACTAGTGGTATTTGTAAAGGCTTTTTTATGTATGAATGATACCTTTGTTATAGGAGTTGAGAGTGTTTGAATGCGATCTATCGGCACTTGTAGAGTTCCTTTAGCCGATGATGGCCATACGCAGTACGTATTGTGATTTGTATATAGCTAAGTAAAAGGCCAATTCATAGATACTATAAGTACATGAAGACTACTAATTCAAACTCCCTTAAGCTGTCAACTTCAAGCTATCTTATTGCAATATTTATAAGTGGGGGGTAATCCATTTATAATGTTCATAGTAATTAGATTAATTTAATAAAAATATAAATTGTTATCATTGTTATCTACCTGCGCCCCGTGGTGTTACCAGCGGTTTTACGGGATCAAAAGTATCCATGTGTTAATCAAGGACATAACCTACCCTGGTATCAAATTTCATCCAAATCCGTTGAGCTGTTTGAGCGTGAAGGAGAAACAAACATACACACAAAATACAAACTTTCGCCTTTTTAATATTAGTGCGGTTGGTCAGGTCATCCAAGAGGGTTTCGCGGAATTCAATTCTATATCTACATAAATAGTACTTGTGATCACATTGAACAATGAAAAAACGAATTTAAATTCATGGACTATATCATACCAAAACGTTCAACTTGCGAGATTCCTTTCGAAATGTTGTTAAGCAAGTCAAAACACGGACTCATAAAGGACGTCGAATAAAACCAAGGCCGTCTTGCCGGCGCCACACAAACAAGCAAACTAATACGACAAAAATACCAACAAAAACGAACAACATAGCATTAATAGACATAACTGATGCAATGGTTTTATTTCTTCTTCTAACTTACTTCTAAATTGTGGTGAAAACTTACCGGTGCGCAGGAGTTGTGATCGTAGAGCCATGATGCAGAGTGGCGACCGAATGGGGGCGCGGCGCGTCGTCCAACCAACCGGCTCACTTTATAACCAGTCACACAAGTATGCATATAAGTACTTACTTACTTTTAGTTTTAGTTCGCTTATCTGTGATGATGGTGTCATACGCTTACATACTGCGTTAACTGTGTTTTGTTTTCAGCTCCTTAATAATAATTCAGTGTTTTGGCTTTTGTTTGTACGACTTGACGTAAACTTAACAAATAATACTGGGTAAAACATGAAACTGACTGTAATTAGACGTAATGTGTTCATGTTATGTGCTTAGGGAGCTTGTGACACGTTTTATGATTACGAATATGTGTTACTTGTGCGTGTAAAAGTTGACTGATCCAAACGATACTTGAGATCTAAAGGAATTAATTAATTTGAGTTTATCGTACTGGTTATATATATATAAATAGGACTATTTTTTTTTTTCAGCCAACAAGAGTCTCAATACTGTGATGCACTTATGCTCTTACATGCGATCAAGTTGCGATGCGCGTTTAGGAAGATAAAGATTTTTTCCCACCTATCCTACGAACTCGTTGTCGATCGGATCATAAAAATATGATGCATTTATTTATTCGTAATCTGTCTCGGGACGTGCTGGCAGCCCAACTGATGTTAAGGGTTACCGCCATCCATAGACAATCCATAGACTCAAATCGAATTGCGTTGCGCCCTTCACTCTGAGACGGGGATGTAACGCCTCATGTGCCTGAAATTTCACCGACATCCACGCCCTTCTTGCGCCACTGCTTAGCGGCGGATTACCAGGTGTGGTGGTATTACTTTTCCGGACGAACTTCACACATGTTGTACTTCTGTAGCTTAAAAACAGTAATTAAAAAGAAATGGATTTATTTTAATATGCGAGATACGGCCAATAATAGGGTCCCAGGTAGATCATACGCATTGCAATGAGTGCATTACTATTTCTGCATGCCTGTAATCTCATTAGCGCCTGATTATTTCAAACCATAATTCTTTGATGCAAGTGTATTATTTTTCGTAGGCAGAATCAGGTTGAACAGAACTCGTATTGTTTAAGTACTTAATTGAATTGTATTACGGCCTACGTCAAACACACTATACAAACTTGCGAAACCGGGGCGGGTCACTAGTTACAACTAAATTGAAGAAAAAGACTTCAACGCGCTCATGAGTCTACGAACTCGCTACGGATTACTCTTTTTTTGAGGACAAGCGAAGTGTTTTTCCCCGGAAAAAAAAAATTGAAGGGAACGCTCTCCACGAGCGTGGTGGCCCAGGAGCATAGACGCCAACTTTTAATCAGAAGGTCGCTGGTTCAAATACACACGTGCTAAGCCTTCACCTTAATAAGTTTGGTTTAATAGTGTACCTAATTAGTTTAACTTAATAATGTAGTTGTAATAGTAATTCAACATACTTAGGGGATTACTAAAATAAAAATAATCATTAATATATAAAAATTTTATTACTGCAAATGTAAAAATGTCATGTCATCTCTCACAGGCGACTCTGAAAAAGAAAATTACAGTAAGTATGCGAATTATCTCTAGAATATTTTTCTAAGGGCACATTTATGTTTTATTTATGTCAGATTTGCATCATCGCAAAGTAAAATGTATTTTGCACAGTTTATATTTTTACGTAGGACTCGGATACTGCCCGGGGCCAATTGAATTGTAGCTCTTCCAGAATCTACAAGAGATGGCGCTGCAATACTACTAATTCCACATCGCGCAAGTGATGCAATCACGCAGTTTAACCATATATAGAACCTTGTTATTCGAGTTACCGATATATTTACCATGATTTGTGAGTTCCGTTGACTCCCGATATTTCGACACAGTTACACGAACTGGTTCTGGTAACTCGAATAATAATGTTCATAACCATGATATAATGGTTTTAAAATTGATATATAGAACCTCCCGACTTCAACTATCAGACCACATTAACAGAGCACCACTGCCGCTCGCGGTGGGATATTTCCCCTTTAGTCGGAGAACTCAGCTTGTTCGTGATGGTTTTGATGATGGAAAATCGTTTTACGTCACTAGTATTACGGGGGTTGCTCGCATCCGTAAGTGAATATCCTACACGTACACGTGCTAAAGGTGCAACAAAAAGTAGAAGTAGAACTTAGGCAAAGTTTGCCCGGAGAAGTACTGCCTCCACACCTGGTAATCTACCGCCCAGCAGTGATGCACTCGCATTGCTTTATTCCTATGGATGGGTGTCGGTGTCAGTGAAATCACAGGCACATGAGACGTAACATTCTCGTCTCAGTTGGAACGAGCGTGACTTGGATCTTCTCATACTACGGTCGGGGACATTACAATGTCCCCGACAATTACATTAACTTGTTGTCTCACCTCTGTACCAACATGGATAGCGAGCATCATGTCGAACTCGTTGGCACCGACGTAGATTTGTGCGCGACCGTCTGCCCCCACCGTGACAGACTTGCCCTGGCATGAGCTGCCTACTTTGTTCCCTGATATCACGTCACAGTACGTTCCGGCAGGCAAGCAAGTCTGCAAATGTAATGTAATAAATAATCATGGATGCACTATTTATTTGTTTCATGAAAAGTACGGTATAATTACTGACTTAAATTCAAATTAATTAACAAGTAGTATTAATATTTATATCACCAAACTAGTTTGTGATATAAGGAACACTACTCACTATGGGAATTAGACCAGATTACTGATACAATACAAATAACAATATTTTTTTGTAAATATATTCCTATAAAACAAATGAACACTCAGACACAGCAAACATCAATGTTCGACATAAAATTTACCCTGCGTGGGAATCGAACACACGACCTACAGCGCAGAAGGCAATGTCAACTGAACTGTGACGCAGTTACTTAGACCGGTGCAAACTGCGTATAAAAAGGAAGAAAAACCATTTTATCTGTATCGCAGAAGGCAATGACAACTGAGCTGTAACGCAGTTACTTAGACCGGTGCAAACTGCGTATAAAAAGAAAGAAAAACCATTTTATCTGTATCGCTAAAGCTAAATGCTACGTCACTTACCTGTAAGGTCTGATTGAGATCCCAAGGGTCGTTATTGAATGCGATAAATGCGCTACCACCGCGACAAAATGCTATCTGGTTGCTGCCATTGTCCCACCAATCGTTGAGGCCGGTGTTGCCAGCTGCGTTTCTGAAGCCAACCATTGCGAAGATCTGACGCCAGCGGTGCTGACAGACCCAGCCGTTGCCGCAACTGTCATCCTTGAATCAAAAGTATGTCGGTTGATTTAAACATATTACGAAATTAACCGTGTGCCCGTTCCTCCCAAGTCCAATTACCATACCATTCATAATTTCATCTTTTGTAACCTTCTTTGAATCTTTTCTCAATGCTCTCCTTAATTACGACCATATCATATATTGTTCCGATTATCTTTAAGATGATTAAAAACTAGACGAATTGTATTTAATAATGTTTTATAGATCACTAGCTGCGCCCCGCGGTTTCACCCGCATAGTTCCCGTTCCCGTGGAGAATACGGGGATAAATTGATTTTATTTTTTTCGTTAATTTTCCAATGTTTTAATAGTTATTCTGCTATTCGGGACGGAAACAAATCCAACAAATCAAAAACCATGGCAATCGTTCCAGCCGTTCTCGAGTTATAAGTCTTGTAACAAACACGACTTCTTTTATATATATAGATTTTATAGAAACCTCAAAAATTGTAGCCTATATGTTATTCTGATGTATAAGCTATATTGTGGTAAAGTTTCATTCAAATCCATTCAGTAGTTTTTACGTGAAAGAGTAACAAACATCCATACATCCATACATCCATACTTACAAACTTTCGCCTTTATAATATTGTAGTAGTAGGATTATATAACAAAAAATATGTACTTAAATGTAAGTTTTAGAAGAATATCTCTTTGCGTAGCGACTCTTTACGTTTGAACATAATAAGGTGAACGAGTGAGCGTAGCGAGAGATGTTTAATGTTATTGTTATGTTATTTGACTGGGACGAATTGACGTAGTGGTTGTATATGAGTTTGTCCCGACCACAATAGTTATCGGAATCTTTAACCTACCTATTTAATTATCTTGCATATTTAACATATCTAGAGATTAATAGTAATTAATAATAAATTAGTACTGATAGTGTTATCGACAAAATATTCTGATCAATTATTGCAGATCGAGCAAGAATGCAGTTGCTGGATTTTCTGCGCAAAAATATTGTTATATTCCTAATGAATGAAGCTGCGGGTATTAGCTAGTAAATAAATAAATTTAAAGTAAACCTACAGTAATAAAATAATAAGTGAACTCGACACTCACCGAATTGATGGATGGAGAAATAATGTTGCCAGAATGGTCCATCGGAGGTCCCACTTCAGAGTCCCAAAAGTCGAAACTGCTCATAATTTGTGGTTCTCCGTAAGGGTGGGCTAGTAAAAAGGCAATAGCCCCCTTATAGGGGCGGGCTTCTTTGTATGTGAGGATACCCCCGCCTCCACCGTGACCCCTTTCATTGTCATGGTTGTCGATGAAAGTCAGAGCATCGCTGTGGGCTAGGAGACCCCATTGAGGACCCCAGCTAGATAGCCACCTGGTTGAAGAAAATTTGTATTGAAACTCAGGTAAACACATAAAAAAGAGCTTCGAATCTGACAATTATACGAAATTACCCCAAAAAGTTTTGATGGATGAATGAATGGATGTTTGTTATTCAATAACGGCAGAACGGCTGAACAGATCTGGATGAAATTTGGGGCAGAGATAGAATATAGCCTGGAATAGCGTATAGGGTATATTATATTCCGGAAAATGTATGGTAATCGTAGGATGGCCAGTGGGTAGCACCGCAGGGCGCAGCAAGTAGCATTAAAAATTATACCTAAGTTGGTTGTTCCCTCTGAAGCATCCGCTCAGTTCCATCCCCGCTTTGAACTCCGTTACGGCGCCGATGGGAGTGTACTCATCTCGGCTAATAGCCTCGCCTCCGTAATCAATGACCTCCTGGTAAATGTACGGCCGGGCGTTAGACGGGAACCCATGGGCCGTGGGCAAGTTGTGAAGACGGTCGTAGATGATGCGTAGGTCTTCGGGCCACATATGCTTCGCTGCGTCAATTCTGAAAGAATTTTCGTTTCGTGCATATCTAACTATAGCGAAAAATGTACTTCGGGAGAAAATATTAAGGTTTATATCGAAAACTAGAGGTTGCTTTTTAGCTATTAAAGAATCAGATGAATCCTTTTCTTGTATTGGCATAGATATCACGTAAACAAACATACAAAAAACATATAACCAAATTGGGATTGGGAAACCTCATCCTTTCCGAAGTCAGCTACTAATATCTTTATTACCTGAATCCCGCTACGCCGTAGTCGATGAGCTTGTTCATGAAGTCTACTATCATATTCCTGACGTGATCGTTGGCTTGATTCAAATCCTTCAACCCAACAAGCTCGCAGTTACGCACCTGAAAATTAACTGGATATTGAACGTTTGACTATAAGGAAGTTCATTCACTTGGCAATCTGTCGCCAAGCAGTGATGCACTTGCATTGCTGAGGGTAAAATAACATGTGCATGAGACGTAACAACCCATCCCGGTCGACGCAACGGGGTGCAACTTTGATCTTTAAATGCTTCGGTCCGGGAGGACCCAAGTTGTATTTTTGTTACTAAGGTAACTAAGTGGTTACCTCCGCCCATAACGTAGGCTAATAATTATAAATTGGAAAAAAATAATTATAGCATCACATCGGGTGTAGAATAACATAACATAGACCAACGACAATTTTTTTTTAATTTTTAACCTTTCTCATAGCGCCATCTAGCCCCAAACTAATTGTTGTGCTTATAGAGCCGTATTGTATGTAATCTCTTTTTTTAGGTCGTTTAATGCAATGGTAGTTCATGAAGATCATCTGTCTTCATTCTACGACTCACCCTCCAAGCGTTATTGGCATAATCCATGCCATCAATACCGCACTGCGGCCAGTTGAAATGGTCCCTATTGTAGGGCACCGCAGGGTAATACCAGTCTTGAAACACTGCAGTATTGCCGGCGGTTCCTACGTTTTCAGCGGGCTCACCAGTCATGTGGTTGATTACAGCGTCTACGTAGATCCTAATGGAAGAACAAGATTTTTTGTAACAAGAACAAAAATCTAAAAAAAAAACCGACTTTAATACTTTCATTCCTTTTTTCTCGCCCACAGGAGCGTGTACCTTAGCATTTTACCTGACCTTATTGGTACAATAAGGTCAACTATAATAGTACTTATTTAAGTTTGAACAAAGTATCTATAATTAGAGTATTCATAAAGTAATTTCAGTCAGAACACGTAATACCTAAAGAGGTTTTTGGGTCTGAGTTGAGAGATAATTTTGGGGTTGAGCAAAATTGAAGGTATACAGCGGATCGAAACGCACCTCACTCCAGCTGCGTTGCACCTTCGGACCATGTCAGCAAACTGCTGTTCATTACCGGAACGGGTCACGAGAGCGTAAGAAAGTGGCTGGTATCGTTCCCACCACGGGCGGTTGTATGCCCATAGTACTACGTTCTCGTTCGGTGGCGAAATCTGAGACATGAAAAATCTTGAAAATTCTGAATTCTGAATTGAACGGGAGCGGATGTAGTGCACATTTGGACAGTTAACCACCCAATCAATAAATGAAGACAATTTTTTAAAACACAATTAATATTCACGGATGCGGCCTCTAGCCCCAACCTAAGCATAGCTTGCACTATGGGAAGTTATAAGTACTTTTTTTTGGTAAATATGTACGTACTATCCCCAGACAAAGCAAACATCTATGTTCGTCTATCTAAGGCAGAGTTACCTACTACCAACTGAGCTGTGGGGCCAGTCTAGGTCACAGGTTTTTAAAATAGGCACGGAAATAGCTATTGTAATCATAGCCTGTCTCAAAAATTCATAATAAACTAATTCGATACACAATACAAACTATTTTTAATTTCCATCTAATTAAGATTCAAATCAAATTCATTCTTACCTGAATGCCACCGTATCCCTTCGGCCCCAAGAACCGCTCGCACTCGTCCGCAATATCGTCCCATTTCCACTCGAAAAGGTGAACATTGACAGACCTTCCTTCGGCGTAGTAAGGGTTCTTGTAGGCTCTTACTACTGTGACAATAGCCACTAGGCAAACAAGTACTGTTGCTTTCCCCTGAAAAAAAAAACAATAGCCTTTTACTCCTTCTTCTGGTATACCATTAACGATCAGGCGTAGGCTTTCTTTTCTTTGTTGAGCGAAAAGGACGCTTTTGACAGGTGGGTACTTATTATACCTACATAAATCCTTAAATAAGCATAGAACCTTCAAGTACACAGGGTTGGGATGGGGAAATCTTTTGAATACAATTCAGCTTACCATGTTAACTTTTCCACCTTAATGTTAATTTAATATACTCGTAACATCGCTGCTGAAGATGATACTAAATGGATTTAAAAAAAAGAACTATATTTATCAGTTAAACAATATTTAATCCTACTGGTAACCTGCATTATCAATTAATCCACGATAAGGTTTATTTTGATAGATAGCTATCAACGAAATGCCCGGTGGGGTAGATTATTTATTTCAGCACTAATGATAGGATTTTGTTGAGCTCCAATTAGTAGACTAAACGGTATGCTTTCAAATTTTGCCAAATTAGAGCGTAAAAATAAAAAATTTTGGAGCGTATTTTTTGATTAGCAAAATATTCATTTTTACTGGAATTCATTAAATTTCCCGTTGAAAATTTGCTACAGACGGAATCAGATTTGCCTCTTTGAATACTATGAAACAATTAGAATTGTAATTATCATCTGCAAAAAATCATTCGTAAAGTACCCTTCATTTCATTGCCATTGGTTATTGCAATCAATCAAACGTTTAATTATTTGTCTAAAGTGCGGGACGAGCAGACGGCCCACCTGATGGTAATTGGTTATCGCTTAAACAACTAAAATACGACTCGGGTCTTCCCCTACTAAAGTGTTAAAAGACCCAAGTCGCACCATATGTCTCAGGTGTTTGTAATTTCACCGGCGCCCACACTCTCCCACTGGAATACATAATATGTAACGTAGTTACCATGTGCGGGGACTTACGTCACTACGGGTAAAATTACGCGTTTAGCTCAGAGATAGTACGTCCGCGTGGCGAAATGGTGATACACAGGCGAGGTAGAAACATTTGTTCTACTATTTAGTCATGATCGCGTATCGGTAGATAGCATCATAGAGTAAAATAAACTGCGATATATTGCATTGCCCGTATAATAGTAAGATTAATGTTATTCAATAATGAACTTTACCTTTGTGGAGATAACATTTAAAATTGAGTAGAATTTCTACATTTTGAATATTGAAACGCATTTCTCTGAATGGTACATAGAGAAAGGTCGTTTTTGGTCTATCTGTGGCAGATAACATTTTCATTAATTTGTGTTCATTCTATTCACTCATATGAAAAATAAAACATATATCAGTGATGTTATGTTGAGTTCCTCTGGGCAGAACGTCTGGTGAAATCCTTGCGCTACCGGTCTCTGTTGACAGCTGTTAATATCGACGTAACAGTCCAAACTGTATTTAACTTTGACTATCTTTTTAAACCACTTAACCAATAATTACAGTAAAAAGAAAAAAAAATACCCATACGCTATATTACATATTGGGTTCTTGTCATTTTTTTTCTATTTTACCATTTTCTAGGTTACTTTAAATATTTGAGTTATGGGGGCAGAATCTTTGGGGGTTTTTGGAGGGAAAACTACGAAAGAATTGGGGAGTTTTCAATCAGTCAAAATGCCCACATCCACCGTCCGTTGGATCCACTAACCGTACAGGGCTCAAATTGATATTCGCGGTCCTTTTTCCAATATTAAAAAATAGTCTTTTGAAATGAAACATTTCAATTTGAAAATTGCTTTTTTTTCACAACATTTATCGGGAGATGTGGTTCAAGATTGAGAGGGAAATTTCCATAGCCATCTGGCTACACCGACAAATCTGTGAACTGTCATGTCAGTCCAACCAACCAATTAGTCCAAAAGTTTTGAAACTTGCTGAGAAGCAGACAAGTTAAATTATATTTTTCTATTTTTTTAAATATAAAGTTTCTATACATAAGACTATACATTAAAAAAGAAAAAACAGGAAAAGATATAATATTTTACGCATTTATGTACAAATTTTCACGTCTTTCGTGTGAACCATCAAAGTTGTTTATTTTTACAAGGTTCTGTGTAAATTCCTATCCTGTGTAGTGTGTTTACAAGTTTCAATGATGGCTGGAAGAATGTATTTTTTATTTGCACTCATATGCGTAGTTCCCATAATATATGCATGCAATGAAGCTATATGCGCAAGTGTTGTATCAAAGTGTATGTTGACTCAATCATGTAAATGTGACTTGAAGGACTGTTCCTGTTGCAAAGACTGTTTCAACTGCCTCAGCTTCTTGTACAGTGAATGCTGTAGTTGTGTTGGTAAGTACATGGTTGTTCTGATATGTTTTTGCTAGAAATACTATGCTATGTTTACATGACCTTGTGTAAAATGTGAAGTTTCAGTTCATATTTATCTATTTTTCTTAAGTATAATCCTGTAAGTATATTAATAAAAATGAGTATGTATCAGTTGTTTTGTATAATTTAGGTACATGCAAGGGATCACATATTTCGCAATGGTTTGAACTTTGTAATGTGCCTAAACAGCTCATGTGCCTTATGTGCAATTATGTATGTAAATTTAAGATGAGAAGTATTAAATTTAAGATGTAAGACGAGAATATAATAGAATATTTTATTTCCGACAATTGATATTGATGTAATTGATAAGTTTGAGTTTGTTTTAAGATAGCATTCACCTAGCTATAATATATCTGAACAAGCAAAATTTAAATTATAGCCCTTCTGATCTTAATTCTTAGTAATAATTACTAATTATATTATAATTATGTACCTAAATTTAAAACTTAACAGATATGTGTCCAAAGCCAAACGACACACAAACAGCACTCTCCAAATCTTCATATGTGGAAGAGCTAGCTGACGGTGTGCCTGGACTCTTTGCTGCTTTGACAAGTGATCCTGACCCGCAGCAGAGATGGCTCTCAATCACATATCCAGTAGATATAGACATATCTGCATTCAGACCAGTTCCTGAAAAGCAGCTTGTCTATCACTTGCGTAAGTAAACTGATCATGTAGAACCTAGATAGTTTTTAACATAACAGCTTCTTTGGAATTTCAAATTCACTTAGCCTGTGAAGATACCAAGCATGCTCATAGAAGAATACTCGCTATCTTTATTCTATGAAACTCATTTATAATGTTGACTATTAGTCTAAAAGTCCATAATTCAGTTCTTATATATTCCTTATCTATTTAATGATTTGATGTTAAGATATAATGTTCCTTTTTTATTTTAAAAGATACATATTTTATGGTCTAGATGTGTGAGCCAAGATTTGGTAACAAATAAGGACTAATTGACTTATTTTATGTCAAATTTGAGAAATGAAATTCGTTTCCATTGTACCTATTTGCATAACTATCTGACTGTATGCACTTACTTGCCATAGTGAGACATTTTATGCATTATAATAGGTGTGTGAATATGACTCCGCCCCTTTTTGTCAAAATAAAACACATTTGTTCGCTTACAAAATTAAAAAAAAAATTATTGAAAGTATGCTCCATCTGCAGCTACAACCTTCGCCCATCGTTCAGGTAGTTTTCGTATTCCTTGCTGGAAGAAGTCCTGGTCTTTTGAGCTTATCCAGTTGTCAATCCAAATTTTGATACTTTCACATGAAGTAAACTTTTCTCCAGTAAGGTCTGTCTGCATCGTCCGGAATAGGTGGTAATCCGAAGGAGCTATGTCTGGTGAATATGGCGGGTGGGGTAACACTTCCCAGTCCTGTCCCTCTAAATATCTTTTTACGACTTCTGCGGTATGCGGTTTGGCATTGTCATGCTGAAGAACTAATTTGTTATGTCTATTCACCCATTCTGGTCGTTTTTCTTCTATGGCTCGCTTCAAACGCATTAGTTGTCGTCGGTAAACTTCTCCATTAATAGTTTCAGAGGGTTTGAGCAACTCATAATATACAATACCTTTCTGATCCCACCAAATACAGAGCATGACCTTGGCACAGTGAATATTTATTTTTGGCTGTGATGGGCCTGGTTCGCCTGGTTTCACCCAAGCTTTTTTGCGTTTAGGATTTTCGTAGTGTATCCATTTTTCGTCTCCTGTGACTATCCGATGCAAAAATCCTTTTCTTTGCTGTCTTTGAAGCAGCATTTCACAAATGGTTTTCCGACGTTCCATGTCTCTTTCTTTTAAATCATGTGGAACCCAGTCACCGGCTTTTTGAATCATTCCCATCATTTGTAAACGCTTTGCAACAGTTGAACGATCAACATTTAATGCTGCAGCTAATTCTGATTGAGTTTGGCAAGAATCTTCCGCCAATAATGCTTCCAATTCAGCATCTTCAAATTTTTTTGGTGGTTTTCCATGTTCTTTATCCTCAGTACTAAAATCGTTATTTTGAAATCGTCGAAACCATTCCTTGCAAGTTGTATTAGACGGAGCATGCTCACCATAAATCTCCACAAGCAAACGATAAGTTTCCGCTGCAGTTTTCTTCGCAATAAAATAATGTAATAACACTTCCCGCAAATGACGTTTATTTGGAATAAAAACCGACATTTTCGAAAAGGTGAAAATAATTGTTGCTTACACTTCAACCAAATATCATAAAATGCGTTAGATAGCTGACATTCAGTACTATCGAATACAAGTATGGTCATTTATTAGTACACGTAAACAATACTAAAAACGACATCTGTTGAGAAAGGGCGGAGTCATATTCACACACCCAATAGTTAAACCCTACTCGACCTATTCCACTAGGTTTTTTAGACAGGATCTTGCTTTTTTTAAACATATGTTTATGAACATTATTTTTCGAGTTACCAATATATTTATCATGATTAGTAGATGTTTTATGTTGGTAATTAAAAAAAAAACCATTATTCTTCGAGTTACCGTGTGAGTTTTGTTTACTCCCGATATTTCGACGTAGTTTAATGAGTCATGGTCTCGAATTTGCGGGTTCCCGGAAACTGCGTCGAAATATCGGGATTTAACAAAAGTCACACGGTAACTCAAGAAATAATAGAATTTATTCTGATTTCCAAAATAATACATCTATTTCCAATGCTGACTATTTGAACTGTTTCATGATTCACTATTTAAATAAACAATTCACTGTTATAGCAACATAGTTAGCGGTTCCCGGTATAAATACTGTTTGATTCTGGTAAATTTAATACCAATAATAAAATACCTATGCGAAAATAAACATATGGTTTCCCATTTCAAATCAACCTATGTATGTGTTAGGGAGCAGCTCTGCTTGGTGTAGAAATAAGAAGACAAGTTTTGATAGTATTCCTAAGAAAGATGGAAGATTTGTTTGAGTGTTTCTCTCTAATTAATAATAAAATTCCTTTGGGCTGGCTTATCCCAAATTATACTTTAACAGTATGCATAGTTTAAACACATACTTCTGGCCTATATAACATGGACATTCTACGGAATCTATGAGCATGTCGGATGCAGTGATCAAATACTACAGAAGACGAAACAAAACCATAATAACGCGTGCAGTGGCAGAGTGGAACAACACTATCAGATGTTTCCTGGTTGAAGTGTCCGTTGAAGTGGTTACCGAAGTGAAGTGAAGTGGTAAGTGGTTACCCATAAACAACAACAATACAACGAAGAACGGCATAATCGGAAACATTTAAGTTTATAGTCGAATATCATCTGCCAATTCGATCGCACTCGTTTCTCTATTCCAATTTTTTATCTTAATCCAGTTATTAAAAAGTTATATGAGTAAAGTTTAGACCTCTCAGTTGGATACCGTCAACTTCACCGTAGTCGGGTAGGAGAATAAAAAAGGGTACATCCCACCAAGAGTGATTCATCAGTTTGGAATGTGAGCACTACCTGCCGGTTTGATCACTTAAACAATCCATGTTATTTTAAAACATGGATTACAATGAATGTTCTATGAATACAACTACTTGGTATTTCTTATGATATTATCTGTAGGGGTCTGTTACAAAATATACGAAACCGCTTTTTTCGAGCTTTAGTTATTATATTTATCTATATATTATATAATAAGTTATAAATAATACGTTTTTTATGGTATTAGAAGTCCGCATCTGTATCTACATTTGCTGTAAAATGTAATTGAAATTCATAATGTAAATAATGGTAATGTAATCTATGGTGTTTTATGGTAAATAGATTTTGCCTTAAGCCTTAAAGTATTAGTCAAAATCTATTTGCCTTAAAATCAAAGTCATTGTGCCATTTTTATTATTAATTACGGCCAAACTTGGAATTATGTTTTATTTCAAAAATTGTTGCACAACTTACTATGGAAAAAAAAAATTACTTTTACTATGTACTATTAAATGTAGTTTCGCCAATGTAAACTTGCTATTAGCGAAACTTTTAATATTTTGATGATGCTTAGACTGTATAACTATATGCAACTCATAAAAACAGAAAGATAATTAAACAATTATTATCTCCGTTGTCTGAAAGTAATATAAATATTTGACACGGGAGTTATATATATTGAATTCTATTTCGACCTATGTTTTCTTGTCTTGATTCACAATTTGACGAATACTTGTCACGCGAAAGTGGAAATAGTCGCATAGAATTATCCACTTTCAGTTTTTAGCCAATTATCAACTAGCACGTTGGATTTCCAAAAAAAATCTTATATACAAACCTTGTTCTGATAATTACGATAAATAGAAATTAGCCAAATCGTTTTTGAGTTTTAGCGAGACTAACGAACACCAATTGATTTTTACATTATCGGAATAAGAAGATTAATGCCATTAAAAGTAAAATTAAATTTATCTTTTTACGGCATTAAAAATTAAAACACTTTTTTTTACAAAAGTTTTAATTTTTAATTAACAATTTTTTTAGAGAGCGTGGAACAAGAATCGGAACCAGTACTAAGCCGCGACGTGGTGACTCTAAACTGCACAGTCGCTTACATGTCGCAGTGTATGTCGTGCGACAAATGTCGCGCGTCCTGTCGCTCCATGGGGGCAAACAGCTTGCGGTAAGAACCATTATAAATAGTAATAATCGAAGCCAGAAGTAAGTCGCGATGTGGTAACTGTAAACTGCACAGTAGCTGATGTGTCGCAGTGTATGTCGTGCGACAAATGTTACGTATCTTTCGCCTCATGGGAAAACTTGTACGAACCTTTAACATAAAAAAAACTAGCCAAATGAATAACTTCCTACATTTTTGAAGTCAGTTAAACAGAGAAGCTTTGTGAATTATTAAGTCCCACATACTATTTATTCAATTTCAGGTGGTTCCATGATGGATGCTGCGAGTGTGTCGGGGACAAATGCTTGTATTACGGCATCAACGAGAGCAGGTGAATATATATTTCATTTTATAAATCAGTGACTATATATATATCATAGACACGTAGTTTAGAACAAAATATCAGTCAGTACCTCGTTTGATACCCCTTTTTTATGTAACCAAAATGACGGGAGCTGATGGCCCACCTAATGTATATTGGTTACCTCCGCCCATAATCGGCAATACGACTTAGGTCCTCCCCGACCAAAGTATGACATGACCCAAGTCGTACCATGTTGCGCCCGTCACCCGATACGGGGATGTTACGTCTCATACACATGTGATATAAACTTTCCTTTTTCAAATATAAGTGTTTATTAGCATATGACGGCTCCGTGGCTTAGTTGGTAGTAGCCCTGCCTTCGAAGCGAGGGGTCCCGGGTTCGATTCCCGGCCGGGGCACACTTTGTGTGGTGAGCATGAAGTTTATTCTCGGGTCTTGGGTGTTTGTCTTGTGTTTCTGTGTTTGTCCATGCCATCTGCAACACAGGGAATCCTAGTGCAGAGGTATGAGTGTGTAAACGTTTAATAGTTTAATAGTCGAATTCACCGTGCTGCGTCCGTCACCCGAGACGGGGATGATACGTCTCATGCGCATGTGATTCCACGATCTAGAGCTACACCCACTGAACTGAGGCCTATCAAATAGCATTTCATAGAATTATTGCTTATATAGGAATCGTTTAACAATATCATTCATTAGGTATCATATAATATTAATATATATTGCAAAAGCACACCTGGGCGAGGCAGAATTAACATATTCATTTGCGAGTTACGTATCGTATTACAAGCAGGTGTTGCCCATTAATTATGTTTGGAAATTAATAACTAATAATATCTATGACTGTGCCATTGACGAGTGTAGGAAGAACGTGGAACGTTAGTATTTTTCTCTAAATTTGGTAATATGCTGAAGTTTAACCTCCGTACCAGCCTCTAATGTTCCCACTGCAGGGACACCGGCCTACTCTCGATAATTGAGAGTGAATGGGCTCTGATCTACCACGGGTAGGCCAATCCGGATTGGTAGATGTCACATGGTGTCGAATTTTTGGTTCTAAGACATCCCGGGTTTCATTAGCTATAATTATATATTTTTCGATAAGTTTTAATTTGGTCTGAAAAGGGGCACCTCCGCCAAACTTCTAATAGATGTGTAAAACCCAAGAATAGAATCGACGTCTCCACGAGGCCTCTTCAGAGTGGGGAGGCGAGAAACGTTTCTATTCAATTTTAAATATTTACATTTATAAGAAGTTTAGCTAAAGTGTAATAAATAAACCCTTTTTAACAAGATAATGAGATCACGTAGAATTAATAAAAAAAAAAAAAAAGAAACATTGACGCGGCCGATTTATGGAATCTAGTTTAAATTTAAAGTTAATAAAACAGCTTTTAAAAATAACTAACGCCTAGCCCCAAGAAACTAAAGAAAATTAATCAAAAAAATATATAAAACTTTTTATTATCAAGCTTTTTTCGTGTTCTCATCAGCAAGCCCTTACATTTGATACCCATACTGTGGAAGTGCAGAAAAAATAACTTAAAAATCATCTTGGATGATCCGCCATATTGGAATTAGAATGACGTCACATAGCTAAGCATGCATTGTCATCCAAAGAAAGCATGCGTGTTTACCACATTTTAGCTCAATCGGTTAAATATACAAAATTCAGTTGCAAGATTCCACCCGGATAAAAAAACATACATACATTGTAAGTTAGATAAAAGCTTGTAAAAATGGAAAAATATGGCATGCCTTGTGACCATTTTATTTAAATCTAATTTTTCTTGCTTCGCTTTCCAGATGTCTCGCCTGTCCCGGCAGCAAGGAAACTGCAGTTAATATGCTGGAAGAAGATCTCAGCTACGACGAATTGGACTACGGGGAAGACGATGTAGACGCGCAATCTGTTTAGTACTCTATCATATATCAAGGAAACTTATCAAGTAGGTTGGAATTTAATATTAAGTCCACATACTCCACTATGTTCAGATACAAGTCACTTGGTAGATCATTAAAACAATAGTGCGCTTCAAAAAAAAGCATCGTTTTATATACAAATACGCTTGAAGATGTATTTGTATACGAGTATATTCAAGCGTATTTGTATATAATTTGCTATAACCCAGTGTGACTTTCATGATTTCCGAGACAATTTATTTGTTTTAAAACTTCTACTACTTGATAGTAGATGGCGCTGTGCAGAGTTAGGATTACATAATTATACAATTTGATAATTATTTAACAGCCTTAGGATATTTAAATATTAATAAATTAGTTCATAAATAAACCCAAGTGCCTTATAATAGGATTATTATAATTATGCTATCGTCGAATTTACCTTGAAGCGCAATAGCGCTACTCGCCTATAGATGTCGCTTTCAGTTATTTTTATTTTAAGCGATCGAGATTATGTGTAAATTAGTATGTTCCGAATGACAAAAATTCTCAAAATTGGCTTTAATTTTATATCATTGCTTTACTCTAGGTCCGTCCTTGTAACGTATTTTATTTTCTTTTAAGATTGTGTATTATATAAGATTATATCACAATATGAATAAATGAAAAAAAGCGAAAAGTGGTATTTACTGTAGCATAAAATTAATACATATTTTCAACACATTTACAAAATAAGTAAAAATTAATATGGAATTAAATTTCAACGACCTTTATCGCTGTTTCTTGTTTATTCACAGTGATGGTAACATATATATATTAACTTGCTAGTTTTGTATTAGTTATAAGTCTATATCTTTTATCAGAGAGACATGAAATCTCCAAGTGCCAAATTCGTTGCTTGTACAAAATATGCCAGTAGTTTTAGTTTAACTTTAGCACAATGCGGTCGATCAAACATCATGAAAATAGAAGGTCCAAGCTCTGGCGGTATATTACGATGTGACATGTTATTAAATGATTTTAATGCTTAATCAGAATGTTTCGAATATATGAAGATAATGATACAAACTAGAGGAAGTTTTTCAATTTTACGTATTGCAGTTATCTGTGAAACGAACCGAGCAATTAAAAATTGGATTTATTGTAAGGTGTATATTTAGGCTGATCATAACATCAGGACTAAATCGTCTTTCTACGAAAAATGTCAACGACATAACAATGTAAGTTTTCTTATTATTAAAAAAAATATAGCATCAATATTGTTATGTATCAGTTAAGCAAAGTTTGGCGCCTGTTCAGTACCTATACAACTCCAAGGGAAGAACAGCAAGAAACCCCAAGTGGGAGGATTAGTTTTACTTCGCGGGCATGATCCTGTTCACAATTACGCTACAGAACATTAATTTAAAATTGAATTCGGGTATCGTTTACTCATATTAAAATGCAACCACCGCAAGGTGAATGACTGCATAAATACGGAATCAATCGAGTTGGTCGAAGTAACCTTCAAGTCAAGGGCAATGGAAGACCGGATTGAACCGGTTTTGACCGGCTTGGACCGGATGACTTGTCACCACCATATCAGATTTAGGGGGCGTGTCATTACCGTCGGCTCCGTCAGGAACGATTACTTCTAGTATCAAAAAGTTAAAATTCTTTATTTCCGTTGAATTCTTAAACATTACTATTATAGGAAACGTCAAATTTTCTAAAAATAATTATTTTCCTACGAGATCACGCGTTCTTAATACTAAGTTTAGCGCTTATTTAAACTCTATCCATGGGCCCATCCATATTCCCTCCATGGGCAAGAAACTTCTAATAGAAGGATTGCTTTCTTTTCGCCAGCGTTTTAGTTTCTTTTTTTTTAAATTCATTATAGGCCATCGTTTGACCGCTATCTCACCTGATGGTAAGTGATGATGCGATCGAAGATGTAACACGCTGGCCTAGATAATACCTATTCGTGATCCCTTTTACAAAGTACTTAAATCTATAATTGAAATAGTAGGAAATAGCTTAGCATGCCGTAAACATTTGTTTAATACAATCGTACAAGCCATATCAGGGTTAGAGTATGTCTTTTCGTTGGCGCCCTCTGGGGAGACAACGACACTGCCGATATCGTCTGCTCCCCTCAGTAGTATTTTCTATCCTTGAAATAGTAATACATAGCTTAGTATACCCGAAATAAGAAACTATTACATATTATACACAGTACCTGGGTGAAAGAGCTTCGCTCAGTATTCTTTTAATATATAATATATATTTTGAACACACAAAATTTCATCTAAATCGCTACAGCCGTTTCCGAGATATACGAAATAAATATACTAGAATTGCGCGTTTAAAGCAATATTATTTAATACCCGTGTGCTAAGATTCGTCATGTCACATTTGACATTAGTACAAAGAGTATTTGAAATCTCATTTCGATAGTCTGTTTCGTGAGGTGTTAGCCTTGTGCGAGTGTTGATTGAGAACCTTGGGCGTATAACGTGCACGCAGATACGTCAAATGAATGCCCGTACTGTGACCCGTTAAATGCGCGTATAAATTGTGACGTGCCGAAACGACGCTTGAGATATAAAGGAATAAAATGTTTTAAGTTTTATTATCGTATTTTATTACATAAAAATAGTTGATTTAGATGTCATATTAGACGGTAGGACACACTTGGCTATTTTTTTTTTCTAAAATTTATCGTTTTTTTTTTTTTAAGGAAAATTTGCAAAACTGAAACTAAATTTTTCTTACTTTGTTTAAATTTAGTTGACAGCCGATTGTCAAATCACGAATCGAGATTTTGCAATTGCATAAACATTGTCAAGTTTGCTCCCAAGATTTGAATACTATCGCATTTAATTCATAAGACATCGTCTACCAATGTTTATGCATTGCAAAAACACCGCCCATCCTTTCTAATAAGTGTAGGTACTTCAAAACTAAATAATAAATACAATACACGTTGTAATACGATTCATGTCCACATTTTTTTAATAAGCAAGCATTTACATTTTCAATTACCTGCGTCGATACCACGGCCTTATTAAAATCCAACGGGAGGTCATTTGTTCGACAGCATACGTGTATATTCCCAAATATTTAAATTGACACGGTCAGTGACTTGCTACACTATTATATGGAAATCCAACCGTGTACGATTGTTTACATTAATACTGTATTAGAGACTTCGTTTGGATCGGTGCATAATTAATTCGAAAGTTGTTGGTACAACTTTCCAAATCCTGCAGACTGGCTTCCTTCCCCTTGTGAGTTTTGACTTCTTTTAAGTTGTAAGTTAGCATATTAAATTTTTTTTATTTTTAAATCTAGTTTAAGCTATGAAATGTAGTTATTGTCGGATCTGATTATGCCATATTATTAGAACGCCTTTTAGATGTATTTATTATGTAATTCTTTTTTATATTTTTGTATCCCTTTTTACATTTTCATAACATCATTGTCGTATTGTAGAAATGAATTAAATATTAAGGTATATCTACATTGTATTATTGGCTAACATACTAAAACCCAATTATAACATATTTATATGGCCCGCGTTGTTGTATGGTTGTAGAATCCTCGAATTTATGGACAACTATAAAACACTGATGTTTTTAGACCGCAAACACAACTGACAAGAGTCGTGAAAACTGTCAAACGTTTGACATTGTTTCCTATAGTGCGAACGAAGCGCGATCAAAACATGTTGCTTGATTAATATACAAGTTGTGAAACAATCACATGTTGTCTGTCATTGTATTAGAATAATTATTGGAATATATTTTATTCTATGGTATGATATATGCATCGCTTCACAAATCAAATGGAAAAACGGTTCATTATTGTAAAACTGTATGTAAATGTATAAAGTGTAACGGATGACGATTTAAATATCCAAATTGAAAGAATTGTAATTTAAATTATTATAGCAGGGACTTTTTAATTTAATTTATATTTGTATATAATTAACCCCAGCATAAATATGCGTGGGGTTTGACGATTTTTGTATGTGAAGAATGTCTGGTCAATTTCTGTTACACAAGACCATTTAACGAAAATTTTAAATCTGCCGACTTGGGTATTGGTAATGTAGTGATGGACACCAAACGCCTCAACAGATCTTGATTATCGCTAAGAACCATCTCGACCACATCAGCAAAATCGGTTTGAAAGCTACGATGCCACAAGTACACAACACAAACTATACTATATATTACTACATATATTTTTGATTGGGGGTTAAAAAAGTATCAAAAATATGCTTCTACAGCAGATTTTTAACCGACTTCAAAAAAGGAGGAGGTTCTATGATTCACTGACTATTTGTGTGACGGAATAAACATAAATGTTTATTCCGTTAAATTGCTATTTACAAAAAATACTATTATAAAATATAATCTATCAGATATCTGATTCTCATAGCACAAACTAGGCTCAGTTTGGTGCTAGATGACGCTGTGTGAAATGTCCATTTTTGCAAATAATTTGGCATATGTTGGGGACGATAACCAACGAGTATTCATATCATCTTTAGATAATTCTTTAGGTACAAAACTATATCATTATCGTTTAATGATATTTCGTATTATTCAACCCCTTATCGCATGAACCATTTTAATTGATAAAAGGCAAAAATTTAAAGAAAAATGTCATAGTTTTGAAAATACCAAATAAAGTGTTCTGTTCTGTGTTCTCCACTTCGTTCCACGTTATATAAATCAATGTTGATTGCAGCAAAATATAAAAAAAAATATATATATATATATATGTACCTACTTATTCTATCAGTTTCCATATTATGTTTAGTTTGAAGCTAGATGATGTGTGAAGGGTTATAGGTTTAGAGGGGTCGTCAGCCGCATCTTTTTTCCAATGTATGCAATAATGCATCTTCTTTCCTTTTTTTAAGATGGCGGATAAATAGGCCTCGTAAATCACCTGTTAAGTCTGTATCGTATAGCACCCAATTGCTTTGCCAGTTTTAACCTAAAACAATATGACTAAGAACTCAATAGTGACAGGTAAAATGAATCATTATCTATCGCGACAGCAATAAACTGCCGTTCTTGTCCACACCTACAAAATTATTATTACAAAATAGATAAATATGTCAAGAAGTAAATAGCATAATCCTTACATATTAGTACAGCGATAATAGATAGTTGTCAGTTTAAAGGCTGTATGATTAAACGCGAATCTTAGATTACAGTATCATATTTTTATCTCTATGTACTTACATGTTACCGAAATATTAATTACCTACAATGTGTTTTAGCAAAACACCTATTATTTTAAAACACGAGTGTTTAATAGTTAGGAATTATTGGCGTAAATTGAAACTTAACTGAAATGAGTTTGGCAGCTTCTCTTGTATGAACCAGAATGAGATGGATGCAGTATGGGGACCATGTTGCTTGTGTCCGTAAGTGAGTACCCTCAGAATCCCTACACCTGATCCCCAGCTGGTGCGAAAAGAGCAATCCAAAGAAGCCGTAGAACTTGCCAAGGGGAAATACTGCCATCGCACCTAATAATCTGCCGTCAAGCAATGGGTCGCCTTACTGTGTAGGGAAGGGTGTGGGTGCCGATGAAATCACATGCGATGCGACTAGGGTCTCCGCATAGTTACGTTGGGAGGACCTAAGTCGTCCGAACTTCAGGTGGGCCGAAATCTCGTTCCGACACCGTAAACGCATAAAAAAAATTGTTTCAGAGTGAACAAGTACTCGACTCTCGGCCCGATCTCGTATGTAACAATTATTTCAATTTATTTTATAACTAATTAGTATTATTATTATAAAATAAATAAAGTTGTAAATTTCCACAGGAAGCTCCATTTCATGTCCTTATTGTTCCATGGACGGAGAATAGACCCCCAGGCGTGGGAGGCATGTTACTAAGCACGCTACACAAAAATCTTTGGTACTCCCCAAGCCAAGATTTTTTGCGATTTTGACCTTACAGTTGCAAAATGAATGCAGACCTTGTATAAACAAAACACGAATGTATCTGAGCAGACATTCCGCAAACCAAAATTCCGAATAAACGTCTTAAATTACAAAAATAATTCGTGTTCTCAAATTGAGTTTAACAAAATTCACATAGGTACTTCATCAAATCTCACCGCCTCATTGCCTTTCAACGAATAGCTCTGCAAATACAGCCCAGTAAAATATTTTCAAAATCCATGTATTATTGATTTATGCCTCACAACAACAGTCATGGCCTACCTGACCTTGAGAATTATAACTCCCTGCATACGTTACTACATCATTTGCGCACTGAGAAAATATCTATTTGTATATCTAAAATTTAAATTATAATACAATAACTACAGTAACTCAAAGCCAGTTTGAGCGCGTAGACTCTCGATTAAATATTATGAGGATAATTTGAAATGCTGTAGCTATTACATATAACTTTATATGTTTTTCCAATGGCATGGGAATTCATTGAATAAATTTAATTCCACATGTTAGTGGTAGGTCCAGTAATATGTACAAAAAAAAAGTTAGCAACAGCTCGCTAAGCGATTGGCTGGTTCCAAATTTCCAATTTAGACCACATTTTTAATTTTCTGAACAATGAACATCAAATTAGGTAAAGTGACCTTGCGTTTCTACACAACAATAAATATAATAATCTTCATTCATTAAAAAATTGGTTTATAATTTTTAGCCGAAATGATATCTGTATCTGAGCACAGTTAGTCAAATTGCTGTGATAGCAAAATGGAATTCACATAAGAACAACTAAATATTTAACAATTTTGAGGACTTGTCAGATAACCCGCGTTATCGATTGTGGCCCTGGATGAAGGGACAGAGCGTTGGTAATACAGTTAGCAGTTAAAGGGACGGGCACGGCACCGTCGAAGTGCATTCGTACGATTCCATAATTATTTATAGTTGAGTTGATCAGCTGACGGGCTCATGTCGGCGCCGCCACCGCGCGACACGAGTGCTACCGCGGCCGCCAGCGCGAACCGACTCGTTCACACATCCATCTGTTATCTTATAAAACACGTGAAACTAACGAACCGGTCCGCGGCTTGTTTACGACGATCCACACAACAACGAGACACCAAACCGGACACAAACCTTATGTAGAATTTCATATTATCTAGCTAGTGTCGTGTTCTGTCATAATTACGCAATTGCAGCGGGAAATTGCAGTGATATATAGTGTTCAGACGTTTATTATGGTGCCTGAATAGTTGTTGAGGGATTTTGGATCTTATTGTGTGGTGAAAAGTGTCAAAATGCGGAGCGACGTGCTGGCGCCTAGCGAGCTGGAGGGGACTGACTACCTTCTCTCCTCCACAATGAGGTTGGAGGACAGCTTTCTGCAAATACTTGGTGAGTTTATAGTCAAATAAATATGCTTAAGTATGAAGTAAAGACCTTTTTTACCTTACGAATATTGCGACTGCGAAATTAATTATGTACAGTTAAATATATATTTTGCTTTATGAAAAATTGCTTGGGTACTGTTGTTCTAATAAGTTCTGTACTTTTTTTATAATAGTAACTCTTGATACGGCTTCTATCTAAAAATCGTTCAAGGGTTAAGAATATTTTTATAATTAAACAAAATATTAGAATTGATTCTATAGCCAGTATTTCTATATTTTACCTATTCCCTGAGTATAACAGATTTTATTACTGATATTCTTGGGGATTCGACTTCTAAAAAGTTCAAAATCAAAGTCTAAATACATTATTTCCATCGAAGTCTAAAAAAATGCTTGAAAACTGTTTTTATATAAACATGTAGCTACCAGATCTCACATTCTTATTACGTACCAGGTTTAGCGCTTGTTCATATCTTCCATGGAGGAACATATAAAGGATAGAGGAGCATATTATTAAATAGCATATAAAGGAGCATATTAATATATTAATAGGCATCTCTGGCAAATAACTCTTTCTTTTTTTTTTCTCTTTCCTTCAAGGAAATAGTTTGAATTGATATATTGTATTTCGATAAATAATTTTACATAATGTTCATCAGTTACTTGCTCAACATCCACCCTGTGATGGTTGTATGACTAGATATAAATATTGAAACAATGGTAGTATCATCATTAAAATTTGATATAAAATAATGTCTATTGTAATTTTGGGAATATATTAAATATATTACATTGTACATCAAATGACTTTTTATGTAATCTGGATCCCACAGTACAAACTTTCGCTTGGGGCTTGATGACGCTGTGTGAAAAGTCCAGCAAATATGTGGGTAGGTATTAAAAATGACGATGTTATCATATAACATAGCATTTTGCCAAAACTAGTTACAAATCGAAAGGCCCAGTTGTTACGTTTTTGGTAAAACGCCTTTATAACGGTACATATTTCTTACTAAGAAACATGTTATACAAAAATAGATGACATTTGTAAGGCTAAAACATTCACGACTATCACGTATACTATGTACCTATTACGAAATCACTAGACTTTTAATAGTCCGAATAAAGTTTTACGGCGAAGAAATAGTGGAAAATGTTACGAAAACAATTAGAAAATTCAGTAACTGGGAATGCTTTTATCTATAGGGTTTTAGCTGCGTGCAAATTACATTCGACATTTGGGGACGGCCCCAACCCGAAAAACTTGTTTTAAATTAGCTTTATTATTGTAAAATAAAGAATGTTATGAATTACTAGAGACTAGATAGTGCCTAACTTATAATAATTTTTCACGAGGATCTGATTTCTCATCGTACGTAGAATTGAATCTCTGATTGTCAAATTGTGAACTAATACAAGACAACGTGTGCTGGGTCCGCTAGTTAGGTAGCAATATAAAAATATCATTGAAAATTGGTTTGTGAATATTCTTGTTCAAATAAACTGGCCAAATTCTTTTAATTAACCGAAACGCAGAAAACTTGTGAAAGTTCATTATCTCGGGCATTTCGCAGAATTTGTGTGGTTTAAGACATACTTTAAAACCAATAAAAACAAAAAAAGAACTGTACTGAAAATTCCTTCAGAATTATTATCAGCTGTCAATCATCCTTAACCCTGCCAAGCGAGCCACTTCATTTGTTGTGTAAATATCATATAAATGAAAATCCTTGAACCCTGACTGCGTCACAATATATGTGTAATGACTTTATGCCATGCCTATCTTAAGAAATTATTTAAACAATAGCTTATGCCCGCGTATTTACTCGTGAATTATCGGGATAAAAAGCCTTGGCGCTTGATGGCCCACCTGATTTTGAATGGTTACCGCTGCCGTCATACCGGTCAGGTACCGATAAATCTTTAATGCAATATTTAGCCAAATCGGTTTAGTAGGTTGTTGTGCGGTAAAAGAGAATAACCAATATACATGTAATAAATAGGCATAATTTCGGACACCTAATATTAATTGTTGAATAGAATTGTTTCATTTGCTCTACATGTTATTTAAGTTGAATATTTTTGTTTAGTTTACTTATTGTTTGATAAGTTATAAGTGTAAACAAGCAGATTATTTAAACCTTTAAATATACATGTCGCGGTCGATGGACCCTAGGTATTACAATTATTCCAGTTCTTTTCTTATTTCGTTTATCTATAACAGAAATAAATATAATAAAATTTAAGTCTCTGTTTGTAATGTCAAAATAACAGCTTTTTACTAAATGAATTTAATAAGTCAAAAGGGCAGTTATAAAAAAAATTGTCTCTCTGTGTGTTTGTTTCGGCTTATCTCCGAAATGGCTGGACCGATTTTGACGGGACTTTCACTAGCAGAAACTATACTAGCTCATGTTTTACGAGATCGATAACACAAACAGGAAAAATAACTTGAGTGGGAACGATAAATATCACGCTACACTTCCCCTTTTTTAATTTATTTTGGGAAATCCTCATTGTATCTCTCTCTATTGCGGGGACAGCGAGAGAGTTATGGCGGACTCCTACCAGCTAAAAACACTACGCTTTCGAATTCTTACGTTGCTATGCATCGCTTCCCTCCCTCAACTCATGCTGCGAATTTAGATACGTTTTTACAAGATTTAATTAATAAAAAACGTTTTAGGTTTGAATAGTCAAGTGAGACTTAATAAGAGACATTATAAATCGTCGGATTAGCCTCATTTAATGGTAATTACAACTCTATAAAGTATGATTGTAGAGCAATAACAAGGAATAACGAATCATTTTCTTGCATGGAGCAGAGTATGACGGCAGACTATACATGGGTACAATTTACACAGTAATATGTAGGTCATACGTAAATTGCCTACATCCCTACAAACTATTATGATCGAAAAGGTCACAATGTCTTACATTAATTAGGTAGATGTGGAGAACATTAACAAGGTTAAAATAAGTGTGTTGCTGTACTTATGAATTTAACTTGCATGCTCTGTAAACTCGTGTATATTCGTCGTTTTTAAGCACCGACGATTATTTAAACTACGTAGAACCATTTTCCGAAACTGAGTCGCAATGAGGGGCTGAATTTAAATTTAATTATTATAATATTACTAGTTGTACACCGCTGCGTTACCCGCGGTTTTCCGGGAGCAAAATTAGCCTATGTGTTGATCCAGGATACAAGCATCGAATTTCATCTAAATCTGTTAAGCAGTTTGAGCGTGAAGGTTGTACAACAATGCATACAAAATTTCGCCTTTATAATATAAGTAAGATTATGCATAATTTGACAATGTCCAGTGGCTAATTAACTTATAGCCCATATAATTTATGCCATTCTTATTTAAATTAGGTATATAGCCATTTTTCGAATTTTTACTTTTAAATAACGAAATTAAGTTTATAATTTTTAGAATTGTGTAATACTATTTTTTGTAGCACTTTCTTTTTAATTGATATATGCGAAATATATTTTTATAAGGTGGCAATTTTGTGCTACCCTGTAACCTAGTAATCCATAGTGTGTCCATCCTTTTGTTTTTCTTCTGTACCTATACCTTCTGTTTATCAGCCTCGGTATACAATGTATGTTTGTTCCTTTGTAGCGCTCTGGCCAAACACGTGGGCCCATTTTGATGATTCATAAGTCAATCGATTTGTGTTAATCTTGCGAGTGTCACTAAAGATATGACAGTAATCAAAATTCAATATGGCGACCACCAGACACCATATTGTAAAAATAAATAAAGGCAACGAACTACGTTAAGTAGGGTATCATTGAATAGGTATATGATAATCATTTTTAGGTTTCTTTCTGTTATCATACTTAATTTCGAATGACCATTTACGATTTATGACAATTTTAGCTTGGTTAGCAAACATTCACATTTAATTTTATCAAGGCCTATGTTATTATATTGTAATAAAGTTCTTATTTAATCGCATGATAGTTATTAATGTCGTGAAAAATAATTATCAAAATATATATTCTTTTTTAAATTTAAAATTAAATTTCTACGCAGTCGAGTATTTTTGTTCCCGAACTGGTATTTGTTATACCGAACGCATCATCTTTTCTAACCTAGATATACTCGTATACCTACATTAATTATGAAGTGAAGAATAACAAGAATAATCAGTAATTGTACGCGATAACTAAACTGACAAATTGATATTATGATGCATTTACAAAATTAATTATACCGATAATAACTATCGACCGTAAAAAAAAAAACTATTCACTTTGATTATTACTATTATCGATATCTGATCGCACAAAAATATGAAATCAGTGAATCACACTCACACGTAGCAAGTTTTCGACAATCGAATGACGTCACACTCCTAAAAGTACTCCTGAGCGAGAAACGATAAATTGGTGGAGTCTTCCCCGGGGAGGGTTTTTTTCAATCTGTGGGTCGCGACCCTTAGTGGGATCGCGAAGCCTTACTTGGGGTGTCGCTGGCAAAAGGAAAAAATCAAAAACACTACAATAAAAATATAATTTCAGCCAGCTCTGGATATTTTTGTGTCCTCGCAGCTTCTTGCAGAGTGTTGTAGGTCTTTACATAATGGTAGAAAATCATAAACATAGTTTATTCAGTTTTTAACTTTGCTTGTCTATGGTCCAAGGGGGTCGCCAGAATCTACCTATCGCGTATTCATAGAGATTGAAAAACACTGCTCTAGAGATACCGAGGCGTAAAGCTACTACGGGAAGTGGTATCCCAGTCCAAGTGAATACACTTGATCTCGTGTTGACATGAGACAAGAAGACTCGATGACTAGAACTCGACTAGAAATGACTCGATTTTTGATTGTGTTGAGTTGATCTTGATAAACAACTTGAGCCAATTCACGTCAAATGTAAATATATATAATAGTTATCTGCTAGACCATCGTGCTCCTTCATCGTCTTCACCGGGTGGCATTAAAGACAATCAAACAATGGCCATGCTGCTTTTACTGTAGTACCTACCTATGTTCTATGCTATAAAGATGCACCAAAATGTTCCAATTTTTTTTCACACACTTTTGAAGGTTCTATTGGAATCTATCTATCTATCTAAGGGATCTAATAGGAATCGACACTCGTCTACGTTCTAAACAGATTTATCCTGAATCTATTTAGATAATCGATATCCGGGCAAAAAATGTTTACCTACATAAATAAAAGTATCAGGGTGACCGATCTTTGCTCGGCAATTTTTTTTGTAAAACCGTGTTTTATGTTTATTTCATACGAATTACACAGTGATAATACCAATAATTACATTGTTACTATTGGCTGTGAGCCGAAAATATTCATACTTAGATAATGTCATACCACGTACCACAAAAATTTACAAGATGGCGCTAAACAAAGTTTTCAGCATAATCGATTTAAAAACCGTTTTTTGTAAATTAAAAACGCGTTATGCAAGAAATACAATACAGGGAATCTTAAAAAGTAAAACCCTATTTAAGCACAAGATTTCATCCAAATCATTAGAGTCCTTTCCGAGATACGCGAAATAAATAATTATATATACACAAGAATTGCTCGTGTAATAAGATATGACGACACAAAAGATTGACCTTGACGCCTTGTTGATAATCGACTGGAAAACAAGAAAGCCAAAATCCGATTTAAAAATAAACATTTTTACAAATAAATATTGTAAGTCTTGTTATAAAAAGTAAAACTCTGAAGGTACGTAAACAACTGTTTACGTACCTTCAGGGTTCTGAATGGTTCCATTGCGTCAACTTATGCCGCAAAATATTTAAATTAATGCGTTCAAACGTGTATGTACGTGGTTTGAAACTGTATAATAGCATTATATTAATGTATGTGATTACACATTCAATGTTTCACGTGATTTTGGTCATACGAATGAGGAGCTGTTTGTGTTTTTGACGTTAGGAAAGTTATTCTTTGCAATCACCTGCGATATTAAAATGGCTGGCATCATTTTAATATGGGCGAACGATGAACACGCTTTACACGAAAATGTTGTATACATTAACTTCATGATAAAAGATTACAATTTCATACTTAGCTTTACGGTATGCAACACAATAGTGTACGAGTCTTAATAAAACAACGACCTAATCCAAAATCTTAATTATTTGGGAATCGACGAAATGTCTATGTACGTTCAGCGGGGTGGGCAAGGAATATAGACTAAAATAATTCGATACCGTATTCGTTTAGGTATTTTTTATAGTTAGGTTGTGAAGCTTTATTAAGTCGCTATTTTACTTAAACTCCTTTCACCAAATTTAATCTTTGTTTTACTATGAGTGCTAGTAAACATACAACATTAAAATAAACGCACAATGGCCGGCCGATTTATCCAGGACGAATTGATTATATCCAGGTGATTCTTACTTCATTTGTGAAATCGATTCTACATTGAAATAGGTAATTATTGTTTTCATGGATACATCAATGATAAGAAGTTAAGTAATCGCCCAATAGAAAGACAAACACAGATCTTTTTGGCGGGAAGGAAAATAGGGATAAAGTTGCAATGTAATATTTAACTTCCATACAAAAGACTTCAACGAGCTCGCTTAATTACTAAAGCCAGATGTCCTAACAAAATATTTTAATGATGGACAGATAGTAGAACTCTAAGAATACAGAGTTCATCTTATACTGCCACCATACCCATTTCTGCCGCCAAGCAGTGCTACATTCAAACTTCTGTATTTCTGTATAACGGCCCTAGTCTTTTTAGTTTTCAACAGGTACCGTTTAAGATATGACTTCTCTCTAGATATTTACTGAAGATTGAATTTCCAAAACTTGCATTGCTCTCGTTATGGTCACAGGAAGCTGCTACTTATTTACTGCTAAGCTTACTTATTTAGACTGCGCCGTAGCTTAATAACCCAGCCTTTCGTTTTCATTTAGAATGTGAAATTAAAAATTATGGAGAAACTCCCCAAGTATGCCTTTTGGAATTCTACAAAGGCATCTTGTTTAAAAAAATAAATTATTCCATTAGAAACGAAATCAAAATTGAATCATAATGAATAGATGTGTGACCCTAAATGGGAGCCCTATCAGATAACTTCAAATTGCGACGAGGGGAACTCAATTCGTGACCTTAAAAATATCTTTCCTGTTACATTTGATCTACGCGCTATTGGGCCACATTACAGCGCCATTCTGTCCTCTTATCTACTTATATCAAAATACTTTATATATCTTTGTTGTAATCTACAATATTAGCGTCGTTAATACTCTGTTTATGATGTTTTATGGCCATTCTTTTAATGCCGGTTCATTTTACTAAATCTCTATATAATTTTATAATATAAATAAATACTTTGATGCTTCCCTCCAGTTATGTAACAAGATTACCTTCAATTAGAGACCTTTGCCTATTTTGCCCGTCAGGATTGCCATATCATTAATTTTCGTAGTATTTTATCACTCAGTCAGTTATGTTGAGGTATCTTTTTCATTTCAAAAGCTATAGTTGGTACACTAGTGGCCAATTTATTACGTCCACATCTTCGAAGCACATCCTTCCCATTTTATACTTTGGAGAATCAGTAACGGAAACCTCTTTAGACATTTTTATTACACGTTCTTGTCATAGCTCTCGTCACTTCTACTTAAGACTCATGGATATGCGCAGACTCGAGGACGGGGCTATATAATTCCTCCCAATGCGACATCCTATTCAAAAGAATCATCATTATCTTACCATTCAATATATTGAGCGTAGAATAGCCCTCTCTCCAGCAAGACTTACATGGATAATGAGGATGCCATTTCTAAAACTTGAGTTTTCGAGCTTCGAGACGCTGTATGGTGTCGCTGGCCCTCTATCTAGTGCAGCCTGCCTATTTTCTTTTACCTGACGTGTGAATCCAAAAAGCTTCAATTAGAGCGCATAAAGAACGCAACAAACACGCATTTGATGGAGTGGGTAGGTAGCTGCTAAGAATCCGGGTCATTGAGCCTGCTATCTTACTTTATCTGAAGTAAATACTATAAACAAAAACAAACAAAACATGATGTCATTGCGCTTTCATTATTTGTAGAAGAAACAAGTACAGAGCTGTTATTTAATTATTATTAATGTTAAATAATTTACTCAGAACAATATCTTTCTATATTCTTTAACTTACTATCTTATGCCCTAATGTCACGTACGTACATACCCAGATCATAAAATAACTACTGCTATATCTATGCTTATGTAGATAAACATTATTTGTGGCTCAATTCTCGGATAGATACGAATATACGATCGTATTTGTGTTTAGATTTGAATGGAATGGTTGAATAAACATTTTCGAAACTTTGAAGGAAAACATCGCAAGGTATATACATATATTTAATTTTAAGGTGAATTACTGGCTGTCAGGCCGTTCCACTATTACAATACTTATACAAATTCAAGCTTATTTATTCCTTTAGATCTCACGTATTCAACGTAGGTCAAAATTTATGCGCACTGGTAAATATATTCTTCCTCATAGAACGTTTCACAGGAGCTCCTTTGGCACATTGCATGCACACAGATATGTCACATTACAGTCAATTTAATGGTTAACTGGTCATCCTGTTTCCGACACTGGTAAAGCTTCACACGATTATCTTTGAGACTGAGATTGTTGAAATTATGTGGTCAGTTATCAGTCCGATCCGGAATTTTATTATACTATAATATTATAAGTAAACTGAATTTGGCTCAGTTGCGGAAGATGAAATTTGCCGGCATTGCCTCAAAGCAAATGCATACAATGACATCTACTTAACGTATATGCGTTACAAATTACCTATACCGAATTGGTTATTGCTATCTATTTTTTTATCATCAGCTGATTTTTAGATAATATATCTAAAGAACCATTAATACAAAGTACATATTAAAAGTAAAAACCCTCCAGCGTTACTTTTCGATATTCCATTTTTCAAAAGTTTTAGATAAACTGTGGTTTTTGGTCGTCAAAACCTGAACCTGCATTGCTACTCCTCAGCAGAATTAGAGAATTATTAATTATTTTTATATACTATATTATCTGTACTATCGGGTATCAGTAAGCAGGTATTATCCAAACGGATAAGATAGATACAAATGCATGTGGGGCCAGTATCTTAATCAGGGGCGATATGAACTGTCAATTTTTTAAAACATTTTCAAGGATCTAGGTAGGTATATTACATCCTATATCTGTATTTTACATTACAATTGCAATTTACAATTCAATATCAGGAATATCTATACAAATATATAAAATTGAAGTGTATGTTTGTAATGTCAAAATAAAAGCTTTTTTAATGCATTTCATCCTATTACTTTAAACGAGCAATTCTGGTCTACTGCTTGGCCGCAGATTACTAGGTGTGGTGGCAGTTCTTCAGTTCTTCAGTTCAGATTTCTCCGGGAAAATTTTGCACAAGTTCTACTGCTTCTTTTTATTGCTGTTTTAGCACCACCCAGGGGGTACGCGTAGGGCTTTAAAGGGTAGTCACTAACGCGACCAACTGTACCCCCATATGGCATGTTTTACGATGCTACATCCTAAAACATCTCTTCGGATGAAATCGGAGTGAAATTTGTTAAAAAATCAATTAAAATAATTTACTAAAACAAATGCATGTAAAAGATTTGGTTGTATTGCATCATATCACTCTCCCATGTCGTGCATTCGTGACGCCAGGCGGCCCCGCTTGGCAATGTTGGCATAGGTTAGTTTCTGGCAACCGAGGCGCATACCTTCTCTCAACAAGTTAAAAATGAACTTAGAGTATTTTCCGATGGCACAGTTCATTAATGTAGAGCGGCACCTGCCATTTGTAGAGCCTTCCATGGACCCCCAAATTGTATAGTCCCAACCATACAATTGGGGGTCCATGGTACCCAATTAAATGGTTCTGTAAGGAGGTGACTACCCCTGAGTCCCTTCTACGTTTTTCATGTGAGCAAGTGCCCAGCTCAGATGTCGGAATTATTAAGCCGACTATTACGCCGGAACCGACATTTTAACGTGCCTTCCAAAGCACAAAAGCTTTCAGTTCAAAGACCTCTAATCACCCATCCAACGTCTGACCGGGCTGAAAGTTCCTTAAACTAGATGATCTGTAAAAAACAGCTAAGCAACGCTTTGAGTCCTTGGTTATCTAAAGGTACAACCTAAAGTAGTAAAATATATCCCCGTCTCGGGTGACGGCGATTTAGGTCTTGGTCTTAAGTCGGGGACCTCAGTGGTATTGTTGTTGTTATGGCTGGTAGCTACTTAACATCTGGTGGGCCTTCAGTTTGTTCAGTAACTTTAATTAATTAAAAAGACCGACTAAAAAATGGGTGCTTTTAGTTAGATAACTGTGTTTTTCTGTCTGCCGGTAGTATTGTGCTCTATTCCTTTCAGACGATTCTGCACAAGGGTTTCTTAAATATTGTGTAAACAGGTTTAATGAAAATCTTTGAAGCCCTTTCGAAGGTTATCAGCTATGAAATGTTATCAGCAATTTTTTAAATAATTTTGAGTGTTGCTGCTTATTTACGTTCAACTCAACTAGAGTTTGCTACGAATTATTTTCGGGAAATTTTGAAGGGTCCTAAATTTTTCGTATATATTCAAATTTCATGTCATTTTATTTGTCTAGGACTGCAATTTACACAAATTGTTTTTTCCCTTTGTAACTGTTAGGTAGACAGGTAAGTAATTAAGTAATGAAACTTAGTTTGAACACATGCTCTTGCAGGTATATATATATATATATATTATATTTTAAAAAAGATTCAAGTTTTCAAGTAATATGTTAAGAGTTCAACGGAAATAAAGTATTTTGACTTTGAATTGTAGACGATATATAAAAAAAACAAAAATTCAGAGCCATTAAAGTAATAAACACAGCAAACGTTTATTTTTAAACGACTCCAAAAAAAGGTGGAGGTTATTCGGGTGTATTGTTTTTTTTGGTTGTTAGTTAAGCGATTTATTTGCCAATTGTGGACCGATTTTGGATTATTCTTTTTAATTTAATAGGATATACATTCTCTTTAATTATTCAATACATCTTTTTTGGTAATTTTATTAGGTATAATCTTTCAAAGCTAATTTTGTGATATTCACATAAGCGGTTACGAATCTAGATTGTATTTTTTATGCTATTTTTTGTTTCTTTAATTGATTGTAATCTGCTTTGTGAATTATAAAATAATATTTATATATTATATATTAAAGTGATCCAAGGAAGAACGTGGTGGCCCAGAGGCTCAGACGCCGACGACATCTGAAGGTCGCTGGTTTAAAACCACAAAAGCATACGGGAAAATGATCTCATATAAATTAGAAAGTGCGGCAAATAAGTGACTTAAGTATATAAATATATAAAAAAATATATATTATATATATAATTACATTATATTAACTAGAACATATATGTATTGATGTCGGTTTATTTGATTTTTTTTGCTGTAAAATATTCGTGTGGGCTTTCTTTGGTGTAAAGTATATATATATATATATATATAATATTATAGGTACTAGAATTTTTCAAAACTTAGTTAATAAGTTATTGTATTACTATTGTACTAGAACTACTACGAAAATGAGTAATTTTTTAATCTATTAGTTCCACTACGAACCAAATAAGAGAACACACAAGTATCCCGTTGCGCCCGTCACCTGAGACAGAGTGTGACGTGTGACGTCTCATGAGGCTGTATCACCCGCATCTACGCAACGCAATAAATGTATAATGTACCTTATTATAAGCCTTTATAAGTATTCAATAACCTCTACAAAAATTTATCATGCGCTTATTTTTGTTGAGTAGGTATTTAAGTACCAATTTAGTCATTGCTAACGTGTATAAGCAAGTAATGTTTACTGTATTTTTTATCACACCTTCAACTTCTGTTTCCGACATTACCTTGACGAAATTACAATAAAAACGCCGATTCTGCCTCAGACAGGGTTTTTTTTAAAGTTATAATACTTATTACTATGCGGTGACCACAACAATGTGTTACTTATTATAAAAAGCAGTTTTTACGTAGTCCTAAAAATATACATTGTATCTTATCTTATTATTTTAAACGAGCAATTCTTGTATATATATTTATTTATTTCGTGGATCTCGGAAATTACTGTTTAAGTTGACCGGTATAATTACATTTTTTGAAAAACGCAAAGGTTTAAAAAAAAAGGTTTTTTTATAATAAACTATGCTGAATATTGAATACAGGGCCATCAAGTCAATTTTCGTGGAACTTGATTGTAATGTACTGTTACTTAAAACATTTATAATATAAGATTAACACGCTTTTACAAAAAAAAACGAGCGAATCTCGATCGCCTAGTTACGAATTTATATTTGTTATTACTCTTTCAATATAAAACTATTATCCAACCGGAACACAGCAATGCGAGTGCATAACTGTTTGGCCGCAGATTACCAGGTGAGGTGGCAGTACTTCTCCGGGCGAACTTTGCACAAGTTCTGCTACTTGTTGTTGCTCCATTAACAGGGATTACGTGTAGGGATTCAAAGGGTACTACAGACGGGAGCAACTGGACCCCCCAAAATGATGGCGCCCCTATTCATGGGGAAGAAAGAAACTCTTAATATAAGGTTTCCATTATTTCCGCGATCATAACCCTGTACATAAGAGATATATAAAGAGGTCTCATATCAATCGACGGCTCTACTATAAGAATAAAATAATAACATGGGTTCATTATTGTCTGTACTTATTATCAGGTTTCTTATGTAATTGCCCCACAGAACAAATATTCGTGCCTATTTACTAAGCAACTAATAGGTGTACACACTTACAACCTTTTAGTGCCATGTTTATGAATAAATCGAGACCTAGCGCAAATAGATACTCACATACCTATTTAACGTTTTTATATCGTAATGAACTTGAAATGACATTTCTATTAACCTTAATGTCACTTTAGGTAGGTACAACCAATACATTTTTTGGCACTAGGGGTCTAAACGTTGTCCTCTGACATATTCAGATAAACCCAATCTTATTTATTCTTTTCGATCTCAATTATGGTTTTAAATCACGTCAAAATTTACACGCACAGAAAAAATGTTAATAAATAAAGATTCGTGCGCATATAACGTGTCACAGGAGCTTCTTAGATATATAGTAAACAAACAATTCTACTACCTAATATATTTATTTAGTACTAGCTGTGCTCCGCGGTTTCACCCGCGTTTTTCTAGGTTTTTTTTCTTCAGATGATTTAATAATTATTTTGAACACAAAATTGGTTATTTTGATTAAATCATGATAGCTAGATATATGTTCTCGCGGACTTTTTTGTAGGTCTTAACGGGATCTACAAACCCGTAGAACATCATTTTGTTCTATTGTCAATAGTTTTTGCAGCGCACGCAAAAATAGGTTTTCGATTTTACACCTTGTGTTACAAAATAGCAATTTTATTACGGATGCCTTATTTTGAAAAAAAAAACATAGCCTATAGCCTTCCTCGATAAATGGACTACCTAACACTGAAAGAATCATTCAAATCGGACCAGTAGTTCCAGAGATTAGCGCGTTCAAACAAACAAACAAACAAACTCTGCAGCTTTATAATATTAGTATAGATTGAGAAAACCAACAGCGGAAGTATCCTATAAAAATTATACTAAGAAACAGAACGCCAATAAGATTCTACGGTTATGAACAGAATATAATATAGGAAAATGTGAACAACTAGTTTATTTATTTATTTATTAAGGCAACGCCAACAGCACACACAATAGATAGGATTAACATAAAAATTGTAATAACATTGTATAGAATGTGTGCCAATTAAAGGCTTGCACAACATTCTCCGCATTACAGACGACAGCGAGCTAAAAATATAAAAATAAAATAGAAAAACAATGTACGAAAATTAAAACTAAGATACAATAAAAAAAACAAACAGAATTATAAAAGAATTATAAGTTACATACTATTTTTTTTTATAGTTGGCAAGCTATACAATGCAAGTGGAAATAGTGATGTTAAAATAATTAGAAAATAGAAGTCGAGTATGCATTTCTTTATCGCCAAAAATATGGATGTATAATATCCAATATGCATAATGCATATTGGCCTCACAGCTTAGTTGGTAGTTAGCTCTGCCTTCTGTAGCCCTTGGGTTCGCTTCGATGCTTGTTCTGTTTCTGGTATTTTAAGAATTAAAAACAAAGTGCTATGTAAGTATTATTACCTAGTCCTATTAGAACAAGCTAGTAAATGAAGTACAAGTAGATAGTTAAATTATAGGTGATTAACGGTGATAATGTTAGATAATTCAAATATTTAGCAATCCTTCATCATCGCCCACTTAAATGACGCTGAGTTGAACCGTAAGTTACAGAATAAAAATCCAATTCAAAATCTAAATCAATAACTTTAGAGATATTAATAAAATTTAATTTCTGGAGAGTTCTGAACTTTTATACGACCTTGTGACGTAACGAGCTGAACGAGCTTTCTTAAACATCAAAATGTATAAGAGACAGACACTATCCCGTAGGATTACTGTTGGACATGGCTAAAGCATATGATAGAGTGTCCCATAACATCCTTATCAAGAAACTATTCAATCTAGGAATTAGAGGAAAACCTTTAAATTGGCTTCGTTCTTACCTTCAGTGACAACTGTTATTGTGTTGTTTATTCTGAAACAAGGGGAAAAGCGCCAATCCGATTCAAAATCCTTCCAACAGACTTGTTTACCGTAATCAAAATTACATAATACATCTAAGCAGTTATAATTTAAAAATACTAACAAATAAAACGCTACGTGCCGGTCGTCAGTGGAAAACAAAATATTTATAGAAATGTGTGTCAAGTACACTATAATAGTATCTAATTAAAGTGGAATTGAATTGATTGGACGAATATGAACATCCAGAAATGGCTCTACAAAATTATGATTTTCTTTCAAAATTTAACAATTGCTTCTGATTACTGCGTTAAATATCTTTCTCCAAGCAATCAGAGTATTATTTAAGTCATTTCCGTGTGATAGATAGATTTACTGTCTTGGTGATGATAATATTAAGTGGTCCTTACTTATATTAAGTTGATTCTAGTGACGTTTTAATGCCCAGTTCCTTTTGAACTAACGGACGTCCGTAGATATATATCCATTGCAATATAATCTTCTCATAACTTGGTTGGGGAGGAACTAAGTCGTATTACTGTTGTCTGTGGGCGGCGGTAACTACTTAACATCAGGTAGGGCACCATGTCGTTCCGTCACTGATATCGTATAAAAACTAATAAACTACTACATACACAGTTATGAAGACGTACCAATTGAATAATTATGTGCCTTTCCAGAACCAAGGGCAAATAAATTTACCCTTTATGCAACTGCCTAATTATAAGAACCATGATATATTATGGCGTGAAGCATCAACCACACTACATTGCATGTTGGCAGTCGACAGAGTCGCGGGCCTTGACATGATATATATTACGAAGCGCCTCTAAATAATATTTGAATAAATTATTGAGAAGATTAAACTAAGTTTTAACTTATAGTTAAAACTTAGCGTTTACATTGTTGTTTCCAATATCAACATTTAGTGTTTTATTGTTTTGCGGACGCAATTCACAAAGTGTGATGTCTTAGTCTATTTGTCTAGCCATGCTTCTTGGCAATGCATAGTGCGTGCACATGTTTGTAGCCGATCAATGACACGATTTTAGAACGATTCCCTGACGTGGGCCTATGGTTGCCAACCGTACTCCAAAATGAGTATTGTACCTTCTGTAATACTAATAGAGTACGCTAAAATAATCTTTTTTACACAATATTTACTATACTATATACTATATATACCAGTCATGCATACTCACTATCATTACCCAAAAATTTTACAGTTTACTTTTAATAAGTTGGTATCCCCAAGCCAAATTCGGACGTCTCTGAACGCAGCCACCATCAGTCACGTCAAAATTTAATGTCATTCATTGTTAATGACAGTTATTTAAAAGTTATTTTGAGGTCATATAATTATGGCGCGAAGAAAGTAGTCCAGATTTTCTAAAAAACTTTTCAATTAAATGTACTGTTTTTTAAAGTTGGTGCTCTTTATATACCATCTCTGAAATCAGATATACTATATTTCTTTAAAAAAAATTGGCAACCCTACATGCGCCATTCATACCTATGCCACTTTAAAGGTTAACAGTTGTTGCCACGTGTTTTAAAGTCTAGTGTTAATCAAACATCAATTTTAATTTTAAACCTCAATAAAGTATGTCACATACTTTATTATAGTAGGCCCTACTGTCAATAAAATATTTGGCAGTTATCGTCTACTTCGACTCTTTTCGATCGGATGATTCCAATGTGCTATTATGCATTTAAGGAAGGTAAGGTAAAGACCATCTCTGTGTATGAAATCGTGTCCGTAGGAAAGCGTGCAATAACATTCCAAGTGTCGCTTTGGTAGCATGTGGGCCAATTTTAAAGACAGCACAAAAAATATTAGAGTATAATAGTAAAAAATGTTAATGTGATGAGTTATCAACATAATTATAACAGTGAAAAATTGTTAATTGAATAAATAATAATTAATTTATATTTATTTTACATACTGTTGGTAACCTCACCACTTCACTTCGTTTACAACTGATAAATACATTTAATTTCCTCTTACTACATTATCGCTACATAAATTTGGTGAGTTCTTGAATTGTAATTTGCTGCATAAGGATACTTTTTCAACTTGTCCCCACAAGATGATCCCCTAAAGGCATAGCACACTGGCATAGGCATAGTCGTCCGTTAAAATATTTATTTTTAGAACTGGCAACACAACTTATCAACTTGTTGAGTGACAGCCACAGCCAGTTTAATTTTAACCTATTATAAAACACACATTGTTTGTGTTTTGGTTTCATTGAGCGAAGTGAGGGCATTCATTGAAAGAATATTTGTTTTTTTTTATCTTATTAAGTGACGGAACGAGCTGAGGGCCCACCTGATGGCAACCTCCGCCCATGACAACACTAATGCGACTCAGTATAAGATTTGGATCTTACACTAAGTCTCATTCATCCTGCTGAGTCCATCACCCGAGACGGGGATGATGCGTCTCATGCGCATGAGATTTCACCGGGACCCACACCCTTCCACCGGAACACAGCAATGCGAGCACTACTGCTTGGCGGCAGATTCCAGGTGTGGTGGCAGTACCACTCCGGACGAACTTGGCACAAGTTCTACTGCTACTTGTTGTTATATCGAATATTAACATTATATCAAGGGATATAATGTTAATATTCGAAAGATAACGAAAAAAAATGCTCCTACTGGTTCGATAAATCTTATTACTGTTACTGCTACTGTGCTACTTTGATAGTAATGTCAAAATAGCAAGTAGCACAGAAGCAAAAATTTTTGATTCTTGGAAAAGCGTAAGTATTAGAGAAAAAACTCACTTTGTTTTTATTTGGTCTTGTGTGCGGCAATTTAGTGACGTTCTTAAATTATTTTAATGTCATATTGTTATTTCTTTGACCTTTGCTTGCAACCGTATCAGCCTCAAATGTTCCCACTGGAGGGACACGGGCCTACTCTTGAGAGTATTCACTCTCAATTATCGAGAGTTTGATCTACCACGGAAGTCCAATCCTGATTGGTAGATGTCACATTAATGTCATCGAATTTTTAGTTCTAAGACATGCCGGTTTCATTACGATGTTTTCCTTCACCGTTTGGATATCGTGGCTCTTGCTTAACGGACTCTGATAAATCTTAGTACTAATTACATCTCATTTTCGAATTTTTAATTTGATTTGATACAATAAAAATATTTCAATTGAATGTGATAATGACATTCAGTTTATTTTTGATATTCAACCTACTATATAGCAGCGCCATCTGGTATCGATGCCGCGAAACACTGAGTGTTTGACATTATCGTTCTTAGGCTCTAAGTAACTGTGACGTTTCAAGCCAAGAAGAGGAAAAAAAAATGTATCGGGTCGGATTAATTGTTTAAGTATTTTCCTCTTTTCGTTGAAAAAAACAAGAATATAGTATTTCAAATGTTTGTTACTCTTTAACAAAAATTTTTTTCACGCTCAATCGTCTCAGTGGATTTAATAGGTTTGGCTCAACGGAAAGCTTACACCCAGGATTAACACATATGCTACTTTTGATCCTGGAAAACCGAGGATAACACCGTGGGGTGCAACTAGTAATCTATGACTTTCTCTATTTTACTTCAAAATACAGGTTCTATAGGAATTTATTTTCCGAAAATAAGAGTCCCAAGTATGATAGCCACTGGATCGTATGGTATGATTGTTTCAACCTCGCGAACCAGACTACTAAATGTAATTAACTAAAACTGCTAGTGCTTAAGTCATTTTTTTTTTATTTGGAACATCTGCTGCTCTACTTCTTTGCTTAAACAATTGATCTCTTTCCTAACTGTATTAATCTAGCTAGATGGATATATCTTGTATCTATAAGTTGATTTGTATACTTTTAGTTCTACTACTCAGCAATAGATGTCGCTAGTAAAATATTAATTTATTCGTAATGGCAATACTTCAAATTATGTCGTTCACTCACTTCCGGTTGTATTTACTATTCCCACTGTCACTTGAATTTGACAGATACTAAACTAGAGAAATCGGCTGATTGTCTTGTCATGCATTGTAAATAAGATTTTTTGTAATTTTTTTACGCTTAGTGATACTTGCAAATCAAAACGCATTAACAACTAACATATATTGTGTTAAATTGTTTGTGAAACAACAATGGGGCTCTGCGACGAAGGTGAGTAACGAAATTCATGTTAACAATTTGTGGTAAACAAGTTAATTAAACCACCCAATAAAAGCAACTGGTGGGATCTCTATTAGTTCAATATTCCATGCAAGGACTAATTCTGTTACTATCTACACCATAACTTACGATAATGCTTTAATCTTTTGCGTTTTACCTTGAACAAACAGTGATCAACTAATCAAAAAAATCATGTTTCCACATGTCTGTTTGTCCAGGCAGTGGCTATGTGCAATCTCAATTGCGGAACTAGACAACAGGTTTGACCTCTAAACATGTTTCCTAATGTTTATGTGACGAAGGGTTATCTTCTGCTATGTGGGTCATATTTGTTTATTTGTTTACAATTGACTAGAACATATTATTTGAAAATAAACTAGCAGAATCAACTTAAACAGTACATTATAAAATAATAATTGGTATTTCCAACCAAATAGTGTTATGGTCCAAATAGTGAAAGGAGCTTCTATAGGATTGTAACTTTGTATTAGATTGTATGAACATCATGTTTTATTCAGAATTATTTAACCCTACGCTCATTTATATTTATGTTGCTTACATTGTCTGCACATTTGAATCCTCATTATCATACAGCAGTGCAGAATACGCCAGAAAATTACAATATTGTTTATTTTTTAGCATGTGACTGATACAATTCTTGCATTTTTCTAGTTGTTGGTGACTGGACCTGTATTGTCTTTGTCTCCCATACTCCATATATTTCATAAATAACAAACTTATTATTAAGTACCATACTTATATCTTGGAGTTCTAGATTTTCAGCCCATTCATCACATCATTTTATAAAATGTAGCACCATAGCACTAATGGATGACAATAGTGCATTAATAATGTGTGGTACATTGATTAGTTCCAATTGCATAGAAAGGGTACAGTGAGCCATACAAATCAGTTTTGAATTCACAATAGTTTTATTATTAACAATACATGTTTTATTTAACGCAAAGCATTCATGTTGTCAAATATAAAGCAACTAACATAAAAATCTAAGAGCTGACTTTCATACTTTCATCTCCATTTTTAAACGCCCTTCAAAAAAGGAGGTGATGTTGTATATTTTGGCCAATATAGACCATATTTGAACCAAATTGGATCATTTTTTTTGTATGCTGCACCTCAATTGTGGTCACATTGTAATTTCATGGCAAAATGTCACCAATTGTAATTTCATGGCAAAAATGTTGAAGATGAATCAATATTATTTTACCAAATATTCTGTATTTGGTAAAATAATACTTACGGGACGAACGTCGAACGACGGCGAAAACGACGAACAAAACTAAGCTAAAACTTTATTGTATCACCACCTTATGCTGCATACCAATGTTTTCATTTGCATGTTCACCTGTAATCACAAAATCCCAAAAATAAACTTCCATGTTTTATTTTTAAGTCGTTTAATTGCGTTACGGTTTTTGAAGTAAATGCTAAGGAGGCGTCTAACTTCTTTTGCTGACTGTTTCAATCTCAATTGATTGTCAACGCACACGTAATACTGTTGTCTCTAGTTCTAAAGTGCAATAGGTATAAAATTTCCTTTGTATCCATTATTGAGTAACTAAATGAGCAGATGCTACTTATATGCAACTCATAAACACATGGATACCCATCAGGCTGTGCATCAATGATACGTAGCAAATTATTCCTTTAGATTTCAAGTCAAGCCGACGTCAAATTTTATATGCAACAGATAAAATATTCGTGATCATTTTAGCGCATCTCAGGAGCTTCTTAGACACGCAGATGTCAAACTACAGTCAGTTTTCATGTTTTAGCTAGTCTAGACTTAACAAATAAGCTACTAGTTATAGCTAGCTAAGTCAGCAACCTAATCATAAAAGGCACCTCCAAAGCAAAATTTGGACTTTACCGTCACTAAGGCAACTGTAACCGAAAGAAGATATATCTGAGCTGTAGTAACTAGAGGTATGAAACCTTACATTTTAAAATAGGAATACAATTTGGTCGCAGCGTGTTGCGCGCACCATATTATTATTGGTACAATATTATTATTTTAAATAAGTTAGTATTTTTTTAAGGAAACAAGTTTATCTGAGTTTTTAGAGGTGAAAACAGAGGCGTTTTATCCGCCAAAACGAAACCGCTTCATACAAATTCTTGTTGCTGCTTCTACATGTAGTTTGTATGGAGCAGCAGCAAGATATTTCATTTTGGAAGAAAAATTTTAAATAGTTGTATAGAAAATCTCTCCCTTGGACCTCAAGTATCGTTTGGATATGTAATAATTTTAACGCACAGTTAAACATATTCGTGCACATAAAAGTGTAACAGGAGCTCCTTACATGCATACAGATATGTCAAATTATAGTCAATTTAATGGTTTAGCCAGTCCCATCTGTTGTGAGTATACTTTTTTTTTGTTGATGGGGTAAATGGATTTACGCCGGGGGAACCTGAACGGTTATGTGAGGCGTCCAGACATACTGTCCGTCTTATTCACGAAAACCCGCGGGTTGCCGTCGACTGCCATGATGGGAAGAGATAAGATCGATCTAGCATTCACTATCCCGCCCCGACAGTATAACCGTAGATGGTGTTCGCCAATGCAGGGAGTACCTGGCAATGCAATGATGGTATCCCCCTGAGACAAAGAGCCGTGCTAGTGGAATAGTAGTCCGTCGACCCTTACCCGTTGGCTTCTTTAGTTCAGATTATATTTTACCAGTTCCAACCCTTAATATTATTGTAATAAGTCAACAGAAAGTCTTAGTCCGCTACTGGACCATAGGCTGTTCCCAGTTTGCTTTTCTGAGCCCGATTTTTAACTGTTTGTATCTGCTTTGCCAAATAATTGATTTTAATAATATATAAATGCGTGTATTTTCCGTCATAATTTTAACCGCCTTTAATTAATACTAACAGATAATATTGACTATACGCGGTGCATAAAGTCTTGTTCCATGCCAAACAATTTATGAAAACAAGTGACTGGTTTTATCGAAATTAGCGAATTTTTTTTTTCTTCCTTTATTTTTTGCCTTTACGAGTGAACTAAATTTCTATTTCAATAAAATTTCTTTGCCACTATCTTGAGTTCAATAAAGTTTGATGTAAAAATTAATTTATCGGAAAAGAAAAAATAAACAAAAGAATCTTCAAAATCGATCCCCAATTTCCGAAGTTAAGTATTGTAATATATAATATAATAAAACATACAACTTAAATAAGAATCTGTTTTTATAGTCTGTTAAAAAATGTTTTCTAAGAAATATTGTCGTGCTAAACCAGATTACATAGCCAGTTATTATGCGATTCCAGTTACCGCTTTAGTATAATAACTTGCGCAATCACCATGACAAAGCCTAAGTAAATACTAGGTTCGAGTCAAATACTAGATGTATTTATCTGTGATGATGAGTAATGTATTGTGATTCAATAATACGGGTGACATTTTAAAATAATATTTTTTTACCGCGAGGCTTCCGTCGACTGTACGGAATCTGTTTATGACTCATAGCATAAAACATAAATGTGTCATTATCACAAAAATGGCAATAATAAATTTGACATAATTTTTTGGAAGATCGATCATTTAAATAATTCTGTTTTTTGCAAGCGTCCTCAATCCGAGGCTCTATATATACGCTGTTTACGTCACAAAGCATTTATTTTAATGAAAAATGAGATTGATTTATTTTCCATTGTATTCGTGTTTTAGACATCCTAGGCATCATAATAGCTACATGCAAAGGAATGCCCATAATTAAGATGAAAGACTGCTCATTACCCTTGTTGGTAGTAACCCTGAACATAAATGAATGAATGAAATCACAAATTATGTTTCTCTTAGTTGGTATTAGCCCTGCTTTCAAAGCGGGTCCCGAGTTCGATTTCCGGCCGGACAAACTGTGTGGTTAGCATAAAGTTAATTCTCGCGTCTTGGGTGTATGTCTTGTGTTTCTGTGTTTGTCCAAGCCATCTGCGAAAATACTAGAGCAGGTGATGTTTAAAATGGGTGCTGGTATCGCTGTCTCTATTTAAAAAATCTTGTGATGGTACTAAATATGGTTTTAAGTGATTAATCATTACTTAAAACCATGTTTAGTACATATATACTTCCTATTGAACGTTCTGTATACAAATGTTTTATTTACACCTGTATTTACACATTTTATCATTATCATCATCACGGGCCTCGTAACATCTATGAAAGTGGGAAGTGGCGTCAGCGATTGTATTGGCATTTTCACTGGTGGTGTAATAAGGTTTTTTGGGAGCGGCAGCTACGTCACCACTTGAGACAAAAAAGTTCCTGTAGGTGCGTCACATTCGAACTTGACCTAACTGGTCCACAAGTGCGAGCTTAAGATAACTGGTCCACAAGTGCGAGCTTAAGATAACTGGGCCACAAGTGCGAGCTTGAGCTAACTGGTCTAGCTAGACCAATTACTCCATCAGCAATGTTTGTCTGCTAAGAGTTGCTATGTTCTGCCTGGTCCCTCCAGTTACACTCTTCAATATTGCAGGTCTTCATGTCCCGCGATAGATTGTCTTTATAGCGCATCATGGGGCGGCCATAAAGTCTTGGGTTTTTTTTTTCGGGCAAACGAGATTTTCCTTTTAGTATTATCCTAGGAGTCGTAAACGTCTCTGCTTTGACAAGGCTATGATGATAAGAAGCTGTATATATATAGATGTACTACAAAAAGTTACGAACTGACATAATCATGGACAAATCTAACCGTAAGAAAAAAACGTTATGAGTATAGCTTTTCGTAATTTAATTACCTATAATGTGTCTACTAACCTTTGGAACGATTGACGTAGAAGCGAGATTAAATTACAATGTCCAAACAGGATCTATGGATGGGCGCAAAAAAGCCAAAAATTCCACCTGACGTTAAGGAAAACGAGTTATTTAATAAAATTACATCACATGTTACGCCATTTCGCAAGATGTTTGTTCTCGATGAGACCGCACTTTGGACCGAGAAATCTAACTATGATTGCTGGGTCCAAAGTCTGAGAAGTAAAGGTTGACCAATGCTATACCGTGACGTGTCCGTAGGTTCTCACGGTTTTTACGAAGATTGCCGATAGAGATGTTATGCAGAACTTATTTTACGAAAGTTCTGGCATAAAACTTTTTCGGCCTTCACCACGATAGAAACATACATAACATAAATAAAATTAACAAAACAGTCACAAAAAAAAAGGTTACAATGGGCGGCCTTATCGCTAATAGCGATCTCTTCCAGGCGGACTGTCAACTCATCATTATGTAAATTCATGTAATTCATTTATGTTGGCAATTAAGAAGCTTTGTGTTTCTACCTTCTGTATTTATTTATTTAGGCACACATTACAAATAGTAATGTATTAAATACTTGGATACGTTACTTTTTGTTTTAATGAACCTACAAGATCATGCGTATAATATATAGCTAAGTATTAAGAATACTTAGCTATATATTATTTGTCGAGCAAGAAGGAAATAACCCTTTCCATTCCGAATTTCCTTTTATTCCAAATCTTGCTCCAAAACTACATATTGAAAGAAATAGGCGCGCGAATTTAGCACATTGGTGCAGCTTGAACCACGCTTATTGCAGTAAGCAGTTATTGCAAGTCATTGTGACTATAACTATCTAATGCTTGTTTCATCGTTTTTTTTCTAATTACATGCTTATATCTGTGATTTTGCAATTATCATTTTATATCTGGAAGGTTTTTCTTTTTCAAATCAATACAATATTCTACGTAATGTAAATTGTTTATACTGCGCTACATAAGAGCATGCTAATTGGCACAAATGCATTTTATTATTTGATAAATGCAATTTATGCCCAACTTATTCTATTTTTTTACCGTCATGACGTGTAAATTTTACCGGCACCCATACCCTTGATGGGTACGTCTGAACACAGCAGCGAGTGCACTAGTTCATCGTCATCCGACGAATTCTACCATCATATAAGTACAATTATATAAGAGCCACGCTGTTTATAGTGTGTAATATATGTTTATATATGAGCTTGCTAAATGTGCTAACTATACAGCCGATTGTGTCACGGATAATGTGTAACGTGGAAGAAACTCCGAAGCGAACTTTGGATCTCTACGTAGGATTTCCGACGATCGCAAAATCGCGATACCCGCTCGTACAAATTGTCTTAGTCACAATCACATTACCGTAATACAACGTTCAATATGAGTACTGTACAGATACACTGCGTAATGTAGTCTGTCAAGTCCAAAGTCCGACTCGCGTATTGTATCTACTTTATATATGTTTCATTCAGCGCGCGACAATGCGTTGTACCTTACGTTTTTTTTACCGTAAATAAAAGTGATAGCACGAGCTGTCGGTTCATATAGTATTAAGAGAAACTCTTAAAACTGCTTAGTAGGCTTAAGACTAATTTATTTACGTAATTACTATCTCAAATCGGTGAAAAACAAAATCTGGTATGCACCTATTCCATGTCACACTACACTTTTCAGTACAGCTAGAATTTTTTATCTCGCAAAGTAGCTATATACATACAGACTTCAAAAACACATTTGAAATTGATGAGTTAGCAGAAATTCAATATTGAGTTAGCAGGGGTTAACCCAAAACCGAAAAACATGCGATGGTTTGCGAGACAAAGTTTGGGGATATCTGTCCTAAGCCCGCGAGCACACTGCTCTGCTGTGTTACAGAATAATCATAGTCTGCGACCAGGAGAAAACGATTTTCTTGGCTAGTTGTCCCGTCAACCAACAATGACATAAAAAGGCAAAAAAAAATCCCTTGAATTTAATCTTGTTATTTTAGTCTAGTATAATAGGTTGAAAGATGTTCAGATTGTGCCGGCGTATATAATCATGTTACGAGTAGGCCTGCTCGTTGGATGAAAAGGCTGGAATTTTGAACTATCATTTAAATCCATATAACATAAGCTAATAAATAATAACAAAACCAGTTCAAAATGATTGATGTATAGTATAATAAAATAGTTCGCAATTATAGAATGCTAATAGATACGCCACTTATCTGTCGGCCTTGCTCGTTTTACGTCCAAATACTTATCTAAGGTAGATAACAATTAAACTGATACTCTTACCTCCCTCCACATCTTAGCCAGTAGTGCTTAAGCCCGTTTTAAAGCCTTCCGTTCTCAAAAAAACCCCGCGTAATATTGTCAAGGCCATCTGCGACCGACAACATATCGCCAAGTCAAAAATAACTGCTTACCTTCAAGTAAGTACAAGATAATAACTTAATGCTAAGTGTATAAACTATAATCTCTATATTCTTGATAGTATTATCAGCAAAATTCCGATTGGATGTCTCAAAAGGTGGTGTTGCCATGTAATTTTTATGATTGAATGATACACCTCATATTTGCAATGTCATCGTGATGCTGTAGATAAATAAATACGAACATACCACAACAACAAAATTACGTATGAATCTAATTATTGTTGAAATTTTCTTTGGTTTGCTTATTTTTGATGACAAGGGGGGATCTAAATGGTGGTTACGTCAGCAGTGATTATTTACTTTTTTACACATATGGCAACCCAAACATTGTCTTTGCTTGAAAACGAAATGCATTTTCGGGGATTCTTACAAATAATGAATACGTTTAGGTACTCGCTGCTCATCTATCGATGTTTACGTAAGCATGGGGGGAGGGGTAAGAGCTTAGCTTACTTTTGCTGACGTGGGAGAGGGGTGGGTATTAAGCAAAAAAGCTCACTTAATACTTGAATACCCCTCCCTACCAAATAATGTCGGTACGTCTATTAAATGGGCTATATTTATATCACTGTGTCTGAAATAGATTAAAACCATCTATTTTCGCAATTTAGCTTACGCTCTCTAGCAATAACAACGAATTTAGCCACAGACTAAAAAAAGACGTGTTATCGTCAGTATTTAAGACGTCAAACATATTGACGGATTTTTGTCTGTCTGGTAAATTTCTTTGAAGCCGCCAAAAGAGATGGTTGAATGTCAAAGTGGTATCTCTGATGGGAATTGGTGTAGCCATTTCAAAGGCCATACGCTCTGAGTACTTATATTGTAAAGGGGTTATGAGGATTTGTAATGTATTCAATTTTAGTTTAGTTCGCTACTAATAAGACGGGTCGGGGACTTTTAATTAGTCTTCTTTGTAATGATCTAGCTGCGCCCCGCGGTGTAACCCGCGTAGTTCCCGTACCCGCGGAAAACGGGGATAAAATATAGCTCATTAAATGGAGATAATTAAAGCTTGTGCTGATTCCTAACAATATAAGCTACCTTCATATATATGTTTTGCAATTTCTGGTTATCAGCAAGTATGTATTTATTAACCGACTCCAAAAAAGGAGTAGGTTCCCAATTCGCTTATAGATTTTTTGTTCCCATACCTGATGAAAAAATTGCGGAGTTTGTAATAATCGTGAAAAAACTCAGACGAGTATTACATACTTTGCAACTTTAACGAGCAAATCTCAATGCTTCTGTTTTACCTTGACTTGTGGTTATATCCCTCAATTACAGGCAGTTCCGTGTTTATGAGTAAATTATCTCGTACTATTAAGATGCAATGTTTATAACTGCTCGAGTAGGTACTTATTTAGATTATCCTCATAAATTTCTAAAACAGTGGAAGCCACTAACACACACTAACTTAATACCAAGTAATTGATTTGGTTTAGGATGAAATGTCATGATTATCACGGGAAATAGAAGAAGGCACTCCTAAAATATAGTTAGTATGTCGGTAACCTATATGAACCTATAGGTTACCGACATACTAACTTTCAATGGTATTTTGTTGCATGTCATTTAAGTAAAAACTTTTGTATAGCATATGTGTAGTTAGTGTACTATAGTACACTAACCTATAAGTACGTTAAAAAGAAATAAAATTCAGTTCACCATTGGCAATGTTATATCAACGATTATAAGATTGTTTTTTATTATATATGTATAAATAACATCAATTCAATGAAGATAACAATTTAAAACTTACATAATCTAGTACCCTTTTCTGGATACATCATACTATAAATATTGTAAAACTACTCAATATAATTAAAAAAGCTTTTTTAAATTTAGTGTATAGACTGGCCTTTTTTGAAGGCCGTCGGTTCGTCGGTCGGTAAGTAAGTCGTTCCTGTGAATGATTTTGTAATCTTTAATAATATTAGTAACCTATAATAAGTAATCTGTGAGTTACTAAATGTCATTGTCATAGCGTAGATTTTTCCCTATTGATAGTATGTTTTGCTATAGAACCTTGCATGTTTGCGTTGAAATACTGAGAATACATACACTACGCCACACGTAGACTTTATAAAATATAATAATCCATTCGAAGACCATAATTACAAAGTATAATGAGATGTTTCCTGCCAAAAAAATGTTTAACCTATGAAAAAATTGCCTGAACATTTTGATATCGGACATTCATTATTTACTGAATATAAATTGACGACTCATGACAGAAAGCCATAGAGACCGGATTATTGCCCGTTTTGCCCTAGCCTTTATTGTTAATTGCCTTGTTTTTACTTGTAATTACCAATTGAGAATACGTCTAAGCTCTTTCTGTGTGGCGCCTTCGCATGTATGATATCTACTATGGGGTCGTTAATTTTCATACTGTCATTTGTCATTCATTGTGGCTCGGATACATACAGATCATCTTGTCACCTTTTTCTACTGCGGCGTCGGTGCAAATTATCTTGCAACGATGCCTTTAATTTTTGGAAAGACAGATGTTGTTGTCGGCGTGGTAATTTTTAGAAATTTGAAAAGCTGGAATCACCTTCATCTAAAGCAAATATAAAACTAAAATTTACTCATCTCTACCATTATTTGAAAGTTATGGCCAATTCTTATATTTATGCTAGTTTAGAACCCCTCTCTACAGTATAGTCGGTATCATGACATGCCTTAGTAGTAAGCTCTGCTTTCTGCGTTGTAGGTGCGTAGGTTTAATTCCCACCCAAAAAAATCATTTGTGTGACGATTATAGATTTTTTCTGTGTAGTACACAGAACAATCGCTAGTACTTAGTTTAGGGCTAGATAGCGCTATCTGAAATGTCCATGTCCATGAATATTTATAAAATACAAACATCCCAAAACAACAAATAACTTCTTTTACTGACTGCACTTTAGTAAGTACCTACTGCAGTTTCGTATGTCGAAATATGTCACGTGTGAAACACGGTGGTAAATAACATTACGTATGCTAGATTATTTGCTATTTTTAGTTCGGTATGACAGATAATTGTTTTTGATATCATCACTGGCCCAATGTACCTACAACTGTTATAATACAGGCTGTCGCAAAATATATTGTCAGATTAATGCCGAAAGGTATCGCTACTAACTAGTATCGGGATTATATTGTATGTTCTATGGTTTTATTTGGAGATAAGAGGGGTTTTAGGTTTCCATGTAATTATTGACCAATTCTTTTACAAAGTTTATAAGCGCATTTCTGTTATCAAGTAATAATAGCAAATGCTAGGCTGTAGATAAAACAATAAAAATTTGAAAAAAAAAAATAACCTTTTTAAGAAGTTTATAATTTAAAGTTATACAAGAAAATATTATTCGGTTTCCTACTTCATCTCTTAATTTTGAAAACCTTCCTCGGTACCCGCCCCCCCTTGGGGATGTTGGACGGGTTATGCCGGATTCTTACCGGCTAAAAACCCCACGGTCCCTTCTAGACGCCTATTGCTGGGGCCCCAGCTATCTGGACACCCTGTACATAGAATTGGTAGAGTCCTCGTTTATGGAAAATTTTTAGACAATGGTTGACGACTAACGTTTTTGTTCAAATTATGCTTACTGACTACAATAGTTATTCTATTCTTGCTTTTGTACATATTTCCAATACCTATCGTAATAAATTTTACGCGAATAGCAATTCGGTTGAACATGAAACTAGTTTACATGTATGATATGAGAAGTCAATATCCGGCCAAGTGCTAGTCGAACTCGCGCACGAAGGGTTCTATACCATTATCTATAATATCGATCAAAAACAAAATTTTATTCTGTTTTTTAGTATTTGTTGTTATAGCGGCAACAGAAATACATTATCTGTGAAAATTTCAACTCTTAAACTATCACGGTTCATGATATACAGCTTGGTGACAGACGGACAGACAGACAGACGGACAGCGGAGAGTATAGTAATAATAATAAATATCCTATTACTAGTGTCTTTGAAATTCTCACATCAATTCGATAAAGAGCACCAGCTAACATAAAACATACAGCTAAGAAAATACTATCTCGATTCCTGATTATGATTAAAAGTGATTTAAATGAAGTGGTTTTTATCAGCTACCTATTACACATTTATACCCTACTACATACCTATTGACGTTAAAAAGCTTCATTTTAAAGCATAGACAGATAAACGTTGATAATAAAAGTTACAAATATTCCGTCTGCCCTAAATCACAGAACTAAAAAACACTTTATATCTATGAAGCCTCACACAGTGCCTCAGCTTGAGCTGTTACTGTTACAAAGACTTTGTAACAGTAGCGTGAGGTGTTACTGTTACAAAGACTTTGTAACAGTAGCGTGAGGTGTTACTGTTACAAAGACTTTGTAACAGTAGCCTGAGTTACTAGCAGGCACGCTATGTATATCGATAATCATAAAATAACTATTGCAGTATTCTATCGCATCAATCATTACCCATCATACATTATCATGTGAATGTATGCTGGTCCGCATCCTGTATCATTATCATTTTCAAAGTTACACTTAGTTGTTATCAGTAAATCTTATTGCGAGCCTAATGTTTGGATGGATGGATATTTGTTCAACCACGTCAGAACGGCTGAACTGATCTGGATGAAATTTGTCATATAGATAGATGATAGTCTGGAATAGAATAGAATAATCTTTATTTCAGATTGTAAATAAATCCATAAAATTGTTAGTAAAATTTTCCTTATACTATGTCAGTAAGTCTTACTGAACATTATTTTTGGTTCTGGGCAAGCTGAACAGCCATCCAGTGCCAATTATGGGACTATGCATCTTGCCCTTAATAACGGACAAGAAGCTGTTAGCAGTACTATAAATCCCATCAAAAATAGTCATTAAATTTCGTGGGGGTCCCGTTGCTCGCGTCCGTAGGTGTGTACCCTTTGATTCCCTACACGTACCCCCTGGTTGGTGCTAAAGGAGTAACCAAAAAGTAGCAGTAGAACTTGTGCCAAGTTCGTCCGGAGAGGTACTGCCACCACATCTGGAATCTGCCGCCAAGCAGTAGTGGTTGCATTACTGTGTTCCGGTGGAAGGGTGTGGCTGCCGGTGAAATCACATGCGCATGAGACGTATCATCCCCGTCTCGGGTGATGGACGCAGCAGGATGAATGCGACTCAGTAAAGATTTGGATCTCATACTGAGTCGCGCGCATTACTGTTGTCATGGGCGAGGGTCACCACTTACCATCAGGTGGGCCCTCAGCTCGTTCCGTCACTTACTCACATAAAGAAAAAAAAAAATAAATTTTTGTTTAGATTTATCGCTGAAAAAATGTCATATCCAAATCAGCTTACTTCAGTGAAAATAATATGTAAACATTTGGCTGGTTACAAAATTAAATTAGCTCACTCGGTAGAAGATATTCTGTATTCTGCGCAGATTTATTGTATTTCTGTCGTGGGCTCAATTCCCGTGCAGGACATTTGTACGATGAACATGATGTTTCTGTGTCTGTATTAATAAATAATTAACATGAATTTACAAAAAAATAAGTACTAAATAAGTATTATATCAGTAGTTCCCAAATTGCAAGCTATATTTAGTTTGGGGCTAGATGGCGCTGTGTTAAATGTGAATTAAAAAAAATCGTACGCTTAACATTCAATAAATATTCAATTATCAAGGTCAAATCAAACTATATAGGTACAATGAGTGTAAAAGAGTTTTTCCATCGTGGTTTATACGTATGCCTTAGGCCTGCGGCTACCAACCTGTCATCATTTATGTCACCAAGGAATCCTCATTCGCCATTACAAAAGACGTGACGCTGTAATGGTATCATGAGTCTTGATTCCAAAAGCCCCAAATAATTAAAAGGTGACATTGGTGAACCAGGTTTCTCGCGTCCGTAAGTGATTACCCTCAGACAAGTGTCTCCCAGTTCAACGTTGCAGAACTTGGTGAAGAGGGTGGCACCCGTTGTTCTGAGACGGGGGCGCAATTCCTCAAGTGCCTGTAATGCCACTGGCACCCACACCCTTTCACCGTGACACATTAGCGAATTTAAAATAATATTACGGTAACAATAATATTAATTGTTGTTTCATATCAGCCTGTAATGTTCCCACTTCATGTTCACCGGCCTACTCTCGATAATTGAATATGAATGGGCTTTGATCTACCACGGGAGCCCAAACCGGATTAGTAAATGACACATGTCTTCGAATTTTTGGTTTTAAAACATGCGTTTAAAATTCGAAATTCGAAGTTGGGTTTCGTCACGATGTTTTCCTTCACTGTTACGAGAACGTGGCATTGCGCACATAAAATTTTCAATTGGAAAATTCATTGGTGCACGTGTGGGTTTGAACCAGCGACCATCAGATTGAAAGGCGGCGTCTGTGCCCCTGGGCCACCACACTCTTATTGTTGTTATCGTATATATAAATGGTTCTTATTTCTGTCTGTTGATTTTGAACATTCTCATCAACACATCTCAATGCTATCACCTAATTACCTTGATAAATAATGGGTCGGCTCTAATTGCTGCTAATTTTCAACTTAAATATATGATTTCGATGTAATAATATAAGTGTTAGGCAGTGTCAAGACGTGGCATCGTACCAGTTAATTAGATAGGTGCGACCCATGCCTGCCCTCTGGAGATAATGCTGTAAACAACGCAGATATATTATATACTTTATATAATGCAGAATGGTCTAGGAAAAACGTTTAAACTCTACAGAAATTGCATCCAATAAAATGAATAAGTTTATAATATAATAGTTATATCAGAAATATTCTACTCAATGTTATTCATAAAATCAACATCATATAATTACTCGTATTCAGCCCTTGAGTAGGAAGAGAACCGACAAGCACAAGGAGTGATAGACAACGATTGATATCATTAAAACAATCTTTTTATTTTTTTTTGACCAAAAACAGGATAACCTACAAGGTGAGAAGTGGCTCATTGAAGCACTGCCTAGCCCTTCGGGGAAAAGGGGTGAATGTAGGTATGTAAGTTAAACTGCATACAAACTATCAAGTATGTGTTAAGTAATCATCTGGAATCGAATATTTAGAAGAATCACATTATGAACACAAGAATGGGAGATCATTTATCGCTCAATTTATTTAAATATATTGGAAATTGGTCGAAGTCATACCTATTTTATTGTTACTAGTTTTGTAGTTTGTGATGGATTAGTCTTAATGTTAAGTTTATGGCTCACATTTTATTAAAATTATTATACTGGTTGTGGAATACGGGGTACAACTTAAGACAGCGTAGGAATGACTGTAATAGTACATTTTAAAAATGCGCGGCCAGTTTAATAGACTATTTACTTATCAATTACCAATAACAATCAACATTTCAGCTGTTCAAAGCTTCTAGGCCCCTGATACAATATCGCTGACTGCTATCTGAATCCTGGTAGATAGGGAAGCTTCCAATATATGGCAACAAAGGAACAAAGCGAATGTACCACAAACAATCAGTTAGTCACCCGAGCATTTTGTTTACTTACTATGCTGTTTATGGCAAAAGCTTCAGTTTGTCAGCTGGCGTTCACATCCGTTGCATTTCCGATAACGTGTGAGTCAGCGGTGCTGCGGTCAACACCGGCGCTGCCGCATATTCGCTGATCCAACAGTAACCGGACGGGTCATTCATATTCGCGAACGCACCCTGCCGATTATTTAAATCCGATGCTAGGTGTTCTGTCCGATCCGACATAAGTCTGTCAGTATAGACAGAAGCGCGAACGGGGAAGGTCGCGTCCGAGGAGACCTTCACATCCGCTAACCGCGTGACGCTCCACAAACAACCCTATCGTTGTTGTACTAAGTGATAAAAACGAAAACATTACACGGAAACGTCGCAATAACCGTTTATTGACCGAATATGAGACAATTTGTTGACATATCGACGATAGCCAGAGACAATATTTAATTGCTTAAATCACCTGTGTGCTGAGTTGAGCGTGTTTATCGGGCGCTATAATCAATCGGTTATCGGCATATTTCGGGGTGCAGATAAACAGTTAATATCGAGAAGTGTAAGAGTGTAGTCGGAAAATGCCGGTGCTCGGCTACGAGGGGATGACTTCACAGGATTACTGTCTCATGGGGTATGGCTCGCCGCAGTCATACGTTGCGCCTACGCATGTCTGGGACAAGCACTTGGTGAATCCGTATTCGGGATACGCGCAGAGGAGCCCGCAGGACTGCGCGGTCGCCAACACAACATACAATAGCATCAACACCGAAGGTTTGTTGACAGTTGGCGTGTGTTTCTTTGAAAACGCTTTGATTGTGTGTTTTGATACGATAAAAACAGAAGTATACCTACTAGATAATCAAATAATGATGTCATTTGGATGATTTTTAAAATAAGCAGTATGGGTTTTTGTAGCTGTATCAATAAATTCTAAAGATGCTTTAGCATTCATAGTTCTTATAAATATTTTTATACGTATTTATGAATGTTCCCCGCAACTTCGTCTGCGTGGAATTTAACATTTTTTTTGCGCGAAACCCTATATCATCTTTCTTTTTTAAAATAAAAGTATTAATAAATAATTCCTCATTATAATATCAGCTATCTGCCAGTGAAAATCCGTTCAAAATCGGTCCAGCCGTTTCGGAGATTACCCGGAACAGACATACGACAAATTAACTAAAAAAACTGTTATTTTGTCATTACAAACAGCCACTTCAATTTTATTTATTTGTATACATTTCGGGAAATTTCCTTGAATGTTGGCTATGTTTAGATAAATTCTTCAGGGCCACACGTTATTCCAATTTACTTGTTTTCCTGTCTAATAAGAATCAATAGTCTACCCAGTTGTTGCGTCATGTAATGGTTTTGACAATATCGGGAAATTTGTTGTTGTTTTGATTGTAACTTGCGCGTCATGCTGAATACCTAACATAAGTTGGTATAATTTTCCCGTTGCGTTTTTCCATACGGCCGGCAACTTGTCATGGAGAATAGAACGCAAGTCTGACCATACGCTGTTTCTATAACCTAGAATACATAAAGTTGCTATATGTATTCTTTTTTCACCCATGTCACGACAATCCATAAATCCAAATTTAAATTGTGTATATGTTAGTATGAAGCTATTTACGAGAATTACTAAATAATACCATAGTAACATTGTTTTTGTTAAATAATTATGCAACAAATGTATGGAATTGTTTATTTCTTATCTGACAAAAAGTTCGATGAATGGTATGAAACTCTTTGACTTTTACTAAGCTTGATAACTGAGCTTCAGTCCGGATGTGATGATATGAGAAACATTTACATTTATTTATTTCATGTTTTTGAATACTTCAGTTATTTCATCCTCTACTTTCCTTCGGGGTACCTCCTTGGAGGTTTGTCAATTGGCGAAGATATCGCGTAACAACAAAACCTAATCCGAATTGACTGGATTTTTTTTGCTGAGATACATATGTTTTTGGTTACCAGTTTGCATTGCCGTTACATTTTATATGATACTTAACTTTATGTACTCCCTGGTGACGCTACGCAATGCCTGGATTGCCTGTCAGAATTTCTGAAAAACTTTTATTTGCTTAGCAGCAGAGGGCGGTAGCTGGCTGGGCAAACATTAGATAATGCCTTAGCAGGCTTGCATCCTATAGCTCATTGTAGAATTTGTACCTGACGTCTTTAACTTCCTCATAGGCTACGAAGCTTCAAACTTCTCTGGAAGCTCAAGCTTATTCGGGGGTTCCATGTCACTGATATGTGCTATGTGTATTTATTGTCCATCGTCAAGATTCTAGCTAGCTCTCCAATTGTTGCAGATAGTGATATGCAACTGGAGACCAGCAGTAGCGAAGCTAGTGCTGCCAGTTCAACGTCGCTGTCACAACACTGCGCCATCTGCGGTGACCGAGCCACTGGGAAGCACTACGGAGCATCCTCCTGTGACGGCTGCAAAGGATTCTTCAGGCGCAGCGTGAGGAAAAACCATCTGTACACCTGCCGGTATGACTCCGCAGATTCATGTTACTGTATTCAAGGAAACTCCAAACTCAATGTTTCAGATCAATGAAATGTCCCTCAGTATTAATTCAACCTTAAAAGTTCGGTCAAAGGTTTGAGATTCGAGTAAACGTTGTCAACTGATATTTGTTTTTTTACGTTCAAATTAGTTCTCAAATGTTTAAGATTCAATTTCAATTAGAGGCACATTTCTTCGACTACTAACTTTGAGTATTGAGAAAGGGATTAGGTCTGGTGACGGAGTAATGCCATTATCAAAACAGGCCCATGAGACGTTTCATCTTCGTATCTCATGGAGGCGAATGCAACGTGATGCGATTGGCCTTCCTACAATACCAAAGCATGTGACTATTAGGATCTAAGTACTAATGCTAAGCACAAAAGACCGCGTCGCCCATTGCTCGTTCCGTCACAAAGGTAATTAAAGTACATCATTGAATCATTGAACTGTTTTTGTTTCTTTTCACTATGACCTGTACTCTTTACTACTTTTTGCAGTATGCGTAACTTTCGTTACGAGTATGTGGGCTCCGGAGGATGGTCAAACCTCATACCTTTACGTTTCATTCCATTTGGTTTTTTTGGTATCTCTTTACTCTTTGCTATCATTGTATAACATAACGAGGTGGCAAAATAGCAGTTCATATTTAAAATTGTTTGTGTAGTTGAAACTGCCATACAAGTTAGATAATCATTTTATAGAGTCTTCTTGGCGAGCAACAACTGACCTAACATGACCTAATACTGATAGTGACACGGTGACATGAATCTGATTTTATAGAGAAATTCCTTCTTCGTGCTCAATTACTTATGATGTTATTTATTTTTATACTTTGCCCGCCTCGCTTCGCACGGTTGGAAATACTAAAATACTATCCAAATTTCTGACCTGGCTGTGGGATTTCCAAACTTTTTCTTTCATCGAGCCTTGGCTTGACAATTTCGAACACTACTAGAAAGAAACCAGCCAACTCGGTTAGTTCTTAAGTGATGCTCTGTCATACATGTGGCAATTGATATTTATTTATATTGATTGCACACTTGAAGTACTCATGTTTGTGGACTTAATGCTATAAAAGCAGTTTCTACTAGTCAACATAACTGGTGCGGTTATAAGGTTAGCGTGCTAACATTTTATACAGTAATAAGTCTAGTTACTAGATAAGACTCAACTTTCAAAATGGCGGATTAAATTCTAGATAAATGCATTATTTCAAATTAAATTATTTCAAAATATTTAATTATTCAAGATAATAATCGGCTTATCAATAATTGAGTTCTAGCTGTAGTGGAAATTATTGTTGAAATATGAATTATGTGTTTAACATCCATCGTTGGACGCGAAATACCATGCATAATGCATTTCTGCCGCCGTCAGCCATATATTCCCGGACGATGATAGATCTCTTTTGGCAACATATATACTTCAACAAGTCGAATGTTTTGAACGTTGATTGGCTGTAGATTGTCCAACCTCCAAAATTACTGGTTTTCAACTCAATCTTGGCTGTTCGCCAGCTTAGGCTTAATTCAGACGACCGAATTGATATATATCTGACGAAATGCTTAACACGCGCACTCGTGATTGAGATTCTAAATATTTTTGTTGATAGAATTGATAGTGTTCATAGATCTACTTTTTTTTTTCTTTTTTTAAAGATATATATTTATGTACTGAATACACGCATTCGATTATGAATGAAAGGCTAAAGGGTCGAATGCCGATAATTACGAGTAATTAACTTAAATAATTAATTCCTAAAGTATCCTAATACATATATAGGTATCTTTGCAAACAGATGTCGACGCCGTTGTAAGTGAAGATTAATAAAATTTACCAGCGACATATAAGTACGTTGCTCTGGCACGAATTCAAATAGGTATATAGATATTGTTATATTATATAATATGCGGGTATTTTGTAGGACATTGTACAATAAAACTTATTTTTTGTGCAAGTGGCCAACTCTGCTAACCATATGAACGCGCGCTCTGTAGCACGGAGGAACTCAGTTCAAATGCACCTATATGGTCACCCATCTAAATACTGACCTCACCTCTGACGGAAGTTGCTTAACTTAGGTGATCTTTAAAGAATATCTTAGCAATTATTTTTCGCGTTACCGATATATTTACCATGATTTGTGAGTTTAGTTGACCCTCGATATTTGACGCAGTTTCATGCGTCATGATTCTGGGTAACTCGAAAAAAAAAGTTCGTAACCATGATAGTTTTAAAAATTATATAGCTTATTAAAATTCGCCATACGCGCTTCATTATTGGCTAAACATTTAATATCAAAGCGAATCCATTATGAGATTGAGATGAATTAATATTACGTAATTTTATAGCAAATTAAGAAATATAATAATATAATCTATCCGCTATTCTTGATTCGAGACCGTGCGATGACGCCTCTAGAAGCAAATTTTAGCTTGTTCCTACTGCAGTATTAATCTGATTTCTATGTGCGATTACAACACCCTACAGACAGAATTGTCTGAGTAAAATGATTGTCAGAATAGCAGGGTGTTATTGAAAGGTTCCATTTTTGCCAATTGACTGTGGAACTTTGAGGTACGAGTTCATATCGTACTTAACTGGTCTAGTTCAAAGTTTGGAATGGTCATGTCCACCTGGTTTATTGGATCGGTTGTCTATTGGTCCAGCATGAAATTGTACGCCGGAGTTGCTTAATAACATAGGGTCATCGTCTAAGCCAGTTTAACGGCTCCGTGGCTTAGTTGTTAGTAGCCCTGCCTTGGAAGTGAGGGGTCCCGGGTTAGATTCCCGGCGGAAGCATACTGTGTGGTGAGCAGGAAGTTTTTTCGGGTCTTGGATGTTTGTCTTGTGTTTCTGTGTTTGTCCACGCCATCTGCCACACATTGAATCCTAATCCTAGTGTAAAAGTTTATTTATTATATTTATTTAAACGATACAAATTAAAATATATTTATTTTTTTATTTATATGGAAGTTGGTTGTTTCTGAGATGCTGAATGGAATTCCCATCGGGCACGTAGGTATTTAATTTAGTCAATTCCTTGGAAAAATCATTTTGTTAAATGACTACAATTTATATAATAACCTAAGTTCGAGAGGAAATAAACAAATAATGTTAATTTGCGTCAATTATTCCATGAATAAATCAGTCAGTTTAGATTCGCTGTAAAATGGTTTATTATTGTGCATGTGTTTTAATAATTTCGAATGTATTTCTATTTTTGGAAATGTTTCATAAAACCTTGCAAACTTTCAGTTTAGACTTATACCTTCAAATTTAGATCCTAATTCATTATTAATTTTAATCGACTGTCCTCTGAAGAGATAAGATTGTGGGATGGATAAAGTTAAACTAGATTCGTGACACGGGAAACCAACATTTTGATTTTCCGAAGGTTACGTTTCGCAGAATCGCGTTGACTTTATATGACAATCACCTGTTTATATATATGTGTGTATATAGATTGCATCGTATCTGTTTATGTTACGTGTACCTCTGGTGCATCGCTGGGTCAACTGAGTCATTGATAGTATGTGGATTTTTCCTCGCACGCCTATTTGTGATGCTATATCTCGGCTCATTACACTTCCATAAAGTATCAATGCATACATATTTACATAATAGTGTAACAATACGATAAAGCCGCTGTTAATTCCCAGATAAGTTTTCGTAGCAACTCGTGCCTAAATTAAAAAAAAAACATGCATGGAACTTCAAATTCATTTTCATTATCACACTGACACTAATATTTTAAAGGCGAAAGTTTGTGTGTGTGTAAAAACAACAAAAAAATATGAATCGGTTGAGCCACTATCAAGTGATGCTTCGTCATACATGTAGCGATAGATTTATATTTATGTAGATGGGAAAATATGCATCATGTGGTGTAACTTTTAGGTGATACATTTTTGATAGAAATCAATACAAAACATTATAAAAAGAAAGTCAATATTGATAGTCTAATTGATTCTCCCCCTCGCTATTGAGATGATATTTTTTTCAAGATGCTTTATTTCTTTTTTCAGATTTAGCCGAAATTGCGTGGTTGATAAGGACAAGAGAAATCAGTGCAGATACTGCAGACTTAGAAAATGTTTCAAAGCGGGAATGAAGAAAGAAGGTAAATACAAACTCATAAAATAATAAATGAAAACTTCTGTTCAGTATATAAAACAAACAGAAGTTGCATAAGTTTGCGATTCCAAGCGTCCATAATTTTTCGAAATAATAGTATAGACGCGATATTTAGAAGCGCACGCACCATGGGATCCATGTTCCCGCATCCGTAGGTGAGTACCCTACACGTGGTGCAAAATAAGCAACCTGAAGTAGCAATAGAACTTGTGCCAAGTTCGTTCGAAGAAGTACTGCCACCATACCTAGTTATCCGCCATCAACTAGCAGTGCTCTCGCATTGCTGTGTACCGGTGGAAGAGTGGTTACCGGTGAAATTACAGGCACATGAGACGATACAACCCCGTCAGAGCGACGCGATGCCACTTGGGTCTTCTTATACTGCGGTAGGAGAGGAGCGGTGTCATATCGCTGTTGTTTATGGGTGGTAGAAACCACTTAACATCAGGTCACTTTAAAAACCATTTTACATCAGTAACTAAACTTTCGCACTACATCGTGCGACATAAAATTAAACATCAAGCGGTTAAGCCATAGATACAGGTATTTATGGTAGAGTCAAAAGTTATCTACACTTATATTTTCCTTGTATCTCGACAAAGGATTTTTTGTCTGTGTCTTGTCTATGTTCACAATTAAGAAGTGGGTCTGTCTGACATTTCTAAACTACGGTTCAATAAGTCAAATATACAAATTGAGGAAAACGTCGGAATAACCCGTAATCGTACCCCAAAACTATTAAAAACTGTCGTATTGTTTTTGTATACCCGCGAAGCCTTCTACGTATCTTGATGATGTAACATGACGCGGCAATTGTTTACATCCGCTTTCCTTCTAAAATGGCGGCTAATATTCTTAATGCTGTGTATTTTGGGTTATGTCCCAAAATTGTGTCATTATATTGATGGATTACTAATAATCATCATTACCTTGCGCAATACTTTAGATTAGACTATCTTTTTATAGCTGTCATTTAAGCGTAATTACATACTGTGAATAATTTTATTTTTCGTATACTGCTTGTACAAAGCAACGGTTATGTCATTAAAACTGCTAATTATAAAAGTTTTGCTAATATTTTTTTACAAAACTTTAATAAACATTCGAGTGAGTCAAGCAAGATCAATGATAGGTGTAGTCAACATGTTTTCGAATATGAGTTTATCTAATGATTCGTGCCATTTTGCAGCACTGATAAGCTTTTGTATAATAGCAACAATTCATTATGCAAGAATTGCAATAAACATCACCTCTTTGTTTATGTGCCAAAGTGACACATTGGTTTATACACGTGAGACAATAAAACTATGTCACTGACTGATAGATAATGCACCGCCTTAAGTGGTGGGCTTAAAACATGACAATTTGCAGTTTTCCTTATATATACTTCACGTAGATGAGCCCTACCAAATCCGGTGAATTACCAACTAAACTAAAAAAAATATTTCACTTATAACTATAGCTTCACTTCACTACATAGTATAAAACAAAGTCGCTTTCTCTGTCCCTATGTCCCTATGTATGCTTAAATCTTTAAAACTACGCAACGGATTTTGATGCGGTTTTTTTTAATAGATAGAGTGATTCAAGAGGAAGGTTTATATGTATAATACACTAGCAACTCACCCCGGCTTCGCACGGGTAGTTTCCGATACGACACTGATGCTTAACTAACCGTGCGAAGCTGGACCTTCATCTATCGCTGGAAACTGCACTAAAATACGTTGCGTAGTTTAAAAGATCTTCAAACAGCGTGAGCTACTTTGTTTTATACCATATAAGGATAAACGTCGAAAAAGTAGCGCTTCTCAGCAATTTCATCGGCGCGTGCTGATAAATTGGTTTACGTATATGTACGTTAGAATAATGTTTTACAAAACTATAAGTATTTTTATTATTCGGTCAGCGATATAATATCATTTATATTTAAACTACAATCTCCTTTTGATGTTAATTATGAGACGAGATCTTTAATGACCATTTTTCTGATTAAAATTGTTGCGCTACATGTAACAATTTTTATGAAAATGTATTCCACGATTATCATTCTGGATGTTTTGTATCAACATGTTTATCTAAAAATATAATAGTTCCTTGATCACAATAATGATTTAATGAGTTAATAAACAGTGAATTTATAATTAGCTTGTAAACAACACTATGTAATGACTCTCGTTTATCTGTCTCGCGTAAACATTTCAAGGAACTCGTCGGAGCTTTACCTAAGAAATCATAAAATGATTCATTTAAAATAGTTGATTTGCATTGCTTTGAGCTGAGTAAATTGGCTATTTCATATTCGTCGTTGAAATATGATTTAATTTGATTTGATCTTGGGGAATTTATCTAAAAAGTATTGATGGTAATCTTAATGTTACTGAACCAACACTTCGCACATAGTTTTGTGCGAAGTATTATCTGAAGGACTGAAGGCGATGTTTCATTTCGGGATATCAGGAAATATCAGGAAGAATTTCAAGCGAGATTCGTCAAAACCATAAACCTTATATTCATTTCATTCTTAAAAAAACTTGTAAATAGTTTTTAAATCAAATTTGTTGTCAACAGCTGTCCAAAACGAGCGGGACCGTATCAACTGCCGGCGCCCGTCGTACGAAGAGCCGACGCAAGCCAACGGACTATCCGTAGTATCACTACTCAACGCCGAGCTACTTAGCAGGAAGGTTATAGATGAGGTGAGTCGCATATAATGGATATCTTTGTTAATAACTAGCTGTTTACCGGGACTTCGTCCGCGTGAAACTTTACAATGTTTTTAGGAGAAAACTTATTTTTTTTGTTTTGGTTTATCGATCCCGGGACTTCGAAGGCAAGGCAACTAAGCCACGGAGTGCTTCTTTATGGGTATTTGCTACTACGTGCGTAATATCGGTTGTCAAATTGTAAATCAATACAAGGCAACATTTGTCGGGTTTGGTTGTTTACAAATAAAAACGGGCCATTGGCACATTTTCCATTGCCACGTTAAAACGCCTCTGTGATAAATCATTCTCCGAGGGCACGGACCGCCGGGTCATCGGTTGTCTGGAGGCCGCGTGTTTATTAATATTGTCATATATATTGTTTTCGTCTACAATTTGTAGGCGGTCTTGTCAAATAAATATAGTTTATTGAGGAACAAAATAAGAATGGGTTACAAAAACCTTTGAACAAACGAATTTCGCAGCTTTGAATATTATTTCCATTTATTTCAATTTTAGGCGCGCCCTGGTGGAAGTTCCCCCGTAACTAGTCAATTAATTCACAGACCAACAACATAACAGACGCGGAGATAAACAACAGGAAGCTGGCGAAGATCAACGATGTGTGCGACTCTATTAAGCAGCAGCTGTTGATTCTCGTGGAGTGGGCCAAGTACATACCCGCCTTTACAGAGCTACATCTTGACGATCAGGTAAATACATATAGAATAATTAATACAAATTATCGCAAAGATTATAAATCATTCTTACTGATACTGTACCGCCTGAAAAATAGACTGTTTCCGTTAAATATGTGCCCTAATTTTTAAGCTTAGCGTACTTGATATAAGAAAACCTAATGATTCTGTGAATTTATCGTTTTCGTATTCACTCGCTCTCGTTGCGATAGCGTGAGCGTAAACGAGACGGGTGAATTAACCTGCTGCGAACTGAAGTAATCTGTTCCCGCCTTGGTATGATAGTATATTTTATGTTCGGCACGCTAAAGTTGGCATTCTACCGCAGGTGGCATTACTACGAGCTCATGCTGGCGAACACTTACTACTGGGATGTGCGCGTCGCTCTCTGCATCTCAAAGACATACTGCTTCTGGGCAATAACTGTATCATCACCAAGCACAATATTGGTAATTGTTACATTTTATGAACTTTTGAAGTTTTGCAGCCAGGGAAAAAAGTGTTGCAATTAATTTATTTTTTGTTACTTTGATTGTCTGTCTGTCTGATCACTCTCCTATAAATATTAATTCCATTTCAAGAATCAATTTCATTTTAGGTTTACGTTTTTGCCGACCTTTCTTAAAAGCTTCTTAATACACAATAGTTTCCTTAATCCTCTGCAGAGGCGCTTGAACAAACCTCAAAGCTGGACATCATTGACAATAAAATAATTTATTGTAACTGATACTATTACACAAGAAAATATTGGAATACAATTGAACGTTTAATGTTTTGACAGAAGCTGTAGGGTCAGCAGTTAACTGCGTCAATCTTCTAGTAGTTCACGAAGTGCTGGTTTTTATCAAACATAAATGTTATTTGCAGATGGCAGGATGGACATAGACATCAGCATGATTGGAATGCGTGTGATGGACGAAATCGTGAAGCCGCTGCGGGAGATCGAAATCGATGACACGGAGTTTGCATGTCTAAAGGCCATTGTGTTCTTTGACCCGAGTAAGTGAAGATTTTTAGTTATTGACACTATAATTCGACGTGAATTCCGCTTATCTTAAGTTCATGGTGAAGGTCTAATTACAACTTAGACATAACATGATCGAAATGTGGGTAATGGACGTGATAGTAAAGACGTTGCGATGGATAGAGATCATCGACAGAACAAAAGATACTTGTGTCAAGGCAAAAAAAAATATTTTTGATCCGAGTGAATTTTTTTATAGACGATATAGTCATAGCCTCCACTGCCTCTCCTGTCCTCTGCAGTCCATGCATATTCACGATAAGCGCGAGCGAATGGCTATCTACCACGATATCCTTATCTGAATTGATAAACGCCACATGTTTACTATTTCCATTATTTTAACATCTTGATAGCTAAGTTAGTAGCAATTCTGACAAACACTAATATGATCTAGCAATATAATGAGCATGAAGTATATGTCCCGTGGAACCCTTGTCTACTCTCGACAAGTGAGAGTGATTGATCTACCTCGGGGGCCAACGCGTATTTATGAATGCCACATGTCAGATTTAATGGGTTCTACGACATTTCAGTTAGCCGTTTTAAGAATGTGGAATTGCGCACATTTTTTTTGTCAATGAAAACTCATTTAATATTACTTACTGGACCACCACGCTTTTATTGCAGAAGTATGAATATTTAAATTTATACCATTTATCAATACTTATTTAAAACTTTGTACTTTCTAGATGCAAAAGGCCTTTCCCAGCCGCAAAAGATTAAGCAGCTTCGCTACCAGATTCAAATCAACCTGGAAGATTACATAAGTGACCGACAATACGATGGGCGCGGCCGTTTCGGCGAACTACTCCTCTGCCTACCCCCACTCCAGAGCATCACCTGGCAGATGATTGAGCAGATTCAGTTTGCTAAGCTTTTCGGAGTCGCGCATGTTGACAGTTTGCTGCAAGAGATGTTGCTTGGAGGTGAGTAAAACATCTGTCTGTTTCTGTCGTTAAGCAGGTCTTCAATGGTCCACTTTTCACCCCGTATGTTACACTATTAAGGGGAACGGATATGTGACAAGTGCCGCTACTGAATTACCAACAATTCCGGCCCAAAGAACAGTAAATAAAACCTAAAGAAGATTATAACCACAATATCAATTTACAAAAACATTCTGATTCCAGGTGCATCAGCGGAAGCCACCATCGAAGATACTCCTGCAGATGGCGCAGGTGACACATCATCGCCAATGTCATCTGCATCGTCACCGCCACTAGTGCCTCAAATATCCATCCCAGACTCGTTCCTCGAGCCCATGCCGTTCAAGCAGGAACCTAACATGTAAGCACTCTTATTGTAACAGTATAAATATTATAACAGCCTTGTAACGTCAAACACTCCGTCAGCCTGGCGTAGCTATGTCCGTAGGTGTGTACCCTTTGATTCCCTACACGTGCCCCCTGGGTGGTGCTAAAGGAGCAACCTAAAGTAGCAGTAGAACTTGTGCCAGGTTCGTCCGGAGAGGTACTGTCACCAAACCAAGAATCTGCCGCTCGCAATAGTGCTCGCATTACTGTGTTCCGGTAGAAGGATGTGGGTGCCGGTGAAATCATATGCATATCATCCCCGTCTCGAGTGATGGACGCAGCAAGATGAATGCGACTCAGAGTAAGATCCAAATCTTATACTGAGTCTCATTACTGTTGTCATGGGCGGAGGTCGCCACTTACCACAAGCTCGTTTCATAAATGGCGTAAGATTTAAATTGGAACTTAATATACTTTTTCGTCTACATCTACATGGTCGACGCCGCTCGTTTCTCAATCACATTGTGACGTCATAAGGTTTATATTAGCTTTGTAAATTAGCGCTCTATTTTTCCAACTTTTAATACACCGATATAAGGTTTATATTAGCGTTTTGATTTGCACTCCGTAGATTATGCGCAACTAATTGAAATTACTCATGCTTAGAGAGAGAATAATCACTTTAATCGGTTATCATTGTCCAAATAAAAACCATATTTTCATAATCTTTGTAATTAAAGATTATGAAAATTTGTTTTCATGATTATTCTATTTACCGACACACAAAATGTTTTTTATATATTACATAATGACTTGAAATTGTTATCTGAAATTGATTATCGACAAAAGATTGCGAATGTGGCGTTGATTGGATCTATGTAATGGACGCTTCTTCCCGATGTTTGAAAACAGATTAAGCGACATAAATTTGATGATTGCGTAAACCAACTGTTATCAAACGAACGATAGTTGGTAATATTTGTCATTTACACCTGCACCTCAAGTGAAAATAGATTTTGCGATAAACAATTACAATATTCAACTTAGATGACTGGAGTTTTTATTTAATGTGAGGTCGTGGCGAGCTTATCTTATCCACCTGATTTTAATCAGTTACCACCGACCATAAACAACAGTAATGCGACTTATTGAGTATTAATGAATATCAAACACTCAGACACAGAACAATATTCCTCACACAATTGCTTGTCCTGAGTGGGATTCGAACCCGCGAACTACAGCGCAGAAGGCAGAGCTACTACCAACTGAACTGTGAGGCCAAGTCAACAAGCATAAACTATGCTAATAAAAGGATTTTTTACGCGATAGTAGTGATGAAACTAGTGGAAGGACCGTCGGATGTTAAGTGGTGACAAAAGGTAGTGGCAACACATAGACCGAAATCTCAGGTTCTGAATCACCAAGGCATAAATCACTAACGATTTGCTAGATATTATTAGCACATACATTTTCGTGTGTAACAACCCAGCAGACATTAAGTTTGACGCAGGCTGTGTCTTTTCTATGAGGTAGCCGTATTGTGGGAATGTTATATTCCCAGAAATTGTTATATTATGATTATATATTATGTCCTTTTGAGTAAATCACTTGTTGTTGTAAATCAAATGTTTCGTTTTTTCTACATCTAAATATGTCAATGAAAATTTGTGTAATTATCGTAAACGATCTTCAACATGAAATGTGTTGGGGATAACACGCAATATCATTTATATAGATTGATTGTAATTGAGAAATCCATTTCGAACCATTATTCCATTCAAATAATGATTTGATAGATAAAGAAAAAAAATCGTATTTTATTTTAATAAAACATGGTTCATATGTAAATAAATATTGTTACAGGAGCCCTGACCGCAACCCTACATTGGCGAAGACTGCTGACATAACACTTTTATAGAAAAACGTTATTTTGTAAAATATTTACATACCGTTTTCGCTGTCACTATTAGAATATAATATTATAATATAACAGTACAACGTTATAATATAAACAATTGATATTTACAATACTATTACTTGTTTATATTAGTATTTTGTATGCACTGGCCACACTTATAAACTTTTAAACACTTACCTTTGCACTAGGATTCCCCTGTGCAGAGGTATGAGTGTGTAAACGTTTATATGTGTCTGTTATTATGACTATGACAATTTTTAATACAAAATCCAGTCATAAAGTGATTTTTTTGTATATATACATTTTTATTTTATGTTAGTGCGAGTTGAATGTTGAAACGTTTTGTGTCGTGCATGTTTTAGAAAAAGAATAACCAAATAGTGCCTTTATCAAGAAGATATACATTTAGATGTGTAGGAATATTTTGCCAATTATATTTTAGAACAAACATATTTATGAAAACTATATTTATTAGGAGTAAGCTATATTTTAAGGATTTAAATACGATACGGCTGTGCCTTATAAAATGGAGATGTTTATTGACATATCGCGACAGGAGACATAGAATCAATTATTGATTTAAAATTGGGGGTATGCTTTTCAAATTGGCTGTTAGTTGACTTGTATGAGTTGTTTTGTGAGTTACCTAGTTTGATTTAGGTGAGGGTTTTTTTTTAAATTATTTTTAATGCTGCTATGGGATATGCGTGTAACATTTTTTCTATTGGTTGTCGTTTGTTCAAATCAGAAGAGTATAATTGAAATTTCCGTTTGCTGTGTATTTGTGTGTATTTCGAAGTAAGCGAACTTATCTCGCGAGGTAAAAAAATATTTTATTATAAAAGTTTTATTATTAAGTTTTTATCAAACCTTCGTTAGTAGATCCGTTAATATGCTCAATCATTGTTAAATCGTTGGTGTAAGGAATTTTGTGGTGAAAGCTATTTACATATGGAAATAAATGTATTTTGGTTTGAGATACCTTAGTTATATTAAATTAAGTGGATCCTAATAGGTGCCTTATTGTATTGTTGAGGTGTACTGTTGAAAATGTACATACTATGTTATGATTTTTTGTAGATATATTTTAATAAATATTGTTACCCAATATATTTTTGTATTATTTTAATGATAGTTGCAACAACGGCCGGCCGTGTTTGTTGCCTTAGTACTCTGTCATTTATTGACATTAAGTACAGGCAGTCCTCGACTTACGTCGTTGCAATAATAAAGTATGTATATCCTTTGTTATAAATGCAGTTTTTTTTTTAATTTCTAGTCCGTTTGGATCTTTACCCTTGAGTTTTACATGTAAACATACGAAAAAATATGTCTCGACTTACGTCGCGTATTTCGAGAACCTAACATGCCGTGAGTACGAGGACTGCCTGTATACGATCCAAATTTTATACGGAGTCGAGTTAGGGGCGGGGGTCGTCATTTACCATCAGGTGGGCCCTGAGATCCTTCCGACACATTTTGAAATAAAAAAGTACCAGTTGTGGAGGCAATACTTCTCCGTGCGAACTTTGCATAAGATCTACTGCTAAAGTGTCTGCTTTCTTGGGACTTGTTTCTTCGGTCATTGTATACTGATTCGGATGTTTGTTTTTGTTGAAATGATGAGAACATTAAATAGGTATGAAAGCATTAAAGTCGGGCTTTTTCATTTTTCTAATTAGTCACTTGTTTACTCTACAGTCTTCTCTACTTAATACTTAAACTTAAGATTTCAAGATCAGACAATAACTTAGTATACGCGATACTCACTGATTCCTGGAAATTAACAATAAAGCGGGCTTAATGAGACATTTACGCGTAAGCAAGCGAAGTAATTAAATTTTAAATTATTTCAAGCCAATTTAATCGTATAAACAACAGTTGGCTAAAGATTGACTTCCAAGTTAAGTAGAGAAAGGAATAGATTTTTTATTTTTTTTTACCACGGCCCCGCAACCACCTGCATTCTCATGGTCTTGCCCGCTCCTAAATTGTATTTTACCACGATTTGCAGTGAACAAATTTTGACAGGCAGGTATTTTACTTATATATTATATGCAATACTTGCGTACTTAAATTGTATCTAAATAATTATAAAATGAAGAATTCATGCGCATTTCACACAGTGACATCTAGTCCCAAATATATACTATGGGAACTAGATAACTGATAGAATACTTATATAATACTTTATTTTGTAAATCCTAATAAATAAAACACAAAAAATATTTTTATAGCGTAGTAGCACACGCCGGATCCCATAGTACATTCCATAGTACACAGAACAAACAATTGTGTTTATTACGCAAAAAGGAATCGATTTCACGACCCACAGCGCAGAAGGTAGAACTACTACCAAATGAGGCCGATCAAAAAAACAAATAGGTATGTGGTTATTCATTAAATACCTGTTTTTTAATAAGAAAAGCGTGGATGCGCCGACACACATAATCATAATATTATTTAAAAGAATATGTTAACTGGTACAAAACTTATCCAACCTAACTTATGAAGCAAACACTCAGGGTTCCATACACGATGGTTTTTCCTGTACGTCCATGTATCCCCTCTGCCTGTTAAGCTGATTCTTGCAGTACAAAAATATTATGGACATGACCGACACAGCAAACATTACAAGCAAGGGCACGTAGAAAATAAATAGCGTTTTCATTTAGAAAGTTTGTTTGTTTTTGTAAAGCTATACAAAAAAACTTGTTCCATTGACAATGTCGAATGTACTGTCAATGTTTAGAAAAAGTGTCATTTGAAAGCGAAGATATCGCCAAAGTTTTTTATGAAATAAGGTCGACTCGTTTACGCCTGTTCAGATGAACTTTTTGTCCGAAAAGGACAGAGCTTCCTCTCCAACTAAAATATGAGAAAACCTAAGTCGTTGTGGCCGTCAACCGAAACGAGATAATGTCTCAAGTGTTTACCGTACCAGCCTCTAATGTTCCCACTGCAGGAACACCGGCCTACTCTCGATAATTGAGAGCGAATTCCCTTTGATTTACCACAGAAAGCCCGGTAAATCAAAGCGAAATCCGGTTTGGTAGATTTCACATGTTTTCGAATTTTTGGTTCTAAGACATACCGATTTCCTCACGATTTTTTCCCGCCGATTGTTAAGTACCTAGTGAATCAAGACTTAGTACTAACTAGCGGACACCAGGAGGCGCTTCAATAAATGTGCCTAATGCATTGTTTTAGTGGTCTAAAACCATCGTCCCATTATTGCTTATAATTATAATATAAATGAAACCGGTTTGGGGCACATAAGCAGGATGGTTTCAAAGTCTATAACGGAAATAGGTTTTTGTATATAATTATTCGTTATCTATGATTAAGCCAGGACATCTAGTAGCTGAAAATCTGACCAGCGAGTATAAAATAAAATAAATAACTATTGAAATAAAATATGATTTATTTATAATATAGATCTACGTCACTAGCACCCACAAAATCGTCCCTACTATATATCGATATTCCATGTGAAAAGATTCTGCATATTTATAATGTTGGTCTTACAATTACTAAAGTAGACAAAAACATACATAGTCGGAAAAAAACATATCTGCGCCGAGCAAGATAAGTATATTTACAGATAGTTACAATATATAAGTAACACATGACAGATAGATTACTATAGCAACACAGACCTATTTTGTGCACAGTGAAAGAATATTTTTATTGTTACCTACCCAGATTATTAATATTTTTGTCATAAAAAAAGTTATGGAAACAGCAGGCATATTCATACGTTTAAAAGAATTGCATTAATGAATGCACTGATGAATTTTAGCTCATTGTAGCAAATCGCATGCGGCTAATAAGCGCCATTCACGTTCTATAATTTTATCGAACGCAAAATCAAACTGACTTATTGGCTACATGCAATGGCTGCTTCAGTCTTATGGGTGCGTTCATATCATCCTACGCGGACATTGGAAATAGAAAGTTTATGGTGAGACGATAAGCCTGCTGTACATTAGAGTAGAGAGATCAATTGACGTAACTATCCCAATAACTCGAGTTAAAAATATCTAAACATGCATTATAATTAGAGTAAAAATAAAATTATTTTAATCATACTACGTAATTTTATTAATAAGTAACGGCAAAAACACCAAGACATTTAGTTTTATATACATGAACGGCAAAAACGAGCATACTGTAACTTTCATTCATAAATTTATTTTTCGAAACCGTCCTAATAATTTTTTTTCTAATGTTAGTCACTATAACAGTTATTTTAGTTTAAATCGACTAGACTAATGATGATTACATACCAATAGACGATATATATTTGTATGATAAATAAATATAATATATACACCATTTTTTCATTTAAAACCTCCAATCGCATGCCCGAATTGGTTCTTCTCACAACCCGCGTTTATATTTCCTTGCAGTGAGCGTGACTCTAAAACAATTCACATCCGTAAATCTTTACGTACTACTAAATAATTATTTTATATTATCTAGATATATATAATCTATAATTATATTTTTAAAATAAATCTTGTAGCCTCTTCAGAAAACTAATAATTTGGGAGCAGCACGCTTATAAAAGATTTTCAGAAAGTCGAAAACTATTTATAAAAAAATAAATATCACAAATATAAATAGGTATATGATTTTACAACAGTAAACCGATATTTAATACCAAAACTTTTTTTACACATTTTATAATAAAATATGGTATTCGAGAACTTTTCAATTCAATTTATTCAATTCAATTTATTTATTTCAGACTCATGTCCATATTGATATATTACATTCAAAATTTTTATTATTCGGGAACGTATCCCAAGTTATCGTCTTTTATAAATGTAAGATATTCCCATGAAACAACCAATTGTGTGGAAGAGATCGCTTCTTAGCGATAAGACCGGTTCTAACTAATTGTACGTGTTCTAACTAATTGTCTAACATTGTATTTCTCTGTATTGGTGTACAATAAAGTATTTTTATTCATTCAATTAATAATAACTTTTTTTAATTTGCCTCCTATTCAAACGACGATGACAGTGGTCAAAATCAACGTACAGTGTACAGGTTCCCTTCGACTCTCTGCCTTGTAAATGCGCGTAAAATTTCTCGTTTCAAAACGGGTACAACAGTGTTCACTTACGATAAAATATTGGTGTCAGATCCTTTAAATACATTATGTCAACAACCGCAAACCCAATTAAACCAGCTACAACAGTAAATATACCGAAAAAAAATAAGATATTCATCCGTTTGATTTTAGGCCTACAGTTTGACACGTCGTTGCGTAAACTGCAATGACAGAATTCCACAGACTAAAAGCTCGACCAATAAACGTATCGCACTTAATGTTTGTGTGTCAGTCATAAAGGGTCTGACGATTCAAATTTGATGAGATCTTTGCTGTGAACCTCTGCTCTCGCCCTGCACCGCGTGGTGTGCGCACCCACATAGCAGAAGCCCGTGTCTATGCCGTTATCGCTGAGGTACTGCATCCACTGCAGCTGCTTCATCGAGGGCTTGTCCGTGTCTGTTTTAACTTCTATGAACTTTATCTGTGAATAAAACAAATATTTATTTAATAAGGACTCCCAACAGGATACACTGAACATACAACTTAAAATAATCAAAGGTCTTAAATAATAGTGGTCCCGCAATTATAGGGCGTCACAGCGTGTTAATAGAGACAACTAGACAACATTTAAAAAAAGTTGAAGATGCGAGACAAAAATGCGATGAGAATGGAGATATTATCTATATAAGAGTAACTTCTGCATAAACAAAAACATATAGTAATAAAATACAAAAACGTGATGGTGATTCGTGATGGTTTCATGAAGTTGGATAGATGCCCATTGTCTCAAAGCATGGTTACAGCCTTCGTAAGGTCTATTCTATTCCTATTCCCGGCTGGAATAAGCCGGGAATAGGAATAGAATGATTACCTACAAGTGCCCCCTGGATGGTGCTTAAAGAGCAACCAAAAGTAGCAGTAGCACTTGTGCTAAGTTCTTCCGGAGAGGTACTGCCCTGGAATCTGTCGCCAAGCAGTAGTGCTTGCTCGTAAAGCTGTGTTCCGGTGAAAGGGTGTGGGTGCCGGTGGAATCACATGCGCTATCATCCCAGTCTCGGGTGATGGGACTCAGCAGGATGAATGCGATTGCGTAAGATGCAAATCTTATACTGAGTCGCATTAGTGTTGTCATGGGCGGGGGTCTCAGCTCGTTCCGTCACAAATACACCTAAAACAGCCTAGGCGGTTGCCGTCACATACCATAAAACGCTTTTAGACACTCTTAGTTACGAATGAACGAAACACAAGAACTCCTACCTTCTTAGTAGCCGCGTTCCACAGCGTCAGGTCAGGGAAACCGCTATGCGCGTGTCCGTAGTTAGCCGCGAGCCGCCGGCAAATGGCGCCCGTCGCCTTCGCCCCGAGACAGCCAGCCACCATTCGGATGTTATCCCACCCTATAGTGCGATTTATCGCTGATAGTTCGCCTGAAAAGGAAGTATTCGTGAGCGCGAGCGTTCTTTATCACATAGGCATGCCTGCAGCACTACCAGCATTACGGGTAAATAAATAAAACTGCCAACGTAAATAAAACTCCTTAATAAATAAAACTTAATATTATGCGCCTCCTTCCTTAAGAGCGTGGTGGCCTGGAGGAAACTGCCGGTATCCTCACGATGTTTTCCTTCACCATTCGAGAACGTGGTATTGCGCACACAAATTTTTTCAAGTGAAAAAACTCATTGGGTCATATGTGGGTTTGAACCAGCAACCTTCAGATTGAAAGTCGGCGTCTATGCCCCTGGGCCACCACGCTCATACTATCAATATATCGAGTAATACTTACACTCAGGCCGCTCCTCCCACTTGACTCGCATCGTCTCCACCAGAGTATCGACCGCCATACTCTCGATCCTCTGTATCCGCTCGTCTATAACCGTCCTGCGATTCTCATAGAAACTTTCCGAGAACATATCCAATGGGTACAATTGGTAATAAGATATGAATATGCCCGTCACCCCCACGGGCTTGGTGTAAATAATATCCCAGAAGAGGAGCGCAAATATTGTTGTAACAATTCTGCCTTCCCAGTGTTCACCTTAAACAAGAAAGGAACTTGTTTACCTATTTAGTCTCAGCAAGACCGGCCAAATGCGAGTCAGACTCGCGTACGAATGGTTCCGTACCATCTATAATAATAATAATAAAATACAAGTGGCGCCATCTAGTTTCTCCACATGGAACTATATCCTAAAAATCACGTTTTTGTATGAGAGTCCCCTTAAATATTTATTTTATTGTTTTTGACGATACAGTGTACATATAGATGTACCAAATTGTGGAAAATAAATGAAATGAAATGGAAAAAGTATTTGTTGTTCTAGCGGCAACAGAAATACATCATCTGTGAATATTTCAACTCTCTAACTATCACGGTTCATGAGATACAGCCTGGTGACAGACGGACAGACAGAAAGACTGACGGATAGCGGAGTCTTAGTAATACGGTCCCGTTTTACCCTTTGGGTACGTAACCAAAAACGCATTCAAAGATACAAGATCTCCAACTGTGGGGCTAGTCTTTACATAAATACAAATAAAAGTGTGTATAGTACTTTTCTTTGCACATATACATAACGCACCGTGTGTATAAGAACCATTAGTTGTGTAGTGGACGATGCAATACTCCTCACAGTCCAAGAACTTTTTTTCATCTTCTGTGTGTATTTCGAACTTCTTTTTGCCTCTCTGCTTGTAGTTCCTGTAACAAAATGGCATCTTTAATGCGGCTCTGTGGTTTTTACGCAAAATGGATCAGATATATGCAATGGTTTATTCGAACTTAGTTCAATCCTTTATTTAAATATTTACGTACGATTAGTTAATTAAGAAATCCAATGCGTTACATTTATGAGAATTATGTCAATGTGAATATGAGTTTGTTCATTTGTTTCGCTTTCAGGGGTCGAGCCAAATCTCACGTAATTTTTTCCCGCAAGAAACAATTTAAAATAGTGAGAAAATTGCGTTTTAAACTCTTATTGTACAATTTAATCAATAATTTTTGACTAAGTTCCAAGCAATAAGAAACAAAAAAAATTAAACAAACTATATCTTTTTTTTAATAAATCCAACGCTTATACACTAAAAATAGCAATTTTCAAAATTCTCACATGAGATTAAGGGCCCCCCTGGTGAGATGTCATGAGATTTGGCACAACCCTCTCTCCCCATCCTAATCTCACGTGAGAATTTTAAAAATGAATTTTCAAATGTCATGAATGGGGGACTGACATAGTATTATGAAAGACCAAAGTCTGTTAAAAAATTAGAATAAAAAAAAAATGTCATGAATGGGGGTGTCAAAAAGTCGTCAAACACGCCACGTCACGTCCGCTGTAATAATCCCCAGCGAGTCTGGCGAGTACAAAACCTGTAGTTTCTAGTAAACGTTTCATTAGAGATATACTCACTCCATGGGCTGTTTGCTGACATGGTCGGCTGAGAACTTATTCTCCAATATTATGTTTTTGGCGGCGTGCTCTATCAGTTCTTCCTTAAGCGCCGAGTCGAGTATGATGTTCTGTTGTTTCGCGATATTGTTCGCTCGCGGCCGCATAATATCTTTCTGTTCCTCCGGTAGGTTCGATTTCAATCCTTCTAGAAGGAGTTCCGCTGCCTGAAATCATATGATACTAACTATAGTAAAGTACCTAAAATAGACGACTCCTTGGTTAGTTGGTAGTAACTCTGCCTTCGAGAGGTCCCGGGTTCGATTCCCGGCTGGGTTACACTTTGTGTGAGCATGAAGTTTGTTCATGCCATCTGCGACACAGGGAATCCTAGTACAGAGGAATGAGTGTAAAAAAAAACAAAAACAAGTATTTTGATTTAACTACCAAACTATTGGACCGATTTTAATAAAATTTCTATAGGACCTGAAGCATGTCCTTTGAAATAAAAAAAAAAGTATTTTCCGTTGATAAATGACGGAGAACTGGGGTAATAAACATTAAAAGAAAAAAAAGCCGAATTGCCGTCTCTAGATAGCAAATATTCGCTTTACCTCATCGTGCCTGCACAGCAATTTATGAAGAATCAGTGCCTTTTCCGCATACCAATCAGCCTTCTTTTGGTTCCTGAACGCAATTTGCTCAATGAGTCGCGTCAGTATGTCCAACGCGAGCTGATAGTGGATGCCAGACTTGTCCTTCTTCAACTCTTGGATGCCGGTTTCGAGTATTTTCACGTATAGGTATGGGGGGGTGAATCTTCGCAGCCACGCGGGCAGGGTTTTGTATCTATGAAATCAAAGGCAAATATATTTATTTTAATTAATAAATTATCCTAATATATAAATACAAAAATTATTTGTTCCGTTATAGACTTTGAAACCATCCAACTGATATGTTCCAAACCGGTTCAAAAAAGACATGGCACGTAAAATCAAAAACAAAAATTTTGTCTGTCAGTTTGATCCGGCTAATCTTCAAAGCGGCTGGGCAGATTCTGATAGGATCTTCACTGGAAGATAGCTGATGTTATAAGGAGTAACTTATCCTAACTTTTATTTCATAAAAAGAAAATAGGAATATATAAAAAAGTATTAAATTCCACGCGGACGAAGCACATTGCTACTAGTAATATTATATGAATAAAATATTAAGTATAAGGTTGGTGCTATAAGACGATATCTCTAGTATTTCGGTATGAAAAATAAAGCTGTAACATAAATATATAGAAAAGAAATATTGCTTAGCAGAGCAGCTCAGAGCCAATGCAGGGGATTTGACGGCTCCGTGGCTTAGTTGGTAGTAGCCCTGCCTTCGAAGCGAGGGGTCCCGGGTTCGATCCCCGGCCTGGGCACACTTTCTGTGGTGAGCATGAAGTTTGTTCTCGGGTCTTGGGTGATTGTCTTGTGTTTCTGTGTTTGTCCATGCCATCTGCGACACAGGGTATCCTAGTGCAGAGGTATGAGTGTGTTAACATTTTTTTTTTTATTTAAAATGAAATGAACATATAGGAAAGCGCAGCGAGATAGATTCTAACTGTATCTACCGCATCATATCTTCATCGCTGATCTCCTTGTACAACTTGAACACCGTACGCACCATCTTGCACTTCTCAGAAGATTCTGTCTCAGCCACGTACTTTTCATAAATTATATGGGCGTCAACATATCTGAAAAATATAAACAAGAATCCTGTAATGTTTATGTTAAGATACAATTTATATTTGTCAGGATTGCTTAATGTAATTAATGTCATTCAATTTTAAAACTATCCTAGAATGAAATGCGTACTTTTGATTTCCAAACTAGTATTAATACATACTTATCAAACTCAATTCTGCTCCTAAAAATGAGAGACGCATTATCCAACTCCATATCCTTATCGATAGGGTACATCTCTCTCTTGACTTTGTCGTTAATGAGAACCAATTCTAGCTGCTTGTCGCGAATGGTCGAATAGTCCATGCCCAGATACATGAGTACATACAGCTTGTAGAATATAGTGCGAACTTTGTCCGATAGCTTGTAGCAAGTACCGACTTTTCCTTTCATGCTGAAATCAAATTAATTAGTTTAGTTTAGTCAAAGTCGAAGTTTAAAAAAATTTATTTCCGTTGAATGATTAAGAAAATTACTTTGAAACATAGCTTTTTATAAACAATATGTAACATGTTTAACAATATGTAAATGCGTCCTTAACGCATGATCTTGTATTTACATATTAATTTTAGCGCTTGTTCAAACCCTATCCGACCCTCCATGGAGAAAAAGCGAGAAACCTTCAAAGAATTTATTACTTTGTTATATTGTATCTGCCTCTTAAGATGATATGTAAGAACATGTTCTAACAAATAAGGTAGCGCAACAGAAATATTGGACTCTCACCAAATAGTATGTTTTTTTTTAACCAACTTGTAAGTAAAGAGCAGGTTTACAATTCCGCCGAAGCTGAATGTTTTTTTATGTTTGTATAAGATATTTTCATCAAGCATTGGATGCAGTACCTACGCAAGTTCTTGGTGTAGTGACTTACATATCAAGGACTCTCTTGGCGTTAGTAACAGTGGCGCCGCCAATGAAGTACATGCTGATTGAAGATCTCCGGCTGAAAGCTCTCAGTGCTGCTATGGCATCCTGTTTGGATTGGATTTTAAGCTTCAAGTCTTTGCATATTTGCTTTATTTCATCAGCTTTCAGTAGTTTTGCATGTTCTTCAAAATTCAAGCTGTTTACACCTAAAAATTTATATTGCATATTCATAATCATACACATTTTACACAATACCATGTAAACCCAAACTAAGCATAGCTTGTACTTGAGGAACTAAATAACTGATAGAATAGTTATAATAGTTCTTTGTAAATTTTTACTTACACATTCAGACACAAAAATCATTCATGTTTTTTGCACAAACTGTTGTCCTGAGTGGGAATTGAACACACAACCTACAGTGCAGAAGGTGGAGGTACTACCAGCTGAGCTATGAGGCCAATCAAAATTAAGAAATAATTATCAAATATGACAAAATAACCCCAATTTTAAGTGCAATGCAGTTGATTATCTAAATCAAATTTTTAATCTTAAAGTACTGTTTGGTTACTGTTATATTTGTATGGCAATAAAAAATACATTTTGTTACAGACTTGGAATAGTGTGGGGACCTCTGGTTAATGCTATTTACAATATCTTTTACATACTAATATAATATGTAAGTATTTATTTACACAAAAAATACAAAGGGTATAAATATTCTATCAGTAATCTGGTTTCCATACCAAATGGTACGCTTTGGGGATTAGTTTGCACACACATAGCAGTGTAAAAATTATATTGTGTATTGTACAAAAAATGTTTTTTCCAAGTTTTACCCTTGATATCATAACTTAGACATAAAATGATGTGATTGCAAGCTGATAACAGACAACATTTCACTTAAATAAGTCAACATTGAAATGATACTCACCACTTACAGCAGATGGTACTATGAAGCCACTTAAAATCAAAGAGCTCATCATGTTGCGAAAACAGCACTCATCAATGGCCTCCTTCTTATCGCTGCTGATGTTGACCAGTTGATCCCGCCTGTACCAGCCCTTCTGTCGCCAGTACAGTCGGCACACAAGACGGATCCCAGGCTTGACCAGTTGGAAGCAACGGCCAAGGATCTCTTGACTGCTTTCCGTTAAGAGATGGTTTATTGTATAGTCTTTGAGATATTTGTGGATGACTGTTAAAAGAAATACAGCTGGAAATGAAAAAGAAATGTTACTTGAAAAAAAGTCAAACTACAATTCTATATTCTAAAGTACTTTGGCTGGATTCACAGTTCAGTTGGTTGTAAGGACAAGCGGTTGTATGACATATTTAGATGTTTGTTCTGTATCTAAGAGTTAATATGTATATATATAATACATATATATATTTACAGAAAAAACATATTTATCTAGTACAAGCTATGCTTAGTTTGGGGCTAGATGGTGCTAAATAATGTCCATGAATATTTATTTATTTCAAGTCTTTACAAAACATCACATATAATTTTTTTTTAATTTGTTTGTAATGTTCATACAAATTAAAAAAATCAAATTATTGCCTATCATTGAATTATTACTTAGTGATATTGGTTTCTTCTATAGTTTAATTTTTAATTAAATCATTATCTGTACCTAGAGGAAAGGCAGTGAATTTAAACCTAGAAGATTCTAGGTTTAAATAAAAGAAGTACTGTCTGAGCATAAATCAATGAAGTAGAATTATGGAACTTACTCTTGTCATCCATTCCTTCACATGCTTTATTGAATGTATCATCATCCAAACAAACTTTAGGTGGAATGCAGAAAGAATGGTGTGTTAAGTTCCTCTTAACTGGTGTTTTTTTGAGCACATTTCGCTTCTTTGTAGGAGAGTAAAATTTCTTAGGGTCCGGAGTTTGGAAGCTGTCGCTAGATGGGGTCTGACTCTTGTGTGAACTTTTTCGTGGCGTCTTTTGAGGAGTTCGAGGGGTTAAACTATATATTATAGTTTTTTGTGAATCAACACTAGTATCACTTTGGCTGCTCTTTTGACTCAGGTTGGGCTTCCCATCAGACGGCACATTTTCATCATCGCTACTTAGACAAATTACTTCAGTGTCCGATTTAATCGGTTTAGCTACAGGGTTGGCACATTTTGGAATTTTTACAGGAGTTGATGTCTTGATTAGGCTCAAGCTTGGTCGTTTCTTCATGGCACATGTGTTTCTATTCATGGCCTTTATTGACGGGGAATGAGTTCCCGATTTTGATCTAAAATAGGTGTCTATTGATATTTGTCGGCTCATTTTTTAGCGGTTTTGATACCATGACCGACTCTAATCACCAACTGAGCATTCAGGAGCCTTTTTACCTTCTTCTGTTCTGAATTAATATGAATTGTATGTTTTAATGATCAGGAGGGAGAAGAGAATTCAACTGCGTTGATACAGCTCTTACTCACACACATACTCGCTCCTAATAAATAAAACAAAATCAAAACAAATTAAATTCCCAACTCAAGAGAGACAAAGAAAGCACAGACAAAACAAACTGCACAGACTAGCTAATAGAATAGAAGATCTAGGTCTTTACCTCAGATACCTTTAACGAGGTTGAGTAACAAGTTTTTAGTGTTGCCAGCACTCTTTGGTCAATAGTAACGTGAACATACCCTAAAATTATCATTTTCAGGACATTTCAATAATATGTTATTTTGAAACAGTTTTTTGGGTAGTATTTCCACACACGCGCATAGTGAGTAATAATATAAAGGTGAAAGTTTGTATGCATGTGTGTGTATATATATGTTTGTTACACCTTCATGCACAAATGGCTCAACGGATTCGCAATATTTCTAATATTTCTAGGTTTGCAGTAAACAAGGTTATTATTGCATGCATTAACAAAAAAATAAACAAGAAAGTAAAAGTCATAGGAATGTAGACAACTACATTCCTATGACTTTTACTTTTTTGTTTTATTCTTGCTCACTAAATCATTCAATATATTTGGCTACTTTAGTCATGACAACTGACAATACTAACCTATAGTGTGTAGCGGCCGAAATCCGTTTGTTTAATTGAAAAAATTAAATTATTGCAATAAAATACACCAAGTACTCGAAGAAAGTAGTACTGATAATCGAATGTCATTTCATTAAAGCAACCGAAGTTCCTATTTTCGCCGATTCTAGATAACTTGGTAGATCAGCACTTGCTTCGTGACTGACTAATTTGAATTTGACGTTCAGTCGAGTCAGACTAATCATTCATTCAAAGTGCGTTCGTGTAGCTCTGATTTCGATAAGTTAATGTATAAATAATACGTTTACTTCTATGTCGCTTGTGTAAGCAATATCGCCAATTTCCCGACCCTTCATACATTTATCACCATCCCAAAATAAAATATAAAGATAAGTGATGTCAAAAACCGGCAGGCAGGTTCATATAACCATCCAAATCTCATAAGGTTCCAACAATTCTATCATCATATGGTACATTGCAGAAAGTACATTACAAGTTCCTGGGAGATTGATGTAGGAGTTGTTTAATATGTATATGTTATAGGTACATGCTGTTCCCTGCGACTTCGTTCACTTAATTAATTTTGGCGCGTAACCCTAGTTCTTTTTCGAAAATAAAAGTAGCCTATGGTGCTAACATCAGCTTTCAGCCTGTGAAAGTCTAGTCAAAATCAGTACCACGTTAAATGTGATATTTTTGTGCACCAGAACAAGTTCTTTGGAAGTATAGATTGAGCAAAGTCACTGTTTTCGTGTATCTGTTTCTCCGCTGAATTCTTCTAAACCAAGCAACGTAAAAACATTTTTTTTGGCGCTTACTTTGCTAATGCTGGCTAAATCTCAGGAGATAGATCAAAATGATGTATTACGGAATTTTATTACAAATTACGTCACACACACTGTACAACCGAAGCCGGAGCGAGTCGCTATGAATAAATTAAATTATTTTTGGAATATTTTGGAGCACTTCGACGTTATGAACTATTATCATTGCTATCACGGGCTCCCCGAACGAGTTCAAAGCGCGCGGTTTTTGAAATACAAAATGTCAAAATTTATATACGGCCTAAATTAAAACTCCAGTTGGTTGAGTTTGCTATCGTCTCCGTATACCGATATCATCGAAAATAAAAACAAATAAAATGTCTAAAGATTACAAGAGATCTATCTCTATCCAAAGATTGAGTTTAACTTGTCGCATGAATAATAGACTGAAATTGGTTAGATAGCATTCTTTTTTGGCGTAAAGTTGACTGTGGTGGAGACAAGTTAATTCGGATTCTCGTAGTTTAGCATACAACATGTTAAAAACCCTGCACTTGGAATCCCTGTAGGTCGCATAGACACAACACAAAATAAATGATAGCTGTAAACGATCAGATCATAAATGTTTGCTTCAGCCCGGGGTCGAACCCGGGACTCGATTTGAAAGCTTGGTCCATCAAAGTATGACTATCAACCATCATAACTAAGGAGCTGTTTACACAGCATTAGAAATCTATAAATCGAATGGATATAGTTCACTCTAGTCAGTAGATACCCTGACTACCAACCAAGAATATTGATCAAACCACCTTTAATATGACTGAGCCTAACCCCAAACAGGTCAGGACGTACCAACCAACCTATCAACTCAATTCAAAAAATCGGTTCAATGTGGAAAAAGTAGAGAAGGTACTCAAGCGGATCGTGGATGCAGAGCTGGAAGAAGCTGAATATAGCGAAAAGAGTGTTCCAGATCTATGCTTGACACTGGCTGAAATGATACGTACCGCTGTAAAAGAAGAAAAATATGACAGGTATGTCTCCAAGAAGGTTCTATTCTTTAAATAACTATTGTAATATTTTTGGTGTTTAGATTCTCTTTGATCTCCTGATAGAAATATGTTGTTCTATCAAAATATTACGTAAATGTTTCACTAATGTCACAGTGGCGTCCTATTGTTTACAAATTGCACGTACTCTATAGTTGATAAACTGAAAATGTAAATCTTACCCAAAATGAAATTTATCGTGTAGGCAGAATGTACATAATTCTGCCGTTCCTTGCCGGTGTATCGGCAATGTCATGTTTTTGTTGCTTTTGTTGTAAAAGAAGGCCTTGTTAGAGAAGCGGGTTAGTTTTCATCAAATATTGTTAAATAAAACCTACCCTACAAGAGGGTATTTTACCCTACAAGAGGGATACTTATAATTAAATTTAAGCCAACTCAGGATGCTTCACCTAAGAACATGAAAATATTCAATGGTTCCACTATCGATTTGAAAGTAATTGAAGTTGTGACATTTGTGATCGGGCCGAGAATATGGCTATCAGTAATCAAATCTTGCAGAATAAAACCAACGAACGCTAATGAACATGAGTTGAGGTATGATTATACATCAACACCACACACCTCAGTTGGTAGTGTATTTGCCCTCTGCGGAGGTAGTGGGTTCGAAATCCACCCAGGACTAACATTTTTGTGACGAACATAGATGTTTGTTCTGTGTTTGGGACTTAAAAAGTATTGTATGTATTTACAACAACAATCACGCGATCAGTATCCATCTGTATGAAATGTATGAACATAATATTGTATACTTATATTATTTACTATAGAATAAGAGGTACTTTCTACGTTCTACCAGCCTCCCAGTTTAAATAATTCATTTGTAACTGCACAATATAATAAACTAAAAGGCCCAGGGTAAAGACGCATGCTGGCCTAAAAAAAAGAGTGAATAGGTTTTTAGTAGAACATGTGCAAAGTTCGCCCGGAGAAGTACCTGCCTCCCCATCTGGTAATCTTCCGTCTAGCTGTGGTGCACTCGCATTACTGTTTTCCAGTGGAAGGGTGCTGGTCAAATGACATATGTATGAGACGTAACATCCCCGTCTCGGATGGCGGGCGCAACTGGGTACGACTTGGTTCTTCCTATACTTCGGTCGGGGAGGACCAAAGTCGTATTGCTGTTGTTTTTGGCGGAGGTAATGAATTGATATCAGGTAGGCCTTCAGCTCGCCCCGTGGATCCCCCGTGGATTTCACGTGGGGGTGAAAAGGGGGCTCGGCAAGTATCACGTAATTATTTGTTCCACAAGTAACTGTGTAAAATTACGAGGAAACCGAGTTAAAATTAAAAGTAAAACTAAATCTAAGACCCAAGTCTTTGTCTGAATTGTAATGCTGTTGGGGGGGTTTTGTTACCACCAAGTGGACCTTCTGATCGTTCCATAAACTAGTAATATAATAAAAATTAGTCGTGTTTTTCTACTAAAATATAAAATTTGTTTTAATAAATCCTACGAAATTAACTATATATTAACGCATTACTCTAAATATATGCATTTGGAACAATATCACGTGTGGGGGGCCGTAGCTGGGGAAGGGGAGCCGAAAAAATCGCCATAATCACCTCACGTAATTAACTATCTGCCCCATAATATCAGAACAAAAAAAAAATTAATAGTATAATAATTCTCAAGTGATTCCGATGATCTTTCATTCCTTTATTCAGGTTCTCAATTTCCTTGTATTTTTTTACGTACATAAATATAGCAGTTTCCGGGTAACAACCTCGGAACGGCTATATTTATGTACCGATCTATGGGACCATTACTTCCATGTGTCCCATATAAAATTTTATCAAAATCTGTTGAATAGTTTGGATGTCAAATCAATAAGAACTGGAAAAAATATGTCATCGAAATATAATAGTGTACATTGAAATCGGTATTTTTTTATTTACATATATATATATATACTTGTTCTGTATCATCACTGTTCTCCAACTAGATATCCTACTTCCAAAATAGGCACGTACCTATGCATAGCATGTATACATTATAAACCCAGACTTGCATATCACAGCGTAGCTAAAACGCAAACATTTTGCTTTATCATTCTCCCGGCCCTGATGAAGTGCCTGAACATTGATTTTGTCCGCGCATGCGTAGTGGCCCGTCCAGCCTGTTTATCCCCCAGGACCTCCCGATCGTCTGAGCCCCCACCCCACACCCACCCGCGTCGCCGCACCGGCCGCGTAGGTACCTAGAACCGTCTAGGTACCTACTTGAGTCTTTATGTACAGAACCGAGCATCGCTAGATTTTTTTTTTGAGTTTGACGTTATTTGTAAAAATGCGTTTGTACAAGAAATACAAGTACCTAAACTTAAACAGCAAATCCCTATTACCTAAAAAAGAATTGTTCGTTTAAAGTAATTTAAAGAAATTATAAAGAATTATACTGAAATTTAGAATTTAGAATTTAGAATTATACTGAAAGAATTATAAAGAATTATACGTTTAAAGAATTATACTGGTAGAAATATCTTTCACTGTATAACCATAGATAGATTACTGTTTATGGCCTCACAGCTCAGTTGGTAGTTCAGTGGTAGCTCTGCCTTCTGCGCTGCAGGTCATGGGTACGATTCCCACTCAGGACAAGCTCACTGTCAGGACACTTATTATTACTATTTGTGTGACGAACATAAATGTTTGTTATGTGTCTGAGTGTTAATAAGTAATAACCCAAAAAATCTTATTAGTACTTGTATTCATTCCCATAGTGCAAGCTATGCTTAGCTTGGTGTTTAGACGCTGTGTGAAAAGATCATGAATATTTATTTTATGAATTTATTCTAAAAAACACCTTACATTACACATTATATGATTGATTACCTAGACTAGATAAATTATCAAGACACAGATATATAACCTAGACTAATTCAATATAATAAGATAAGAAATTCAGAATTAGTCTTGAAATACAATAACTTCTATAAAATTTAGTAGAATGGTTTTGAACTGATAAGTAGGTGGTATGGTAGGTACTAATGTAAGAAGAGTACCTGCCCTACCTAATGCCTTTACTTCATTCTTTCTTTATCCTTTACTAGCGACCCGCCCCGGCTTCGCACGGTTAGTAAAGCATCAGTGTCGTATCAGAAACTACCCGTGCGAAGCCGAGTGACTTACTAGTGTATTATAAATATAAACCTTCCTCTTGAATCACTCTATCTATTAAAAAAACCGCATCAAAATCCGTTGCGTAGTTTTAAAGATTTAAGCAAACATAAGGATATAGGGACAGAGAAAGCGACTTTGTTTTATATACTATGTAGTGATTAACTAAACCTTTTCGTATGAAGAAGCTAATCGCACCTTAGACCCATTATCCAAGCGACTTTTCAGGACAAAATGTATTAACAATCGCTTAACTACTACATACGAGCAAATTATCCTTTCTACACGTCAGCGGACGCATCCGCAGATGATATCTACTATCGCATCTGTCGACGTCTCTAAGAGACTAACGCAAAATTTGTTTCCACCTGTCACCTTTCTACCCTCATTTTAAATGCGGGCAAACTCTCCGAATGTATTATTGACGGGAGCTTGTGTTCACATTCGGGAACGTGACGTGACTCAGCTCTGAAGACTTCGTGAGTGAGGCACACCGCGAGTTCCTGAATACCCACTACTTTTCTATAGTAAATAATTTACCAGTACCTTCTGCGCACAATGTGATTGCTTATTTTTTAACCGACTTCCGGAGGTTATCAATTCGGCTGTATTTTTAGGGTTCCGTACCCAAGGGTTAAAACGTGACCCTATTACTAAGACTCCGCTGTCCGTCTGTCACCAGGCTGTATCTTATGAACCGTGATAGATAGAGAGTTGAAACTTTCACAAAAGATGTATTTCTGTTGCCGCTATAACAACAAATAGGTACTAAAAAACAATAAAATATATATTTAAGCGGCTCTCATACTAAAATATGTTTATTTTTTGGTTGTTTTAGCTTGATATTGATAACGGCATCAGGTAGACGCTAGAAATATTCACAGAATATTTAGTTATATTATTCATTTTAAAAATAAATAACAGTATTTACGTGGGCAAGTCTGACTCACACTTGGCCGGTTTTTTTAGTTATGTCACTTCACGTCTCCAACATTTATTAATAGATTTGGAAAATATTGTTTTTCGTTGTAAATAATATGCCTTATTCTAATATTTTCTTTTGGTAAATGGTAGTTACCATTGTTTGCGTTGAATTGTTGTCGTATAGATATTATTATGTAACGACTTAACATCAGGTAGGCTTTCAGCTCATCCCGTAACTTTGGCTACATAAAAAAATTGTCTGCAGCGATGGTAATCGCGAACGAAGTCGTGGGCACGGCAAGTCGTTCAATAAAGTTATTTATTTCTAGAGAATATTTTTCATGTCCACGTGTTACACGAAATGTTCTCAGTTAAATTTAATTCGATATATAATATCTTCTCACAACATGCGTAGAAGTCCCCGCTGATCAAATCATCGCATGATCAGGGAGTGCATGATCACTTACAAAATAATGACTCGATTGCAGTCCTGTCAATTCAGGTGTTCCAATTGAGGCAGGCCCATAAGGCTTCTGCAGCAATCGTACAACCAACCAACCAAAACAACCCAAGTAGCAACAATCTGTGCCAGGTTCCGGAGTAGTATTGTCACCACACCTGGTAATCTACCGCCAAGCTATGGTGTATTCGCATTTCTGTGTTCCGGTGGAAAGGTGTGGGTGCCGGTGAAATCACACGCTTGTGACACGTAAGATCCCCATCTCGGGTGATGGGCGCAACGGGGTGTGACTTAGGTCATCTCATGCTTTGGTTGTGGACCTATGTCGTTTTGCTGTTGTTTTGGGGGGTCCAGTTGCTCGCGTCCGTAGGTGTGTACCCTTCGATTTCCTACACGTACCCCCTGGGTGGTGCTAAAGGAGCAACCAAAAGTAGCAGTAGAACTTGTGCCAAGTTCGTCCGGAGAGGTACTGCCACCACATCTGGAATTTGCCGCCAAGCAGTAGTGGTTGCATACTGTGTTCCGGTGGAAGGGTGTGGCTGCCGGTGAAATCACATGCGCATGAGACGTGTCATCCCCGTCTTGGGTGATGGACGCAGCAGGATGAATGCGACTCAGTACAGATTTGGATCTCATACTGAGTCGCGCGCATTACTGTTGTCATGGGCGGGGGTCACCACTTACCATCAGGTGGGCCCTCAGCTCGTTCCGTCACTTACTCACATAAAGAAAAAAAAAAAAAAAAAAAAAGATAACCACTTACTACCACGAGGTCCTTCGGCTCGTACAGACACCACATCACACTAAAAAAAAATTATTTTCTCACGAATAACTTGGATAACATTCTCTTCCTATAAATCATACTTATATTAAAGCCAAGGTAGACAAATACGGACTACTTTATATGAATAACCAGCGGATATAAAGGTAATAATGTGAAGAGGGTTTTAAACCATTTTTAAACCATCTTCGCATTATTGCCTTTCTAATGAAACCGGTTTGGGGCACATCGGTAACATGGTTTCAAAGTCTTTAACTGACATATAGGTAGAAATAATTTTTGTGTTTATAAGTTAGGCATCCTCATAATAGTTTATATATTACTAGCTGCGCCCCGCCGTGTTACCCGCGGTTGGACTTCCTACGGGAACTGTAGATTTTTCCTATGTGCTATTCCAGACTATAATCTATCTTTGTGCCAAATTTCATCCAGGTCCGTTCAGCCGTTCAGTTCTGGCGTGATTAAGTAACAAACATCCATCCATACTTACAAACTTTCGCGTTTATAATATTAGTAGTTTTAGGAGGATGCCAGTTACATTTTTCTCTTTATTTAGTGTAATTTTTTTGTTGCAGATACAGAGTTCTGGTCTCTGTGAGTATTGGGCAGCGCCGGAACCAAGGTGTCCACGTCTTCCACTCCTTCCTCTGGGACCATGAGAGAGATGTCTTCGCCGCTTACAACTATGAGAACTGCCATCTCTTCGCCAATATCGTCGTCTATGGCGTTTATTTGGATTAAATCATAATCTCTTATATTCAACTTCCTCAAAGTTCTAAGATAATGGTGTCGATTCTGTTGGCATCAATCTATACATTGACCGTTCAAACATGATTGTCGTCTCTTTTACTTCATATGAAAAAGAACAAGATGGATGCTTGGCTTATACGAACAGAATCAACACTCGTTGCGTTAATTCCGTTGGCAACGAAGAGTTGTGACATCCTTTTATCGATAACATTTATGTATTGATTCGGTCGGTAAGTACTGATGACTAACTAATTGCAACATTTTATCGATATCTACTAGATAACTTATTGTTTACGCGACATTTCATATTTTCAATAGTAGACATGTTATTAATATCTGTACTGAGAATAATGAGATGTGGATTCATAATGTTACTTTCATTTCTTTGGGACAAAGAGCGGGACTCCTTGAGAGAGCCGCCAGATATCCAATGATAGCGTGTTAACAAACAGACAAAATGTTTATTAATACTCATTAAATCATGAATATTTGAATAATTTTCTTTTCATTGAAGTGAAGGCCTAATTAGGTTGGGTTACTAAATAAAAAACTTCCATAAGCATTTTTACAGATCATACATATTTATTAATCCATTTCATAGTATAGATATCACACTGGCCCGCCCTTACAAAAATAACTGTGTAATACATTAACGACCCAGCCTGTTGATCCGCTGGCGTGACGGCGCCGGCCACCCTCTCTACCCGGCCTACCCTTGGAGCTTCTGCCGCTTCCAGTCAATAAATATTGGCATCTATTTGTTCGACTAACCTACAACAATTTGGACACATTCCACGGCGCAGTCACCCCAGCTCTCATACTATTGAATTTCATCAAGTATTAATCTTACAGAAGAAAATTCAGAGATAATTCTAAACCATTATACAGGTCGATATAGGTACAATTAATTAAATATGTTTACATAAAAATTCGCACATATTTGACACACAAAGCGAAGATTAATGGATAAGAAGACTAAAACTTGCTAAGATATTGGTCCGAGACACAGAAGCGAGATTATCGGCATACGGTACGAAACTAGCACCAAGCCACCGTACGACAAACAAAGCAGCGTCAGCACTCAGCAGTCCTGCCACTCGTGATAATTACACAATACAAAAGCTAAGTATCTAAGATCCGTGTCGCTCTCGCTCATCCCGCGGGTACCTCACAACCTTCGGCAGACGGCACTGCGCTCAAACCGGGATCCTCGGCATGCGCTCACGCACACTAGGCCCATGCAAAATAGTTCAAAAAGGGTAAAAACATTTATAAAAAGTTGAGTCTGTCAAATGATTCAGTGCAACGGCCGTACTGAGCGTAACATCCGTGAGCGCCGTGCGTGCTTTTCTATTTGAGCGGTGTTGGTAGTGAGATTTACTCCGGCGGACCGGACTACGATCAGCCTCTCAGAGTTACATTTTACATCCGCATGATATGTGTTACACAGATAAATTTAATAGTACTGGGTACATACACCTATATCCATTAATGTTACATTATATGGCGGTAAATCGTCTCTTACATTCTTAAGAAAAAGTAAATATACGCTAGATATCAAAAGAAATGCAGTGAATATTTGTATCAAAACATTAGTCCTAGTGAGAGAGTGTTTTACTTTTATTTGATTAGATATGTGATATTTGTGTAAAGATTCTAAGCTTCAAACATGAGAGTACAGTCATTGGAATATAAAAATATTACTTACACCGAAGATGACATCGATTACACTGAATGAACTTACAGTTAGCCCCAAAAATACTGTTGACACCTATTTGGATGAATAAGCTCGCCCCGAGTCGCGTCATCCGAGACCCGCGCGGGGGATCCGAGACGGACGATCTCCGCACCGCACTATGACTGGTGCGATTAAAATAAAATGTCAAATCTTTTCTAAAATATAAAATAATTTACAAAACTTTTGAGTATAAAAAATATAAACTTAATCGTATTTTAGGATAAGTATAAAATAAAATAGTTGTGTAAAAAGGCAGCATCAAAATACCGCAAAACATCTACAAAACTACCACAAAATATCACACTGTCATAAACCATTGTTTAGTCGTTGGAGCCGGTGAAGTAGATGTGTGATGCGGTGACGTGTGGACCTGTGGAGCCAGGACCGGAGCCCGAGGGCGGGTGTGGGTCTCTTGGGCCAAATTTTAAACATTTACTAATAAAATATTAAAGCTTAACATACATAAAGATTAAGCATTTCTGCACCTTAGATAATATAATAGCCATTCAAAATAACTGCAGGTTAAAATATCTCATCTTAAAATAAAGTCTTAAACATTAAACTATAATAAAAGACTTTATGTATCGAAACGATTCCTAGCTTAGGCCAAATAAAAAAAAAAATGTTTAAAATAATCAGAAAATCGATTGTAAATTTCGCTGTCGTACTTAATAATTTACCACTAACAAAACGTAAATGAATGCGATTATAGTCGTTAACGTTCTATAACTACTGTATTAGGGTTGTTCGGTCTATCGATATATCAACAGGTTGACGCTATCGATGTTTGATGAAAATGACAGAACACCGTCTATCAGACTTAAAAACATAAACATCAGGCAACATAGTATATAGTTGTATGCGCCGGGAGTACTAAGCACGAGCAAGGCGCCGGCGCGGTGTTGTCGGTAAACGAGCAGCAACAACTTCATAAATAAATCAATTGGCGGTGGTTTGTATGTTCAGTCCTCAGGGGAAAAAATTCAGCTAGATTCTTTCTCCTTCTCCTTCGACTCTGAAAAGTTAAGCTAAAATGATGAATACGGCACAAATAAAAAAAAAATTGTGATACCAAACACATTATAAATCTAATAAAAAACTCGAATGATTAGTAACTAATCTAAGGAATGCGTTGTATACTAATAAGGTGATGATAACGCGCTTATGTTAATAATCACACACGTGTTCTCGGTGCATAAGCTCAAACCTCATTTATGTTCAAGCATGCTGTATTATGCCAAGATCCTGGCATTAAAATACGTATTGCGTAAAAATACAATTGCCAATTAATAGCTCTATCTTGTATGAGCGTATAAAAACTTTTCGTGAATGTATCGATGGTATCGACGATCTCTTTCCCGACTTCGCATGACCAAGCCATCATGGCTAAACGTCGTACAGCCTCTAGACGTTGTAATGCTTTTTATTAAAACACGTTCTTTTGTAATAATCTACAGTAATGTTAATGACAAATGAGGCCGAAAAGTATAAGCAAAATGAGGCGCAAAATGTAAATATTCAACATTTCCAAGTATAAATATGAAATAGGCGATTATCAACCTGTCTTAAAATTTCGCTTCTAAGATGTTTTGAAATGATGTTGATCTGCGTCTACAAGCTCATTTGGTACTTATCATTTGACTCGGCTTTGGAGATTATCCTAAATAATAATATATTTGCGTGAAAAGCATTGCTTGTTTCTAATGCAAGTCTAAAGGCTGTATCTAATACGACTTGTTTGCCGTAATTGATGCGTTTAGCCAATCAGTGCGTGCGTAGTAATGTTGTAAATAAAAGCGTAAAAAAATAAATAAATAATAATGAATACAATAAATGTGAAGCATCTACGCTTACGCATGCCTGGTCATGGTTCGAGACTGACCTTCGTCGCTGTTACCGTTAGAGAGCGGTTCTTCACCGTTCTTGTCACCGTTCTGTTCACCGTTCTGCTCACCATTCTTTTCACCGTTTTCAGCTGGCTTCTTCTCTTCTTCCTTGGCGTCTTTGTCCTTCTTTTCTTCTGAGCTCTCTTTGGCGGGTTTCTTTTCCTTTCCGGACTTGCCCTTGGCAGGCGTAGCGGGTTTGGGCTTGGGCTCAAGAGATGGGTCGAGGACCAGCTTGCCAATGTTTTTGCGGTCATGCATCTTTTGCATAGCTTCACCAACCTATTTTGAAGATAAAAAAGTTAAGCATAATTCTATAACAAAAACAAAATCGTGGAAGTATGGTATCTCACTATGGTGTTATACAAATTAACCTTGAAAGATATATTGGTGAAATAGTGTATGTCCATGTTTTTTTAAGTTGAATTAACGATTAGTCTGATTACTCACGTCTTCGAGCGCCCAGGTCGAGTCGACCAAAGGCTTAACTTTGCCCTCGCCCCATAGAGCGAACACGCGCTCGACGGCACGGCGCACGTAGTCGGCGCGGCCGTTTTGGAACAGCAAGTGTCGGAGGTTCAGACCCGCGAGACTCTTGTTCTCATCGAACAGCTTGATCGGAGACACCTTGTCCACTTGCCACCACTATTTGAAATAATACAAATGTAAAGTGATTGCTCAAAAACACCTTTATTATACTAAGTATTTTTATACCTTTATTATATCTATGGAGACCTATCTATGGATTTATTATACTTTTATATCTATCGAACCTTATGTTCGAAAAAAAATACAAATATTATTTATCAGAACGTGTGATACATGGATACATTTATATGCAAACATTTTATTTACAAAAAAATTTTAAGTGTTGAATGGAATAATATTTTTGACTTTGACTATATCAGAATTTCAGTATTTATAACACAAATAAAATTTGTACCTTTTTGTTTTAAATTTTAAAATAATATATACGAAATAAGTAAATGATGTTCATCGAAAATATTTTATCGATAAGTCTTAGGTTTGGCGTAGGCACATGACTAGTCGACAAAATTAGAATTAGGTACCACTTCATATTTTTATTATGTTTGATTGCGGTTACAATAATAACAATTAAATTCAAAAAAATAGTTTGAAAGTTAAAAATCCTTGATGTTTCATCAAGTTATCACCGCGTTAATTGTTCTAGTTCACGTTAATCTCACGCGTCGTAAAATGGAGACTTTTGACAATAAAATAAATGATCCTCGAGAACCAAATTAAAGTGTCAACATCGGTTAAGTAATAAATGACTTCGATATCTGACAAAAGTCTGTTGGCCGAAACTGAAATCAATTTTGGCAACATCACAATTGTAAATACTTAGGTAAGTAAGGTACCTACTTATGAATTTATGAACAGAATGACAAGGAAACCATTACATATTCTATTACTCCTCAATAAGTATATGAATACTACATGTTGTAGCCCAGTTTGAACCTTTTGGATAGTTCAAATTCATCCACGGACTGACCTCCATTACTAACAGAGCTCCAAGACATGACCACAAATACTTGACATAGGCGTGTACTACCTACGTGTCTACAATAAGCGTATCCGCTCTTGAATTGTTTATGTACTTTCTTCTTCTTAATTAATAAGCGTCTCCGTTCCTCAAAAGTAATGAGCCTCGTAAAGTCACCCACAATAATTTACTACTATTCCAAGGTTTATTTCCCAGCGAGTTTAACGATCAGATAATTACCAGAATGATTGAATACTCACGGCACGCGCAGCGCTGAAGAAGCTCTTGGTCTCGCCGGTCACGATGTTAGATGATCCTGCGATAAACACCATTGTTTAGCCAGGAATACATAAACAGAGCCTGTAGTCCATAAGTGTGGGGTCGGACACTGCCATAAGAAAGGTAACGTAGACGGCCGATGAAAGTAAGCCCGTCGCACGTTGTTATTACCCAGAGTGAGCAGGTAAAGAGATTTTTCGACTGTCTTGATCACAAAATCACTTCTGGATAATCTAGTCATCGGGGTCACTGAGAATATGTCGTAGTCTACGGAAAGAAGAGTCCTTAATGTGTGTCAGCGCCTTTTAATTTAACTTGTACCTATGTCATCCTGCACAACTACCGTCGACAAAATCGGATAATGTCAGTTATAATTGCTGCGGTTTTTGTTTTTTCGACTATTTTGCAGGTTTGCTTTACTTTTACGTTACGTATTGGATTAAGCATCTAACTTTATCTACTCGGTATTCAGTCCGTTTGACTCGATCAATTAGCATTATGACCAAAAACTGCCAAAGTGCATTTATATAAAAAAAATTTGATTAGCGATGATTTTTTTGTGAAGATTTCTTGTAAAGAGCACATCGGTTGGATGGTTTCAAAGTCTATAACGAACATAGGTAGATTTTTTTTGTGTTTTATATATTAGGATAATCATATGTGACCAGCACATAACTGCACCAGTTTCATTTTAATCATCAATCGGAATGATTATCTAAGTAGTAAAAAAATCCCATTCAGGGGCGACGTTGCCTCAAAGGAATTTGCTACAAGACCACAGACACACCAACCCAACTGTCAAATACTGGTACAAAAAAAGATACAATATTAAAAAAGAATTACTGAAATTCACTCACCATAGAGAATGTAACGGCCCATGGGCTTCAACAACTGATATCCACGGTTGCACTCCTCCCCGCAAAGGCAGTCCAGCACAATGTCGACACCATCAGAAGAAACTCTGTAGAATGTCACATACCATTAATAATTCCAATCAAACTAGCCATATAAACCTGGTTGGTTTTAGTAAGGCTTTATCTGCTACTACAGAGATCCAATACACTTTTCATCATCCGCGCCCATGCTACAAAGATATGTGATATGGCAATATATTAAACTCAAGAAACCTATTTATTTCACGTATAATTAACATTACGTTCAGCTGATCTTAGAATGTAATGAGTATAGACTTGTTCTAGCTACGAGTAAATTCGTGTGTTTGTTTACATTGAACTTGTGTGGCTCTCTGTTTACTCTATGAAGAGCTCACCACACCAGATATAAAAATATCTTTGTCTATTTACGAGAATTAAATGACGCGCTTGTTACGAAGCAGCTGCCCTAAGGAGCGGGTTATAAACGGAACAATTAACGGGAACGACCAAGCCGGTGGGACCTCGACACTGTGGGCCACCTTAGCTATGAATGAAGGCTGCGTAAGGCGAGAGAGGTCATGCTGCAGTGGCCACGTTCAAATCACACGGACCCGACTGAGCTCTGAAATATGTAACTGTAATGACCACCAATTAACAAAGCTTGGGATCGGGAATAATTCAGTCCATTTGCTCAGGAACAAGGAGGACATACACAGAGATATTATTATTGAAATATGCGAGCAAACTGATTCATACCCCGGCCTCAATTGTGGACACATATGTTGGCAGGACCTACTGTGTATGTTTTATTTTTCATTTACTTTCGATTGTTTCCTGAAGGAAATTTTATTAAAAGATGGATACCGACAAAGTGAATCTTATAACAAAATTGTTACCTACATTTTTTTACGAAATTTATAGTGACAATAATGTGAACACAGATGTAAAAATTCTCACATTGTATTATACATTTCACATGTGTAACATAAACAAAGGTATTATTAGTGAGGAGATGAAGGGCCGGCGAGCATTAAATTTAGACTAGTGCGATAAAACGATTCCAATCCATCCCTTCATTTTTAGAATTCTTGGCGTTCCTCAAACAAATTATCGGTTTGACGTCATGTTGTTCTCATTTTTATATAATCTTATCGAAAGATACAAAAAATAAAGCACTCGCGCAGGTGACTGTAATGTGAAATGTGGACGCGTTATTTATCGCTTCCCATATAAAAAAACCAGCACATTTTTAATTTGCATCTGTGTTCCAGTTTTTGCGCGATCGAATTTCATACAGCCTACCAATTTGATGATCTCATCAGATTGTGGAAGGGAATCTGTATTCAAATTCAAATATAATATATCATAATCATTATTAAACTTTGGAGTTTGAACATTCCGTTTGATTTATTCAACTTTATTTTTAGTTTGATTATATTCTGAATTAGCGGCCATTTTGTCAAATTTATCTTCAGCTTTGCAACAGCTGCGCATCTGATCCGCACCTTGAATGTTTTTTGCCCTAACGGGCAGATGTTTTAAATTTATCACTGCTCGCACTTTTGCTCAAGGTTTGCAAGTGTCCCTTCTTTCGAGTTTACACTTTGGGACAAATATTTATTGGTTAATCTACAAGCATTGATATGATATGATCACAGACGCAATAGAAGTTACTTTGATAATATTCTCATCATATGGCATCCATCTGTCCTATCTTTTTTATCGTCGATGTACAATAATAAACCTAAACATTCGAGCATAGTTTCACTGAAAGTTGTGTGACATTTGTTGCTTAAAATTAGTTTTCTATGAAACTAATGACTAAGCTTCGACATGTAGAAGATCTGAATTTTGTGCTGCTAACTTTCGAACACGATAGTGACTTTAGTACCAAACCAAACTTTAATTATGACCCGACTGCGCCAGAATGAGAGTAAGGTTTTTCAAGAGTGTGTAGTGTGAATATTTAATTCTTTGGCACGCTCTGTAGCCAAAACGGCTGGATTTTAGCTTGAAAGGTGTCGTTAGATTCGTCTAACTGTAAGATTATAACACTGGTTATATCAAAATGATAAAAATCTTAACTAATGATTTTGTGTATGTATTCAAAATGTTTTTTTCCCCAAAATCAATCGAAAAAAAAAACATGGTTTAAAAATGACTTAAAAAAAAAATTATACAACTTATATGTTCAAATGTAATTTATCACGCAATCGGGTTGTTTTTTTCTTTTTTCAATAATTTCTTGTCCTTATGCACATTTCTTGGTGGGACTGATAATATATGGTGTTATAAGATTTTAACGCAACATTTAGTTGAAAGACGAGAACAAAGTGGTACAAACTGATAAGTTCTTTATAAATGAGTAAAGTTCTACTTACTTCCTGACTTCACTTGTGTAGTCGCTGCCCCGTTCCAGCAGATGGTCGATGTTGTTGTTGTTTGCCTTCAGAGCCTCGTGCTTGCTCTTTGAGCAGACTCCGAAAACTGTCACGTTCTCCACTGTCTTCGCAAGTTGGGCTACGGCTTGGCCCTGTTTATGAAAGCTAAGTTAGGGAACTGTCGTTTTCCTGACAAACTAATCAGGTTCTTCATTTATTGGCATCGTAATTTTGATTTAAACGACAACGTATTCTTTATTATTAATCAATAAAGACAGAAAATAAAATTAATTACATATCTAAGTATAAGAGAAAAATAGAATTAAGGAGAATCGACAACTATACTGTCCGTCTTATACTAGACGATATTTAAAATGACAACTAATACAGATGAGTTCTCTCGCAACCAATATGATATTCTAACAAGTAAATATTACATACCAATGAGACAAGAGTCAATTTGCAAGAACAATTGAACTAAACTTAGCTTGACTTTGTCTAATTATTAGAGGTGTCAAGATCAAACATAGTCTAGCAGACTTCAAGGTCAGCTATGACATCTAAAGGTTTATTAATTTATCAAAAATTCTTTAGATTTCATTACCATTTACGGTTGATTTAAGAGACTGCAACCCATAAATTCTTTTGATAACATTAAGATTAGAATCTGCACAGTTTCTTAATTGATAAAGCACATTAATGATGGCACGGGTAACTCGGATAAACTCTTATCTATCGTTCCCATCTGATCCCTATCATATTGATAGAACAAGCCACCAGATTAAGATTAATATAGCATAAGCGTTAGCTATACAATTCTTATTCGTCTATACTTTTATGCATTTTCATTCTGGAATTAAATACAGAACGAAATACAAGGAAATCGTTTGAAATCCAGATTCTTATCCCATCATTCCAATAAAGCAATCACTGTCAAACAATGCTCTCAATCTTTTAATTTACTAACCAAACCTTCATACAAACAGATCCGTCTGTTTAAGCTGCATTCTACTCATGATGAAAAAGTAGTACTCCACTAGCCTAATTATAGTACTCGCCGTATTAACACAGTATTACGAAACACTGAAATATTTAAATTACTTTTTCGTAACCTTCCTGTTTCTTTTATCTCCCGTCATTAGTGGACGTCATACACACGTCAACTCTTGAGGTGGTAAAGCATAAACAAATTGGAATGGTGTACCTAATGTTTGTACTCATACTTACCCACCATAAAGGAAATTGTTTATGGTAACTACGGATAATATTAACATGAAATTACTTCGTATTTAATTATTGAATTGGTCGGTAGGTTCTTTTGCAATGATGATTGTCAATCAATTTTTTATACCTAAGCTCCTTCCTAGCTAGCTCTTTGTTATACCTAAACGTTTACACACTCAGATAGTGCATCTGATTCCCTTTGTCGCAGATGACATGGACAAACAGAGAAACACACGACAAACAACCCAAGACCCAATCATAAACTGCTTCGGCTGGGAAGCGAACCCGGGACCCCTAACTTCGAAGGCAGGGCTACAACAAACTAAGCAACGGAGCTGTCCTATACTATGATTCCTTTAGCATAGATAATGGCATAGCATAACATGCTGTTAGACAAATAGGATTCCTGACTGTGCTAAATTTTCCGCGAAACCAAACTTGCTTGTATTTGCATACGCATTGTTCATTGTTACGGCTGTATTGCATGTGTTTAGAAAACAAATTCAAAAACTTTATGAGCACTTATCGGACATCAATGTAAACTCCAATAGCAATTACACCATATTGACCAGTAGCATTAGCGGTTACCGCGTAAGGGTCATGTTCCTATAAATTGATTCCCCCTCGAATGTTGCTAATTAACGTCCGAAGTTCCGAACCCCACCCAGGGTCGTTGACATGCTAGGGTATGATGACGTCATACCTAGAAAATTCCAGCCATTTTTCTCACTACAGAACAGATACAGAAACAATTAGACAAGTTGCATTGTTAGAGCGCTTATTATGAAGCTAACAAACTCTTTACGCATTCAGTGGGGTCAATGAAACTGAAATTATTTTCGGCTTTGCAGATTTTGTCACGATATTATTAAGGAGCAGGCCATTCAACTAATTTTGGTGAAGTGCCTTTTACATTGTTGAGTTTTGATAATTTAGTACAGTTTAGGCTTTATTTAAAACACCGGATTCCATTCTTGCGAAAGACTCTTTGGACCATTATGAAATTACTATGCTCAAAATTGTGTTCCTTAAAGTTTATTTCTCGCTGAAATTTTGAATAAGATATTCTCAAAAAAACTTTATTTCAGTCCCAAAACATCTAGGTAAGTATATAAGAATAGAAAACGTAATCTCTTCAAAATTAATAAATATGTGATTATATTCAATGTTAACCTGTTTTTGTTCCAATACACATTATAATTATCATCTCTCGTAATGAAGCCTTCCTATAATGTCAGCGGACATAACAAATTCCAAGTAAAAGCCACTTACCACACCACCTCCAGCGGAATGCACCAGCAGGCTCTTCCCAGGAGTGAGGTTAGCCATCTCGAAGAGCAAAAGGTAAGCGACCACATAGTTTGTGGTGACCGCTACTGCGTCCAACGCTGTCATGCCTTCGGGCAGCGCGTAGACATACTGAGCTGGCACTGAGACGAGCTCGGCCCATGCTCTGTACTCCGGCAGTGCCACAACTTGGTCACCGACCTGGATGAGGAATTACACTTTAATATGGAACATGCGGATTATCAAAACGTTCAATACGCAAACTCGAGAAACTTCCACAATTAAATAACGTTGCTTGCTTGTTTTTATGTATTGGATGAGTGCAAGATTTCCAAGTCAATTTTTAACGACTTCCAATGAAGCTACAATGCGCACATAAAATGCGTTTCTGGTGGGGAACTTTTGGATAACTTTTTATTTCAAATCACAAAATTAGCCGCCACAAAATCTTTTACATATCAGATTTTTTTTTAATTATTTGTTTCTACTACGAGTAGATTCCTATAATGTTACAATTTGTATTATTGGGTGTGTGAATATGACTCCGCCCTTTCTCAACAGATGTCGTTTACGTGTACTAATAAATGACCATACTTGTATTCGATAGTACTGAATGTCAGCTATCTAACGCATTTTATGATATTTGGTTGAAGTGTAAGCAACAATTGTTTTCACCTTTTCGAAAATGTCGGTTTTTATTCCAAATAAACGTCATTTGCGGGAAGTGTTATTACATTATTTTATTGCGAAGAAAACTGCAGCGGAAACTTATCGTTTGCTTGTGGAGATTTATGGTGAGCATGCTCCGTCTAATACAACTTGCAAGGAATGGTTTCGACGATTTCAAAATAACGATTTTAGTACTGAGGATAAAGAACATGGAAAACCACCAAAAAAATTTGAAGATGCTGAATTGGAAGCATTATTGGCGGAAGATTCTTGCCAAACTCAATCAGAATTAGCTGCAGCATTAAATGTTGATCGTTCAACTGTTGCAAAGCGTTTACAAATGATGGGAATGATTCAAAAAGCCGGTGACTGGGTTCCACATGATTTAAAAGAAAGAGACATGGAACGTCGGAAAACCATTTGTGAAATGCTGCTTCAAAGACAGCAAAGAAAAGGATTTTTGCATCGGATAGTCACAGGAGACGAAAAATGGATACACTACGAAAATCCTAAACGCAAAAAAGCTTGGGTGAAACCAGGCGAACCAGGCCCATCACAGCCAAAAATAAATATTCACTGTGCCAAGGTCATGCTCTGTATTTGGTGGGATCAGAAAGGTATTGTATATTATGAGTTGCTCAAACCCTCTGAAACTATTAATGGAGAAGTTTACCGACGACAACTAATGCGTTTGAAGCGAGCCATAGAAGAAAAACGACCAGAATGGGTGAATAGACATAACAAATTAGTTCAATGCCAAACCGCATACCGCAGAAGTCGTAAAAAGATATTTAGAGGGACAGGACTGGGAAGTGTTACCCCACCCGCCATATTCACCAGACATAGCTCCTTCGGATTACCACCTATTCCGGACGATGCAGACAGACCTTACTGGAGAAAAGTTTACTTCATGTGAAAGTATCAAAATTTGGATTGACAACTGGATAAGCTCAAAAGACCAGGACTTCTTCCAGCAAGGAATACGAAAACTACCTGAACGATGGGCGAAGGTTGTAGCTGCAGATGGAGCATACTTTCAATAATTTTTTTTTTAATTTTGTAAGTGAACAAATGTGTTTTATTTTGACAAAAAGGGGCGGAGTCATATTCACACACCTATTATTATTGTTGCTTAGTAGAATAATATAATTTTATTCTATTATGCCACTATTGTTTACAATAGTTCTCATGTAAACTAATATCCACGTCGGATTTAATGGACTATAGAGGTAAAACATTCTGTCATGATCAGTCTTGCATAACTTATATAATATGTACAAACATATAACGCATTCATCCTGGAGGTTTAGGCTAGGCAGGCCTCAATGGGCTCATTTTCACCGTGTGGATGGCCCTATAATGGAAACAGTTGTGACAAGTAGTGAGCCCATTGTTTTTTTGCCATTAATAACTCTGCAAACACCCATGACAAATCTTTTACCAACGACAAGTCCAGAGGATAGTGTATACTTATAATAGTTATCTATGTTATTATTTACTTCTGGTTCTGTTGGTTTTAATGGAAAATACTTGTTCGCAAAACACCGAGAAGCCTTTTAATAAGTGACGACAACGGTAACTTAAGGAAACCAGTTGGTATCCCAAACTTAAAAAACGATACTGAGAATTCAATGGAAAAGGAAGAAATAGTCTATATTCATCATTCATTACATCAAAAGTTTTTAACGTAATACTAATGTGGTTGAAACGCTAACCCACTACTACAAGAATGGATAAAACTTACTTTTAAGTTGGTAACACCTTCGCCGACCTGCTCAATCTCTCCAGCGCACTCAAAGCCAAGGATGAACGGAGTCTTGGGTGGAGAATCGATGGCACCTTGTCGCACGATAAGGTCTTGGAAGTTCAGACCACTGCAACAAACAAGTTGAGTGAGTATACAAAAAAAAACCTATATTTTTCTTAGAGAAATATATCAATCCTAGATATTTATGCAAATTTTTTTTGTACAAAACATTTCTAGAAACGCCTTACACCATTTATTAAGTACGCTAAAAAGTAAGGGTCTCAAAATTACCTTCGAGAATTGAAACAAATAAAACATTTGTATTTTTGATAAACCGTAAAAAAATCGTTGATATCTATTGTTAAACCGTTCTCAAAATTCTAATAACTGTGGTTTAACTCCCATTGCATAATTGAGGGTATCCGTAAAATGTTATAACTCCAGGTAACACAAAGAATTATTTTTTGAAATTGCAACTATGATGAGAAAACAATTCAAATAATCTGTATATAAAAATATACCATTTAAAAACACCTATGTTACAATATACACCTATGGTATAAATGAAACATGATCAACCAACGGTAAATTGTAAATTCTCGAAAATTCGGGCATTCGCGTAAATATTTACAGAATTAATGTTTGCTAAAACGTGATTGAAGTTGTTCGTAATTCAAGATTCCTGAAAAGTGTTTTTAATTAATATCACGTCGGGTTTCGCGTATCATGCAAGAGCATACCTAATGGTTTTGTGGTTAATCGATCATCTTTCAATATTTTCTCTTGCACTATATTAATCCCGTGATACTACAAATTTCTAACAAAACTGTAATAGTTACTGCCTATTTGACCTACTATATCTACATGCCATGCACAACTAAACAACTTACCATGGCTATGCTAAACTATAGTATTAAATGCTAATTAATATAATATACTTCTGCGAGGAATGCGGCAGTGTTTTATTATATCATGTTCTTGATAACATGGTCAGCATAAAGAAACCCACATTTAAATGTGTAATCATAATCATGTACCAATCAATATCAATATGGAGGGCCCGTGACAATGTGTCTCCATTGTTGGTTCATAAAGTAGGGGATCGACAAACGTGGACAACTGTCATTCCTGCACGTCTGACTCAGGGCCACGGTAGTAGATCGGTGTGTGAAATTTTCTAATTTAATACTATTGTAAACTACTAATATCCACAAAGCAATCGTTGATTGTGAAGCATTTTCCAGTGCGGAATGTTCCCTATAGGACTCATTTTGTAGGTAACCCTAAAACCACTCACCACCGCACCCCATTTCAATGCCTGGCTGCATGTACTTGTATACCAATGTACAAAGGAAATTGGATCGATATACTGCGAACCCAGGCGAAGCACCAAGGCGCGACGTTAGCAATGCTTTATTCCGATTAGGTAAATTTTTTTGTCACATTATCTAAAGATTTATTATTGGGTTTGTGAATATGACTCCGCCCTTTCTCAACAGATGTCGTTTTTAGTATTGTTTACGTGTACTAATAAATGACCATACTTGTATTCGATAGTACTGAATGTCAGCTATCTAACGCATTTTATGATATTTGGTTGAAGTGTAAGCAACAATTGTTTTCACCTTTTCGAAAATGTCGGTTTTTATTCCAAATAAACGTCATTTGCGGGAAGTGTTATTACATTATTTTATTGCGAAGAAAACTGCAGCGGAAACTTATCGTTTGCTTGTGGAGATTTATGGTGAGCATGCTCCGTCTAATACAACTTGCAAGGAATGGTTTCGACGATTTCAAAATAACGATTTTAGTACTGAGGATAAAGAACATGGAAAACCACCAAAAAAATTTGAAGATGCTGAATTGGAAGCATTATTGGCGGAAGATTCTTGCCAAACTCAATCAGAATTAGCTGCAGCATTAAATGTTGATCGTTCAACTGTTGCAAAGCGTTTACAAATGATGGGAATGATTCAAAAAGCCGGTGACTGGGTTCCACATGATTTAAAAGAAAGAGACATGGAACGTCGGAAAACCATTTGTGAAATGCTGCTTCAAAGACAGCAAAGAAAAGGATTTTTGCATCGGATAGTCACAGGAGACGAAAAATGGATACACTACGAAAATCCTAAACGCAAAAAAGCTTGGGTGAAACCAGGCGAACCAGGCCCATCACAGCCAAAAATAAATATTCACTGTGCCAAGGTCATGCTCTGTATTTGGTGGGATCAGAAAGGTATTGTATATTATGAGTTGCTCAAACCCTCTGAAACTATTAATGGAGAAGTTTACCGACGACAACTAATGCGTTTGAAGCGAGCCATAGAAGAAAAACGACCAGAATGGGTGAATAGACATAACAAATTAGTTCTTCAGCATGACAATGCCAAACCGCATACCGCAGAAGTCGTAAAAAGATATTTAGAGGGACAGGACTGGGAAGTGTTACCCCACCCGCCATATTCACCAGACATAGCTCCTTCGGATTACCACCTATTCCGGACGATGCAGACAGACCTTACTGGAGAAAAGTTTACTTCATGTGAAAGTATCAAAATTTGGATTGACAACTGGATAAGCTCAAAAGACCAGGACTTCTTCCAGCAAGGAATACGAAAACTACCTGAACGATGGGCGAAGGTTGTAGCTGCAGATGGAGCATACTTTTAATAATTTTTTTTTTTAATTTTGTAAGCGAACAAATGTGTTTTATTTTGACAAAAAGGGGCGGAGTCATATTCACACACCTATTATAATATGGCAGAGTGCAACCTGAATGACTAGTATACTCTGACACGCTAAGCGGTCGGGTAGTGCTGTGGTTATAAAACGCAATTCGATAAGGTGATTTCTCTTTCATTAACTTTGTCTAATCAAAACTGGCTTTTATGTGTCAAAAGTAACACAACTCGTCGGGACTCGGTTAAACTGAGAAATATTCATGCAAGCGCAGGCAGACAAGGCCGTCTTAGGGCAGGCCGGGGCCCTTGGGCACACAGGAATTTGGGGCCTCTTTGGAAAGAAAATGAGGCGAAATACAAATACCTATAATCTTTTTTATTTATAATTTATTTGAAAACGGATTTTTAAAACAATTGCGACCGTTCGATTCTGTGGTACTAAATTAATGATATAATGGAAGTTCCGGGGCCCTGGGCACGGGCCCCGTGTGCCCTTAGGGTAAAGACTACACAACAGGCAGATTTTAACACAACTAGTCCAGTACACAATATACATAAGGAAAAATATATTGCTCAACCTAACCTGATTGAGGTAATTGACAAAGATTAAACAGATTGTGCCCCAAATCTATTTCACCATTTTCTTCGTTTACAATAAATATCGGTTACTGTCGAAAGTAATAAACGTCTGCAGCGGTGAGTCAACAACCGAATGGTTAATGTTCTGCGCCTATTGTAACTTCGCCTAAACAAGGAAATACCATCGGGCTAAAACAACGCCAAAAATACCCACATCAATACAACAAACACAATAAACGGATGGAAACCCTAGTTGGCAAGCTGACTGCCGTCGACAGCAGACTATTGGGGCAGCTGTGGTCAAGCTAGGGACAGAGAATCAGCGGAAAAGGCATTTCGTTAGCTCCATTACCGAGCCTATAGCGAAACGCTTTCATGTCACAATACTGTTATTTGAAAAGGGTATAGCAAGAACTGTAATGTTCCATTTCGTTGATAGGTTGCTTACCAACATCAGGCATTTATTTCATCTTGAAAACTTGACCGAATTTCCAGATCTAATTTAACAATGTTTACGGTCCAATCACGAATGTGTACTAATCTGAAATTTTGAGGTTACGAATATTGCTAAAATAGTAGTAGTTGTTGTTATAGCTCGCAACTGGAAACAAACCACTTTAGAACGCTTTAATCATACAGATCTGCCAACACATTTAACAATTTAAGTATTCATACAGACATTACTCGCTAAATGGTGTATGAACGCGAGTATATTCTACAGTTAGCATATTATTATCATTACTTTGAGCATGGAAGTGATTCACTATTGTTTATAATAGTAAATAGTTTGTCGGCTGCTGCCTATAAATGATTCACTGCTTTGGTTAACATATTTGTGGTGGATATGGGAGTGAATGACACACGTTGTCCTCTGCGCCGTCACCATCCCCTCATGGCCAACCCCTATCATGACGTAGATATAAATGTAATTCTGAATAATTATGTAGACGATTCGATCTTGACGCTGTAGTCGGCGTCAGCTGTCGCTTTGTTACCCGCATGCATTTTATTGGATAAATTGGTCTCGGGTGCGACGGTTTCATTACAGAAAAAGCTTTGGCCTACTTTACTGACGATCCTGGGAGCGCGTCTCGCCGAGGGCCGGAATGTTAATCCGAGATAATCTCCATCAGGGAGTCTCGTATCGAATTTTACGCACGCTACCTGACCGCTTATTTAAAGCAGACTTGAATGGCTTCCTACGGCAACAATGGTCTGTAACGAGCACGACAAGCGCAGGTAAAGGACTGTTCTTTGTTGTTTAATCCCTGAATGTACGGTATCGTTCTTTAAAAGCTTCAAAATTTCTTCCAAATACGCACCTTCTCTACTCATTTTCATTGTAGAAAAAAACAACTAAGAAATAGTGCTAAAAGAAATCTTTTGTTTGGTATAGCACGTCTTATCAGTATAACATGTCTAATTCTAGAAAATTGTAAGTAAGTAGGTAATATAGAGGTAAGTAGGGCTTTCACTTAAGTATTAAAAATAACTACGGTTGTCGAGTGGTGTTGCGTGCCAATGAATCCTTATACCAAGGTCTTGGGTCATTTCAACCATGATTTGTTCTACCGAAATTTCAGAATCTGACCTTTTCACGAAATATTCAAAGTGTAATAAAAAGGAACCCTGAGAATAAGATATACATACTTTATATTGGAGGCGCAAATTACAACTCCGGCAACCCTAAGCGAGCGTTAATGCGATTAAAGTGTTGTTGCGTCGCATAGAATTTCTATTCATGCAATTCGAATAACTTTACGGCTTAATGAACAATAGCATAGTAGCTATACGTTAGATATATTTATTCTTTGCATCGTATTTGCCCCCATCACGTGCATATAATTTTAATGGACATTTGAAATGAACGATTGAATGAGTAAACACCCTCACTTCGGGGTAATTTAAAATTACATTAGGGGTGGAATGGCGCGACCTGCCGGCGTCAGCCGTCGCGCCGGGGACAATGTTCCTATAGTCGGTAGACATAGCCATTAAGGTAGAAAGCTAATAAATGACTAGGCAAGTTTTCCGAAGTCACATTAGTCAGAATACCAGTTCATTGCACCGAATCGTGTTCAGTAATAGGGTTTGTAACTTTTACTATATCCCCCTTAGTTTTTATTCAGATCTGCAATAAAGAACCTCAGTTAAAATTTGTTTGTCGAGGGATTTGCTCAAGTCGGATGTCAGGAGTCACGTTTCAGTTCGTTTCGGCGAACTGCTTTGCAGCCACATACATATCCCTTTGGGAACTTTGTATTTCGAAACCTTGCTCTTTCCTTTTCAGCGGTCTTGACGAAGACACCACGTGATCCATCAAACTTTTACTTCCTTTTGGATCCACTTCCTTGCCATACCATTTAAACTCTCCAAGGAACACTTATCCACACTGTGAAATCTAAACGACGCTTTAATTTCGGCTCCCATTTTTTATTCAGTCTTATCAGAATAGCTTGCAGAGACAACGTAAGAAAATTCTCGGAAATAATTTCATCTTAATTTAATACAGTTAACGTTGAAAGCGATCCACGCAGCATTAGATGAAAGATAATCCTATGAGAGAGGTAATTATGTTACATAGTACTGGTACGCTTTGGAATGAAAAATTAAATTACATATAATTGAGTATAATATAAACGCCAGGCGATATACTCTATAGCTATAATAACAAAGTGATGACGAACACGACACGCGCGGGGAACATCCATCAGATTTTGTTTCTTATGTATCGTAGGGAGCACACAAAGTTCATTGTAATTCAGTGTGTGCCTCCATAGTTGAAACTCTCTTTCCGTTCTTGGTCCAGTATATTTTATATTAGCTTCTCGTACGTGCTCGACAGAAGCGGAAATGATAGCTCTTATCATTATTGATACAAGGTTGTGAATTTCACTTACGCTGGTGGAGTTCTTTCAACAAGTATCTTATCGCCGCACGCCGCCACTGGCGCCATTATAGTTAACGACAGGAGTTGGGGGAGTTTCAATAAATAGCGGTCTTTTATGATAAAAGTTCATACAAAATATCATCTATGCTCTCAAAGACTGGCAAGTCGATACACCATTGGATACTCAAACTATTGTATGATGATATATTAACGCAAATATGTATAATATTCGATACGCACAAAGAACTAGTAGGCGTAATTTCTCATCATATTTCTTATCGAATCAGAATATAAATAGAATATGTATATATTCTGAGCTGAACCTAAAATAAGCAAAGATAAAAACTGCGCAGCATATTATTACAACGACCAGTACGAAACGTACTGCGGCTACCACTTGAAGGTACACCCTAAAATAATACAAATCAGTTAACAATTTGCGAATATATCAGCTAAGAAACATACAAAAATAATGCGGCCGAAATGAGAACTACCCTTTTTAAGACGGTAATCGAGCTAACGACGCAGTTGTAATAGTCTCATCACAAGTAATTACTTAGTTCGACATTCCAATGTATTAATTTACTGCGTCGAAGGCATGTATGGCATGAGTCAGTCACCATGCTTGCCGGTGGACGTCCGCTGAATTGAAATAGCTCAAGTTAACGCAGCCAGATATCATTTCATGCATAGTTCGATCGTACTGAATGGAATTTCCTCATTTGCGGACTTTCTGATTCATTAGTATTCAACAGTGACACGTATTGCCGATGCGTTTTAATGCTCGATGTTATGACTTATGAGACTTCGGTTATAAAATAGTCACCGGAAGTTTAACTGGCTGAATCATTTATGGCTTATAGATAGGGTTTAATTTGCGGCTTATTCTTATTCATCCACAGTTAATTGTTCCGGAGTATATAACTAAAGCGGTTTTGTCAAAGCCGAGTGTTGTCATGAGTTATTATAGTTATTAGGTGTTTGAAAATGATGAATGCGTGGAAAATCATTTCATTTGTTTTTTATATAGAAAACCGCAACAGTAGTGTTCTGCAACAACACTATGATGATATAAGACGGCTCCTTAGCTTACAATAACCCTGCATTCGAAGCTAGGTGTCCCGTAATCGATTCTCGGCTAGCGCAATTTTGTGTGACGAACGTAAAGTTTGTTCTCGGGTCTAAGATGTTTGTTTTGTCTGTGTTTGTCTATGCCACCAGCGACATAGGTAATCTAGGAGCAGGGATAGTAACGTCAATGTTTAATATTACGGTTATTTTTGCGTCCATTAAAAGTAACTTGAATTCTGTATCCGCTAAAAAGATAGCAATTTCTCATCGATGTGATTACTCTCCTATTTATGCTTAGAAAGGTGAAAAGTATTACTTCAAACACTATAGCTTTCATAGCAAACACATAGCATGCCTTTTACAACCTGTACATTTGGATTTTTTACCATTTATTAGTCACGTAGACTTAGGAATTTGTGCCAGTATGTTAAATGTGCCTGCGTGACAAAGGGAATGGCCTAGTATTTACACAGTAAACAACACTAACACGCCTTAATGTTCATAATATACCGACAATGTTTTAACAAACAGTCCTTCATAATAATCAAATATGCATACGCCATGCAGCTAACAGGGTAAAGTAAACAGCATATTAGCTTAAGTGGCCTTGTCACTTAGCAATTCAGCTTAAAGGGAAGACAAGCAGCATCCCGTGATGGCTTTACGCCAAGAGTAAACATCTGGGGTGCGAAATAATAAGAAAATTCTATTAGAATATTCAGTAAACATCTTTACATTTACCAGCTTCGACACAATTTCGTTTCTATAATCAATAGTCCTTATTCGTCGCTGTTTTTTTAAACGACTTCTAAAGGAGGATTTTAGGAGGTTAAGAATTCTCTAGTTTTTTTTTTTTAATTTTCGTTACCATGTTCGTTTCAGATTATCATTAATCAACCGGTTTGGAAAGTTATTTTTTCATTTTTTTCTTTGTTTGGCTTACTTAAAATTTTATTCAAATTGGTTAAATAGTTTGATTGTTGCATATTTTGGTTTCCTGACTTTTTTCTTCGTTGTGTAAGCAAAATGAAGTGGTTTTTAAAAAGGTACCCCTTGAGTTTGAGAAATAAAGGACAAATTTATTGAAGTCATTTGGTTCGATTCACTTGTTAATGTGTTGCTAATACTGTACTATATGCTGCTATAGATCGGAATCGGAAGCGACACTGCAGGTGCCCAAAGTGTTGATTTCCGGCTAGCGGGCCGCGACGCGATGGACACTAGGTGACCAGAATGAATTCATCGTGACCGGGCCGTGACGCCAATCGGCATCCGATCTGACAGCCGTGCTGACCAACCGCCGTGACAGCTGCCTTCCACCAACAACCACCAATTAATCATACACGATAAAATTCCAAAAAAGACCCTTTGAGTCAACTCTATGGGACCTTATCTGTTTTAGAAACCAGTATTAAATATTCAGCGGAAATGGGCTAGATAGGTATACAAATCGAGGGATAAATTAACATTTCGGTCGGTCGGTTGTGGAATTTCAATCTAGTTTTTAATTGATCAATCCGAGCCATGAACATACCACAAAAAAGAAACGTTTTAAATAAGTTTACTATTGGTATTTCATTAGAAAAAAAGACTAAAATAAAAATATCATGCAACCGAATTGAGAACCTCCATCTTTTTTAAGTCGGTAACAGTACCTTCAGTACCTTTACCAGTAAAAAAATCGCTAAACTTGGTCTATTACATTATTTATGTTAATGCCACGTTTTTGCGCATATACAACAGCATTTACGCATCACTGTATGAACACTATGCAAATTGTTTTTATGTGGCAATGTGGCTCATTAGTTACCCTAAACGGCGAGTTGTTCGTCATGTTTCGGAGGCATCCGCTTTAATTGTCCACCCAGGAAGTGAACATGCATTCCTCAGATGACTGCACGGCCGAGCCAATGAATAATTGAGCCGTCATCGCAACAGCTGGGGTAAGAATTACGATTCAGATAAGGGGCTCGTGGAAACTCCATCAGTGATGTTGATTTTATAAGATGAAGGAATATAACAAGATGTTTTAAGTCTGCCATATCGGTGATGGTAATGAATGAGATAATGATTTTTCAATGGAGTAATTAACTTGAAAAATCTTAGCTGTATATAGAGATTCATTTCGATACAACTATCAACTTTTCCATCAACGAGAGGTACTGGAACATTTCAACGTAGGCGGTAACCTTCACACTGAAAGAAAACATGCTTCAGCGAATCTGATATAAAGCCAAAAATGGTATGGAAAAATGAGAACGAAACCAAATTGTGAGTAACTATACCGTGTACTTTGCTACAAGTCTGCGAATGGGAGGAACAGCGAGTATCAGTTTCTGCGAAGATCAAAAGACGATATGGCTTGAATCAGAACGAAACAATAAATTCTAGCACATTTTTCCTAAATCCGTTCGGAATTCAATGAAATCCTCAACCACCGATTACTCTACAGCGAACAACCATAAAGTCTGCGGAGTGCGTGCGTGTGGTCCTATTTTTATAACGATTTACGCATTGTTATCGAGTGGTATCAATTTAAATAGGCAATCAAAATTCGTGTAGCGTAGTAGTACGCTTTACCCTTTACAAAATATTCTATCTACTGGTTCAATTCCCTACGTGATCCTCTTCAAATAAAGCGTAGGCGCGTGTTAGCGAATTACGCACGATATTGCTTTCAGCACACACTCGTCTACTACTAATAATTTCGTAGGATTTTGGGTGTCTAATGATATACCGTAATTATACACTTTATTATTAACTAGCTGTACCAACGACATCATCCGCGTGGACTTAATTTTCTTTTTGCGCATATCCCTAATTGTTTCTTTCTATTTCTTAAACAAAAGTAGCTTGAGTTACTTCTTAAAGCATCAGCTATCTGCCAGTGAAAGTCATGTCATAATCGGTCCAGCCGTTTCAGAAAGATAAACATAAAAAAGTGGTATTTTGTTAAAAGTGCCGTATATACTTTCAAACGAATTTAGTAAAAAGCTGTTATTTTGACATTACAAACAAGCACTTCAATTTTATTTATTTGTATAGATAAGCGCTCGTAGCGATGTTTGTCTAGACGTTCTTGACAGATCTAAGTCAGCCAACGTTCAGCCCGATCGGTTGTCGGTCGTTTAGTGGCATTAGAACCGAGCGCTTCCGTGCTTCGGAGGTCGCGTTAAGATATCGGTAACGTGTCTTAAAAATCTATAAGCTTTGTCGGACTCATTCGGGTGGCTTGACCCGACGCCAGAATTATCCACTTACGAATGAAGATTATTAACATATCAGATTTGCATTTATTTTATGGATTTCGAGACACTGTTTTGCGCTATATAATTGCTCCAAATACTTTGTTTGGTGTACTTATAATCAACTCATTACAACATACAGCTTAGCACTGAATTGTAACGTGCACTGAACCGGCCCGTAATGCAAAGCCAGCTCTGTTACTTGTCTATATTTATAGAAGAATTACGCGAGAAATTACGCTACAAAAACTCCAGTTGCACAACTGATGATAGCCCTACGTTTCAAACTGTACTAAACTTTTTGTGTGTAATAAAAAAAGAACGAACGAACGTGACTGTGGGCGCACATTTCTTATTTCAATTTCGTTTGCTCTTATTGTATTGTAATCTTTTATGCGAGCAATGGAAGTATGAAGCACAATCTATAGCAGCTTTTATAATATTTTAAATCATCATCTGAATGACAGTTCCATGTATATGCACAGAATACATATTAAGTATAGGTACGACGATAGACCATTAGACCATTTAGCGGTATGAGACACGACACAATAAGAGCAATTTCATCCAATTACAATTTAAAAAAGTAAAATATAATTTTAGTTTTGTTCGTTAATTCTTTCAAATAAATAGACCAAGATGGCATATTCCTCTTTCGGATTACCATATTCGCGTTATAATTTATTATATGATTTTAAAACATGGTGGATTAAGAACAATACTTACATTTCTATCAACCAATGACTGTTCGTTTAATGTGTGGGATGATAAACCTACTTTTCAAGGAGCGCGTTGATGTCTTATCTATGACGAATTCTTGTCGTTTCCCGAAAACGATAACATACTTTGTTAGATGTACTTTAAGAGGTATTCGAAGTATCTATTCTATTATCTTCGAAAGAAATTTTTTAGGTACTTATCCCAGTTCCGATAAAGAAAACAAATAATATTTCCTTCAAATATTTGCTAGGAGAACCAGATATACAGTGATTTCAATATGTACTCATAGCAACATAAATATATTGTATATAACTTTCATACAAAACATTGCCTTTCTTTACGGAGTTTTAATATAAATCAAAAAGGCAAATTGTTTTGTTAATTCAAATGTTATAAAGTGAATGATCCTGAATAAAAACAGATTATCGCATCTACTTACATAATACACAAGGATGTCATAATGTATTTTAACAACCGTACAAAATTAATTTCACTTTCAATTGGAGAACAAAGGATTCGAGCAAACAAAATGTTTGTTTCCCTTCCACATGTACAATAAGACTTTTAACAAAGCAATAATTTTTAAATCAATGTAGCCGACCCTCATATTAAACACATGCGGGCTACAAAAAAGTCATATGGGCCAGAGAAGTAATAAACAAAATATCATATAGAGAAGGTAACCGAATTTTGGTAGCTTGAGCAGCAAAAAAGTGTCGGGAATTTCTGTTGTACGTTTGAATGAACGTTAGGGATCTTTGGTGAGTGAGAGGGTGCCTCTACCTAACTAAATATAGATCCGCAACGGCTTGGCCACTGGATTCTAAACTATATACACGTCTGGTTTTGTACTCGCTATCCGCGCGACCAGATTACAGGGAACTTACTGCGGCTAACTTAATTTGCACTTGGAATCCCTATCGTGTTTGAATCGGAATTTCATCAAATCATCACAATGTTTCATACTAAATTATTGGCCTTTGAAAGTAAGGTGACACAAATTTACAAACCTACACCATTACTTTTATTGCTTTCACAGGTTAAGATTATAATCGTCTTAAATGTATCAGAGTTCCTTTGCTACTTTGTCAAAGAACAGAATATTATATTCATACGTAAGAGCCACAAGTTGGTTCTAAATAATTCATACCTCAATTGCAGACCCAGACAATCTTACTTGCAAAATGTGCCTCTCGCACCGCTCGCTCCACATGTTCTCGGTATAAATTGGTTGGAAACTAAAACTGATGTATTGATATTATACATTATATGGTGGCTTCATGCCGTGATTCAATACGTGCATTACAGTATTAACGAAATTTATATCTTCATATGCCAACCAATATTTATGTTGGTTGTCGTTAACGTGGGATGCAACTCCTACAAAATTACCTACTTAGCCTAGACAAACCGTTATTGAACATCCCTAACATTCCAATAGAATGATCTAGGAAAAAATACCAACACATGCTTTTATTCATTTATCGAAGAGCATGGTTAATGGGAGCTATAAAAAAACAAGCAATGGCGTCGAAAGACGTAGGGCCTGCGGAGATTGGTCGGCGGCGCGGCGCGGGTAGGGGACGCGCCGTATTGATCCGACGTTCACCCCGCCGCACCCCACTCCACCCCTCGCCAGACATTACAGGAGCACTCACAACCCTCACCCTCCCCCGCGCGGCCCAGGGTGCGACGCACGCCGCCGACGCCCGGCGCGTCCTAACGCAACGCGACCACACCCCTTTCCACGCGAGAAACGAGTCACGGGCTTTTCCAATTCAATTTACTCGGTAATCGACAAGGAATAGACATTAGGGAGAGACCTAATAGAAAACGCTGACCTAAGTTGATTCCATCTCAATATCTTCGCCTCGCCCCTAACTGCAAGCTACGAACAAAAAGCGGTCTTTCAACATAGAGACGAGACAGCACAGCGACCACATAAATAATGCCTACCGTACGATTACAGGCGATCTGTTTCCAGAAATGTAAATCGAACTTTCGTGAAGTTTTATTACTTGTCGCAAACATTTTATTTGTCAAAAAAGATATAAGAAACCTGGACATGTTTTCTCCCATATAGAGGAAGGACTTGATTCGATTATGGTCACAATAAGCGCAGGAGCATTTTCGTAAGTTCGTTGACTCTGAACAATGTGCCCTCGGCGACGGCGGACGGTCTCGCCCGCCTGTCGCATCTGCTAAACAACGAAGGATTTTATAAAGAAACGGAGAACCCGGCTCCTGTCTGCTCCTCGAACTGACGTACCCGAAATTGTCGAGACGCGAGCTTTTTTACATAATTCGGCAGTAAAAATATTAAGCTAACACACTTCAATTTCATTACGTAGTAATCGGAATCGGAGTACGAAAACAATGACAAGCTTAACAAAATGACGACGGCCAATTACGATTCGAATGCGGTATGCTCTTTTACTGAGGAAAATGTAATATTTTTTGTATTGTCACAAAAATAAGAACAATTTTAATGTTAAACACATGTGCTTCAAAGTTTCTGCTAATGATTTAAATAAACATCAATGACGTTGAGTTGACGTTGACTGCACGTTTGTCAGGAGTTCCGACTAAGGTCACCATGAATTACCCGAATCGAAGGGGGACCACGTGTCAGGGCCGAACCGATATGAAGCTACAATACTCATAAAATACAATAATTAGTTACGTGATTCATTGCCTTACTTGGTTGACTCACAAAGTTAGCAAGGAGTGCGTTTAAAATAATGCGGTGACGCACTGTCCGATCTGGCAATCATTAATTACTTTAACAATGTTTATAATTATTAAACAGATCCTGGGAACAATTAATAATTGTGTTTATGATTGAAATAATAAACAATCAAATTCTCGCGCTCATGGTGGCAAGAATCTAAAGATATGCTATACATGATTTGTATGTATGAAATGCTTCCCGTCTCCTTGTGATTGATAGATGGGCTGTAGCCACAGGTCACAATAACGATAACGTGTTATTATAAAAATATATTTTGTTGTTGAAGTGAAAACAATTTTCCATATACATTTATATTATGGTGATGATAAAGACGCGGTACGCTGTACGAACTGGTATAGTAATCTTTGTCAAAATACAATAATTATTAATTGGTACGGTGTAATTTATTACCTACGTCGATTTATATTTACGTGAATATGTTTATATATAGTATTAGACAGTGGTGGCCCAGGGGCACAGCCGTCGACTTTGGTTCAAACAAACACCAATGAAAAGCTCAAAATTATGGGCGGAATGCCGCGAATGAGAAAACCGGTATGTCTTAGAACCAAAAATTTGAATTTTTTTAACATGTGATATCTACCAATCCGGATTGGGTTCACTTGGTAGATCAAACCCCATTCACTCTCAATTATCGAGAGTAGGCCTGTGTCCCTGCAGTGGGGATATTAGAGGCTGGTACGGTATACCTACCTATACTTATATAGATATTATCCAAAACAAATGTTTATAGTAAGTAAAACTTATTTGCGAAAAAAAACAGAAATATCAGAAAGAGAGAACTATTATTCTGAAAAATATGCACAATTACGTACAGCTTAACGATTCTAATGCAGCAAAATTAATAGCTAACGTCAAAAAAGACTTAAGGGCCGAGTAAGACAGAGGCTGGTAATAAAAAGTACCCCATGGAGTGTCTGTGGTTCGTGCAGTATAGCAACCGTCGCCACCCACTCAGGTACTGCATATAAACAGCGAGTTATTTCAATCGAGTTAGCTCAAGAACATAACTTTCTAGTGACTCATAGGAAGAGAGCTATCTCGCCCAGACGCTCTCAATAAGGAAGAGGGTAATAAACAAATTCATCTCTCCCATCTTATGTGGCTTCGGTCCATTAAAATGCACAATACTGCACTTTATACCATAGACGGGCTCTGTGCAGCTGAGCTGGGACCGCTATTTTTAGGCTTTAAATTGACATGCCAACAAAGAGAGAGGATGTAAGCAATTAACAAGCACTTTCGATACAAAAAGCTCACCAGTTCCGCGCCTGTATCAAATCCTTGATACATTATCCGTGACCCCGAAAGGAATACGTAGTGTCTGTTCAATATGATTTAGGCCAGACGCCTCGAGTCAGTGCAACAAAAAATAAAGGTCCGGCCATCACATTTCCCCATCATCTCCACATACAATTAAGTACTCGGAATGAAAAAGAAAGCCACTTATCCGAGGCGTGAGTATAGCCATTGTTCTTAGAAGTCTTCTGACGCTGGCTTGACCTAATTGAAAATAATGGTGCTTTATGCTGTGGGAGGGTGGCTCAGTCAGACTCTTACGAAAACATATTAGCCGCATCAATTGCAAACGAATTGATCGTATGTACCTATATATTAATGTATACACTTTTGAGTATCATGGGTTTTATCATTGGCTACTAAACAAGTAACTTTGTTTTATTTCATTTGTACCTAACTTACAACTTGATTTTAAGAATACTGACTTACTTGGGTACTTTATTTTTCCTAATGTTTGTTTTTTTTAATCATATCACTCCTATATATTCACACTCCGATTGTATAATGTAAACCTCGTTTCCTATAGCGCGAAAATTTAAAGGCTCAAACGAAACAAAGTAAGACTTATTTTTTAACTTTGATTGTGGATTAATAACAAATTGAATGATGAAGCTATCTCAGACCACTCATTAACACGAGTTCTTTATTTTAATTTATCAATTAGCAGAAATACCGTGATAAAGAAATCTTTGTTGTCGTGGGTGTCGATAAATTAAAACTTTCTAATTACTTTAACTTCAGATGCGTACATAGTAATTGAATATACCTAGATATCATTGGGCCATTTGACAAATCATTTTCATGTTATCATTACAAGCATAAAGAAAACTACCGGTACCGTAATAACACAATCACAACACCCCCAGTAAATATAATCTAGCGCCTACTTTATGTGTTACCTCAAAACACCTACCAAGCCTTACCAGTTCCATAATGACTATTTAATTGTGGTTCAACAGCCTCGACGTATCTAGTTCTAGTTCGTGTTAAAACCATTTTCACGGCACATGAATTCTTGTTGGCGGAAGTTGGTAACACCTTGTTAGACCGATATCTAATTAATGTTGATTTAGGAACAAATTGTTCACCAAATCGGTACGCGCATGAAAATAAAACAAGTATTTTACCTAAACAGAAGATGGTATGGTAATGCTTTTTATGGCGTGAGGATAATTGTTTAATTTGGAAGCAGTCTGTCTGAAATACTTTTAACGACATGAAGTTGTAGAAGACATGCTTTCATAGACCAGGAGACTTTTTGTTTTTTTTTTTTTTTTTTTTTCTTTTTCAGGTTGTACAACTTGCCAGAAAGATATTAAAGTTCGATCTGAATTCAATTTAACAAAACAGAATTCGGGCCCTCGCTCGCTTCTTATAAAGATTCATTGAGTTGGCAAGGACTGCGATAGTTAAAAAACCCTTCGGCTCCCGCTAACCCTTGACACAGATAATATAATCTATACCCTTGATATAAACAGAAGTAGTAGGGACCAGCATGACCGAAGGCAGGCCGCCGGTCCGTGTGGGCGGAACTCACACGTTTTTGCGATGCAACACTAGAGAGCAAACCCGTTGCTCCTATACCGGTCGAGACTCGACCAGTCAGTTAATATTTTTGCAGCAGATGGCTTCGTATGTCGCGGTCATTTACATAGTAAGTCGACGATAAGCGTGCTATATTTAGCGCGGGCGAGGATGCGCTTTGCCCTGTGCCTGCGAGCACCTAGCCGTGCACCTACGCCGCATCCCTGCCGCCTGTTCCAACCCACGACCCTATGGCTGCATAGTGCATGACTACTTGATTGCACAATAAGTTATACATGTACGTGCGTGACGATGTTCAGATTCGCTCGTCAAGAGCCTAAGTAGGCTTATCATCATTTTGTAGGATACATCAAGTATACGTTAAGTACTCGCTCATACATCTAAGGTGCACTTGGCGTTTTATCACGTTAACCGATTACAGGACATAGAATTACTTTTCATTATAGTAATGGCAGGGATCGAAACAAATCTTGAACGCTTAAGTGGGTGTTTTGTTAAACCTTAACAAAGTGCAGTTAACGTTAACAAGAAAAGTGGCGGATAAGTCATACGTCTCGACGCAAGTGGCATGTCGACGGGTCTCGCTGCATTATCTGAAGCAGTGGAGCGATAAAAAACGAACAAAGAACAATGTCAGTAGGCGCTCAACTCCCTTTCGCACGAACTCGACTGGCCGACTCATATGACAAAATAACATTAATTTGTTACAACCATCCATGCAGTGTCCACCCGCGCCGCTTCGCCGCTCACATGCATGCACGAACGCAGCTATTTCAGTACGATCGAAAACGTATTTACATAGAAGTTTAGCTACTGCATAAGTAATCGTTCAGCGAAATCGCACTGACTGAAGAAACACGACAGTGAAACACATTAGTGGCAAGAAATTGAAAATGATGATCGAACATCGGCAATTGGCGAAATTTTAATCCGTTAACGAGCGCGACACACGATCAGACGGTAGTGCGAACATGCGTGCAATATTTGCATTCAGCCTGCGGGTGGCAGATTGCATGGCGAGCATCTCGGAGCAGCAGATGTTAATGAGGCGAACGAGACGCCGCTAGGCCCTTCCCTTTTCATAAGTTGTTTCATAAATATCTTTACGCGGTAGACGGCAAATATTGCCAGAAGGCAGATCACCGCCCCTGGACACTAATTATTTGGATTATGAAAATTATCAATCAATCCAATCAGGATATCCAAGCAGGTTTATAAAGATCGACGCCAATCTAAATTTGCTAAATCATATTTATACCAAACACAAAAGAAATGCTACAACATGAACAGACACATCGAACTGTATCGATTTAAATGAGAAGGTAGTCGAATAAAATGTACTTACCAAGCCTTGACGCGGATCAGGACCTCGCCCTCGCCCACGGTCGGTTCGGGTTTCTTCAGGATCTTGACAGTTTTGAGTCCGCCAAAGCCGGTGAGGACGACTGCGCGCATCTCTTTGGGCGGAGGGGTCTCATCTTTTTTTTCCTCGGCCACCTTCTCAGCGGTCTCCTCGGGCGGGGTCTCCGTGCTGCCGTTCTCGGTAGGGGTCGGAATCTTCTCAGGCGCTGCGGCCGCGGTGGTCTCCGTGCTCTCCGTCATTTCTGAAGTTTCTAAGAGTAGTATCGGAGCGGTGCGGTTAACGGACGCGGTGCGAATGAGCCCTAACTGAGTGTAGCGGAAGCCGGCCGGCGAGACGACGCGTCGCGGAACGAATGATTCGAGGGAAGGGAGCAGCGCGCGCACCGGCGAGGGTGCCGAGCGGTGGAGGCGCCGAGGCGAGCGTGGGGCGCGGCGGGCGAGCGGGAGCGGGGAGCGGGCGGCGCGGGGAACGGGCCGGAGCGAGGGGCAGGGGGGAGGGGGGGGGGGGATCGAGCTCACGCGCGCCACCGCGCGGCGAACAGGTGGCCACCGCGCCGGCCGGTTTCCTCCCCGCGCACTCCGCCGAACACAGAACCTGGATTAACTTTATTGCACGGAGGTCGATAACGAATGCTATATTACTAACGTTCCATTCGAGCCTAAATACCCACCTACTCAATTTCAGGTTCGACACCTCCCTAGGTACTTGCTCCGGTACGTGACTTGGCAACGGGACCGATCGATAGTGACGGCTATGTTCGCCTATACACGCTACATTTGCGCTACATGCTAGCTAGTCCTCGTAGGGCCGAGCCGGGCGCCTATAGGTTATAGGTATCTAGGTACTATCTACATCCGACGCCGACCGCCGGGCGGTGCGACGAGCCACGATAATGGATTGAGCGATCACTAAATGGACGTCTCCAGAACGAATTAATTCTACTCTTTCTGAATGTTACAACTTACATGAGGCGCTTAACACAACCTGTTGAAAGTTTCCGAGCAAAAAATAAACATCGCCATTGTTCGAGGCATATTTGCGATATAGACGACGTATAAAGTCTCGTCTGCACTGCACCAATCATGGCAGTTGTACTTAATCTGTATGCACATAACACAGCTTTTGTTTTGATGATAAAGTTGAACGTGGTGATGTTATTGAGGTTAAATTTTATTTATCAGCGTGACCTTCGTTATTGAAAATAAAAACATTAAAATGGCATTGCCCCGACCGATACACGCTGATTTTGTTTACATACACGAGCTTATCTATAACAATAGCGGAAACTTTAGCAAAATTTTAATACGTGAAAATAAAATTAGCATAATGATGTAAGAGTCACTGGGACAGCATTTTCTGCCCTATACATTCCACCGTGGATAAGTACCGTTGGCGTCTTTCAGGATTGCAAAATCATAAGATAAAAGTAAAATTACGCTATTTATCACTGAACCTCAATTAGCTTGATTTGAACCGAGATTATATTTCATTCTCGGACAAAATTATGGTAAATGTCAGCAGAGTTATAGGGGACCATTATCAATTCAATTGATGCAGCACTTTGTTCGGTCATCAAATGTATTCGAAGCCAATTGGATAACAATGCAATATGAATTTCCGAAATAAATCAGAAAGATATCTTATAAATCAAATTACATCAGAAATCAGAGGGTAGGATTACCCAAAAAAACTTTTAGTCCTCGTTAAAGCAGAACAAAAGTTTGTGAAGACTTATTATAATGATATCAAGCAAAGAATTTTAAGATAAACTCGTTTCAACTTTATCAAATTAATTAAAAAGCTTTTGTAAGTCTTTGAGCGTGTACTCTAAAAACACCGTTTATTTTTGTTTAACAGTTTATTTTAAAATTGAATGTACATACCACACTTACATACCATTCCATTTATGGATGTGGAAAGATATCAAATAAGAGGTAGGCCAAAGAAAATATGGATAGACTGTGTGAAAGATGATATGCGTAAGAAAGGAATGAGTAGGTACTGAGATGACATCTGACAGAGGGAAATGGAAGAAAAATACAATAATGTTATAAACATCCACTTATTGCGGGATAGGGCAGGAAGATGGTGATGATGATATCAGACTTGTGTGTAATTGAGATTATGAATTTTACTTATGTTTGCGTCAAGTGCTACTGTCGAAGAATTGACAGGATCATACAATCCAGTGAATAGGGTTAGTTAAACCAGCCTCTAATGTTCCCACTGCAGGGACACCGGCCTACTCTCGATAATTGAGAGTGAATGGGCTCTGATCTACCACGGGAGCCCAATCCGTATTGGTAGATGTCACATATCGTCGAATTTTTGGTTCTAAGACAAGCCGGTTTCCTCACGATGTTTTCCGTCACCGTTTTGAGAACGTGGTATTGCGCACATAATTCTTTTCAAGTGAAAAAACTCATTTGGTAAGAGAATAGGGTAATTGATGGTTTATATTGGTATTGAGGTTCTGCCTAAGCCTTTGAAGGAACGGCGTGAATTTGTTTGTATGAATTATATTATTAAAGTTATCAATAAACTCATAAAAGAAACCCAAAATAGATATACTAAACTATATTTTTCTGAAAAACTTAGGTCGTAGGAAGTATTTACATAAGACTTCTGCTTATTTCAACTGAAATGTGACTGTTAGTGAATAATCATTGTATATTTCCGGTTTTCGTTAAATTGTTGAAGTATTAAGTAAAGGCAATAAATCATCATTTCTATTCTCATAAATAATGTAGATTTATAACCATCCTTTATACAGATTTGAGAACCTAGTATTTTTTTTTTTTTTTAAAGTGAAAATTTATTTCCGTTTTTGTTGGACTGATTAGCACCTGTCGATGGGGATGTACAAATCTTACTCAAATAAAGAAATATAATGAGGCTTAGATCCGGACACATTCCACTCAATGGTTTTGGTTTTCTAATGGGAAAAACGAGTACACCAAACTGCAGCGAATGCGACGTAGTTGAAGATGTTTATCATATTGTAGTGGAATGTGTCCGAAACAATACAGAAAGAATAGCGTTTAAGATTTTGTATGATATAAATCTTTCTGTTATTGGTATATGTAACAATATTTTGGCATTCCCTCTATCAGAAGAAGCCAGAATGTTAGTCAAAATTGTTAAACTAGGAATAAGACGAAGGAGCTGATATTTTGTTATGTGCTTTTTGAGGGTGACATAGTCATTTTGATTAAACCCTCTATAAAAACAATAAAGAAAAGTTAGTTGGTAGCCTTACGCCTTTGAAGCGCGGGGTATCGGGTTCGATTCCCGGCCGAAACACACTTTACGTACTGAGCATGAAGTTTGTTCTCGGGTCTTGGGTGTTCGTTGTTCGTAAAGTCGGATTTTTGATTTTTATATCAATCACTTATCATATTGATAAAGCCTATTGAAATATCTTACACGCTATGACGTAACATGATTACTTGATACATCAAGTAATCATGTTTTATAAAAACATTAGGTAGCTTTGGTAAACGAGGACCTACCAAGATCCATAAGAATTTCGCGAGAGACAAGACAATGGGGTATTAATTTCCGACTCCTTTGCGTAAATAATGCTTAAGTATTCAGTTTTTAACTTGCATAAAACTTATCTATTTATAGTACGAATATGGTGAATATAAGTCCGACCTAAGTAAACAAACGATAGACTTATAAACAATTCCAAAATGTTGCAATATTTTGGAGTTTGTTACACAATTACGCAAAAAGATTGAACCAAATTGACTACTTGCAATTCTGACTCGCACACGAAGCATTCCGTATTTTTAATTACCATTACAAACACATGTTATCTAAAGAATTCAACTGCCTGACAAGTATAGATTATGAGATGTTTAAATTTAAGGACAGACAGACCGACGTATTATAATAATATGTGTTTATTATGCCAATAACAAACAATGTTGGGGGGTCCAGTTGCTCGCGTCCGTAGGTGTACCTATACCCTTTGATTCCCTACACGTACCCCCTGGGTGGTGCTAAAGGAGCAACCAAAAGTAGCAGTAGAGCTTGTGCCAAGTTCGTCCGGAGAGGTACTGCCACCACACCTGGAATCTGCCGCCAAGCATTAGTGTTTGCATTATTGTGTTCCGGTGGAAGGGTGTGGCTGCCGGTGAAATCACATGCGCAGGGTGAATGCGACTCAGTAAAGATTTGTTTCTCATACTGAGTCGCAAGCATTAATGTTGTCATGGGCGAGGGTCACCACTTACCATCAGGTGGGCCCTCAGATCGTTCCGTCACGCAATCACAATAAAAAAAACAAATAAGAAAACGGAATACTTCTAGCAAAACACTTAACTGAATTTAAAATAAATACGTATATAGAATATACAATATTTCATGAAACACTTTCAGTCCGAAACAGGCAAAGCCATGGGCATAAACTGTGCTCGAAGTGTTGGCGAAGCTTGCCTAAATGATTCTTACCTAAGTTAAGCAACTTTCCACCCGGTCTATAGTTGGATGGGTAACTGTTTAGTGAAATTTGAACGGAGCGCTTCAGTGCTTCGGGGCGAAGGTTAAGATGTCGGTCCCGGCTTTACTAGTCGATAAGCTACGTCGGAGACCCTCGAAAACTCCGACACAAGACTTAGCCTCTTACTCACACTTAAGAAAAAGATGTGCTGAGTATATTATCATTTGTAATTTATGTATACCTCCTTGCCTAGAGCGAAATAAAACAATATATCGAGAAGAACAAAAACCCGACTGCGTCAAAAATTACATATAAACATATAAGTTGTATTTATTTTCGTAAACCATTAATAAAACCCTGTATTTTGATACCAAACTCGAGGATTTGAGGAAAAATTTTTTTTTGAAGTTGAAGCTAATAATATGGCGCCAAATGTCGGTTATTTTATTTTTTATAAACTCTCACAATTAAGATAAATCTAACGAAACCTCTCAAGCTAAAATCCATCAAGCTCTTTCTCGCGCAGCGCAGTCGGGTAAAAATAAACACCAAATAACACACATATTAGTATCATAATAAAATTTAATTTTTTTATACATTTCGTTTAGCTATTCTTGTTATCATTGATCTTGAAGTCATGTTCGTAGAAGTAATCTTCATCCTCCTCGAACTCATCATCGTATGACTCATCAACGTAGCTCATGTCATCATTGGCATCGTTTAACTCTCGGAGCCAGTCATCATTGCTTCTCTGCAGGTTTTTGTGTATTTTGTTTTGTAGAATCTGAAAATGGGTTCGAATTAAAATTCACGGCAACAGTGAACGACAGAGATTCAATCGGTTTTTTGTGTAAAATAATATACAAGGAATACAAACTTAGGAATACAATTATACAGGTAAACTTAAACAGGAAATCTCTATCTAAACACAAAAATCTATCAACAGAGCTGTGAGGCCAATCAGATTATATATAGTCGAGATTTTTTTTAATACTTATAAAATTAACAATTATAAAGTTAAGTATTTTAGTTTTCAACTAAGTTTTCAATAATAGTCAGCTTACAGTTTTTAAGGAGTTGGAAGTAAAGTTAGGGAACTTTGGAATAACTTAGTGAATTTTATTCATGTGTAAGACACTTTATTATAATATATGATTGTGCTTGATATTTTTTTGGAATAAATAAATTATTATTATTATTACTACTAAATTAAGTCACTGTCAAGTTGTGGTACCAATAGACAATAGTCGAGTAATAACTGATAACTCTGCTAAGCTATTTGTCAATTCCATTATAAAAACCGAAATCTATAGCGTAGTTTTATTCCTTTGTTACGTGAATGATTCACCCCTATTCATTACTAAAGCTTAGTAAGTATTGGTGATAACCTTATTTTGCAACAATACTATCACTTGAGAAGTCACTATAGATATTTTATTATTTACGACAATGCATTGTAAAAATATTTAAGCGTTGACGAATTGCATATAATCCAGAATATATAAGCTATTGTGCGGTGATTGAACATTTAAAAATCCAGCAATTCATCACGTCGTCTGGCTTAGTTTGTAGTGGCTCTTCCTTCCAAGCTGTGGTTATGGGTTTGATTCCCATTCAGGACAAACATTTGTAAGACGAACATAGATGTTTGTTCTATGTTATATGTACATATTTACAAAAAAAGTACTTTACAAGTATAATATCGGTAACTGGTTCCCATAGTACAAGCTATGCTTAGTTTGGGGCTAGATGGCGCTGCGTGAAATGTTCATGAATATCTATTTATTTTTATTAAGAAGCTTCCGGAATTTATGAAACTTTTTGACTGATAAAAATGTTGCAATGGTAATCCATCCATCTGTTAATTTAATGACTGTAACAACCCGATCTAATAATCTAAAAAAAAATTACTGGAGATAAATTAGCAACTTTGTTATCTGTCAAAACATTCCCAACATAGCAACATTGTTTTTTGACAAAAAAACAATGTTGCTATGGTAATATATGTCCAGTCATTGAATACCTGTATTCAATGTCTGGACATAGTGACTATAGTGTATACCTTTCGTTTCAACAAAAAGTCAGCCAAATCTTTTCTCTGACTTCCTACAGTATCCGCGTCAGATTCCTTGTCCTTGTCTTCATTCGTCCTATATGATATCACGGTTGAGTCTTCTGCCAGGCGACTCCAGGCATCTTTGCTTTTCTTCCTCGCTGCCAATAGCCTGTTTAGTATCTTATCATGTTCTAGTCCATAAACGTTGTGAGTCATCTCCGGTATAGGCTCTTCCATTAATGGTATCTCCTCTTCCAGCTGTTTGATTTTTGCCTAAAATGTTAACAATACAATTATACACACATAACTGACTTAAAAAAAAAAACCTTCAATACTTTCAAAGTAGTTCAATACGCAACTCGTTTAGTTGGATGACATATTTTGTGAAATTATTTGACTATTATTTAACTATTGAACCGATTTTTATAAGAAATCTATGGTGGCAATCTGAAAGCATATTCTTTCAAATAAAAAAAGAATTTTCCAAATCGGTTGATAAATGGCGGAGAAATCGGTAAACATAAAAAAATACATTGAAACAGAACAGTTGGGTGTCGAAAATGTTAATTGTGAAGAATTTGCACCAATTTTCAACGAATGACAGATGTAAATTGATAAATAAATAAATACACCTTTAATTTTTTAATTTATAATTTATCAACACCATGTGTTTTCTTCTTTTTCCAAAAAATTTAATGAAAATAAAAAACTCTCCATTCGGCTTGTGTTTCAAAAATGTTAAATTGATGAATTCGTACCAAATTATTGACGAATTTCATTAAATTAGGTTGACCGAGGAATGTTGCCGATAAAGAAGTTGATAAGAAAACTAAGTTTGTAACGTGGTTCTTTGTTACCTACATTGTTGACGCACTTATAAATCAGCCAACCATTACCTTCAATCAAATAAATCATTCCATTAACTGATAGCCTGGATAAAACTTTACCAGGAAAATAAACAAGTCGGACCAATACATAATATAATTCTTTTTCCAGTGGTTATAAATCGATCTTAGCCATATAGCCTACTTTCAATACAGGGTCAGGCAATATTGAACCAGTGACCCTCGTATTGAAAGTAGAAGTCCATCCCACTTCACAATGACTATCTTAATGTTGAGATTTGAGTATAGTACATAACATCTAATGAAGGATAATAAATTTATGTAATAATGGTCATCTTAAGAAATGTATGAAAGAGAAAGAGCGATACTTCTTGTTTTAGTGTAAGAGGCCAACTCTGGTGTCGGAGATTTCAAGCCACCCGAATGCCTCTACCATTGCGTATCGACAGCAAAAACTGTGAGACTCCATATAGGAAAATTGTGAGAAGCATGTACCAAGCATGTGCATGCAACTTGTACCAAGTTTGTCAAGAAAAGTACCGCCATGCAGTGGTATAGTTGAATCGCTGTGTTCGGGTGGAAAGGTGTGGGCACAGGCACATGAAAGGTATCTCATCTCCCATCTCCCCGGACGCAATAGGATACGATTTGGGTATCCTATTGCGTCCGGGAGATGACTGACCCTTGTCGTAACACTGGTGTTCTGGGTCAGTTTGTTCAGTCATATAGTCACATTTCATCATCTTTCTGCCCGTATCCCACACTAAGTGGGGTCGGCACAACATGTCTTCCATTTCCCTCTGTCAGATGTCATCTCAGTACTCTCTCCTTTCTTACGCATATCATCTTTCATTAATCCATTCATCTTTTCTTTGGCCTACCTTTTGTCTTATATCCTTCCACATCCATTTACATAAGTCATTTTGCAATATCGCATTCATCCCTTCCTATAATATGTCCATACCACGATAACCTATTACTCCTTAACCATTCTGTCACCAGTGCTACTTTCATACTCTCTCTCTTATATACTCATTCCTAATTCTGTTTCTCCTTGTCACCCCACACATCCATCTCAGCATTCGAATCTCTGCTGCATGCATTCTTCTTTCATCCATCCCCTAATTTATTCACTTATGTGGTATACAAATAAAGAAATACAAAAAAACCTTCATTTCTGGTGATATTTTGGTGTTGAGTGTGAATTCGGTCTTCAGCAGGTGCCCCATGTCCGTCGGGGTGTAATCCTCGCCGTAATCGGCTACTCGAAGCCGACGGTCTAGTTCTACTATATTTGCTTCTAGGTGATCTGAAGAAGAAAGGAGAAATAAATATTTTAGTGCAACATTTGTCAAGTAATGGAGCAATGCATCGACCATCATAAAGCGCTCATGGCATTGCTTGCTTAGCTGTTCTTTGCAGGTCATCCAAGTTAACTCTCGGCCTGGTCAGAAGTCAGAAGAATAACATATAAACAATAACAATATAAATAAATAATCCCTACCAGTCATCAACTGACTAACAATAACAAACATAAAGAAAATAATTGAGAACCTCCTCCTTTTCTTGAAGTACGTTACTTGACAGTCATTTGTTCCAAATTAAGCATGTTTTTATTTAAAATTTTAAAATTTTTATCAATCGGCGTCCCTGCAGTGGGAACATTAGGGGCTGGTATGGAATGGATATTTAAAAATTTAAGTCCAAAATATGAATAATTGTATTGAATTGAAAAATTAGTTCTGTCGGCACTAAAGTTAGGCAAAAACTTAGGAATGCCTGAATGAATGAAATTTTTTTTATGGACTAGTCTTTCTTGTATAATATAAGATTTTTGAACCAGCTGTACCAGAATACTTATAAAGCATGATAGCTGCATCGGAAGTAATTTTTATCTCATTAATCCAAGTGGAACATATTGAACAGTGAGTTACCTTTAACAAATTCGATGTATGGAACTTCTCCCATTACCCTGAGTGTTGAGAGCTCATGCCTAAGAGCACCAGCTATTTTATTCAGAACTATCTCTGTCTCCTTGTCAGACAAGTCCCCTTTGCAGACCCAGAATACATTCACCGTCTGTAAGTCGGGAGTGACTTTTACCTGAAATTATACACATTCTTTATGTAATTAATTATTAAATTTTCATACAGTTTCAGCTACTCCGAAACTATGTTATAATTGGTGTATAACACACAAATGTTTATATTGGGTGTGTGAATATGACTCCGCCCTTTCTCAACAGATGTCGTTTTTAGTATTGTTTACGTGTACTAATAAATGACCATACTTGTATTCGATAGTACTGAATGTCAGCTATCTAACGCATTTTATGATATTTGGTTGAAGTGTAAGCAACAATTGTTTTCACCTTTTCGAAAATGTCGGTTTTTATTCCAAATAAACGTCATTTGCGGGAAGTGTTATTACATTATTTTATTGCGAAGAAAACTGCAGCGGAAACTTATCGTTTGCTTGTGGAGATTTATGGTGAGCATGCTCCGTCTAATAAAACTTGCAAGGAATGGTTTCGACGATTTCAAAATAACGATTTTAGTACTGAGGATAAAGAACATGGAAAACCACCAAAAAAATTTGAAGATGCTGAATTGGAAGCATTATTGGCGTTCAACTGTTGCAAAGCGTTTACAAATGATGGGAATGATTCAAAAAGCCGGTGACTGGGTTCCACATGATTTAAAAGAAAGAGACATGGAACGTCGGAAAACCATTTGTGAAATGCTGCTTCAAAGACAGCAAAGAAAAGGATTTTTGCATCGGATAGTCACAGGAGACGAAAAATGGATACACTACGAAAATCCTAAACGCAAAAAAGCTTGGGTGAAACCAGGCGAACCAGAAAGGTATTGTATATTATGAGTTGCTCAAACCCTCTGAAACTATTAATGGAGAAGTTTACCGACGACAACTAATGCGTTTGAAGCGAGCCATAGAAGAAAAACGACCAGAATGGGTGAATAGACATAACAAATTAGTTCTTCAGCATGACAATGCCAAACCGCATACCGCAGAAGTCGTAAAAAGATATTTAGAGGGACAGGACTGGGAAGTGTTACCCCACCCGCCATATTCACCAGACATAGCTCCTTCGGATTACCACCTATTCCGGACGATGCAGACAGACCTTACTGGAGAAAAGTTTACTTCATGTGAAAGTATCAAAATTTGGATTGACAACTGGATAAGCTCAAAAGACCAGGACTTCTTCCAGCAAGGAATACGAAAACTACCTGAACGATGGGCGAAGGTTGTAGCTGCAGATGGAGCATACTTTCAATATTTTTTTTTTTAATTTTGTAAGCGAACAAATGTGTTTTATTTTGACAAAAAGGGGCGGAGTCATATTCACACACCCAATAATAGGAATCAAACCCACAATAGACACAACTACTATAATAAATAGCCAATCAAGTTATCCTAATGTGATTAAATTATATAATAACCAGTGATTTATATTTAAGAAACTAAAAGATAAACTTTACCTTGACTAATGAAGTATGCCTATCTAAAATTAATGATAAAAGCGTATCAGAAAGTAAACTATATGCATTTATTTTTAATAGCTATATACATATTTAATAGCTATATACAGCAATAAAGCTGAAAAAAGCATAGAAAAATTACTGGAATTATGAAAACCATAAATAAAGACATCATGAAAGAAAATGTGTCATATTTATTACCTTGGAAACTTCAATTCCTCTTCCTACAACATCCATAGCTACTGTACCAGTGGACATCAGATCAGTGATATTTTTCATAAACATTTTGTTTAACATAGAATTTCTTCGTATGGCTCGCTTACCGGGTTCATTCTGCGTTTTTGTCAAGCTCTTTACACTGGGCAATGCATCCGTTTCGATGTGTGTGGGGTACCATTGCCTGAGGTTGATAAACGTAGGTGGTTATGAGAAGCGGTCAACTTAACCTAATATTCTAGAATGGGTTGATATTATTTATGGAATGGATGAGTTTGAATTTAATAATACTTACTTTTTACTTTTTGGATTCACCATTTTATTTAGTTTAATTCCCATTCTTTTGAAGCTATAAACCGCGGAAGAAAGATGGTAAAGTCGACGGAAAGTTATCATTTTTAAACTTAAATTAGTGTAAAACTTAAACAGTTTCTGATTGCTCAACTATATGTAAATGTATTGATTCTGTTGCAAATATTATAATTATGTAGTGAAACTTAATTTACTATAATTAATAAATCAAAAAATATACTTTTGTTTTCATTTTTCGCAATTTGCATTTCGTGCTACCAACTCTGTATCAGATTTTTTGAGACAAAATTCAGCTTTAATAACAAAACGGTACATGATTGCTGTACATATTAGTAATTTAGGTTCAATATTTGAATTCTGATACATATTTTTGAATTTCATATATATTATATTGACAGACTTAAACCTACTTAGTTAATTAGCCATGGTATTTTCCGCTATTTTAGTAGTTTCTAAATAATCTTCCTTGTTTCGTTTTTAAAGTTTAACTTATACTCATTTATTTCTTTAGGCCTCAAGTGTAAGTTGGACTCCAAATTTTACACACACAAGTAGACATATTTGTGAGCATATAACGTGTCATATGAGGTCTTTAGTTACATTAAATACACACAGATATATCAATTTACAGTTTTAGTTATTTATATAATCTTTTTTATTGTTTTAGCTAGTCTTACTTGTTAAGTTTACGTCTGTTTCATCCCTAAGGGGAAGAAACACAAGGAACCATTTCCGACATATTATTACTTATTAACCTCATCAAATAGGCCTCAATACTTTCCAAGAATGTAATAGTAATGAATGACTAGTAATAGGGTTAAATTTTGGACGGAGATGAATTACGTATTTGAATAATTCCAAAAAGGCTATATCTAGCACTAGAGGAGGTCAGTTGGCATTACTTGGACATTTCTTGGTTTCAGTTTGATATTTTCAGTTCTAAGCCACAACAAAAGAAGAAGAAGAAGATATTTTCTGTATCATTTACTTAATACCAGATTTTTTTTTAACCGACTCCCAGTACATTTACAGCATTGTATACCATTTAGGACTTAATAATTTCAAAGTACTAGCATTGGGTATTTATTATTTTTCACGAAGTTCGAAATCATAACCACAGATAACAAATATTAGTTTTAGGTCTCAACTCATAAGAAAGGCTTTGTTTGAATGAGCTAAACAAGGAACGGAAACAACAAAAAATGACATTGACATTCTTAGCAAATATACGCGCGTGGGAGGTGGCTGGTCTTCCCGCCAACAATTCGTCAAATTGTCAAAATCGAAAGCAAGTTTGTCGGGAATCGTGTTTATTTTTGTGTTTTACTGAAATTTTAGTTATCTGATCAATTAATCAATTAGAAATATGCCGAAATCGGAGGATAATGCTGAAGAACATTTGATTTCGGAGATGGATAGTCTATGTTCGAACTTGAACGTGGATCCTGCCGCTGCAAAAGCATCGAAAGAATCATTTTTGGATGTAAAAAGAAATTTTACTTTAGATGTAAGTACTGCAGTCGTAGAGCTATTTCTAAAGACTATTTTAGTCTAGTTTAAGGTTAAAGGGCACATCTATTTTTCGATGTGTTTTTAATTCCCTCATGATTGGTTTGTTTGTAATGAAATGTTATTTTCTTGGACTGTTTTGCAGGGTGATGCCTTACATTGGATGGCTTGTGCTCTATACGTTGCTTGTCGCACTTCCGTCACTCCTACAGTGGAGTCAGGAAAAACTGTGGAGGGAAACTGTGTCAGCTTGACAAAGCTCCTGAGGCTTTGTAACATCAGGTACCTTCAGCCTATTCTGGATCAGTTTCATATAATAAAATACTGTTTCTTTTGGTGACCCAATGAATAATTTAAAGTTTGTGTTATGTAAGCACAACAATTTATTCCTCAAATGTATGTTACTGTATAGTTTACATTAAAAGACAAGATTTCCAAATGGTTTGTGACTGAAAAACTGGCTATATGCAATTTAGACTTGCACACTGAGTTATCCATAGTAAAAATTTATTTTAGATTTGTTCTTGGGATATCTGCTTACAAATTCTGTGAAAATTTTAGCCTGTAATGACTTGCTTTGAAAGGTAGCTCATTTTAAAGGTAGGATAGACATTGATGTTTAAGCTTGGTTAAAGAGTTTCCTATACTTTTTAAGTAAGGAATCCTAATAATGAAGCTGGGTAAAGAGCACATTGTTTACAGCTTTTCATTGAGGTTGGCTACTCTATGGCCAACTATTTAATGTGTGAAACAAACTCTAGTTGACTAATAATGATTGAACAATTGTTTTCAGTCTAATACAATTCTTCACAAAGATAAAAAATTGGATGGAGATGACATCAATGTCAACAGACTTCAAAGACAGGATATCTCGATTGGAGCACAAGTTTGCTGTGTCAACAGTCCTGTATAGAAAATTTCAACCTATTTTTAATGAAATATTTCAAGAGTTAAACACTGATGAGCCCTTGAAAAGTTCTTCAACTAAAACCAGGAGACCAAAGTAAGTTTATTCCTACACTTAATGAATTTTACAATTCTCCGGGGAACTGCATGTTTTTCTTTCCCTATGTACTTTATTCAGAATATACAAAAATCCAAATCATTGTTCTCATCTGATTTGTTTATCAGCTGATTTGTATAACAACATGTCATTTTTATTCAGAATAATTGTATCCCAAGCTAGCTGACCTGATACATGTTTACCTGTTGTGATCCACAATTTGACCTTGCCCTGACTATTACAAACACAATTAAAATAGAAATCAAAATCAGCCAAAACGGTCCAGCTGTTTTTGAGTTTTAGCAAGACTTAAAGAACATCAATAGATTTTCAGATAGATAGATAGATTAAGAAATATTATTAGGTTGATACATAAATGGTCTTAATCTGCATATATCTTTGTATTCTGTAATTTTGTTTCTGCTGTGTATTTGGGTGCAGTATTAGGTTATATTTGGATTGATAATAAAATACAATCTTATCTGGATCTATATTAACCTTCACAATATGTTTTGGTTACTTGTTGCAAAGTATTCTAGATGTACTACTTGGTTTGTAAAAAGGCTGATTGGCCAATAAATTTATTTTGACTAGCCTTACAGCTCAGCAGCTCTCTGCATTGTTGATTGTGGATTTGATTCCCAAGCTGGACAAACATTTGTTCTGTGTCTAGTATGTATGTAAATACATAAAAATATAAAAAAAAATGTTGGTCAATATTATTATATCAATATATATTCATTTATGTAGTTAATATTTATTACTATGTACATATTTAAAACCAAAAGTCCCCCCGCCACATCTGTCTATCTAAATGCGATGAAAGGTATATTAGATTCATTAAGATTTTGTGTGATTGGATAGCAACACTATCCGTCTATCTTCTTAGATGAACACACAATAACTGATAAATATTGCTAGAAAATGCTTTTAAACATATCTTTTAATTAATCAATACTTAAGAGTGATTAATAAAAAAACCCTATAATATTAAATTAAATAATTAATTTTTACATTTTATCTTGCCTAATATTGTCTTTATTTCAAACAATTTTTACGAGTTTTTTTTTGGTACGCTGTTTTTTTTGCGGTAGAACTCGGCGTCTAATGTCTTTGACCTTTCGTGTAACATATTTTGTCGGTGTGCTACGAAATTAAATTAGATCATTGTTGTGTATTTTTTAATGCAATTTTGCGCGGTTTAAACATTAAATTCGGCGGTGGCGGTCGCCCGCGGCTGCCGGTCAAGGAAATAAAATACATTATAAATACGCCAAGTAAGATGAGCATCATTTACATTCTAATTTAACCCACATGTTCGATGCAAGCGGTTGATACGACACTACGACCGAAAAAAAATATAGGCATTTATATAGGGTTTAAAAATAAAAACTCCGAAACTGCTGGACCTGTTTTGACGGGACTTTTACTGACTGATGTTATAAGAAGTAACTTAGGCTATTTTTATTTTAGAAAAAAAAAAGGAAAGATGAAAGATCCTCGCAAAAGAACAGTTTTTAAATACCACGCGCGCAAAGTCGCGGGGTCCAGCTACATATGGATATACTCTATTGTTGTAGCAGTTAGCTAATTTTGCTCACATGTAATAAATACATAAACACATAAATATAAAGGGTACATACACTGCCACTAAATTTGACTATTTCAAATTATCTTTTTATAGACCCCTGCCGTGCACAACAAACTCACTGTATGAGTTCACTTGGTGTCTCTACATCTGTGTCAAGGGAGAGTTCCACAACTCTGCCGATGACCTTGTTGACATGTACCATGTTCTACTGGCGTGCTTGGACTTTGTGTATACAAATGCTTTTATGGACAGGAGGCTTGATTTAATCAATCCAGAGTTCAAGGGTAAGAACAAATGTATATCTATATATTGTATATAAATGTTATGTGTTCTATAGTAATAGATCTTGCATCCAAAGATAGTAAGGATTTAATTATTAATTAACAAATTGTTTCATTGAAGATTAACTTGAACTTGCTTCTGTTAATCTGTAGACTTATTCGTAACATTATTTAAATGGGCTATTAGAACTAAAAAACATACATATGGTGGTATGTAACACCAAAAGTAAATAACATCCAATAAAGAAATAGTCCTGAATCCATACTGAATCATATCTGACCTTATAAGTCTTGTTTGTGGTACCATAAAACAATCTTACACAACACTAATTTTACATTGCTGGAGTAGAAGCAAGAAACGATCATTATTTTCCATAGAAAAATAACCATTATCTTCCTATTCAATCTCAATGAAAAATTATCACTATATTCCTAAGTTTTAAACTTTTTTCCAGGTTTACCAAGCGACTGGCTCAGTGATGACTTCATTGTGCCGGTGAAAGTGCCGTGTGTCATTGCTACACTGTGTGAAATCAAGGATGGATTGACTGTGGAGGCTACCTCTATGAAAGAATACAGTGTCAAGCCTGTAATCAAGTCATTTTTCAAAAAAGAAGTATGTATCGTATCACAAATTTTAATGGATTATTGGGCATCACAGCTCAGTTGGTTGTGGGTTCGATTTCCACTCCGGACAATCATTTGTGTGACATGTTTGTTCTGTGTCTGGGTGTTAATGTATCTATTTAAAAAAAGTAAAAGTACTATTTCAATATTGTATTGGTAATCTGGTTCTCATAGTAAAGGTTTAGTTTTGAGATAGATGTGTTTTGCCTAGTGTTCTGTAGTAGTTCACAAACAGTAACTAAATTAAAATTAAAAATTCATTCTGGCTGTAGGCTTAGGAATACCATACTTCACATGATAGTGTAATTGACCATGCTGTGAGACCTGTAAGTTGTATATTGTACAACATACAAATTACAAAATAAATCTATAATAAATTATAGAAAGAAAATACAAAAGAAACTGTTCGTATTCAAAAATGCAGTCATACCACTTTAATGTACAAATTACAAAATAATTCTATAATAAAATACAAAAGAAATTGTGGTCAAAAATGCAGTCTTGATCTACAGCATACTCAATATATAATGTACTGTAATATGTTTTTTAGATTTGTCTGAATTAATTATTTGTATCTTACAGATATTGAAAGGCAATAAGGAACAATTGGGAGTACTTGATTCGAGGTGTTTTGACGCGAATCTGAAATCACTAAACAATTTATACGAAACATACGTCCTCAGTGTTGGCGAATTTGACGAAAGGATATTTTTAGGTAAAACCTTTTTAGATTATAAAACCTCTTTGGGTTTTCAACTCATTGTAAAAAGTAGTTAAAAAAAATGTGACCTACAAAAGAATTGTGACAATGTCACAATGCGGCAAAATGGCGGGGGAATTAAGTTTTTTTTGTGTAAATCCAATTCTATCTTGTACTGTGGAATTAGAATGTAAGTTAAGCTTTAAATATCTATATAAAAAACTATGATTTGTACAATTTGATTGTTATTACTTCTAGGTGAACATGCAAATGAACATATTGGTATGAAGCACAAAGTATCTGGTGATGAAATAACCAAAGTAATAGCTTCGTTTGGTCCCGTAAGTATTGGTCTATGTAGAATTCTGCATATTATTGTTTAAATTTACACATATAAAAATAAACTACAGCTCTGGGGCTTGTTGGTAGCTACCCTGCTTTTGAAGCGAAGGGCTCCGGATCGTGATCGATTCCTGGCGAGTAAAGTTCATTCTGGGATCTTGTCTTATGTTTCTGTGTTCGATACCAACTGCGACACGGGGAATGTTGTGCCAGGTTATAAGTGTGTAAACTTTATTGAAAATTATTGGGTTACCATACCAGCCTCTAATGTTCCCACTGCAGGGACACCGGCCTACTCTCGACAATTGAGAGTGAGTAATATTGGGTTATGTCTAAATTGTGTTGCAGAGTGGAAAAGCTTGCCCGGATACTCCTCTAACCGGAAGACGCTACCTCGCCCGGAGAGGGGAAGAGCTTACTCCTGTGTCAGAGGCCAAGAACAGCTTGTCCAAGCTTGCGGTATACCTACACCAAGCGAGACCACAACCTTCTGCACATCTTATGAAACTATTCAGGTATGTCTAAACGACGACTCCGTGTTTTAGTTGGCAGTAACCCTGCCTTGAAGCGAGGGGTCCCGGGTTATATTCCCGGCCCGGGCACACTTTTTGCGGTGAGCATGAAGTTTGTTTTCGGGTCTTGGGTGTTTGTCTTGTGTTTCTGTGTTTTTACATGCCATCTGAGACATAGGGAACCCTAGTGCAGAGGTATGAGTGTGTAAACGTTATTTATTATTATAATAATAATAAATATTTCCAGCGAATGCGGCGTCAGCGAGGAAGCAGTGAGCACATACCTAATCAGGCCTTGCAACACCTGGATGGAGAAGTTATCCCAGAGCTTGCGAGAGGCTAGCGGGACGCCCGGCAGTGAGACCACGACATTTCGCTGCAATATGGTCACGTGTCTCTACTATAAGGTCTTAGAACACATCATACGGGAGGAGCATAGGAAGAAACCACAAGTTTCTTTGAAAGTAAGTTATATTCTACTGAAGTGATAGGACGAGCTGAAGGCCCACCTGATGGTAAGTGGTTACCTCCGCCCATAATAACAGAAATTCGACCAAGGTCCTCCTACCCAAGTCGCATCCCGTTGCGCGCCTCACCCGAGACCGGGATGTGACCTGTGATATCTATTACCATATCGCCAAGCAGTAATGCTTGCATTACTGTGTTCCGGTGGAAGGGTGTGGCTGCCGGTGAAATCACATACGCATGAGATGTATCATCCCCGTCTGGGGGGATGGACGTAGCAGGATCTCATACTGAGTCGCGCGCATTACTGTTGTCATAGGCGAGGGTCACCACTTATCATCAGGTGGGCCCTCAGCTCCCGTCACGTATTCACATTAAAAAAAAACCTTTATATAAACTTCGCCCAAATGTTCGCTACGTCAGTGGCCCCTCTGGTAGCCCGCATGAGAATAACCTTGATAGCTTCGCATTTGGATGCAGTTGTATCGGTTTGCAGATAAATGACAGTCTACTCTACGCTATATCCAAGGCCTTATTATTGCAGAGAACTGCAGAGAAAATATTTTGACATTGGCAATACTATTATTTTCTAACACTGCTGAAATTATAGCTTATTCCCTTATATTGTTTTTTCAGATGCTTCTAAGCCAAGAGACCTATCAACTAGCGGTATACGCGTGTTGCACGGAACTGGTTCTCCACTCGTATGTGATCCATTCCCTGAAGTTTCCGAAGGTGCTGCAGATATACGACCTGAGTGCCTTCCATTTCTACAAAGTGATCGAGTTGGTGGTACAAGCCGTCGTTGATAAGCTCAGTCGGGACGTTATCAAACATTTAAACGCCGTAAGTTATATATTTTTACTACGAACGTGTAAAAATTCGGCCTTAGCCAATGCGAAGCTTGCCAAGATGACCTTATCGATCATTTAAATCGTACTCCGTCTCGGATGTGACCGTTTAGTGGCATTTGACGTTTGATGCCAGTGGTTCAGTGCTTCGGCGAGCATGTTCAGATATCGGTCCCCGATTTTTGGAAAAACCATATTTATACTCAGGCGGAAGTAAGAAAAGACCATCACATATATTACTATTATTAATTATATCCTCACAATTTTCTAATCTGGTTTGTATTGAGAGTCGTGTCTATGCATTTCATAGAGTGACATATTAAATAGTTAAAGAACTAAATTGGGCGCCATTAGCTGTCTCAGTATTATGTTTGACCATCAACATTATTTATTTATCACATGCTTTTAATCAGGTTGAAGAGGAAGTACTAGAATCATTGGTATGGACCTCGGACAGTCCGCTCTGGGACCAGCTCAGCAGGACGCTTGTACCGGCCTCAGCTGATGTCTATGTACAGGAATCACCACTGCGCAGAATGAATAGTGAGTATTTTTAAAGACATACCATTCTACCGAAACCATGTAGACGCTCGAAATCATTTTATAGCTGTAAAGATTCCGAACGATATTAATTAATAAACAAAGAAATAAGTAATGGTTTAAATGGTCTCAGAAGCCTTGTGGGGGATCAAGGTAGGTATTTGCGTCTGTCTGTAGGTAGTGCGGTGTAAAGTAGTAGGATAGTGTGTAAGCTACCAAAAGTTAGAGAAATTGTATCAAGTTCGTCCAGAGAAGTACTGCCAACTCACCTGGTATTCCGATACCAAGCTGTGGTGCACTCACATTGCTGTTCTTTTGGGTGCGAATGAATCCAGACAGGCGTATGATGAAAGATTGGGGATTGGCGGACCAATGTTTCTGATTTTTCTGATACCGTTAGATTTGAAAGTTTGCATCGAAGTTGGTGTAAAAACACTGCTAGTGTAAATATGTGACAGAAACATTTTGATTAATTTGTTTTATTATTCTTAGTGCACCGTTTAGAACAATACTTTTTGTTTACATTTTGTTTCAGATGGTATTCAATCCCCAGTTTCAACTGTAGATCGGTTTCCTACTCCAATGTTAGATCAAGCCAAAAAACAACTGTTCAAGGACCCTATTAAACCTGGCCAATCGTTATTGAGTAAGTGTATAAAAAAACTGTTTATGTAACTGTTATTCTTAACTTATTCATATTGTCGTATTTGTGGATTAGAAAATTCCAACAAAACGTATTTAATAAAACTTATATCAATTTTTTTGTCAGATATTGCATTTAATTAAATTTCACCTTTTTCAAAAACTCATACAATTTATTTAATCAGTGCCAGCAAACAATGCGAAGCAAGAAACGACCTCGGCTCCAAGCACCCCGCAAACTCAGAGCTCATCAAACAGCGACTCAAACACTACAAATACAACGACCACTCCCAAGAAAGCTAACAATTCTCTAATGCTATTCTTTAGAAAGGTAAGCTTTTTTTCAAAGTAAGCATTTCAATTTTAACTGCAATTCCACTTGATGATAAGTGACAATGCGGTATAGTCTAACAAGGTATAAGGGCAAAGCCGTAGTGAGATTATCACTTTATTCGACGCCCGTGCTCCGTCTCTAGAAGTCTTGCAATAAAATTTATTGTTTTTACAATATCCTTCATATCTTCATTGTTTAAGTTCGTTTGTAGCAGCTGTACTTATGAAGTATGCTCGCAGCCACGCGAGGCAGTGCTTGTCACACGGTGCGATTATCAAGCAGTGGCGCACTCGCGCTGATGTGTTCTTGTGGTCCCTGTGAAATTACAGGCGCACGAGACATTTCATTTCATTTTACTGTGAGACATCCCCGTCTCACAGAACAGGAGCATCCCGATGCGACTACCCGTACTTAGGTAGTGAGATCCTGAGTCATATTGCTTTTGTCGTCTATAGGTAGCGGTAACAACTTACGTCAGAAAGGCTCCTACTTTCATCACATAAAACGACAGGCACATTTTACTGTGTAGTCCCTTGCTCATCTGTTTTCAATCCTTAAAGATATTTTTATTTGTTTTTAACAGTTCTACAGTTTAGCAGTAGTCCGTATGAACGATCTCTGCACCCGACTGAAACTAACAGAGGATCAGGAGCTGAAACGGAAAATTTGGACATGTCTCGAACATTCTATCATGCACCAGACGCAGCTGATGAAGGATAGGCATCTTGACCAGATACTTATGTGTGCAGTCTATGTTATTTGTAAGGTAAGAAACAGAAAAATGTTAATAGTAACATTTTATTATTTTCTGAAGCTTAAATGGTGTAACATCTATATATCTTCGTAACTAAGTTACTAGGGTAGGTAATGGCGAATCTTCATTGATCAATGTGCCATTGTTTCTAAAGAAACGTTTAATAGGAAAAAGATGTGCCGTCAAATAATTTTGAGTTTTAGTAATTCTTGGAAAAATAATACCGCGTCCTCGCTCCGTAGCGTTCGCGCACTCGCGTTCGTATTAATTTGTATTGAACTTTATTACTTTTAACTAAAATGCAAACCGTTTCGATCGATGGCGTTCCCAAAATATTTGGTCTCGTGCCATTGGTTGGCTATCCCTGTACTAGGGACTCCGCCATCATGGCGATTCTGAGTTCAATCACCGATTGGGCAAACATTTGGTTACAAGGACGTGTCTGTTTGATTCGATTCTTAATGTTTTTGCTATTCCCGTCAGTATATGTATCTAAGACACGGGGAATCCCAGCGCTAAAGCGTTATTAATAGTGAATGTATCTTTTTCAGGTATCACACAGTGTAAGCAATCCAGTAGAAAGAACATTTGCAGAAATCATGAGGTGTTACAGACAGCGACCACTAGCAGATAATCATGTTTACAGATCAGTATTGATCAGTCAGAGTTCAGAAAAAGGTAATGTTAATATTTCTATACTTCAAATATCTTAAATTGAAATGAAGTCTGCTTTTTTTTAAATATATCTCATAATACCACAATATTAGATCAAGGCTGACATTTTGGTGAATTGCAAAATTATATTGGTTACTCAATAATTGGTTTCAGGACCAGCAGTAAGAGGCGATTTAATTAATTTCTATAATCAAGTTTATGTGCAGTGCATGCAAACTTTCGCCCTGCGTTTCACCGGTAGAAATAAGGAGGTGAGTTGTCATGATATATGTATTGATTATAACTATAGTGTGATGAGTATGCATATTCTGTTATATATCGGGGCAAACTGTGTGAGCATGAAGTTTGATCTCGGGTCTTGGGTGTTCCAGTGTTTGTGTGTTTATGCTACCTGCAATACAGGTCAGGGTAATCAATGTATGTTTCATAAATTCTGATTTTTTACTTAAATACTTTTTGTACTTATGTAAGTATGTTTCCCCAGGAATGCGGATTGTCCCCGCTGCCGGCGGGTCGCGGCGACGCGTCGTGGTCCCCGGCGGGACAGCGCGTCTCCGACCGGCACCAGTTATACGTGAAGCCGCTCACTACTCCGCCGCCCTCGCACCACCACCTCACCTACCGCTTCAGCCGCAGCCCTGCCAAGGTACGAGTAGCACGTTTAACTAGCTCACTCAACTAGCAATGAGCGCGCGCCAGATCTTGGCGCTAAGATAATTGGCGCTTGGCAGTATAATTGGCGAACGGACTTGACACAACTACCAATAGTTTTATATTCCTAAACACTATAATTACATACTGCAGTAGGGCTGGCTATCACGGCTGTCTAAATTACGATTTTCTTCTAAGAACTGTTTTGGCGCGAGGGACACGAATCCCCCAAAACACCCTGCAAGAGAGCTACTTTATCCTTGACCAGCTTTATTTTGAAAATCATTTTACGAGGTATATGTAGCGACTGCAAATTCAAAATGTAACTTGATATAAATGTTTTTGAGGGCTCCAATAGTTCGCGTCCGTAAGTGAGTACCCTATGGTGATGGGCGCGACTTGGGTCTTCTCATGCTTAGGTTGGGGAGGACCTAAGCTGTATTGCTGTTGTAATGGGCGGAGTTAATTTAGCTTCAGCTCGTTCCGTAACTTTGCACATTAAAAAAACAAGTCTGTTTCACTGTATACAGGATCTGCACGCGATAAACACGCTGGTATCATTCGAGGTGACCGGCATGAAACGGGCGAGCGACTGCGGCGACGTGGTGAAGCGAGCGCGCTACGGCGGCGCCGGCGTCGCCAGGAAACTGCAGGGGCTGATGAGCGACCGGCAGGCTATCTAACTGGTATGTATAATATCATGTACAATCATTCACGCATGTTTGTAGTCAGACCCTCAATTAGTCACTTTTTACCTTGTTGGTTACCTGGGAAGTTAAACTTGCCTAAGGTTCTAAATATTTAGCTACAAATATCTCTATAGTCAAGCTTAAAGAAGTAATTCTTGATCTGACAATGCAATCAGTAGGTTTTCATTTTATATATTCAAAATAAATTCGATCACAGTCATGCAAATTAACTTAAATTATTTTAATTAATACTATTTGAATTGTATAATTAGTAGAAATACAATTGATAAAATGGTGGAAATTAAAATTGGTTATAAAATTTAATAGCTCAATATATTTTTTATTATGATTTATGGATAACTAACTTTGCTTTTTTAGAATATGCTGAAATTACCAATCAAAGGGATAAAAAAATAATATTTCCCCGTTCCAGGTTTCATGAGGGCCTTCCAAGTAATTTTGGATTATTCGAGTCTACGGGCTTGTATTCACTAGGCGGCAAATACAGACGCGGTCTCGCGTTTGCGGTCGGCTTGCAGCTTTATGCTGGCGTCGTTGCAAGACTTGTTTGGACATAAAAGCGCGAAAATTCGCTATACTTCGAACTTTTGTCAACACCATTGAACTAATGAAGAGAACAACTCAACAAGTTTCCTAGTGAATACTCTGCTTTATATAGTCTTATTTTACGTCATTTCACTTTATACCAAAAATTGCTTTTAGCTCTCTAGACATTTCTCGATAAATCAAATGAGTACTTGACGAAATACTAATTAGATCATTAATTAAAGATTGACTCAAATTATAGTCACAATCATTACTATAACTATCAATTAGAGCTGTAGCGAAGCCTAAACATTTAAAATATATCATGATTCTATCGTAATTCATATTTTACTTCAGTAATAATGTCATTCGATTGCGAATCGTAATCGATTCGAAAGTAATCGATACTGGATCGCGATAAGTATGGTAGATATTTTATTAGCGTCAGGATGTTGGGACTAGTACGCGAGAACTGGTTTATCGTTATAGTCATGTAGTGCCTGAAAACTGGTTTCACTAAAAGGTTTTTGAAACAAACCCAGGCAACTATGAAAAGATAACTAATTATTTTGCTGCTTTTTTTTTGCGGATGTACAGACCAAGAAAAATGCATATAACTTTCGTACCATAAAACTAGGAATTTAATGGAAATAGTGTGCACTACATAACTATTGACAGACGTTAATGTTATTTTAACATGTAGTCTTTCTTATTGGTATAGCCGTGAAATGAATCTGAAAAAATTAATCACGCTCAATTAAAAAGCCTCTTATAGGAAGAGCTGTATTCAATTGAAACATTGAATATTGATCTCATTTCTTATTTATGTTGAATATAGTATTGATATGCCATAACTTGGAAGTTACGAATTGGTAACGTAAATATTAAGTTTATTTTAATCGAGTCGTAGAAGGCTGTGTTGGAATGAATTGGTTTCAATCATTTGAGGAATGTAACTGTTTTCAATTAGAACACTTATTTATTAACATATGTATGCTATAACCATTCTAGGATACATTATATGGGATTTTACTGGAAAATCCTTAACCCCAGACAGTTATTAACCAACAAAAAGAACAGGAAAGTCATGAACCTTCGAAAAATTAACATTGAAAATGATGTTTACTGTTTTGAGCATGAATTGCGGATAGTTAATACACATACAGCGTTTAGCCCTATAATATGGACGGATTAATGGGAAAATACCCGCCTCTGCGTCAACAATCGCATAGTGCGCGATTGCATTTGGCAAGCATTTAGAATTTTACGGCTAAGCATGGTACGTTTGTAAACTATTTGGCTTGATTGCGTAAAAAAGTAATTTAATTTCGGCTATTAATTTTTCGAGGTGCTTCTATTTCTTTTTTTTATCAATTTCTTTGACCCCATAATTGTAGCATTAACATACTCGTTACATTTTAAGATAAGAGTGACTTTAATAGTTAGAGTAACTTCCTCAACTTTGTTATCTTATTTCACTTTCTATCTTATTTGCTTCCATTATTACATTACATAATGTTATATTATCCCTTAGTTTGTAAGTAATCAGAAGTTATAAATCAATATTGTTTTTAGGTGTAAATCAAAATTGAATGATTGTATATTTCGGACACAATTATTTAATGTACTGTAGATTTTACTACTAGGATAATAAAAAATTGTACTCTATATCTGTTTGTTTATTTACTTACATCAATGATGAAAACATCCTTAATTAAATATTTACAGTACTACAGTATTACTGATATATCTGGGACATTTAATGTCACAGATATGTGCAAAGAGCCACAAAAAGTTGTACATTAAAAATTAAAACCAGAAAGGCTGTTTTTATATATTTTGTGACAGAACATTGAATCTTAGATAATTTTACTTGATAACTTTTTTTATTATTTATGTCACCGCTGTTTTTTTTTAGATCTACAATCAACATTGTTTTTGTGGTGGATATCCTTACCAATGTAACCTGTCCTGTCTTATTTTATCCCTGAGGTGAGAGATTATCATTTTAGGTAACCAATAATAAGTACAGGCTTTGATTTTTTGTTGGAAAATACAACAAAGCAGTGGTAACCTACTTGCACTGCAAGTTGGTACAGTCAATGTCATTATATCATCAAATAAAATGAGAAACTTGATTTGGAAGGCACTTTAATATTATAATTTATAACTGACTATTAACTGCTTGGGACAGAGTTTTATCAAACAGTTATCTGTCTGGTGGCGTAGTGGACATCATCAGCACTGATGTTGAGTAACAGCCTCGGTTCTGAAGGCTTGGGCTCCAACAGCAGGAGCCTCATGGCGGCGAGTCTAGCGCAGATGTCGAGCGCTTGGGAGGGAGTCGGCGCGCGGATATTGGGAGCGGATTTGTATGGACGTCCATCAAGGGAAACGATGGCGGCGGCTGTAGCAAGAGCTCGGGATAAAGTTGTTTCGTCTGATCCAGTACGCTCCACCTGGAAACGAATATAACGACTGTAACCACTGGCCTCATAGCTTAGTTGGTAGCTCTGCCTTCGTAGGTCGTGGGTCCGTCCGAAATGTTTGTCTGGGTTGTTAATATGTATTAACACATGATGTATTTATTTACATAGAAAAGTACTTTATGTATTCTATCAGTTACAAGCTATGCTTAGTTTTCTTCTGTCTTCGATCTTCTGGTTTTAGGACATGCCGGTTACCTCACGATGTTTTCCGTCACAGTTTCGATATTTATGGTATTGAGCATAAACATTTTTCAAGTGAATAATTCATTGGTGAACGGGGGGGTTTCAACCAGCGACCTTCAGATTGAAAGTTGGTGGCTATGTCTATGCGCCACTACGCCTAGACGCTGGGCAACCGTCTGACTGACAGGCGCAACGCCCTGCAAGTCCTGAGTCATATTTTTCATGCTCAGGTGGTCATCAGGTGATCCACTAGTCCCGTCACAATAGTAGCATAAATAAAATGTGGTTACCTCTGCGGCCACAGCTCTGAGCATGAGCCTCTCTGCCGGTGAGCAGTGCCGTATGGCAGACACGTGCGCCCCGGAGGCGGCCTCGTCGAGCGCGCGCGTCACCTCGCTCAAGCCCGCGCCGCCGGCGCCGGCTAGCTCCAACGCGCGGGTGCAGAGGGCTAACGCTCTACGCGCGTCTCCAGATACCGCTGCTACTTTCCTGTAAACATAGTTCATAGTTATTTTATTAGGGTTCCGTACCCAAAGGGAAAAACGGGGCCCTATTACTAAGACTCCGCAGTCCGTCTTTCACCAGGCTGTATCTCATGAACCGTGACAGTTCGAGAGTTGAAATTTTCACAGATGATTTCTATTGCCGCGCCGCTGTAACAACAAATACTAAAAAACAGAATTAAAGAAATATTTAAGGGCGGCTCTCATACAAAAATGTGATTTTTATTTTTTTGTTTGTTTTTGAATACGAAAGTTTACAATATGAATCAATATTAATATCTATTACCTTTAAACGAGCAATTCTTGTATATCATATATATTTCGTGTATCTCGGAAACGGCTTTAACTATTTGGATGAAATTTCTTGTTTAGATAGGGTTGTAAAACGGCCAGCCCGTACACCGAGCGAAATCAAACGCACGACGATTACAGTTAATGTTAGCAATTACTATATTACCTCGCTATCAGTTGCACAGCGTCGGGAGTAACATTCGCGCCGGCCAATCTCGTCGCAACAATCTTCTGCAGCTGTACATGAGTGTACGGGGGGAAGGTGAGTCTCGTGAGGCCGAGGCGGGAGGCGACGCGAGCAGCGAGGGCGCGTTCCGGCAAGTCCATGGTGTTGGCGACAGCCAGCACTGTCAGCAAGGCCGAGTTGTGGGCAGCCCACTCCATTATACTGTACAGGACGTCTTGTCGGCGAGTGCACAACGCGTCCAACTGAAAATAAATTGATTCAAGCTTTACAAACAAATCGTGGCAAGTTTTTTTTTATTTAAGTAATCAACGAGCCCACCTCAGTATAAGCAACTCGGTATAAGATTTGGATCTTACACTGAGTCGCATTCATCCTACTGCGTCCGTTACCTGAGACGGAGATCATATATACTGGAATACTGGATTTTTTAATTTTGAATTCAGTTCAGTGTTTGATATGTGATGTCCAACATAATAATATCTATTCTGTAAAAATGATGACCCATTAAAAAAAAAACCGATTTTGATAAAGCTTCTCTAAGAATCACCGCTAGAATAACGGCTTTAAAATAAAAATAAAAACCGCACCCAAGTCGGTTCAACCATTTAGAGCTACGGTGCCACAGACAGACACACACATATAACATCCCTCTTTAGGCATTGGGGGTTAAAAATAAAGCCCTTTAAAGACAGGCAGGTATATCCCAGATAGAATGAAATGTTTACCTCGTCCACAAGTAAGACTGTTGGCGTTCTTCTAGGTCCAGGATTTGTAAATCTCTTCTCAAGTAATGAACAAGCTTGCTCCCAAACAACTGTTTTACCTGGAACAATACAATCGTAAGATAAATATAAGATAAACTAGTTGGAGCCGTCTGTGGAGTTGTTACAGTTCTGACCATTCATTGCATACCTGTTAGCTGCTTATAAATTTGCACATATGCCTGCCTCGGCTCAGCTATTCTCATGCCGTTGACTTCTACCAGCTGGAAATCTGGCAAATCCACTTCCTCCTTCAGAATGCTGAGAGCCGAGCATACCGTGGCAGTTTTACCTGTGCCTGGTACTCCAGATATGTACATACAACTGGAAAATGCAATATACGAAATATTAATATCTATAATAATGATTTTATTTAATTGCCAGCTGCACCTTGCAGTAAATAAGTCGACATGAGTGGGAAAAAACTAACAGAAGTTGTTTCTAGCAAATTTAGTCATAACTCTGAGCAAACTGTTATACCATACTAGCACTAGTAAATACCCAGTAACTCACCCGCTAACTCCATCCAAAAGTTTGTTCCTTACAAATGAGAGAATCTCGTCCATTTGACTTTCTCGTCCAGGCAGTGACTTATTTTCTTTAGCAAAATCTGAAAAATAAAGGACAAACAAAGTTGAATACTTGATTGTATACTGTATATCAGCCTAAGTTTTTGGGAACAGGAAAACTTATGAGTTATATAAAATTATTGCTGTGCTGATATATCTGTTCTGTACTTTATTAAGCTTGTACCAACAAGAAACTATTATTTAGAATAAAATTATAAATTTACCATCAATAGTTTCCACTGAGTGAGCTCTGTTACGCAGTGTAGGTGTTATCTGACTAATGATCCTTCTGGTGACACTACGTTTTGGTGTTGCTGATGGTGTCTTAGGGGTTCTCGGTGTCTTTGGTGTTTTCGGAGTCTTTGGGGCAGGTTTGAAGTCATCATCACTCTCCGTTACCTTTCTAGTCCGTCTCGGAGTTCGTTTTACAGGAGATATTTCATTTTCAATGTAGGATATTGGATATTTTGTAACCCTGCCAGATCTTGTGGTAGTTGTATATGGACTCTTTTCACTATCTTCGAACAGAAGCATTTTTTTTGGTGTCTCCTCATTTGTTTTAATAACTGATGTCTTTCTTTTAGGTGTTGTTGGAATATGCTGCCTAATAATGAGTGTTGGTAATTCATCATCAGAGTTTTCTTTTAGCTCCATACTAAGAATCTCTTCAATTTTGTTCTTGTTAACATTCATAGCTAGTTTTGGAGATTCAGAAACTGAAGTTTTTGTTGTCCTAGGTGTATTTTTCTTTGGTGAGTCTTTCTCAGTTCTATCAGCTAGTATGGCTCTTTTCAGAAGAAGTTTAGTACCATCTGTTTTAGAGACACTCCAGTTCTTTTGCTCTGAGAGTGAGACTCGGCTCATGCGCTTTACTAAGCTGTTTGGAGTTTTAACTGTTTTAGGGGAATTAGTTCCTTTTGTGGGGGTGCTAAGAAGTTGTAATGCTTTTCGTTCTTCCTCCATTACTGGTTCTATAACCACTTTACGTTTGCTCATGGACATTAGTCGGTATCTACATATGTAATGGAGGGGTTTAGAACTTTCCTCAGTATCCCTGGTGAATGTTAGAGAGATGGAACATTTTTTAAAGAATGTTTCTATAGAAACATCTGTGTTAAATGGACGATGGTCTTCTATTACCTGTAAATATTATGGATAATATTTTAGAAGAATTATTTATAACTATATTTAATAGTCTACCTTCTTCAATTTGTAAGCAAGAATTAGTGTTCTGTACATTGAAAGTATACATTCTTTTATCTATCTATTCACAAAAACTAGCTTCACAGCTCATTTGGTAAAAGTTCTGCCTTCTGCATTGTAAGTTGTATGTTTGATCCCCCAGGAAAAATAATTGTGTGCTGTGCTTCAAGTGTAGTACTGTACTCTGGTCTTAGTTCAAGTTATGTTTAGTATGGGGTTAGATGGCACTGAGCAACATTTAATACAGAGTATGTACTCTGTCTCTCATAAGTATGTCTACTAGATCAGAGAGGAGTATTATTCTATTTATATCGAGTTTTAATAAACATAATTTATATACTTTCACTTACTTCTTTCTTCAAGAAGTTGATATCCATATGGTTAAAGCTCCAATCAGGCAGGTCACTAGGCCAGGAGTACCATTGGACCTTGGCTCTGAACGGATCATTATTGTTCGTACTGTCTTCATAGAGCGAGACAATACGAGCAGCATCGCACCCTGCTTCTGTGTCAGGCTCTGCTGCGTCGGCATTTGAAATAAGTACAAAATCGCCAATTTCTGCAGTGATGTTTTGAAATTTGAATTTTCTGAGAAACAAAGGAGTTTCGATATAAATATAATACAAACCCATACATCGATACATATGTACTTTATGGATGAAATGCTTTGCAAGCACTTACTCGTAATGCTGAAATGAGTTTGATAAACAGTTAGGATCTACTACTTTTTCACTGAGCCAGGTCACTGCATTTGAGATTACTTTTCCTCGCCTTCTCGTCATAATTCTTGTATGGTTCTTTTTAAATAATACGAAACAATAAAATACTGCACAATGAACTCTCCACATTAACTTGACAAATCTAACTAATAATAATGTGTCAAATTTCGCGCCATAATAATATGTTCGTTTTATAATTGTAGTCACAGGCACCTACTTTCATTCTACTCTTTTCAATTGAAAAAATCAATTGAAAAGAGTCGCTTTTTCCTCTTCCGAAAATCCAGTCCGTTAAAGACGGAGAAAATAATATATTGTCCGTCTCTTGACTGTTTTCTATAACTTGCTTTGGTTTTTTTTTTGCATTTGCTCAGAAGATCACTAGATGTTTTCCAATAATTTGATATTGGAATATCAAGCTCGTGTTGTTTATACGTAATGGGCACCCGTTAGGTTTAGATAATGTTATTAATTTGACTTGACCGTTTTTCGAAGCTTATTTAATTGAGATAGGCACTACGTTTCCCGCCTCAGTATTGCTGTCTCTTTCTTTCGTATACCGGTCCTTAACCATCCCCACCACCGGCAGTGGCGCGCGTTCTGAGTGTCGCCATTTTATTTTGTCATTGGCGTCTTGTTTCCCGCCGAGAGCGGTCGTGTTCGCTATCAATAGCGCTCACAGCTTACCGCAATTTTCGAAAACTTCAAGTGGCTGAGAAAATATTTAAATATTGAATATTTAAAGTGAGTTATAACTACCCACAAGTAAGTAATTTTAAATCTTTTTTCTTATCATTTAAACGACTTGCATATTTAAAAATTGTTTTATTGCATATCTGCGGGCAATAAGTATACATTATAACGGTTTTACCGTTCGTGTCAAATTTATTTAGCAGATATTTTAACACATTCTATTTTTAGCATGGACGAAAATACTGAAGGTATGAATGTGATTGATTCATTGCCTGGACCATCAGCTCCCCGCAGACCACGGTCGGATAGCTCCAGTTCAAGCTCCAGTTCTGCGTCATCAAGCAGCAGCTCCTGTGCGTCACCCTCTCCTAAGCATCATCGTCGTACCCAAAAGAAAAAGGGGGGCAAACATAAACGGCGCAGTGAAAGGAGAAAGTATAGCAAACTTTATAAAGAGGTACGCGATCTTCGAAGGTGTTTATCTACCCGAGAAAATGTGAGTACAATAGATAATGATAAAGTGGATTGTTACGATGCCATATCGGTAGTTTCGGGTGATCTTTACGAAGAGTTGAGCGATCCTGGCTCGAATTTAGTTTCTTCACATGTGAAAGAAACACCCTTTAACATTGCGACCAAACTAAAAGAACCTTCTGTTCCCAAGACTTCAGATAGTCATTTGAAGCTCCTTAATGATCTTCAACATTTAGATACCTCTAATTGGAAAGACATTCGGTACTCAGAAACTCAAAAAGCGTATAATTATACGCCCGGCTTCACTGATGTCGAAATTAATGACGAAGTTGCGGCTTTCCAGTCGCCTCGTAATCTAATTCACTCTGATAAAGCGTTTGCGGCTTTGACATTGTGTATAATAAAACAAAATGATAGCCTTCAAAAGATACTGCATGATTTTGCGCTCTGGCTCAAGGACGAAGCGTCTGACAACGGTGCTATTATTAATAAAGTTACAGAACTCTTTGCCTGTGGTGATTACCAAAAGATCTCTTCAGATATGTTACAGCTTGTTTGCGGCCATCGTGCAGAAGTACTAGAGATGCGACGGGACTGTATTCTCAAACAAGTTAAGGACCCACTGGTTAAATCCACCTTACAAAAGATTCCGCCATCGTGCAAGAACCTGTTCAACGCGGATAAGTTTACCACTGCAGTTGAAAAGGCAGGTGGAGTCCGAAAATGTTTCTGGCCCCTAAAGAAACCCAATACCTCCGCCTCGCAGGCAGAGTCAAAGAAACCAAGCACCTCCTCGCAGGAGCGTGCAACTATTCAAAAACCTTCGCAAGGTTTTGAACATAATCCAAGGTCAAAATCGAAGTACATGCACGGCCACTATCAATCGGAGCCGCTCTCGCAGGGTGGTTATAATTCACACTGGCATGGTCATTACACTCATTCAGTCGCACAGAATAATCGTGGTACATTTCACAGACGTGGATCATCCCGGGGATATCCAAGGTCTCAAGATAAAACAAGATCTGGTAAAAAGCGTGCTTCCTCACCAGCAGGCAACATACGAGACTCTAAACAACGTAAGTATTGACAGGAACTTCAGAGCAGGCCGTCTCGTTCAGTTTATAGACCAGTGGAAACGATTCGGAGCACCCGATCTCATAATCAAGATCATATCTGGGTACCGCATACCCTTTCGTCGAAAGCCTCCCCTCATTTATCCAAACATGATAAAAAGAGGTATGGAGATCCCTCACTCTGTCGAAATGACTGCCGTCATGGACAAGATGAGAGGTCAGGGCGTTCTCGAACGAGGGGTTTTGTCCCCGAGTTTCATATCGCAAATATTTTTAGTGCCCAAGAGCGACGGCTCTGCTCGCCCCATTTTCAACCTACGGAACCTGAATCGTTATGTCATAACCGACAAATTCAAACTTTTAAATATGTTTCGGGTACCAGACTTTCTGCAACCAAAGGATTGGCTGTGCAAAATAGATATCTCCCAAGCGTACTTCCATGTACCGGTCGCACGCAGCCACAGAAGATTTCTACGGCTCGTTTACCGAAAAGAACTGTGGCAGATGACCTGTTTACCATTCGGTCTCAGCACAGCTCCCAAAACCTTTGCAATATTGACCAACTGGATAGCTCAGTCCCTCAGGGAAAGAGGTATTCGTATCCTGGTCTACCTGGACGACTACTTGATCGCCCACCAGCAAGAAGAATGCCTGAAGGAACACGTAAAAATTGTGACCAACACTCTAGAAGTACTTGGGTGGATAATCAACTACGAGAAGTCTATACTCATACCATCGAGGACCTTAGTTTATCTAGGCGTCCAATGGGATCCTTGGACAAATCAGAAGTATCTCCCAAACGAAAAAACGTCTCGTTTAGAGACAAAACTTTTTCGAATGTTACACAAAAAACGTACCAATCTCAAAGAAATTCAGAGTTTGGTGGGTCTTCTCAATTTTGCAAGCTTTACTGTTCCAAAAGGCCGGCTAAACTATCGGGCTCTATTGAACCTACTAAACAAAATGTTGGGGTCAGATCACAAATGGCATTCCATTCCTCTCCAAGCAAGAGAAAACATAAAATGGTGGCTACGGAACAACAAGTGTCCGTCACCAATACATATGCCTCCCCCGTCTCATTACCTTACGACCGATGCCTCGGACATTGCTTGGGGTGCACGGCTAGACCAACAGTGCCTAACGGGGGGTTGGTCAGATCAAGAAAAACACTTGCACTGCAACCAGAAAGAAATGTTAGCCATACTCAAGGTATTACAAGGTCACTGTCAGCTCCTGCGTCAGAGCACGGTTTTAATTCAATGCGACAACAAAACTGTAATTTCATATCTCCGACACGAGGGCGGTACAAAATCTGCGCCGCTCATGGACTTGACCAATCAAGTGTTCCAAATACTAGACGATTATCAAATTCACTTGAATATATTTCACATACCAGGAATATACAACAGTCATGCCGACCATTTGTCGAGACTTCGCCTCGATCCAGAGTGGCATCTTGTAGCCGAGTGCACAGAGAAAGTATTCGCCAAATGGGGAACGCCAGTGATAGACCTATTTGCCTCCAGTCGCGCTCACGTGGTGGTGAATTATGTTTCTCTAGACCAGAACGATCACATAGCGCTATACCACGATGCGTTCTCTCGAGAGTGGAACTATCCAATCGCGTGGATATTTCCTCCTCCGTTTCAGATACCCAGAGTACTGAGTCATCTAAACAATGCTCACGGGATATACCTATTGGTAGTGCCACGTTGGAATCGAGTATTTTGGCGAGCCGACCTGAAATCTCGAGCATTGGCAGCCCCCTTCACGATTCGACATCTCGACCAAGTCCTGATCGATGTCTCAACGGGTCTTCCACCTCCGAAATTACAAGACATGACTCTCGAGGTGTGGAAATGTGGGGGTGGTCTGAAAATTTAAAAGACTGGAATGTCAGCCAAATTACACTCCTGAAGAAAGCATGGCGTGCTTCTACGCGTAAGACTTATGACACTGCTTGGAAAAGATGGTTACTTTGGTCTGAAAAACATAATATTAACTCAAATAATCCAGAAGGTGGAGAAGTAGCTAGGTTCTTATCGGATCTGCACTTAGTAAACAAATTGTCATATAGTACTATTTTACTACATAAATCCGTAGTTTCGACTCTCTGCAGCCCAGATATTTCTGGAAAAATAAGTTCACATATCTTAATTAAGCAAGTTTTAAAATCTATAGCCTTAGAAAAACCAAGTCACAGCAAGCCTCCAGTATGGAATATAGACTGTCTCGCCTCATATCTCGGCAGCTACAATATCGAGCACGATAATAGTTTCCAAGTGCAAAGGCATACAGCAACGCTTTTGCTTTTATGCTCGGGTCGAAGAATTCATGACTTAACCTTACTAAAGATAGATAAGGATCATTGTTTACAAACTGATGATTGTATAACATTGTGGCCCGCTTTCGGGTCCAAAACAGATTGTTCAGATTATAGGCAATCAGGTTGGCAATTATTTAGAAATTCTAATAATAAAAATTTGGATCCAGTTTATTGGATTAATAGAACAATTTATTTGTTAAATGATCGTAGAAATGTTGCAAAAACTACAAATTTGCTTGTTTCTATTAGAGGTGAAGCAAAAAACGCTTCAAAAACTGTTATTTCTGGGTGGATCAAAACTTTATTTAAAAATGCGGGTATAACTGCCACGCCTGGAAGCATACGATCTGCAGTTGCGTCTAAAAATTGGATCGACAATTTCCCAATGGAAGACATTCTGTCCAGGGGAAATTGGCGGTCACAAAATACCTTTTCAAAATTTTATAGGCGACCAGTTCTGCCCGCACCAACTACAACCTCCGTAACCATGTTATTCAACCCGGTTGACTGATTTTGATTTGTTAAGATAATCTTATTGTATTACTTTTATCCTGTATTATGCAGAATAATTATGGAAATTATATTTTTGTTTATAAATTATAAATGAAATGTTTTTATTTATTATCAATTGGGTTACCGACAGTAAACCGTTGTGACTCAGATTAGAATAGATTGCAGGAAAACACATTTCATAAAAGCTTACCTAAAGAAAACATACTATTTCACATTGGCGTCCGGTCCTCATTCCACCACCAGGCGATAACAAACATCTCTCAATTAAATAAGCTTCGAAAAACGGTCAAGTCAAATTAATAGCAGCGTTTTACCTACCAATAAAACGCATATTAATTTACTTACCTTTTTCGAAGCTTATACTTTAAACTCTGCCTGGTTAATTTTCGACACAATGACAAAATAAAATGGCGACACTCAGAACGCGCGCCACTGCCGGTGGTGGGGATGGTTAAGGACCGGTATACGAAAGAAAGAGACAGCAATACTGAGGCGGGAAACGTAGTGCCTATCTCAATTAAATAAGCTTCGAAAAAGGTAAGTAAATTAATATGCGTTTTATTGGTAGGTAAAACGCTGCTATTGTCAATGTTAGTCATGTTGTCATTGTCAATCAAATCAATCACAATCACTTGATTTATGTCAAAAACACGTGTATAGTGTAGTTTATGTTCGTCGGTATTTATTGTATTAAAAGTCGTCGTAATATAAAAAAATGAAGTTAAAACAAAAGAAAAACACAAAAATAACTCTTTCAGATAAAATAGCTGATGCTTTGACCCTAAAACCTCGTGCAGACATCGAAGATGACACAGTATTTGGTACGAAACCTCAAACGCTCTCGCGTGCCGATTTCGGGTCTTCAGACAGCGAAGACGAGGCTGCTATCAGTGATTTTCGCAAAAGAAACGTGAATTTATTGAGCGAGGTTAACAAGAAGTATGAAGGTCAAGTTGTTTCCCGGAAAGAATTGGTTCAGTCAGGTTCCGACATAAGTGAAGATGACTCCGAAGATGATGCGGCAACGCCGTTCATGTTTGAAAACGGCAAACAAAAGGTAGATGAAGAGAGTTCAGATTCTGGACCTGAAGGTAAATCACCGTTTCAATCAACGTTGGAGTCTGATTCCAATATAGAGTCTAATGATGATGAAGAAAGCGATGATTACAGTATCACAACAAATAACAAACCATCGAGTGACAAAAATGACTCAAGGATGGCATTATTCAAAAAGCAAATCCAAGGTAGTGATGATGAAAGTGGCACTGATGATACAAGTGTTGTTGATGATGAAGCCAGTGGTGATGATGACGATGAGGGTTATGATATCAGCCAGCTGGAAGAGCCCATGAATGAAAATTTTGAACATGTTAAGAAACAGAATGTTTCCGAGGAGGCTAAGAAGGGTATCTGTGTACGTAACCAGTTGCTACTGTGGGAGGGGCTGTTGGAAATGAGGATACACCTACAACGGTGTGTAACTACAGCTAATCAGATGCCAATGCCTGACACTTTTAATGAGTTGAAGCAGTACAATGAATTTCAGGAGGAAAGTAACACTACTAAGGTTAATGTTGCTTCAGTTTTAGATAAGTGAGTAATTTTTGATTTTGTTTCTGAAGTCCACAGCATAACATAAGTATAAGAAAAATAAATAACCATGTATTTCTGGTGTTATAACTGACATTCATGGCATTTAAAACAAAAATATATTCTCCATAACATTTAGGACATTAACATCATATTTACATTAACAATAATGTGTACCTTAATTTATTTCAGGCTTCTATCTCTACAAAATTTACTTATGAAAAACTACCCTGAAACAAAATCACTGGCATCAAAAAAGAATGAAAATGAAACAGACTCCAAAAAAGAGGTCAGTGATGAAGAAATTCCAAGTGATACAGATAATGAAGAAATACCATCAGATACAGAATCTGAAGATGACATAGAAACTGCAAAACCAGAAAAACCAGTCAAAGCCGCACCTGCCAAGAAACGGAAGTTAGAAGAATATGAGTCAGAAATAGCCACAACTCACAAAGCATTCAAAACATTCAGGGATAACTCAATACAAAAATGGCATGACAAAACTCGTCTTGCAACTGCTACAAACATCAAAAACACACCAACCAATACAATCCTACAGCAAATATCATACATCCTCTCCGATAGAGAAAAACTGGTTCGAAGAACTCAGCTGAAACGGTCTGAATATGATATTATTGGATACAAAAAACAACCTGACCCAGAGAATACTGATCAAAATGGCTCTGAAGTGAATCCTGTAACAAGAGGAAGGAAGGATGATGATGAGTACATCCCTGAGATTTTTGATGACAGTGACTTTTACCATCAATTACTGAGAGAACTTATTGAATGCAAGTCAGCAGACATATCTGATCCGGTGCAGCTAAGTCGTCAGTGGATTTCGTTACAGCAGATGAGGAGTAAAATGAAAAGAAAAGTGGACACAAAAGCTACTAAAGGCAGGAAAATTAAGTATGTGGTTCATAATAAGCTTATAAATTATATGGCGCCAGAAAAATGTATGACATGGACAGATGAGAGCACCAACGAGTTGTACAGTTCATTGTTTGGGAAACTTTTTGAACAGAACAATGCTGGTCTTAATGGAAATGTAGGAAATGTATTTTAATAAAAGTAATTACATTTATGTGACAGTAAAATTATTTATTTTACTTTCCATTTTTATAAATTATTCTATAAATAAATTTGTTCATTCTTACAACTGCATATTTTTTCCAATATACTCAAGTCAAGTATCGGGAAAAACGATGGCTTCATAGGTTAGCGACTACGGAATCCTAGTGCTGGGTGTATGAGTGTGAAACATTATTTTATTACTTTAAACAAGCAATTCTTGTATATTTATTTTTAAATATGTATATTAATATTTAAAGGCCGACCCTTTAAATATTAATATACATCCCAGTGATCCCTCTGGTATTGCAAACGTCCATAGGCTACGGTAACCGTTTACCATCATACCGTATGCTAGTTTGCCACGTAAGTGGTATAATAAAAAAAAAATATATATATATATATATTTCTCGTATCTCGAACATTCTGTGTTTAGATAGGGTTTTCCTCTTGTAGTTTACCTGTACAATTGTATTTCTTATAAAAATGCAATTATTTACCTATTTGGCACCGCAGCGCCAGCAGTGCCCATTTTGCACAACACCTCGTACGAGACCTCTATGCCATGCTTGTTTTGTGCCTATATCTTAATAACATTTCCAAAAAAAAAAAAATGTTATTATTCGATACTGTTGAGATTTACTCACACTCATACTAGATATATAAGATGCCATAATATCTCGGTTATTTAATACAACAATAAGCTTTATTTAGGAAATCTCTAAAAAAGTAGAGACATCACACACCTCATAACGACACTAACTAAACAAAAAAACATAATATTAGTGAATTTTTTTAATAGGAAATATACCTACAGTTGTATTATTTAATGCATCAAACTAATAAATGATCTGTAGCAAAACAAAGAAAATTGCATTGCGAGTGCATCGCTGCTTGGCAGCAGATTACCAGATATGGTGGCAATTCTCTGTAATTCTCTGTATTTGTATGGCAAATTTGTAACACGGCTCTTAGTCGGCGGTTAAAAATAATCCCTTTTGTTTCTGTAGGTATCTATTATAGTAAGTTATTCTGAATAACTTACCATAATAGATACCTACAGAAACAAAAGGGATTTTTATGAATAACTTATTCATGTCATATAATCATACAAAATATTTATTTGAAACCCTTGATACGAAGGCCCATTTACCAAGCAATTTGATGGTTTATTTGCTAAACCATGTGTTGGCTAATTTCGTCATTACTTGCAACGGGGATGTAACTCAGTGGTAGAGTGTCTGCTTCGCATGCTGAAAGTCCTGGGTTCAAATCCCAGCATCTCCATAATTTCGTTTTGATATTTTGATGTAGTTTTAAATGAAACTTAGAATCGCAATATTTATAATATTAATATAACATTTTTAATCTTTGTTAATTTATTTTTGATAATTAATACAGCCGTATACGAACAAACTCAATTTGGTTATTAACAATTCTAGAATTAAAGAAAAACTTCTAGAATGACAAAACATAATAGTTGATTTGTTAGTTAGTTGTTTTGGACAGAGATAGTTTTAATTAATGTGTTTTTAATAAATATGTAGCGAGTCACGTTTTTTCATAAAGCATTGGCTTAATTAAGTACTGGCAAATATTTTTATGTGTATCTTTCGTTGTTTACTCAACTAATAAATAAAACAAACCGAGAGATTCGGCTTGGAAAAATATCACACTCATTTATACTTTTGAACAAAAATATTAATAAATAAATAAATAAGAAATGATTGAAAAACAAGACCCGACTTCGTGAAAAATTCCAAATTACATTTAAACATAAGTTGTGTTAATTGAAATTTTGCTATTTTTGAAAACATTTTGATGTAGTGCTCAATATCAGCCATTTAAGTTTTTATAATTTTGACATACCTAACTCTCTATCCATCATCCATCAAGCCGTTTAAGCTACCGAGCGTACCAACGAAATTTACATACATATACTCTAAAAACATAACCTCCTGGCGCAGTGGGTAAAAATATCTCCAAACACAAAATAAATCCATTCCGACTACCTATTTGGTGTGAATCCGTGGACTTCCGGGAGCGAGGCGCGCGCAGGTCGTGTCGGCCACGTGACCGGCGAGGTAAGGTTCGCATGTTACGGGAACTCTGCTAAATAGGTAAATGGCTCTTTGATTAGTTCAAGTAAATAGGACAGTTACCCCGATATTGGGTTAATATGACGGCGAGGTCGGGTTCACCAACACTTGTATGATGGCTTGAGATGTTTCATTTATGTGAATGATGAAGCACATATGCTAACGGTTCACCTGACGGTAAGCTGCTACCGTCACCTATACTTATACCTATACTTATACCTATACTATATATATATACCTATACCTATACTTGAGGTGTTGCCAACGCGATGCTTATCAGCTAAAAACCTTTTCACTCTTTTTTATATTTGTACAATTTATGTCTCAATACAATCTGATCACGGGGCCATCGCAATCTCGCATGAATAAACGTACGGTACAATTTATTTTCCGTGCGATGTATTCGTTCAAGCCACTTTCAGTTTGGAAATTGAGGTCAACCGCAGCGTATTGGAAATAAATATTTAAATACAATTTTTTTAGGCAATTACAATTATGGAATATATCAATCACCCACCCATTGATGCTAAATGGCTAACCAATACTTAGAGTAAATGTTGTGTTTTGTTTGTCAGTGAATGATACTTAATTTCTCAACGATAATTTCTCTCGAATCAACTGTCACACTAATTAGCTACTAACGGATATATTTATAGCCAATTGTATGTAGTTAATGAATCCAAAGCCTATTGGGTTGTCACATTCTCGATTGGATTAATTAAGTTACTAATGAACTATAGAAAATACCCTTAAGTCCGAATTTTGAGACTGTGGATTGATTTATCATGTAGATTGTAATAACTGCGAACAATTTCAGCCTAATTATCCCTAATCGTTGCGCTCTAATCACTGCTTTACACCTAATGAGTTTGTAGATACAGAAAAGGTTACTTTCGAAACATTTTAATTCGTAGGCCGTCGTAGGCAAGTCGTAGCATGCCGTAGACGCTGACGTAGCATTCGTAGAAGTAGACAGTAGAAGTAGGTAGACGCTCAGAGGGACCCGGAACAACTCCTTTAGGCTTTACTCCTAGACCATGTAGAAGCTGCGCTGTAGGAGGCGGTGCCATGGAGAGTACCGCAACTGAAGCTGACTGCTGCGCTGCTCTCTATCCTCTGCGGACGTAGTTGATGATGATGATGAGGTGATGAGGCCAGAAGTGAAGTCACGTCTGTTCTACAAGGGAATTTACTCTATCCTAGTAGTATTCTTAGGATGTGGTTAGTATTATTATTTATTCCGTACTGCTCTATCGTCATCATGGATAATTTAAGTAGTTATCTTATTAAAAATTTAAAGCCGGTTGGAACACAGTACATCATTTTCCATTGTTATTTTCACGTTTTTGGGATATCTCTAATTGACGGAACGAGCAGGTGGCTAAATTGTTATGCCTTTAACAACGGAAATAAAACAGGCCCGCCCTCTAAAAATGTTACCTTTACTTTAAATTTTACCTACAGAAAAACATATAGCTATGTTTTTCTTTCAGCGATATGATGGCAGTGCTTTCTCACATGAATTCTACGCTAACATAGAATCGTCTTATACCAGCTACAAAAAAAATATCATTATATGCCTGTTTCCACCTGGTTACATCAAAGGCTAATTTAATTATCCAATAACAGAAATGTAAAACAGGGTGATTGATGTCTACGGCAGTGAGAATGTCATGATATGATACTGATCGTAGATAGGCCTTTAATGGATATTAGATATATAAATAGATAGATAGACACTTTATTGCACACAAACAGTAAAAAATAATGACAAAGTAATTAAAATACCATTAAGTAGACGCAGTGGGCGGCATTATCACTAAAAGTCATCTCTTCCATCGATGTTATATGTTCTCAAGTTTTCAAGCACATCTTCAAACAGCCTCATGATGGCAGCATCATGATTGATAGCGTATGGAAGTCGCTCATTGTTGACGCTAAGTAGAAGTCGCGCATGCATAAGTAGGGCGAGCTACGTTCTAAATACCAAATAAATGGCGAAACCATCTGTGTGGCTTATTTCAACAAGCGGGAAAGGGATTCTGAAGCAGTCAGAGCAAACTTAGCTCTGAGTGGCTAGTAAGCACTTATCGACAATTGCTAAGAAGTTACGCGAGCTGAATTGCACTCTATACATAGTGGCGTTGCGAGAGTCTGTGTTCATTTTTCTCTAGATTGTACTATTTAGTCTGTGGTGTGACACTTGTTAACTAACACGTACAGTTGCAGTAGATCCCGACATTACTGATTCTGCCCAGATTCATCTCCCACCAGCAACTTGTTATCTTTTCCATTGAACCGCAGGTTATCACCTCACAAACAACGTTATCTGTATCCAATAAGACGATACCTAAACAATTTTTCGAGATTTCATAACAAACGTTTAATTATTGCATTTTTCACATTATAAATACTTTGACCTTAGCTGCTAGATTTTTCATCTTGATACTGAATTTTCGTTTACCTCATTTTAGCGTACTAACATAAGAAATAACTAATTTATTTTGATCTCAGAAAAACCACAAATTCAGCAAACTCTTGGTTAATCATACAGCTGAATAAGGACCTCCTCCTTTTTTGAACTCGGTATAAAAATTATAACCTCAGAATGAGTACAAACTCTACAAACTCTAGTTTGATCTAATTACAATTGCAGTAATACTAAAGTATATGAAGCAGGTAACACCAAAATTCTTTTTTTTTTTAATTTTTAGTGTCCATGACCCTAAAGGCTCCTTTGATTTCGACCAATCATAACTCAGAACTATTTTCTATATACCAGCTTTAATACTTATAAAACCGCTTTGAAATTGGATACTCCTTTTAGGAGATATGTTGTCTCAATTGAATTGACCACAACACGACAGAGAGTATCGTTAAGCTCGTTAATTCGGTAGTTAATAAAATGTAATAGGTACATGCAAATCACAACTGGCCGATTTGTAAGAAAAATATCTCTGGGGTTATTAGTGGTATTAGCATCTGAAGGCCAGCAGCGCATCGGCATTGCCCCTGGTATTGCAGGTGTCCATGAGCGGCGATGACCACTTTCCATCAGGTGGTCCGCAAGCTCGTCTGCCCCCTATCACATAAAAAAAAAAACCCAAAGGTCTTAGATTTTTTGGTGATACTTCGATTCACCGTTTCGAAAACTGCTTCTACCAACGGGAACCACATTCTAATACAAGTATTCAAAGAGTTGGATCATTTGGATAAATATTACTAACATCTCACCTGGACTTGTTGGTATTATATGTGATATGTATGTATTTACAAAAAGAGTAATATGAGTATTATATCGGTTATCTAGTCCCCATAGTACAAGCTATGCTTAGTTTAGGGCTAGATGTCGCTGTGTGATGTCCATGAAAATTTAGAATAAATGAAAAATGAATCCGGCATTACAGTACATAATCGTATACTTATTTGCTTACATTGGAACTACTGCTATTAATCTAAATCGATTTGCCCTCGCTACTGACTTACTTATGATATCAAAAGCGTTAGTTGGTTTATCGAAGTAAGCTTTCGTATAAAACTCATACCTACCATCTGGGCTTGAATTCGTAACTAAGATGAAAAGCGAATTACTTCATCTATATTCATGTGGCTAATTTACAATACTTACAAAGACAAACAGTACATAGATGTTATCGAATTAATAACTATTGCTACATAAATAAATATATGTTGAAAACAGCATTCTAAAGACCAATCAAACTGTTAGTATAACTCCTAGTACTATGTACGGTAAAAACATCTCTTTGAGAAGAAGTCGAGAGTATCCGCAAACTTTATGGTGAAGGTTTATTTGAAATCGAAGATCGGAGTTTCATTAATTAAATATTATTTTTTTACACAATCCAATTAATGAAAACTTGTCAGACTTTCTGAACAAAGGCCAATATTCGGTTCATTGTACAGAGAAGATTACGTTCTCAGAAAAATGTGGGATTTTTGGGATTTTCTTGTTTATTCTTGCCTTTGAGGAAGACCCTACGGCCTAAACTGGGATCAAAGGTAATAATTATTCAGGATTTGTATTCATGTCTTAAAAATTTACGTTAACAAGTAATTTCTAGGTATTCTAGATGTAGTTATATATGTATTCTTATTCATAATTAATTTCTAGAATATCAGAGTTGTATCTCTAGAGCTGCAAGTTATTGGACTACTAGCTATTGATTGAGGTACTGTCGTATACTTATTCGCTTTGGCATACTTTTAGATTATTATGTTGTCTATTGCGGCGTCGACACATATCACTAAGCAATGTACCGATTACCAATGTGGAGCCAGTACTTACGTCTCCCGAAGAATTTGCCATAAGTTCTACTACTACATTTAGTTGCTCCTTGCGCACCAGCAAGGCACAGATATTATAAAACTTATACTAGCAAGGGTAATAGGAGTCAGTCTAGAGGTTAAAACTACAGACGCGAGCAAAATTGACCCCCCAAAATAAAATGCGAGAATGAAGTTAGCGATTAAAATTTCATCGAAATCAGAATTTGATTAAGATGGCATATATATAACAAGATCATAGGGATTTCTTAATAACAAACATTTTATTGACATAACATGTCATTTGATCGTAATTTGATTTAACATACGATTTGATTCGATTGTATTTATGTGAAATCAACCATGATCTTCCCGAATTACGTAGCTGGGATAAAAAGTATTATGTTTTTTTAATCGTATGAATCTTGTTCTTTACAAGTGGCCAGTATCGATTTTTTTCGTCATGGCGTCATGGCCATCCAAATGTGCTTTTGAATAACAAAGTTTCAAATGCAAGCTAATCCGTCACCAAATCCCGTTCTTAATTTAAATATAAATTTAATAGATTAATTACTTTTGCAAACTCGTTGTATTACGTTTTGCTATTAAAAGTAAATTTCTTTTGTTATTAGAAATGGTAAGCTTTAACTCTCGACCGCTGTGCGGCCCCCCGTTGTGTATTATTTTTCCTTAAATGCCAAGGGCTTCATAAAACTTCTAGAAAGGTTTCAATTAACACTTAGCTGGATAGGTGTAGGTAAAATTACAGGCACAGAGACATCCCCGTCTCAACAAGATGCGACCCAAGTCGCATCTTGTTGAGACGCATCATGCCTCTGAGGAGTCTGAGGGTGCTCACCTATAGACGCGAGCAAGGTTGACCCCTTCGATACCCTCGGGAGGCCCTAAGTAATATTGTTGTTATTAAATTGGTTGACAGCTCGTCACATCACTAGTCATAGAAACAGTTACAATTTACGAGTGACAGATTTCAAAATCGATTGAACAAACTTCAATGCTTTTGTCCACTATTTTTCGCTCTTAAGTGTAAATTTCACCCTTGAGAGCATAAATAGGGGAAGCTCTATAAAATTTCTATGTAACCACAATACATAGAAACAACATTAAACAATTACATAAAAAATAGTCACCCGTGTCAGAATTGGCGAAAATAACAAACATCCAAAAAAATTGCCAAATTGAAAACATCTCTGATGTCTGTTAAATATAAAATATCCGTCTACAGAACATTATGCGGAGGCGCGAACAAGGGAACAGTTTTGTTGTCATTGAATTTATACAATCGGTTTTAGAGCCTACAAAATACCAGCCATTTTATTTAAAACTAGCTGACCCAACATTTTCCTGTCTTGATTCATAATTTGACAGTCGGCTGTCACATGTAGTTGCTAAATATCAGTTTTTCCCCAATTTCCTACATTTCCGGTGGATTTCTCAAAGATGTTTTTTCATATAAATCTTGTCCTGACAATTAAGAATATAACAAAAAAAATATTAGTCCAATAGATGCAGCCGTTCTGAACTGATGCACTTTTCGCTTAAATATATTAGGCAATTGATTTTTATTTACCAGGGGACCTGACAGACATCATCTCTTGATTAAAAATGTGACAGCCAGCTGTCAAACTTTTCTGTCAGTCTCAGCTCAGTTGGCAATAGCTCTGCTTTCTGTCCTGCCGTGTAACGAACGTAGATATTTGTTTTGGGTGTTAATATTTATTATATGTTAGCATTAAGTATTTAAGAAAGTAAGCGCAAAATATTGTATCAGTTATCTGATTACCAAATCTAGTAATAGAATAAATTACTTTCAGTTTTTCGCAATATATCCTATATTTTGGTCCAGCCGTTACCAAGCGATGCGCTACCAACGAACACATTTTCATTTTTATTTCTAGAAGATTTAAAACTATATATTGTACTAGAATTCATCTAAAAGTTTACTTTTCTTAGAAGGTAATTAAGGTCAGGGATAATTTTTAAAAGTTTATATCTTCTCGCCGGCTCCTTTAGTTGCTAGTAAAGTACAATTGCCTTGTCTTCCATACAATTTCTTCTGGGGCATTGCGAATTTTTTTTTGTGTTGTATTTATCCATGCCAGCTGCGGCAAAGGGAATCATAGTGGATAACTATGAGTTTTTAAAGCCCTGTTTCATTGCCCTGGGATAATTCGCGGCTGGTGAGTTTTATACCTACTATATAAAATGCTGGAAACGATATAGCTAATGATGGAAGTGTAAAATAAAACAATACGAACACAATTAGAGAGTTGATCGTGCGTCGTTAACGTAGACGTGTTTATAGAGCGCTAACAAGTGAAACAATTGACGACAACGGGGTGTCCTAGGGGACTTCTAAGCAATGGTGACAAGTCAAAAGCAACTGCGTATATGCCTTGTAAGATGGTAGCAACTGCGATCATAGCGGAAAAAGTTCTTTCCCCAATGGAAAGCTACATTATCAGCGAGTAATATACGTTATATTTTATTTCCGTATTCCCACTGGAACGGGAACCGCGGGGCGGCAGAGAGTAGATCCATAAATATGATTATTTATTTTGTACACTATCAATTTAAAAACTACGATTATTAAGATACCCATCGCGGTAATTATCAATTAAATTTTTAGGGGACTGCTCTCCGATCAAACTGTGCCTCTATTAAAGGCTTTACTATCTATGTATGACTTTTGTTTGATGATACTATAGCCAAGATCCCAGAATTATTGTGTTTATGTATAATTTTTGTAGGATTAATAGTCGCTGCAAAGTCATCACTTGACACTACATCGCATTAGATAAGATCTGGGCGGGCCGCCCGCCGTACGGACTTCACCAGTAGCGGGAGAGCGCGCGAACTGTGTAAACGCGCAATCATCGATACTCAGCGATTAAATCATTCGATAAATCGCCACTTGGACAACTATTCGGATTGATTGAAAAATTTGACTTAAAAGTTGTTGTGCGTCAATTTTGTGAAGTGAATTTTAAAAAGGTGATTTGCATAGTTTGGATGCTTGAACATTTGTAAGTATGCATTTTTAGAAAATATTATATAGTATCAAAACATTATCATATCATAATCAAAGAGCAAAATTTCTAGTTTATGTACTGACAGAAATTGGTATTTTGTGTATATTCTAGTTTTTACTTAATTTTACTTCATTCGTAATGAAATACGCTAGATAAGAAAAGCATTTTTTTTATATATTAAGGAGCATATACAGTCCACACTGTGAGATTATTTTTAAATTTTATTTTTGATCTTTTCTAGCTCATTTTTCGATCACGAATTATTTCCGGGAAAAAAAACGGCTCTCGTACGCTTTATTATAATTGAGAGCGAGAATTATTTAAAACTATGTTTTCAAGCAGTACCGGCTGTGTCTTTGGCTAGCTAGTTAAATATTAAATTACTTATGCTGTTATTTTACTTTTGCTTATGTTGGGTTTTGACCTCTCCTGCAAAAAATCGTATTTGTTCGCCAATTAATCCGTTGCATTTTTATAGAATTGAAGGGCAAAATACAGAAATGTGAGAATATTATGTAAAAATTCCCTATCAACGAAATCAAAGAGCTAAAACCATAATACATGTTCTGGTGACAGAAACATGGATTACCATAAGTACCATAGATATAATTTTATTGCATAATAGAAATTACGTTAATTACCCATTTAAAAAACGAATCTCACGTAATAGGATACCGCAACAACATGTTCTCGGAAGGAACGATTTATTCAGCGCGGAAATTACAGTAGCTACCATAATTATGTGATTTGCTTATTATTTTGATGACAAAAAGGATTGAACTTTTTTTTATATAAGCTACTAGATATATTTATGTTTGTATACGAAGTCTGTTTGTTTACTAAAATAAATATAATAAAATAATACTCATCATATTAATCTCATCGTTTTGCTAACAGTGCAAGATGCAGGCTTAAAAAACCAGCCTAAAGCAATGTTGATAGCAAACAATTGGTTCCTCTGTAGTTTGTACATATTAAAGTAGTACAATTGAAATATAAAAAAACGTATTTCTACAAAATATATTAAAAAAAAATATATAAAAATAGTATTAAAATAAAAGTATATAAAGTTCAGTTCAATATAAAAAAGGTTTTTGACAATTTTATGCCAAACATTCATTTACAAAAATAAAAATTAAAAAATTTATCAGAATAATATATAAAATTTATAAGAAAAAACATGATTTCGTTAGTGTGTTGTTTATTAATGTAACGTGAATGAGTAATAATGACTTGTACTTACATTACTGGTATCATCATAATAAGTCGCAAATGCGTGTAACTTATAACAAAATAAATTCTTGCGACGAACGAGCGAATTAACCAACATCGAAAGTTTGGAATTGTATTTAGTCTGTTCTCTCAACAGACATACTAGATTCGATTGGATGCTCTCAATGTGGGTTTGTATTATGGTAATTAGCTCTGTATTCATTAGCTCTCAGGATGAAACCAATAGATATTGACTTCGCACAGATAAATCCCATCGGTCTCTGACATGACTTTGAAGAAGCCAATAGGCTTATAGGAGTAAATTACAAGGCACTTAATCCTAACATAATTATAATATCAAAGGATCTCGCTGTGTAATCTAACTTGCCATGTTGACACGGACTTAGAAAATTTAACCCAAAAACACTATTGAGGTGACGATGACCGGAATTCAAGTTATTAGGTTTCGCGTGTTTGCTTACTTACCCGAGAATTCTATTGATGTTGTCAGAATTTAATAAAATATCTTCTTGTTAAAAATAAAAATAAAAGTTGTTTTTTTTTTAACGTGAAAATGTGACTGAACGATCAGAGCCCAACTGGTGGTAAGTAGCGAACCCCGCACATGACGACAGTATTGCGACTCTAAAATTTTGATCTTGAGTCGTATTCCTGCTGCGTCCATCACCCGAGACGGGGATTGTATTCGTATTATCAAGGTATTGAAACTATATTCGTGAGATCTGAAAATTCCTGAACTTCGCAGGAATTTAGAGCACGTAAACATTTCACCGCTGCGTACATTGTCACATGGTAATGGAAACATCAAACGATGATATCGCGTCAATAATCAAGTTGGCGTTATTTCATTACAGCCTGCCGGCCGGTATCAGAGCCGAATTACAGGCTCGGTTCACGTATATATCTTTCTCAATTTTCCAGAGTTCGTTTGTTTGCGAGCATCGTAGGTCAATGTCAGCCTTTGCTAGGTAGCGTTCGTAGCTCGAACTGTGCTGTTTCGCTTGCTAGACTTTCGGATGCGTAATGAACTTTTTATGCTGTCCAGTGGAAAGGAAACAGACAGACGTAACATCCCTGTTTCAAAGTGCCAGGCGCCACGCGAAGTGACTTGGTTCTTCTCATATTTTGCTGTTATTTATATTATATATTGTTGTATGAGTGACTGCAAGCACTTAATATCACGCATAAACAAAAATACTAAATACGAATCCGCTTAATTGACGCTGATATCTTTTATGATCCATATTGCTTTCGCATTGAAATTTATGAGTATTGATTAGGAAATTGAGGAAGTTGAAGGAGTAATCGAAAATGTTGGATAATTTTATGAGTTCAGCGGAGGTAACCGTGATTCGACATTTTCCTTAGAACCGCCCACATTTGGTTTGGCATGAATATGAAACACTTCTTTGATTTATTTCATAAACAAATTGTGATATACGTCGTAGAATTTTAATTTACGGGTTTATTTAAAACTAAGAGCTTCTTTCCATAATTCGTAGGGCACGTTAGAATGTCGGTCCTGGCGATACTCGTCGATAGGCCATGTCGGATGCCTTCGGGCAGCTCCGACACCAGAGTTGGCCACTCACTCACACGAAAGAACAAGAAGAATCAACCTTTTTTTTTTTCATCCCCTATTTTTCACCCTTATCGGTTAAATTTTTTCGCGTAATTTCCATAGAACCATATCGAGGGTACATTCAGTCACGGGACGCCCGGCATGTGAAAAATGACGGCATAAGATAGCGTCATGACGTTTGCCGGCACGCCATACGAGTCAGTTTTATTACCAAGTCGAGCTTTCGATAAATATTTCACATCAAAAAATCAAACGAGAGACTCCAATTTATTTCGAGACTTTTAAAATATATTCAAAGGCTGTTAACGTATCTCTCTCTATGGGTTCTCAAATCGTTGACATTGCTTGAAAATCCTGAGTTCAACGGTTTGTCATTCGATTAACTTTCTGAAAAACTCCATCGGGCCATCCCAAAAGCATCCACGATATTATATGAAAATAAATTATTTGGAAATACGCTTTGTGAGGTTGTTAACATTGAAATCAATTCTAAAACAATTTGCACCGTAATTTCATTATCTCTCTTTCGTTTCAGTTTCAATTAATAGGATTACACCGAAGTGAATATAATTTATTAATAATATTTTGGTCATGATCAAGGACGTTAATTGGTTGCTCTGTACAATAAATTCTTATATCTTTTGATTTTGATTTTTACAAAATGACCTACAACTACTGTTTGTATATTTGTCCTACAAGTTATGGATGTATCTTTGGATCTGTGATACAGAATTAAGTGTTGGGTTCATTGGCCTTACAGCTCAGTCAATAATAGCTCTGCCTTCTGCCTTGTAGTTCGCAGGTTCGTTTCCCAGCCAGGATAAACATTTGTGTGACGAAAATAGATGTTTGTTCTCTGTTTAAGTGTTAATATGTACTTGTTTACGCTTTTTAGTTATGTTTATTGGGCTAGATGGTACTATGTGAAATGTCCATACATTTTTATTTATATAGACAGATAAATACTTTATTGCACACCAATATTAAAATAAAATAATGAGAAAAGTAATTGAAAACTGTTAACTTGCAAAGAATGTTGAAAAATTAGATTTATAATGACATATCTGTAGCAAAAGAACTAAATGTAAGAACATCATTTTTATTATTATAAGTACCACATCACTTTACCAAATTACTTTATTCTCTATATAAGTATGTAATTTGACTTTCAGAGCCCTTGAATTTCGACACTTCTCGTCTCCATGGTGATGCGCAAGTGCTACCATAGTTTAATCTCGTTCCAGAACAAACAGTATCACATGATTGTCATTCTAACCCCCCGGCTAATGTTAATGTTTGTGCTCTTGTGGCAAATTGCTTATAGGCAACATCTATCAAAACAAAGGTTTTTGTTTTGAAGCTGGTAAAAAAATAAGTATAATATATCGTGCTGGTGAAAATCGGTTAATGTGCCATATTGCACTGAATACATTTTTAAAGGGCTGTTTATGATTGTTTGTTATGATGAACTTTAGTTATCCGTAGCTTAGTAGGTTATTACTGCTACTCAATCACGCCAGAACGGCTGAACGGACCTGGATAAAATTTGGCACAGAGATAGCTTGTAGTCTGGAATAGCACATAGGCTACTTTTTTACACGGAAAATGTACGGTTCCCATAGGAAGTCCAACCGCGGGTAACACTGGGGGCGCAGCTACTATAATAATAATTGTAAGAGGTATTTTTATTTTCCTTGTTTTATTTTACGTTGTTGTTAGAATTAACCTTTTTCTAATGAAATTACTAACGTGTCCAGCCGATATTTTTATTCCCCAAGTAAACAAGACCACGGCTATAAATCAGTTAGGGTCACCAAAGGTGAAAAGGTGGGTATAACTTTGTTATAGGACGCCGCGGTAACACTCTGAGATAGTATCTGTTTACGTTTGTGTCGCACTTTCAGAGTGTTTTACCCAACGTCATATTGGGTGCTTTTAAACGGGAGAAATATAATTGAATGATTTATTTATTTATTTAGGACTCCCAACACAAGATACACTGAACATACAACTTAAAATAATAAAAGGTCTTAAATAATAGTGATCCCGCAATTATAGGGCGTCACAGCGTGTGAATAGAGATAACCAGACAACATTTAAAAAAAAGTTTTAAATAAATGAAGATTTTATTTTTCTTTATTTGAGATAGCATCAATTGTACTTTACTTCTATTGTTATAATATTGTAGTATAACTTTAGATATTAATTATTTTAAAGTCTAAAGTTATACAATATTACAACCAGCACCTTCATCCAAATACTTATGTTGCAAAAAGTATGATAGGGTAGTGAGTATAAAAAACTGTTATGTTTCATACATTGTCCAAATTGTTCCTGTTATCTCTAGATAATTTATTTAACTGGCTAATTATTAAATTTAATTTTGGGTGTCAGACAAAGTATTCTAATGACCCTGGCAATAGCTCCAACGATTTCCACCAAAAAATTCCTAATAACTTCTTTTCACCAAGTATAAATACCGCTTTGAAATAGATTACCGTAGGAGGCATCAAAGGCATTACACACAAATGCCCAAAGACAGAAAGACAGACCAAACCAGCCCCCAAATTTTAGGGTGTTAAAACACCCCTCATAAGACACAGGTGAAAAATATATTTGATATTTTTGAAGTTAATTTTTGAAGCGTCCCCTCATATCACCCGTCTTGCTTATGCTCATGCGTACAGCGCGAGTGAGTGAATAAAAATATCTTAGTTATTATTCCGCCGGTAGTGTGGTTTTTCCTCATTTCATGGACGAACTTTTTTGCTGCAACAAAAGTGACGTCACGAGCTGAAAGCTCACCAAATGTGAAGTGGTTAGCTCCGCCCATAACAACAGGATTACGACTTAGGTCCTCCTCAGAAAAAGGGTCTTGACAGACAGACAGACGGACAACGAAGTGATCCTAAAAGGCTTCCGTTTTTTTCTTTCGAGGTATGGACAGTAAACATTTTCAATTTAAAACATATACACTTATTCTCCCTTAAAATTATGTAATGCCAATTGTTCCATACCACGCGGACGAAGTCACGAGAAACAGCTAGTAGGTACACAAAAAAAACAGCGAATTATTTTTCCAATCACAAAATCATTTTAGATAGGATAAATACATTGTTACGAAATTATCTAATCTTATTCCGTAGGCTGTCCTTGTATAACAGGCGTGTTAATTCGCTATAAGCCCCAGGATTACATATAGGAAAAAAACGTTTTTGGGAAAGTGAGTAATTATAGGTTCGATCTCCGCCCGGGCCATGATTGGTGTCATATTTTGTATTACCTGTATAGGATCTAAATCACTGACATAGAAAGTTTGGAAATAAAACTTTGTGGGTATGTGTTTAAACGTAGTTTCATTTTAACTCAAACGTTAATCTTATGTCAGAATTAGCCGTAAGTATCTTCCTAAAATCAAACTTATTGCGTTGAACCTGAAACTGTTCTGATACATTGAAGATTAGTAATAGCTCTTTCCAACAGTGCAAAGAATAACTGCGCAATGTACGAGGTCGTAATCAATATATTCAGTCCAGTAAAGTTTGATGGATTGATGTCAACTCCTACGAGTCTGGTTTATGATCTATTTACTTGATGGACGTCATAAAAGTACGTTTTGATTTAGGGGCTATGATTACTTTGCGGTTTGTTTTGCCCAATACTATTGTACTTAGTACTTTTCCAGCGCTGTATTTTGAGCGGGTTACGAAAGCCGCAGGCCTACGTCATTTGAACTCGTGAGGGAGACTAAAAGTCAATGTCCCTTGTAAAGTTTTTGTTAAATACGGCCAACAGATACTTCGAATTATAGACTTATTTTTAGAGGAATGATGCTACAAAAAGGAGACGATGATGCCTTTTGCCCCGTATAATTTTCTTCTAATGCACGGTAATGTTCGACACCACACTGCAGCGTAATCGTTGCAGTATCTTAGGGAAATTGAAGTCGTAGTTTGGGAGTGACCAGCACGCTCGCTATATCTAAACCGAAAATGATTGGGATTAACTGGGAACACAAGTGAAACATAGAAATCTAACACCAGATAACGTAAGAGATCTCAAAAACTAGTTGAAAGAACGCATAGAATATCATTATATGCGTTCAACCAATGCGTTTTTACTTTTTAATAAAATATGATTTTATACATGGCCAGACGGCTATTAAATTTGAAAGGAAGTGTCATTTTCTTATAGTTACAGTACAGCCACAATATTTTTTAATCAATGTATATTTTTTTGTTCATACTTTATTAAAAACTCAAATACGAGTATAACTGTTTTTAAACTTGTCTCTTTTTTGTTGCGTTCTTTTAAATATGTCCATGAGTGTATTATAATGATCTTACTGTTTTATGAGTTTTAAATTATACTTATAATACCTAAATCGGCCGAAAACAACTTTTGTGAATAGACAAACAATAACAAGTGTCATTTGACCTAGCATATATATATATATATATATATATATATATATAATATATATATACACAGTAGTATGGTTCTTTGGGTATGGAACCCAAAAAGAAAATAAGTATCAAAATTACTAAATATTATATCATGAAAACTGGTTATTAAATCCATAAATTGTACCTTATCAACACGTGGTTAGGTAGGTATGAAGTACTGTTTTAAAAAGAAAAAAATCCTGTTATTATTCTCCTCCACCCTGGCGCCCCAAATCGAATAAAATAATAAATAAAACTCATTTCATTTGTACATTGCCAATCTAATCTTAATTCTTGTCAGCTATAAAGAAGTTACATACAAAACGAGCCTTCTCGTATTTCGTAGGAAATTGGTATTTTTGCGTTGTATTTGTTACGCCATGATACTTTTAACTTGATTATATGAACCGAGTCACATACGCTTCACTTACTTCCTACGGTCGAGATATATAATTAAACTATACACTTAAAGCAGTTGGCATAAATCTATGTACTGTAACTATATATTAAAAATAAATAAATTTACATGGAAATTTCACACAGCGCCATCAGCGCCCCAATCTAAGCATATAAGCATAGCTTAAGTAGGCATATGGGCTAGATAACTGATAGAATACTTGTATAATACTTTTTTTATTGATACGTACAACACCTAGACACAAAGCAAACATTTATGTTCTTCACACAAATGCTTATCCTGAGTGGGAATCAAACCCACGGCCTACAGCACAGAAGGCAGAGCCACTACCAACTGAGCTAAGAGGCTACATATTTATATGACTAGCATACATCTTTCTAGGATACTCGATATAAACAGTACTTACATCAGGTATCCTAGAAAGAGATTTCAGCTATACTTTCCACTAAGCTTCTGCTTGTCAGCAGAGGACTTTTGAACCTTATGACCCAAAGATGGGTATAATAAGATAAACCTCAGAATCGAATAAAAGGCCGAATTTCTGATTGGATTTCTTTCTGAATTTGCGGCTTTTTTATTGACTGAGGGGAAACAAAATTATAACGTAAAACTCCGCAAGCAGGGTACTCCTTAAGGAGTCACCTTATAAACAGGTTACATAAAAGAATTGGTAGCCATATTGATACATATTCGCAAAATTTTACAAAATATTTTTATCAGGTGACTCACTTGTGTGTTGCGTAACTATGCTGGGTCAATAAGATATTCTGCGAAAGGGTGTTCCAAGAAATAGTGACTATAATTTCGAAGCTTCGGACTTTTACTTGGAACCTTTTTTGGGGCACTCTTAAGATAGTCTCGTTACCTAAGTTCAGTAGGTACTAAATACATCGAAAACGATCGAAAAATAGATTAACGATAGAATTTATTGATATGGGACAGCGATTGCCATATTTCGCATCAAAGAACATACATAAAATACATGTTCATAAAGAACATGGAAAAATACAAAGATTACAAACTATGCTTTGAAAATAGTGCAGATATATCCTTGCATATTTTATACACTAAAAGCTAGTTCCATAATTTTACTCAGACTTGAACTATGTAGTAATTAATTTCAAACAGAGTGGAGAGTTCGAGTTGCTCGTTTGGATTCAACTTGGATACCTACTTGACGTTTTAATTGGAACCTGTTTGTAGGCATCTTATGATGGTTTGTTCGTGAAAACTGAAGTATCCGTGCTAACCTACAAATAAAATTGAGAAGGAGACAGGTGACAGGTATATTAAGTGTCAATTTGAAGATTAGAAGAAACAGACAAAAATTTTAAAAATTGTTTATTCTTTGTATGTACCTTATACACTTTCAAATGCATTTAGTAATACGCTGTTATTTTGACATTACAACAGACATTTTAATTTTATTCATTTGTATAGACATGACAACCCTTTACCTAACGGCAATAAATGAACTATTATAAGTATACGAACTGGCAGACGCAGCTAGACGACCCCCCACCCGATGGACCGATGACATCATCAAGGTCGCTGATCACGGAGAGACGGTGGAAGGAGGTGGCTCAAGACCGCTTGATTTGGAAATCTATATCCAACAGTGGACATCTGTTGGCTAGCATAATTATGATGACGAAGTACTCTACAGACTTATGCATGTTGTGAGTGCCATTATTGTTTTAGTAGGAGATATTGCACTGCAATATTGAGCGCATTCGAGCCATTTTATTAGCTGCCGCTGATCTAGTTTATTTTTATACCTACGTGAATGGAGCGGGATGTGCGTGTTTCAATATCGACATAGTTTACAAATATTGATACAGTGACGCAGTTGTGCGCCTTAAAACATTTTATGTGTCTTTATTGCCTCCTGTGATAAATATCGTGATTAGATTAATTTATTATGGATCAACAACGAAACCTTTTCTTTTTTTATGAAGAAATGACGCGCCGAACTGAAGGCCCATCTGATGTGAAGTGGTTACCTGCACAAGTTCTATTACTTCTTAGCACCACCCAAGGGATACTCAAAGAATACTTACGGACGCGAGCAACTGGACCCCCAAACTTACATGTCTAAATGCTCCGAGTTGCAAAAACTACATTAAATATAATTTCAAGCACTGTTAAACATATAATGTATTTAGCAAGTAAACAAACATAGAAATTATTATTAGTCTTTGTAACAAACCTGATAACAATACAAAAAAAGGTGACTTATTCAATCGACCGTATGCGCTGGGCCTTACTAAGTTTGGCGCCGGTTCAGACCCTACCCGACCCTCTAGAGGAATAATATAACATACGTTCAACTTATTCCCCTCCTTTCTATTTGCGTTATCGACTTCATATCATCTGTTGAGAGTTCATATGTGGCGTGGGGTACTTCATTGAAACTTTGCACTAACAAGAACTTGAAAACTCCCGTGATAAAATGAAAGCATCCGCTACGAGTAGAGAAACTTTGTAACAGTTTCCTTTATTGGAAAACAATACCTACGATAACGCATTATTGCTAAGACAGCAATGTTTTCAGTGTCTACGGAATGGATCCAAGAATCTTTAATAAACTACCCGGAACATATTGGACAATGACCATTATTGTTTAAGCTTTTTGCATTTCCCGCAGACAAGTAACCAAAAATAGATACTCAATTGACATTTCTGTAGGTATTCTGTTCTTTTGGGGCCGCGGAAGAGTGCTGGTAGTTCCCATAGCCCCAGCAACGGCCGCCTAGAAGGCACCGTGGGATTTTTTGCTGGTAAGAATCCGGCATAACCCGTCCAACGGTCCAGGGGGAAGTTTCTCCCCACGAAAAAGTTATTATCTGTTATTTGATGATGGCAAAGATTATTATGTTAGATAATATGTAAATTAGTTTTTGATAATTTACCTGTCAATATTTTCCTAGTTCCTTATTTTCCACAGCACACGCTATGTCTGGGGCTAAAAGGCGTGAAGTTAAAAAATAAAATACAATAGTACTTTAGTTTAAAAATAATTTTGAAATCTTCAACTAGTTTTGGCTAACTTTATACATGTAAAAATGAAGAATTATTCATTGTACAGATTTTACCTGGGAACAGTTTTAATATAAAGTAAGATATAGAGTAGATATTAATATAGGAATAGATAACACATTAATTATAATAATAACACAGATGTCTTCAATACTTAGCAAATTGTGATTGCGATGCATAAGGTCAAATATTTAACGATAAAACAATATTTAGGATGTGATAAGCAAACACAAATGTGGGTCAACCTCTAAAAATTTTATCTATGTAGCACAAAAATAAATTTGTTTCAACACAAATAATGATTCTTCAAACTTTTTTTATTGAGAAAACAATTATCTATTATAGAATTTAAATTAATTATAATAATATTCTAGAAATCTTTACATTTCTCTGTAACTGTTTATCTAAGATTTGTATAATATGAGTATCAAACTTTCTCAAAGATTAATCAAAAGATAGATTCAAGGAATCTCATTCAAAAATAAATTGGTAGTAAGTTACATTCAACTACAAAGCTGAGAAGGTAATCATAATGGACCCATGATTTAAGTACGTTCAAAGTTCAAGTAATTACATAGAGCATTATTAACCGACTTGAAAACAAACGAGTTTTATTTCGACACGTGTATGTAATGCAATATTGAACTTAATTAACAGTGTTAATTTCATCAAAATTGTTATAGAAGTTTATAAATGTGACGGCCTGAAACTTATCTACTTCCATCAAATAACAGATAATAACTTTTATAGTATTTGCCAATTACTTTTCGATTTGGATGAATCTTTTTTTTTTAAATTGTTCTCTTGTAAAGACTTGCGACCTCTATTCAAATCATCCCCAGTTCAATATAATGTGAGTAATGCATAAAAGTTATGTGATTTATGAGGAACTAATTTTTAATGACCATATTCACCTTTGTAATCTCAAATAAATTCTCTATAATTAAAGTGTCCCAATAAATTAGGACCATTGTTTTAACTAAAGCTTAGGTACTGTCTTAAAGAGGCTTATCTTAAGTGCGGACGCCTGTTAATTTGAAAATAAAATACTTTTATAATTGTAGGTTAGTAAATAGTTGACATCTAAATTACATACCTATAGGAATAGGATATTTACGGAAGATAAAACCGCAATGTAATCAATGGGCCCATAATTCTTGATTATTATTGTCGTATCATGTCTACACCCTAATTTTCCACCTAAAACGAAGAATTATCTTTAAGGAGCTTAGTCATATTACCAGTTCATTTTCCTTAACTAATGAAGAACAGCTTTTGTTGTTTCAGGTATTTATAATGACAATGTAAAGAATAATTGAATACAGCCTGTAGCATAAGTACAAATATTTATTTTAATTTGTTATTTTGCATGTTTCTAAGTTAAAATTTTCATAGCTTGCAGTCTTTTCACGTTTCTTTTTGTATATTCTGTAGTACGATTAGTAGTAACCATAACCTTGCACGTTTTTCCTCCAAATAAATGTATCTGGTAACTCTAGTTTTCGGATACCCGCGATACAGGCTAGCCCTAGTGCGGGATCCAATGTTACAAGTGTTCTGATAATTAATGTTTTGTTTCTTAATAAAGATATTTGTATTTGTATTTGTACACATGAAAATGGTTTTGGAAAGACATAAATGAATGTTTGGGGCGCAAAAGGTATAATTGTGTTATTAAGAAAGGATGGCTTGTGCCTACAATATCCAAATTTAAATTCAGTAGCGAATGGTTAATGTGAATAATATATATTTTTAATACCACTGTTTTGACGACTGGGTATATCCGTGTGTATGTATGTATGTCGGTAAATGTTTCTCTTCCTTGGGAACTACACCTTAAGATTTAAGAAATAACCATCCAAATTGGTATACAACGGGCGAATACAGTCACAGGAAAGCCAAACATGCAATTTCGTTTACATGGATGACATATTTTTTCTGTTATTTTAATTAACTACCAAACTAATGAACTAGGGGAACTACAATATTTGAAAGCATATTCCTTCAAAATGATTTTTTTTTTCTTTTAAAATGGTAGGGTGTGTGTAAAAGTCGGTTTATTTTTCGATTTTAAAATCAGTCGCTTGTAACAGTCCTCTATCGAGCCAGATGGAACTATTCTTTTCTTCCATTCGAACTCTTCCCCGCGGGTCAGTGTACGGTATTGCCGTGATCTTGAATTTACCAAATAAGGCCTGCATTATGAACTTCAAGGTATGTATGTGAAGCCTCTCTCCCATTATGGCTGGCTCGGTAAATATGATCTGGAAAGTAGATTTTACTTAAAACTCATGTTGATCTATGAGAATGATTGTTGACGCGTATAAATTCGAGTGAGTTCAACCTACTATGTATTTGGCTGGCCAAATACATAGTAAGTTGAACTCAGCTCTACCTTCACAAGTATTTACAAAATACTTGTCCTGAATGGGAATTGAACCCACGACCGACAGGGCAGACAGACAGTATTTACAAAAAAATTATTATGTATGTATTCATCAGTTATCTGGTTCCCATATTACAAGCTATGTTCAGACGCTGTGTGAAAAGTCCAAATATATTTATTATTTACTTGTTTGTACTAGTCAAATATTAAAACAAACATACGTAAGGTACGTATGTTATGTTTAATATTTGACTATGGTGACGTAATAAGCTGATGACCCCACCTGATTTTAAATCGGTACTGCCGCTTAGTAATGATTCTCAGGTTTTTTATCCAAGCATGAGAAGGCTCAATTCGGATCGCGATGCAATCTATCTGAGACGGCGATGTACATCGTCACAACAACATAGTTCAATAGGTATAAAATCTATAAAATAATATTTTCAAATTCCTGAATATCTCAGTGGAACGGTCCAGAGCAAAAAATCAGTGGAAATCTTCAGACACAATTTATCTACATGATTCACACTCCGGGTCGGCAGATTGATTAATTTTATTTTACGCAAAAAAAAATATCACGACGTTTTTATAGATGTTTCAGGAAATTCTTCCAACCGCAAATCCAATAAAACATCTTACAAATAATGTAAAGACCAGTTTCCTGTATCGTAAATTTTTGGTTTCGGCACGAAATCAAATAAACGGGCATAGCGATGCCACAGTCGGCATGGAGGGGTTGGGAATTGTCTCGAAATTAAAAAGAAGACAAATGTTCCAGTAGGATTAGAAGAAAATAATATTTTTATTTACGAACGTTTACAAACACATATTCCTTGTAGAACAAACTTCATGCTCACCAAACAAAATGTGTCTCGGCCGGGAGTCGAATCCGGGACCTCTATCTTCAAATGTTAATCTGTGGTCCAGTCTAATAAGTCCTTTCAATTATCAATCTACCCGTTCCTGAAATAACGCGTATTTTATAATAAGACATGCATGTTTCCTTGTTCTTCATCAAGTAATTCATTAAAATAATTGAAAATATAGTTAGTAAAAAATACCTTAATTTGATCTAATGCGCATAATATTTACACAGTATTTACACCATATTATTTTATTTTTCAAACCATAGATATAGCTTATATGACAAAATTCGAGGAAAATTTTAAATTAATCACACAATGCCTCGCTTCATTAAAACCGTACTTCAATACTTAAAGGTCAAATTCATTGAGAGGACCCTACAATTAAAATCAAAGGAATTATGGAGTACTACTTAGGGAATTACCCAAAACGTAGAACTTATTACGCAGGTGCTGTATGTATGAGCTTACCTTTGCTGGCTTGCCCCTACAGCCCAGTTGGTAGTAACGTTGCCTGGTGCGCTGAAGTCCCTGGGTTCGATTCCCACTCAGAACAAGCGTTTGTGTGACAAACATAAATGTTTATTCTATGCCTGGGTGTGAATATATATTATATTGAGTTTACAAATAAATCTACTTGAAAAATATTCTATCAGTTATCTAATTCCCATAGTTCAGGTGGGCCCTCAGCTCGCTCCGTCATTAATTACCACAAAAAAAAAGTTCAAACTATGCTTAATTTGGGGTAGATGGCGCTGAGCCATTAATATTTGTTTAGCTAAGCAGCGTGTAAAACATGCTTGATGGATTCAGACATTACTTTGCAGAAATCCATCTTAAGATGTGTAAAATGTAATGTTTAGTATGTTACGGCTCGCCACGAGATATCCTCTGGAGTGTTGACTGCCATCGAACGTGATGGAAACATGTAACGTTTTATACATTTATAATGTGCCTCTTAATAACCTCTTTCAATATTATATATTAAGGGTTTAGAGCGTGTGTTTCAATGTATGTAAATTCCTTTGGCACGCTTTGTAGCCTAAACGGTTTGATAGATCTTAGCTTTAGATGTGTCATTAGAATCTTCGTGAGATTGTCACTGGCTATATCAATATTATAAAAATTTTTAAAAATCATTTTTCCTCAAAACCTATCAAAATTAACGCAAGCGAAAATAGGACAGCGGCTAAAAGCTAGTAATTAATAATTATAAAGAATTAAACCAATTAAATTGAATAAACCCCGAGTCATGAATAAAGAGATTAGGGACATAAACTCTCATCACACTTTATTCGGTAGGTAGGTACCCTGAAACGTCACAGGGGACTTGTTAAATCTTATAATAGGTAAACCGTAATCACTGTCAAGCCGCCCTCTCATTGTTAAGGTAGCTTATTCTATTACTGATGGCCATAGACTATATACTGAAGTATAAACGCGCAATTCAGTTCTGAGAATTATCGTTCACTCAATCTACTTTGTTTTTTAAATTTCAAAAGTATTGCTTCTCTGTCTATGTCTATGTTGACATAGTTTGAAGGGCGTTTAGTGAATGGATTTGAAGCCTGAGTCTATAGTTAAAATATTGTATTTTCTCTAACTTTGGTAGAAGTTTTGTGTGGCAACAACATTCGTGAGCTACTTTATGACCTTTCAAACGATTCTTGAGATTTTAATAATAAATAAGTAATAATAAACGAATAAATGATTACACACTCATACCTATGCACTAGGATTCCCTGTGTTGCAGATAGCATGGACAAACACAGAAACACAAGACAAACACCCAATACCCGAGAACAAAATTCATGCTCACCACACGTTTGCCCCGGCCGGGAATCGAACCCGGGACCCCTCGCTTCGGAGGCAGGGCTACTACTAACTAAGCCACGGAGAGTTTATGTTTGCTTGTGTGTGGAGCCTATCTGGCCCCTGGGACTCACAAACACATTGTTATGGCTTCATTGAGTTAAATTTTGTTTGACATTAATGTAAACTGGCTATATGCGGATCAAAAGTCATGAAACAGGCATGTTACTTTTTCCAGTATATTTACTATATATGTTAATTAATAATGGTGTTTCATTAATTTCAGTCTAGTTTACGGAAATAAATTGTTCACATTAAAAATTTATTTTAAATTTAATATATTTTTTAGGTTTTTATTATTGACTCTTATGAATATAGGAAACAAAGCTGACTTAAATATCCAACCAATATAACAACAATGTTCTTCTGTCATACTGCTTCAGTTTTAGCCCAGCCGAGACACTGGAAGTGTTTTTATTGATTCGGAATTTGGCTGGAATGCAAAAAGGTGGGAAAATAAAAGGTGTACATAGGCTTTACGAAAATAGTGTTTGTCTACTACGTACTTAGAGTAAGCCTTCCACAAAGTGGCTCAATCGAAATTGGATTGGAATTTTCGGGATATTCTCAAACAAAACCTTCATTTAGTAATTATTGGATTCCAATGCCATTGGGGTGTAAAGGAAGGTATTATTTGAAACCCTTATAGGTTCGTCCTGTCCATCTGTCTATACAAAACCTAAAGTTTTTTAAATAATGTATCTGATGATTGAATGAGCTGAAATACCGCCTGATGTTAAGTGGTTTCCGCCCATAAACAACAGCAAACTCAGGACTCAGGTCCTCGCCTACTGAAGAATGAGAACCGGGTACAATCACACTTAGCATGTTTCAAATTGTATTATTTCATTTGTTGATATTTTACTTGAAAAATATTACCGCGTAATTTGTTTCACTTTAAAAATTAAAGCTTCCACGTGTTTCTGGAAAAAGGTGTCTTGATAGACACAGACGGACAACGACGTGGTCCTATAAGGGTTCCGTTTTTTTATTTTTAAGTACGGAATTCTAATTTGACGATGGCGATTAGATTTTTTTTTTAATTCAACTCTAATCGTTATTTTTAACTTTGATTTTGACTTCCATTACTAATAGGTATAGTAAAAAAATAATTATATATACCACAATAATCATAGATAAAGTAATTTATACCAAATTATTATTAATCTGTGACCAAAATAAATGAACCGTACCGTACCTTAAATTTTATCAACTCTCGACAAGCGAAAGCGAGAGTACCACGCAAGTCCAATAAATCATAAATCATGACACGTTATACTTGAATACTATGTGTCAAACTAAACGTACTTGAGCGGAAACAAACCGCATTTCACGAAGTTTGAATTTGGAATACGAATTTTACTCTATTGTGGTTAAATGAACAAGCTTTCTCGTACCTTTTACGTGCCCTTGGATGCCAGGGTTGTCAATTGGAGGAATATGATATTGATGCTTGACTTGCTTTAGAAAAGGAATTCTGTTGGATTGTATGATTCTTGTATTTTAATTTTTAAATAGTGTTAGTTGAGATTGGAGAGGTTTTATTAATTTGGGTGATGATTATATTGTATATACAACTATTGTAGCTGATCCGACTGATGTTTTGCTGTATTGATTCACAATTTCACAGATGTCAAATGGAGTCGAGACAAAAATCACATTGAAAAATATACTTTTAGTTATTTCCCAATAAACCACTTTCTCCGCAGCTACATCGGCCAGACCTCTACTATGGTGTTAGTGGATTAGAAGAATAGTCAAGAGCAATTCAGGTTTCGTACAAAGATTAAGTTTATTTTCGAAGTAAACGAGATACTTTTATCTGTGACCCATACAGCTGCGTTAATTCAAAATAGCAAAGGCCCATCCAGGTATTATAAAACTTACCAAAATATTTACAGACGATTTAATTATTTGTGTTGATTATTTGTGTCAATTTGCCAACATATTCTTTGATTATTAGAGGAAAACAATCAATGTGATATCCATCAGGCGATATGTTGTTGGCTTGGGGTCAAGATGTGACGCGGCGTCGCACTGCCCGTCCTCTACCACGTCACGCTGACGCAAGAGACCACGCAACTTTGTATTTCCTGGGTAAATACCGTCTATGGTTCGACGAGCCTCCTGAGACTGGTCGAATGGTGAAATAATATAGGAAGTAACATTATTTTATCTGTGGTAGATTCAAGCTTACATCCTGGTGGAATACTGTTGAGTTTGTGGCTGAAGGGTGTGTTTCCATGAAGTATTATAGAAAGCTAGAAGATTCGTCTATTATTATTTACCTATTTGATTGGTATGTTACATTTCATAACATATTTGGCTCTACAGGCGAACCATTTGCGTCGTTTATTCTTTCCGCTCCCGCGCGCATTCCCATCTTCGTTTCAGAAGGGCTGATTTATCTGATTATACTTTCTTGACTTCCTTATATTTTTTTCACCGTTTTGATTCAGCCTTGATCCGGAAATCACAGTAACGCAGAGTGACAGTAATTCTCCGGAACAATTCTTCTACTACAAAAAGAAATCAAGTTACCCTCATTGGGTATTAGGAACTTAAAACCGATATTGTTTCTACATAAATGATATTGTAACCGTTTAAATATAGAAGGAAAAAAAAGACATTGAAACTGATGAAATATTCAAGGAAAAAACAGAGATTGTTTATGGTTCCTGAGAATATTAGGACATTTTGGTTTCAGTTCATTTATAATATGAGTGAGCAATATGCCAGTTAGCATTCCAAATGGCTTATAATAATGTGAAGTCAAGGTTTGTTACAAAAAAAATATAATTTACACTGTGATAAATGTTGAGCTGTCTTGTCACCTTACCAGCCTCTAATGTTCCCACTGCAGGGACACCGGCCTGCTCTAGATAATTGAGAGTGAATGGGCTCTGATCTACCACAGGAGCCCTATCCGAATTGGTAGATGTCGTTGAATTTTTAGTTCTAAGAAAGCCGGTTTCCTCACGATGTTTTCCGTCACCGTTTCGAGAACGTGGTATTGCGCATATAAATTTTTCAAGTGAAAAAAGTAACAATCTTTAGGTATATAATACATCATGAAATTAATAATTCCATAATATTTTTTCTGATGAAATTTCCAACAAGTCCAAGCTCTTATGCATATAATCCTGTGATTCGTCCTATAAAATTACAGGTATAAGCCAGATCAAAATATATATTTTTTTCATGTGACCATAGAGATTGGACGAGTAGACGGCCCACCTGATATTAAGGGGTTACCGCCACACATAAACAACAAACATACACTCAGGTCTTCCCCTACTGAAGTATCAGAAGACCCAAATCGCATCCCGTTGCGCCCGTCACTCTGAGACGGGGTTGTTACGCCGCCTGTAATTTCACCGGCACCCGCACCTTTCCAAAGGAACAGCAATGTGACTGCACCACTGCTTAGCGGATTACCAAGTGAGGAGGCAGTACTTCTCCGACCGAACTTGGCACAAGTTCTATTGGTGCTTCGGGTTGCTCCTTCCGCACCACCCAGGGTACACGAAGATGAGGTTATTCACCTACGGACGCGAGCAACTGGACTGGATAATATAATAAAAATCGAACGAACTCTAATTAACTCGGTAAATTCCAAAGTCTTAGTCTTCTACGAATAGCGAGACTTTCAATTGTTTTCATTATTGACAATAATTGTTGTTCACCCTTTAAAAGTACGATTCCAACCTGAATAGCCGTTTTGTTGGATGACATGTGAATGAGCGGTGAGTTTCGCAAAAAGTTATAGTAGCTAAGGTCAATGCCACACAAGCGATCCTTCGGCTACGCTTCATACATCCCAGCTGCTGTGCTAGGTGCTAGGTAACATACCGAGGATATTTTTTTTTCAGTGGAGACAGGTATCCACTAAAAAAACAATATAAAAGTACCCACATACAAAATTATTTTACCTTATTATTATATATATTTTATTTCATAAGATCTATTAAATGTGTAGAATGCCTATGTTCTTATGAACAGACACTGCGACACGGTTTGTACTTTTGTATTATCTTTTATTTTGTTAACATGCGTTCAGTAAATGAATAAATTAATCACCATATTAGTGAAGATTAATTTCAGGATAAAATAACATAAAGATACCAAAATTAATTAAATAAAATAAAAAAAGTGGTAAAAATATAAAAAAAAATAGAAAAACTGTTGTTTATCTATGTCTGTGAGTTTAAGCACAATATATATCGTAAAACGCCACACTAAATATGTAACTCCGTTAAACGCCGAAGCCTTAGTTTCACCGTCTACGAATCGAGATTTTCGATAATTGGTTTCATTATTGATAATAATAATTCGCCATATATTTCCCCAAACACCGTTTAGTTAGTTATCTTTGTTTACCGAGCACCGACTGGCCCAATTAACACAGAGGTTAACACTTGTAACTATGTATATATAAAGTATAATAATCAGATTCGTCTGGACCTTTAACCCGATGTTGGCGGCACGACCTACAGTTGTTATTTTTTTGCTCTTCTTCGTCGCACTTCTATGCATTTGCCATTGTCCCCACAGTTGTTATGAAGACATATCTGTAGTCTTAAGCTCATCACATACCTAGAGTTAACAAGTTATCCGGTCTATATAGAGAGCCAACAAATTATATCCAAGTCCAATTCAACTTTTAAATTTGCTGCACGACAAATTTTTTCTAGGTTGTAAATCAGCTTAATTTTTTTTTTCCACAACTGTTTGATATATTAGAGCAAGCTTTAATATATATATGTGTGTTTGAGCATAATATTTAAGGTAAAAACATAAAATTTACTGGTCTTTTATAATCTATGGTTCAGTACGAGATGAACTATTGCAGCAAGGTAATGAAGAAAATATCAAATTCCATAATGTTTGATTTGCAATTTAAGATCAAATGCGCAGTAGGAACAAAAACATTGATACCGCGCGTTATCGGTATTCGGAAGGTCGCGAATTGACCCTTGTACTTTAGTATTGCCAGTAGGCGTGAATATGTCGTGGTCGCTTGTCTGTGCTACGGTAGATTCTGTCACGTTAACCTTTGTCACACGCATCGTGTTACTGACAGCAGATAGTGTGTGAATGTTGTTTAAAAATATCGGTAGATCATGAATGTGTAGCAGTAGAACTGGTGCAAAGTTCGCCCGGAGAAGTAATGCCTCCACATCTGTTCTGACGCCAATAAGTGGTGCACGAGGCCATCATTGCGGAGTATGAGAAGACCCAAGTCACACTCTGTTGCGCCCAACACCCGAGACGGGGATAGTGCATCTCATACGTATGTCATTGCACCGGCACCCACCGGAACACAGCAATGCGAGTGCACCACAGCTTGGAGGCAGATAACCAGGTGTGGAGGCAGTACTTCTCCGGGTGAACTTTGCACAAGTTCCACTGCTTCTTTTTGTTGCTTCTTTAGTCACCCAAGGGGTACGTGTATGCAGTGTTTTTCAACTTTTTTCATGACACGGTCCCTTTAGTACGAAGACCCGTTGCTTATTTTTTCATGTATTATATTTTATTTTATGAGAAATATTCAATCCAACTTACTTATTCATTTTCATAATTACTTATTTCATAAAAAATATTGTTTTTTTTTTTTACTGATGTAGCTTTCCCAACCTTTTGCAACTCTTCTATAGAGGCTTCGCGACCCACACGTTGAAAAACACTGGTGTAGGGTATTAAATGGGTACTCACCTGGGGCGAGCAACTGGGCTCCTCAGTATCTAGCGTAGCACCCAGTTTAGCGCAAGGCACCGGGAAAGCTCATGACTGTGTGGCATTGCCCTTACAGATATTGTGTTATGTAAACTCCAAGTAATTAAAAACATTTCGTTTTCCCAGCTTTCTCATTATAACTCGAAGGTTATTGTGATTTATGTTAAGTCTTGATAAATTACGAATTTTCTTTCAGCAGGTATTGCTTACTTTGATTAACTATCCTGTATCCATATATTTTGGTAGGCTATCTAGCTCTTTTACTTGGATTTTTACAAGCTTACGTAACTTGTAATGTTTTTATGTATGTTTAAAATATATTCGTGAGCATAATATGTCACAGGAGCTCTTTAGGCACATTACATGCACACAGATATGTTCAACTATCGAGTAATACTCATTATCTAAAACTAATTAAAGTTTCAACCGAGCATTTTCGAAATACAGAGTAGATACATCAAATTCTTGCCTCGGGTTGTATGATATTGTGGAGAAGAAACCGTGACGAAAGCGTTTTGGGTTGTATGAGCTTATTTGTTTGCCTACATCGCGTGCCAACTAAACAACAAAGGGGATTAATCAAAGACTAGACACAATGAAGGATTTCATTATCATCTGACAGCTAGTTTCAGTAGGTAATTATTAATAGATCACTGGAGATCAATAGTTTTATTAATTAAGATACGGAAATTCAAAATCAAACGTACCTAAACACTTGCACACCCAAAAGTCTTTAGTCAAAACTTGTAATATACTACCTATTATTTCTTCAGTATCATCATGTTTCATTTTGAAAGGGTCTTAAAATATTTATTTACGATAGTATGTTAAATCTTACATCTAAACATACTTAATTACGCATAAAGCTAGAAAATATATCCAATGTCATTTTTCATTAGCAACACCGATAAAAATTGAAATAGATATAGGTACTGCAGCGGGAAACAGTAAAATTACAACACTTAACTTGTACTTGACGTTCTTTACAGAACCTGTAGTAGGTCTACACCTAATGAGTTAAAAACTTGAGCTAATTAATTGCTCTCTAAAAAAATCAGTTCATATATTAATTAGGTAATTTCACTTTCTTAAAGTTTCCAGAAAATTAATTAAATTTAAATTATGTAAGGTTCCAATATTTCCACAATTACCAATATTTCCAGCGCAAAATATAAGAATCCCGCTCTCACGTAGCACCAACAATCATTTTCATCGGCAACGAAAATATAAGATGTGAGAAATTCAAACTCAAGCAATAAAATTTTCTATTCGGCTTTAATTGGTTTGTTAACAAATTCCGTTTTATAAAGTAATATTAAACTGACACTAATATTATTAGGTGGTCCGGTATCAGCTCCGTATGTTCTCGGATTGTTTTTCATCTGCTTACTTGCAATCTTTGGATTGCGTCTGTAGGTGCCTGTGTTTGTATATAGGGGAGAGTAACCTAAAATTATTGAATCGTAACGAAAAGTTATTATTACTCACTTAAGGACATTTCAGCTATTGACTTAAAATCTAGCAAATTAAAAAATATGACAACACCATCTTGTCTTTATCATGTTTGATCGTGTGGATGTTTGATCTGTAATACGTTAGAGCGAGATTCAATTTAACTGGTTGTGACTGTGGAATCTTAATCTAGACCATCTCTTATTTACTCGAGTATCCCTAATGTCTTAATACCCACACGAATCTACATAAGGCTACCAATAATAAGGTAGTCAACTTTTACAAAAACATGTTATAGTTTAGGATTGTAATGTTGTCACGAAAGATGAAAAATTTGACAACTGGATGGTATTTTACATGTTATACATAAATATATATAATCAAGACTATCGAGACTACCTTCACGGTTCGGGCAAAGCTTTTTTAACATACTTTAACATACTATTATGTACTAACTGATAAAGTTATATTATAATATATATTCACATAAATCGCCTACAAAGGTGTATGGACACCACGCGTCACCTGGCGTACACTCGCATGATATGTCACGTAAGATTTTGCGATAGTGGATACTAACGATCTGCACCTGCGGGTGACACTTCGACCTTTGAGGGTCACCGTGACCTCAACAACAAGGCAACAACAGTGATTTGTTGACGGCTGCGATTGCGACCGATACCAGCTAGGGTACACAATGCTACGAGCAAAACATCTTGCAGTAAATAAAACAGTAAATGTTTGCAACATTTACTGTTTTATTTTCTCTTTCGTTTGGCCTCTCAGCTTAGTTGATAAGTACCGTCTGAGCTATGAGGCTAATGCTCTGCTTTCTGCGCTGTAATATGCGGCTCGATTCTATTAATTGAACAATCAAATAATAACTATGCGAAAGTGACTTTGTTTGTTTGTTTGTTACGGAATGGAATCCATGACCTGCATCGCAGAAGGCTGAGCTACCAACTGAGTTAGCAGTAAAAAGTAGAGGCTATTCCGCTCAGGCTTTTTCTATTTCCTGGTTTTTCTATGCTCTCCAAGTGCCGTCCTGATTTTACGTTTGCGTGAATAGTGTTAGAAAAATAAAATTGTATCTACGAGTTGGTTAACTGCTGGATAATTGTTCTCAGTTTCTCTATCAGGCACATTAATTTTAGTCTCATTTGTCAGATGCCCTTTTTATCTCCCAGAGTAAAATCTTTGCTGAAATAGCTTCTGTAATTATTGCATTATGGACTATTTTTGAGTGGCGTGATGAAACATGTTTATAGTAGTGCTGGCATAATTAGTGCGAGAGGTCGTTAGGTCTTGTTGTTACGCAGACGTTTGCAAATCTTCATATTAGCATTTAATTACAGAAGAAACTTCAAAGATAAATCTTGGCAAGGCAAAAAAATATTTGAGTAATTTGTGTGAGTTGTAATAACAACTCACACAAATTACTCAAATATTTTTTTATTTAATATAATAGTAGATTTAATTAATGTTTAATTAGAGAATACGTAGAGAATTTTACAGAGACTCTAAATTTTTGACTCAAATATTAGTCGGATTTTCGGTAATACATGCTTAGTTAGGGTTACTAAATCCAAATTTGAATAATGAATAGGATCTCAGCAGAACGGTCCCAAATGGTCCCAAACGATCTCGGTAAGAAGGGGTCTCTTCTTATCCAGTTCGTTTATAAGCAGTTTATTTTTACGGATTAGGCTGAGGATACCCAGTTATAGAATATTTTTCTGTAACGTTCCAAATCTTTTTATTCAAAGTTTATGTATTATATGTTGAATGTTTATGTACATTTTATCTAACTATTCGAAGGGATAGGCGGCTATTGTGATGTGGAATTCGGACACATTTGTAGCATTTGTCCCCCGCAATAAACCTTTATCCTATCACAACTACCAATCTGGGTGATCATTGTGTCTCACATTCAATTGAATATATCTAGTGAACACAGTAACAATATCACTCACATGCAAGAGTGATTCCTGCTAATAGTATGAATGCGAATGGATGGAGATGGATATTTGAAATTTTGTTAAATTGATACTGCTATGAGACTGTTAGCAAACGAACATCTTCGGTACAAGATGATTGTTATCTTAAACGATAAGAACACTTAATTGAATTAAATTGGTGCTCACTAACTTTATGCATTCTCATCTAAAACAGTTTGGCATCGCCTACAGTTGGCAGTGTTGTTTCTGAATAAATAATGAAGATTTTTATGCATTCTTTGGGAAAGTTACAAAATGTTTTTCTGCAACACTTTCTAACTAACGCAGAAAACAGTGCTACACAAGATCTTGTATGTTATTATTTTGGTAACATTGACAGATTACGTTTTTATTTTTATTTGTATGCGAATAAACTTGTTGTGGCTGTATATTAAGAGTAACTTGCTTGAAGCTTACTGCCTAGTAGCCAGTATTTATACAGTTCTAAATGTGTTGCTCAAATAAAGAGCCATTTTAATAATTTCACATTTGGCCTTGAATCTGTTGAATCTGTTGTCTTCGCTAACAATGACTAGATACATACCCTCATAATATAATGATTTCTTCAACATGATCAAAACTAACGATACTAAATATTATGGGGAAATAACCCATTTCTGTATAATTTTTACGACTAAAATGCAAACTCGGCTATTCCCCACAAAATTTAGAAACTAGCTGAAACCCGCGGTTTGGGATCCTAAGGGAACAGATATGGATGAAATTTGGTAAATTCCATCCAAATCTGATGAGCCTCTCGAGCGTGAAGGAGTAACAAATATACATACTAACTTTCGCCTTTATTATATTGTATTAGCGTGATAATCTTTTAGATATATTAAATTTTTGGCCAAAAAATTTTCCTCATTAATTGCGACTTATGTGTAATTACAAATTCATTCCAAAAGAAACCTTCCTTCATTTATGAGAAAATTCAGAATGCCTCGTTTTACCATCTATGAGCTGCGGAACATTCGAACTTCTAAATTACTCACTGCTATTGTATAGACGTAGCTCTTGACAATTCAACCTCGAAATAATTCAAACCAATACGTACGTTGAAATTTCCTCACCACTAAGATTTATTTGATGCCTCTTGAAGCAAATTATTTCGGAGAAACGAGACTCCATTTTGTTGGAAAGCCATTGTCTGCCAGGCCAACTGAACGAATGAATCGAACGAAGGTGAAATCAGAAATCGGAAGTAAAGTCTGTTTCCTCGAAAAACCGACCGTGAGCGACTTTAACTTAAATTTTTTATCGTTGAATTGTGTAGCGTTTGTAGCAAAGCTTGCTTGGGTGTACTTAATAGATAATTTTAGTTTTATCTATTAAGTACACATAATTCAGGTCAGTAGTTCTATCAGTGACCGTTTTAATCAAGCGCTTCCGGGTTTCGGAGGACACGTAACATGTTGGGATAAGCCATATCAAAGGACTTCATGAGTGAGGTTTCCAACATTTTAATGTTTTTAACGACTTAGACTTTGTGACTGTCTATAAGTACTTGGGTTTCAAATGCGTGACATTCGCGTACGCGTTTGGATGTGGTCTGGTTCACTTCACATTAGTGGATATTGAAAAAACCTTTTACGGCGATCGTTCGGTTGGGCTGGGAGCAAAAAGAGCTGGTTACTGGTAGAATGGGTTTGTTTATTTATTAAATTTAATTATTATTGTTATTGTAATATTGATTTTCAAGGCATCATACTTATCTTTATCGTGTTATCAATTAATTTGATGAAACTGGCATTCTTCTGAATAAGACAGACAAACTGATAAAATATCCTTTGATCTACCCAAAAACTCTGATAATATATCTGAAATAATTTCTAAAGCATTTTGTTTTCGATATTTTATCAGCGTTTTATAGTGCCTTTTTTAGGGTAGATCAAAGGATAAAGTAAAAGTAGTAGGGTTCAATTCAATTAACATTTGTCTGGATATAGATTACCATTATGTTATTATTTTGTTTAATATTTACTAGTGACCCGTTCTAGTATCGCGTGGGTGGGCCATCCAAAACTTTTCTTTCATACAAACATTCTCCTGACATTTACGAACACAACAATAGAAATATCAGAGTACTCGGTCGAGTCATTATAAAGTGATGCTCATGTAACCGATACATGCGACAAATCTTAATATAAATTACGTGTCACGATGTTTGTCCGCGATGGACTCCTAAACTACTTAACCGATTTTAATCAAATTTGTACTCCGTGTGCAGTTTGATCCAACTTGAAAGATAGGATAGCTTACATCTCAATTTATGATCGCAATATTATTTTATTGCTATTTATTCTATTATTTGACAGTCACCATTGAAAAAACGTTAGCCACAGCAACGCATGGCCGGGTCAGCTAGTTTTTATATATAAAGATACCATACCGTACTAGCCTCTAATGTTCCCACTGCAGAGACCGGCCTACTCTCGATAATTGAGAGTGAATGGGCTCTGATGTACCACGGGAGCCCAATCCGGATTGGTAGATGTCGCATGTCTTCGAATTTATGTTTCTAAGACATGCTGGTTTCCTCACGATGTTTTCCTTCACCGTTTCAAGAACGTGGTATTGCACACAAAAATTTTTGAAGTGAAAAAACTCATTGGTGCTCGTTTGGGTTTGAACCAGCAACCTTCAGATTGAAAGTCGGCGTCTATGCCCCTGGGCCACCACGCTCTCATATAAAGATACGATATAGTTAATCGTTTATAGTTAATTTGACAGATGACACATCTGTCAAAATATTCCATTCCATTTGAATATAAACTGGGTACAACGCCTTTTCGTCTTACCTTGGCGGGGATTACCAGGTGTGGTACGAATTTGGCAGAGGTTATCCTGCTAGTTTAGGTTGCTCCTATAACACCACCAGCGCGTACGTGTAGCAATGAGTGTTCACCTATGGCCGTGAGCCATATTACTATATTCATCCATAGATGAATACCCTTTACCCCAGTTAACCCAAAAACAATTATGTATTTTACATTGCCTGCCTTCGTATAAAACGTTCTTTTGATGTCATCAGTGTGTAGAGGACTGTAAAGTTTTTGCCAGAAGCGCCTTCATACGCATCTGTCTCTCAACCGCAGGGCTCGGCCCTTTCATATGTCTGAAGTTTTATTTGTAGGTAGTTTATTGTGTGGTTGCCAACATAATAAAATTGTTGAGGCAACATTAAGTACGTCTTTGGTTGCTCATACTCTTTGTTGTACTTACGATTAACTCGGCCAGCGGACTGGCTTGGGCTGAGTAACATCGTATAATTCCACGTTTTCCGGATCCATTTGTCGTCCGGTTCTCAATGTCTAGAGTGAACTTGAAAAAAATATTTTTGTATTGATTATATTCATAAATTATGTTCTTTACTGTACACCAAAATTACGAATAATTTTAAAATGAGATCGTACAGAAGTCGGGTTTATTGCTGTGAAGCTATTTATTTCACAATTAAATGAACGGGATAACGTGAGAACTACACGTGATATTAAGTGCATCAACTTTTATTTAAAGTCACATGACTTACCAAAGTGTCTTATTTGTCTGGCCATTGCCAGAGCGAGTGCAAGCGAGTGTGATTGAGCTGTAAGGAATGCCTCGAGAGAGACAGACTGTGCAATAGAGACATTATAGGCTGGTTGAGTACAGTACGGGTAGATTACGGGTATCCAGGTGTTAGCAAGTTTGATGACATAAAGGAACTGAGAGGCTCTCCATTTACTATCTATTGTCACAAGTCTTTGGCGTAATTTAAGAGCCTCTTACACAATACCTTCAAATAGCAAGCGTGGACCAATTCATCATCAAGTAAAGCCTTACATCGTCGTACAGATAGCAAATTAACAAAATAAAATATTTATTTTCTTTATGCGTTTCAAAGAGCTTACTCGTTTTCGTTATTAAACACAATTAAACTGATAGAGTTATAATTATTAAGTGAATAAATATGGAGTCAGATATAAATGGAATTGGACTATCACTTCATTATATCTACAAAACTGCCATGAAACCCTACAATACTATTACTGCCTGAAGAAAGACTGAAGAAGTTACTGAAGAAACTAGGGACTAAATAGGTCCGTGCTGCTCATTGTCACACAAACACCGACCAAACTTCAAAAATCTCAGATAACTAAAGTTGCCTAGAAGCTGTGGTTGTATGAATTTACAGGAACTTATTGTGTGCATTTATTCGGCACGCAGCGTCTCGATACTTAACAAAATGCTCGTTCGTTTAGTCGCATCAGGTATTTATAATCTATGTGATTGAAAAAATAAGGTTTTGATTTATTATCGCCTTAAGGGACCCTAAGTAGGTACAGAGCTTCACTTATCGTTGGGAGGGAGACGACTGCCGCCAACAGCTACAGCCAAAACTACTCCATATTCTGTAGTGTGCCGCTACTAAATCAACCAGTACTTTAACAGACCGGATGATAGTAATCCTAAAGCCCAAAGCGAACAAGACAACGAATAAATTAATCGAAAGTCCGAATCAAAAAGCCTTTGATTTCATTATACATTTCTACCTAATTACGAATCGAGTAAATAAGGTTACAGACAACTAAGAAGCCGTAATATCTTCACGGTAAATTTAATATTGAAAAGAGATTACATTACAGTGAATTTCTAGATTAAGCTTTGCCCAGACACGCAAATTCTTCTTCAATTCAATTCTTCCCAGAACGCGATCTTTTCTCAGATATACACTGTTATTTGAGCAATTTTTGACGAGTTCTATGCAGATACGGCGCGGGCAACCATTTTTGTATGTTTGTTAGTCCTTCACGCTCAAACGGCTCTACGAATTTGGATGAAATCTTGTACCAAGATAGATTACATCCTCGATTAACACCAAGGCTACTTTTGATCCTGGATAATCGCGGGTAACAAATAAGGTAAATACATCGCTTTAGTGCAATGACGATTGTGAAATCTGCCAATTTTCACAGAAAGCCCGTAGTAAATTTCACTCCTCTGTAAATAATAAGCCTTCCCTGCATTCTTAACTTTAAGAAGAATGAAACGATCGCTCTGTGTGTGAGGGGCTTTATTTACACAAATTGCTAAATCGCTCCAAAAACAAATAAATGTTAAGACAAGGAAGTTTTGAAAATAATATCGATAACTTTACCGAGTTTAATTATTTTTTTAGTACCTTAAATAATAAAACTCTCTCTTTCATTGATCACCATTAACAACCACCATTTATTACAATTTAATAAGCTCTGTTGATTGACCAGTGATAAAATAAGGCGTTATTCTTGTAAGCCAGCCAGAAGTAAGTATTTCAGCACATAGTGCATAAACAATCAAAGAACTAATCCTATAAGATATACTAAACATAAAATTAAAAGCTATGTTTTTACAATAAATACAATTATTCTAAACACAAAATTTCATCCAAATTATTAGAACTGTTTCCAAGATACGCGAAATAAATAAGTAAATAAATATATATACGAGAATTGCTCTTGTAAAGTAATAAGATTAAGATCAAAAATTAACAACGTGTCTAGATTAACCCCTTTTAAGTGAAACTTTCTGAAATTCAGTGGCTAATAAAAGTAATTTCAGAAGTTTGCGAACCGTAGAAATTACACTAAGCCCCATTCTAAACCAAACAATAGTAAAATCGGCTAGGGGATCAGTTTCTTCGTCCTCACTCTATCAAATTGGAATTGTTGGCGACCTTGCTGGTAGATACTGACGGATGGGACAACTCTAATTTTTAATGTATTTTAATTGAAAAGTTTAAGATTTAAGATTTATTTGTAAAAAGGACTCAATCATATTATTCGACCATAGATCAATCTCGTGATAACTCGATTCGAAGTTACCATCAACCATCAAAATAAATATAAAAGGAGTATCCGGTTCTCTCACTCCTCAAATGTCTGATTACGTTTTTCTTTTGTTTCAGGCGTCTCAATGTCAAAACATCGTCACAAAACGACAGTGCATTAGTGGCACAGCAGGCGACACAGTAGGCCAACCATGGATATAGACGAAAAGGTGTCGGGGCCTGGCGGGGCCTCGCAAAAAAACTGGACGCATTTCAACTACAGCATTGAGGAGCTGCCTCTAGACATGAGGTTTAACCACGGCCATATGGTGTCTATGACTGTGTATAGTGTTCTTATGGTGATATCTGCCACGGGGAACCTCACTGTACTCTCACAATTAGTTAAGAGAAGAAGAGCGAAGAGGGCGAGTAGATTAGATGTCTTACTAATGCATTTAGCTGTGGCTGATCTGATGGTAAGCACTTTTAACTGACTTGTCTTAGCTGCGCAGATTGGTAGGTTCTGTACACTCATGAATAGACGTGAATTATTTTTGATGCAACATCATTACAGTCTACAGTATTGTTTGTCTATGTCATTGCGACACAAGGTGGGTATTAGGTTAAGTTTTAATGTAGTAACAATCTTTCTTCATTACTGTAATTACCTATAATTCTCATTTAAGTCGCCAAGGGCTTCACCGACCCATTTCATTCACTTAAATTAAACGTGACTTCCTTACCTTTTGAATATTAAGTAAGGGATTAATGGAATTAACTTAGTAACCAAGGTGCATTTAATATAATAAAATGTTATAGAACATTTCCTACTATTGTGACAACTAATTTTGACAGTTTGTAGTTGAAAAGGGTAAACCATTTCCTACGACTGGCTAACCCAGGTACAATAAATAGAATAGAATAATTTATATTTTACGTTACATTATTTTAGGGGTCCTAAAATTATTCGCATGTTACAATAGATTCAGATTCCTATATAAAAAAAAAAAAAACAACTTTAACACACTCATACCTCTGCACTAGGATTCCCTGTGTCGCAGATGGCATGGACGAATACAGAAACACAAGACAAACACCCAAGACCCGAGAACAAACTTCATGCTCACCACACAAAGTCTGCCCCGGCCAGGAATCGAACCCGGGACCCCTCGCTTCGAAGGCATCGTAAACTAAAGATAGTAATAATTCACTACAGTGAGCCCTATTTTTTTTAATATCCGCTCTGTTACAAGAAACTTTCTGAGTTGGCTTAAATTGAATTTAATGTATCGGGCCGAGATCTAAATATTTACCCTGGGCTGTCAAATCGTGGATAAAGCCCTTATACCGAGATCATAAGAATTATTAATATCTTGATTATTAATTGAGTGCTTCTTACAATAATCTCGAGAATTCGAACGGAACACAACCATTCGCAAACATTTTCAGATTCGCCTATTTTCGCGCGTCCATTTTCAGTTTGAAACTTTATTCATCTGGGATTTAGCCGATCAATCTTGGTCGACCTGTTTTTGTATTATTGGGTACAAGTTTTCGACTTTATCTAATTTAATACAAATATTAAACGATTTATTACTTTGTGGCAGAATTTTGCTTTGATTAAGTTCTCTTTAGCTGAAATAATAAGCTCACTTACAGTGATGAACACAATTTCATCTAACGTTCTTAGTGTATCAAGGAGAAAGACAAGATTTTTGATTTTCAATTATGCGGCACATGGGTGGCAGGTATGCAAGTGTGTCTTTTTATATTTTTTATAATTATTTTTGTCCCAGCAATCATCTAGCCAGATATGCCTTCAATATTTTTCATTCCATTAGATTTATTTTCCAAACAAAAGATAACGTGTAGGAAATATAACTGAAATTCTAAATAAAAACATAATATATAAGTATCTAAAGAGATATAAAGAGTATACACTTCCAACAAGAAGCTTTTCAATGTATATCTGAAGATGTGGCCCTTGTATATTTCTATCTTGCTTATTGAATACATACATATACAAATATATATAGTATTTCTTTATATTTGGGACAGTGTTTAATAGTGTTAAGTCTGGAAAAAGTTTTATTCTTAAAAATTGTCCATTTGCAAAATAAAGGCTCTGTCTATATTATTATTATTCTACAAGTACGTAATAAATAAATGATTTACAACGTATCTTGCTACCATTATATACCAACTCCGAAATTAGAATCGGCTTTAGTAATATAATTAATCAAGTCATTAGTGTTTATAATAAATTAAATAGGACCCAAAGTTGAGCCTTAGGAGCACTTTTGCGAAAGAGCGAGAAGCATAGATTAGCGCGCCTTGTCAGTAAAACTGACTTGTATGGTGGGATGCCAAACAACATGACACTCATATGCCAACAGGTTTCGTACCGGACGACGACCAGTACTTTTTACTTTTGTTTTCTTTAAAGTATTGTGTTTGCCCAACCAAAACTACCACGCAATTTATACGAAATTTGGGATAAACAGTTTTAAGAGTTCGGATAAAAATAAAAGTACAAACACCGATTCGTTCAAATCGATTTAGACAATCACGCTCCCTTGTTCTAATAAAACAAATTATGACTATCTGACAGCCCACCTGATGTTAAGCGGATTATAATTTCATATTATACAAAAAGAGCTTCGCTCGGTCATGTAATTTGTGCAATCTTCCGTTAACAGATATTGTGAATATATCTTATCTGCTAAAATGGTTTTTCATTAATCTCCCAGCTCGCCCTCGACTGTAATAACTTAATATAAAATATATATTTTTTCATCAAAGTAATGAATGATATTATTTGAGTGGTTCTGTGTTGAAGTGATCTGTTATAAAATAGGTACTAGAGATGAGAAAATTTCTTAATAAGCCGGTATTTTAGGGCAGTATCCTGGAATTCTCTTGCGTCCTTGAATGTAATATTTATTTTCCTAGATTTACTTAGAAATATGTTATATTATATTATATTAGAAAAGTAATTTTATTTTTAATTATTTATCTCGGCTGCCCGTTGTTTTTGTTTGGCATCCCAAAGACATCGCACTTTTCGGGATAACAAATATTTTAATTTTCACTTTCCGGACAAAATACTTATAGATAAAACACTAATATCACACAAAATACAATCTAATAAACTGTCATTAAAAAGGCTCTCCGTGTGTGTGGACAAATTACTTACACGCATTCACATTTATTGGGAAATACTAGGTTTGAAATTAACAGACTTCAAAAGTAGAGGTTTTAGACAAGTTCTTTTTTTAAGTCCCCTTCTATACTTACAAATGCATTTGTGAAAAAGCTGTTATTTTAACATTACAAAAAAGCCCTTTAGTTTTATTTATTTGTATATATAGATTATCAGATTACCTTGACATCTACATGAATGGAGTCATGACCCGTGCCCCAGTCGCGCCGCAGAGATAATCATAAAAATAATCATAAAAAAAAAAAAACAATATATATTCGCCTATAGAATATGCCCACATATTAATGTAAAACATCTAACCAATTTGGTTCATGAAGTTATAATATTATTTTACAATAAATACTCAAAATTTTCTTTGGTTTCTAAGTTTTTACTCCAAATATCTTGCAGCCGGATCTGAGACTATTACTAAATTAAGATTTTTGACATTGAGTGATGCGGCATCACGCCATGGATACGTAAGAAAGGGGTGTCAAACAATTTTTAAACCCATCGTTTGTAGGAATGTAATGAATCAAGAACGACTCGTACTTGGCCGTTTTTCGTGTGGCTGTGACGAGAACCTTTTTTTAGACTGGTTAGACCCAGAAAGGCCGGCCTTTTTGGGTTTAACATTTGTGTAATAACTTGAAACATGAAAAAGTGCTAATCCTAACGTGAGTGTTCGTGATAAATAGAAACGTATCAAAAGTTAAGCCCTAACAATGTTGAGGAAAAGTATCAGTGTTATTCACAAAGCTATTAATATTGAAAAAAGAATTCTTTAAATAATAATTGCCACTTCAATATTAATATATAATCCCTGGAAAAGGAAAATAAGACAGGTTGTTTTACCCATCCTCGAATAAAATTATCTTATCACCCAGTATTTTTTACGAATTAAAAGGAAATAAAAGTTTTTGACTTTGACTGTTGATAAGCGGGAACCGCAAAGTAGTATTTGTACCTGGAAAAATGTTGAAAAACCCTTAGGCAATTATTTTAATGGCAATCTTGCTTAAATCCGGCTTTGTCTTAAGATTTTAAATTCAAATACGGGCCAGGACTCCTACACCGAAAATTCCGTACCACTTATTGTGTTTTTAATATTTTATTTGTTACGTTATGCGCAACAATTCTAATCTTTTACACAGACAGTTTTTTTGTGACAGAGTTTTTAAAACACGTGATAAAATCTCTATCACAAAGGAGGTGGGTGGGAGAGTCGCGTTTGATTTGGTAATCAAGTAAACAGTACAATGTTAAGTCGAATTGGACTCAAAATTCGTTGTCTGAAACAAAAGTAAAACAAGCCATCATCTAACTCGACCATCGCTTGCGGCTGACTGCGGTGCGTAAATAACCACAGAATCAACTTAAAACAGAGCATTAAATTGAGTCTGTGGTTCTTAAAAATGAGCCTGACTGAAAAATAATCTTCTATTATCAAGTAATCTTACTTGAAAGCTTGGCAGCAAAGAATATAACTCATCAACAAAAAAATACACGCAAATTCTTCTGACTGAAGTATTTTTCTCTGTAATATATTTATGTCCATCATTTTTGATAATCCTGTATTTTTAGTCATTCGTAATGAAGTATCGTATATTATTAATATTGGTACTCCGGCCTTACAGGTAATATATCGTTGGTGTAAGAATTTTCCTAGCTCTCGGATAATTTACTCGTCCTGTGACTTAGATGCATAAAAACAAGTAACTGCTTAACAAAATCGAAAAAGCCGACTTCAATTATTTCATCCCTTATTTTTCGCCTTAGCCCTTATTCTCGCCGAAAAGTAAGTGGTAACACACTTTGTGTGTGCCTATTTCATTAAACGAAGCTATCGCTCTTTACATAGTACTAATATTTGTTTTATGCTGTAGTCACAAAATCGTGGATAGTCGCTACCAAATTAATAATTGTGCTTTGCCTCTCAGTAAATAATACAATTAAAGAGCCCGAGGTTAATTAGTAGCTTATCCGACACCTGCCCATTGGATATGAAATTAAATTCGGTCTCGGTAATTTGACTATGAAACACAAACTTGAAAGTTTACTATTATTATATTTGTTATATCGCGGGTTAACATCTTATGTATCAGTTTAAGAAATATTTGTAAAAGTGATCTATTAATTTTGACGCTCATTTACCAAAGAAAAGACTTATTATTTGAATACGTTAAATGTGTCAATCAATCAATTTTATTCTTTTATTCATTAATATTTTATTTTGACATCATTTTGGATTAATCTTTTATTTGACAGATTTCACCGCTCTGTTTGCTATAGCTCTCTGCCTTCGCGCTGTAGGTCGTGGGCAAACAAAAACAGGCGTGATGAACCAAAAAAAAATTTTTTGTTCTGTGTGCCTTATGTATGTGTATAAATTTATTTGCAAAAAAAATACTATAAAGGAATTCTATTACGAGTAGCTATCTAGGTATTTTCCATGATATAACCGTGTGGAAAGTCCATGAATATTTTTATTTTATTTAAAAGAAGAACACCATATTAATAAATAGCATTGTATTAATTTGAGCATTAACACAACGCAGTCTGTTCCCCCAGGTGACATTCCTGATGATGCCGCTGGAGATAGCGTGGGCGGGCACGGTGCAGTGGCTGGCGGGGGACCTGATGTGCCGTGTCATGATGTTCACCAGGACTTTCGGGCTCTACCTCTCCAGCTTCGTGCTTATATGCATCGCTGTCGATAGGTGAGTCTGATTCTACGCAACCACACTTATGAGCCATTCTCGATACAGGATGCTGCAATCGCCGATCCACGCGTAACATCTGTTCCTCACACACCTTATTGTTATAAGAATCTATATTATCTGTGGCTTTCTTAAAAAAGGCAACGAGATTTGTAAACACAAGCTGCAGGAAAATCCTACGGCCCTTAATTTGTTATAAAGTAAAGACAATTACGTAAATGAAACATAAATAAAACAATAAAACAATTGTTAATAAAACATAACAAGATGCTATAGCGTTCTATTCATGCTATGATGCTATGAAGTTTTCCTGTTATTAGCCCTAGAGATAATTTAATTTTTTTTTTTTGGAAACTGCTCTATGCCTAACTGTCGCAATAATAGATCGACATTGGAATATAAAAAAACGACAAAACACAACATTAGAAATATTTTGTGATTCATCACACAAAGTTTGCCCTGACTGGGAATTCAACCCGAGACCTCTGGAAGGCAGGTATACTACCAAGTTACACCGCTGTCCAGATATTACTGAGTGATGTTTCTTAAAATATGGTAATAAATAACACTCAACAAGACACACAAAAGTCCAAATCCTCAGAAATTTTGATTGCGAGTAAACATCCCAAATTGCGTGTAAAAACGATTGAAATTAAATTGATTTAGAATATTGATTGTAAATTCAAAGCAATTTGTTGTAAATAATATTATTTATTGGTTGTTCATGGCTATGTATTGATGAGACATTATACCTACACTTTTATGTAATAATTTTGAACGAACTAGCTGTTCTTGCGACTTCTTCCGCACTGACAAACAAATTAATTGACACATTACTTCTAGTTACTTTCGACGAAAATTTAACGACATCACTTATTGATTTCCTAAGTATATGGCTTACAAAACATTATAACGGTAATTTGTATGTAGTGTAACAGAAAGAACTCAACCCATATTATTTCCAAGAACTCGAAAAATACCGTAATGAACAAATATATGTACTAATATACAATGCAAATACAAGTACTTTATTTATCAACAATATAGATTACAAATAAGACATATGATTACTAGTGGTCCCACTAGACGAAGTTTGTGTCGCAGAAGGCCGAATACCTATTAGAATTACTGTATACAAAAACTATATCAGGACAAGACAAAGATTGAAATAAGAATAAATTATATAACCTAACAAGATTTTGTAACTTTAATAACAAAAACACTAAGTAATATTGGGGTAAGCATTACAACATTGTACCAGTAATTATAGTTCCTAAGCATGTTGTGTGGTTTTATGGGAATGTGTGTGTGCGTGTGTAATTAGTGGGGAGTAATGGGTCAACAAAGCTCTTTGATTATACCTGAATAATTAGAAGCTGTTCAGTCTCGTCGTTATTCAACGTTAGGAGCTAAGTCCTGATTTTCTCTTTGACATCGTATATATGCTCATATGCGAGTATTTCAATATATTCCAATTAAAACATCATTGCTGAAAAATCATCTACATAATCTTAAAACCTTGATAACTAAAAAATTCCTCTTTAAGGGTTAGGTTGTATCTGCTAAACTAACGAACTAACGATACAAGTTCTACTGCTACTTTTTGTTGTTCTATAAGTATCACCCAGACTCTTGTAGGGATGCGCTTGAAAGGTACTCACGTACCCTTCGAATACGTAAACGTATCTCTACGGACGCTAGCAACGGGACTAGTTTCAATGTGTATTCATAACAGATAATATAACTATTTCTCACATTTCTTTCCTGTGAATATATTATAAGCAATCTTGCGCGAAAGACGTCCACGCCAATCGTTTCCAGGAATTTGTACAAACGCACACCTCCCATCTAAATTCAATTCCCGGGCCTTTTCAATACGATAATTGAAAGATACGGCAGTATTCTTTATTATTATCGACAACACATCTTTTGTTACTCTTTTCGTAGATGGTAGCCCTTCGTTCGAGGCGAGGGATCTCGTACAGCTTTACATACAGGCAAGAACTGGAATCTCGCCTACGATTGTGTACTACGAGATTCGCAAGTAACTTATCGCCTCCTCCAATCGTATCGTAATTACATAGCAAAGTATACTGTCACGAGAGTCTTGGTTACAACTGTCAAAAGAAATCAAGTTTATTCAAGTCGAGAACTTGAATAAACTTCATACGAGTATCACACAAATCAATTTGAACCGTTTTGAATACGAGAATGGCTAGTTCAGCTAACGTTCTTAAAACTAAGTTTAGGTCCTGAACAAGACCTAAACTTAGTTTTAATATAAAATTTCCGTAGAACTCTGAAAAAAATACTTGGAAATGTAAAATATTTATAATACTATATGTACCTGTAAGATTAGGCGTTCTTATTATGGTTAGTGCTTGTTCAAACTCTATCCAACCCTCCATGGGAATAACGAACAAGAAACCCCTAGTTTAAGGATTAATTTATTTCGCGAGTGATGGCATAAGTCAATAATTTTTTTCCGTGGCGAACCGTTATGCTCACGAAAATGTTTATGTAAAATTTCATGTGTCCAAACGATACTTGAGATCTAAAGAAATAAATGAGTTTGAGATAGAGTTGCGTCCGTCATCCGAGACGGGGATGAAACACCGCTTACAAACCTAAAATAACAAAACATTCACTGTTCGAATTTCGGACATTTCAATCAGTATACAATATCTATTTCCATGCGAATGCTATGCGTAACTACTGTTTGGCAAACATTCAACAAATAGCGATACCAATAAAATATGATTCAATATTCGCATAAATTAATGGGGTCAGAGTTAATAACATTTGCAAGTATATTTGTTATCGTAATCAATTTATAACCGAGCTAAGAGCTTACAGAGTGCGTGGTGGCCCAGGAGCATAGACGTCGACTTTCAATATGAAGGTCGCTGGTTCAAACCCACACGTGCACCAATGAGTTTTATCACTTCAAAAATTTATGTGCGCAATACCACGTTCTCGAAACGGTGAAGGAAAACATCGTGAGGAAACCGGCATGTCTTAGGACCATAAATTCGGAGACATGTGACATCTACCAATCCGGATTGGGCATCCGTGGTAGATCAAAGCCCATTCACTCTCAATTATCGTGAGTAGGCCCTGCAGTGGGAACATTAGAGGCTGGTACGGACGGAAGTGCTTACTACCTCACACACTAGAACTTAGAAAATAATTGCCTATTACCATAAACAACGAAAGCATTGTGGTACGGTACGAGGCTGGTACGGTACGAAAGCATTGATTGTAAAGTATTTCAACGATTCTGTAACTTAATTGGCGGGAACTAGATAACTGATAGAATACTTAGTTAATTAGTACTCTTTTTTGTAAATATATACATATAATATATAATCGATACCTTGCCACAGAACAAACATGTTCGTGACATAAATGCTTGGGTGGGAATCGTACCCATGACCTACAGCGCAGTAGGCAGATCTACTACCAACTGAGCTGTGAGACCAGAAATGCGTATTATCAGGGCACCAACTGACTTGTAACTTATAATAGAGTGGGTGCCTTATCTCAGTTAATACGGATCATGGATCAAATGGAAGCCTTTCCATCAAGCTCACTGAAGTGAGGATGACATGGCATGATGCACGACTTCGTATCTAAGGTTAACATCCACCAAACGCCATGAAAGAGAATGTTTTGATTGAATTTTCTATCCTACTTAAAAATAATGGAGGAGGTTATCACGTTTGTCAAGTCTTGTTATTCCGTTATCTTCTTATTATTCTATTATATTATATTGTTCTACGTTATACGTTTCATCGTTATCTCAATGGATATTGTTTTATATCACAATTGTTTATGCGAAATCGGTTGAAGGCTATCTTGTATCTAATTCTCGTACCTAGCTTAAGTTGTAAGACGCTGTCGGTTTTACGATTTAAAATAAAATACTTAGTTTAGCACTTCTTCAAACTGTATCCGACTCTCGATGGAGAACGAGCAAGAAACTCCTAATGGAAGGATTATTTTCATTCGTGAGCAAGATTGAAAAGGAGCTCACAAACAATTGAATTATGTTACCGATGTCTACGTATAAGATGTTTACGAATACATCTTGTTTGTCAATATTAAAATGTAAGATATTAAAAGTATTATTTTGCGTGTTGTGGAGCAAAGCGAGAACCATGGCTTTGGATTGAAAAAGTGACCTTTGAATGGAAAGTCGGTGGGCGTACCACTCAGCCACCATGCTCTCTTATTTGTCCGGTAGAGATAAAAGAAACACAACACCTTTTATTTTCGGGCAAGCTTTACATTCCTACTATCCCGATACGTTTGGTATTTACTTAGGAATGTAATATTGTAGTACTGAAAGATACCTTTTGATGTTAAAATATTCCTTTAGTAAACTCCTCCCATTTCTGTCAGCAACAGTCCAAATAATAATAAATATTAATTAAAGTCGGCTTGTTTTCGATTGCTTACTACATAAAACTGAAGCTCAATACAATTAATTAATTGTTGTTATAATTAATTAACTCATACCCATTTATTTTGCCATAGGTACACTAACTATATTTTGACTTTCTTCGCTCTTCGATTTCATGAAGACCACAGATACAATATTGAAGTCGAAAATAACTCAATCATCCAACATATCGATAAATTTATTTGTTGCAAACCGTGAAATGCTTCCCGAATTTATTGGACAGACAGAATCGTATTACCAATAGTCCTTTGATACTATATACATTAAAATTCTTTGGGCCATAAGTGGATATAACATATTGTGTATTGGGGATTCAGAGACGAATCAAACAAAATATGTTATAACGTTGAATATATGAACACGTTTAGTTAGTTTAATTTATTTAAATTTGTAACTAACATACCCGGTGTAAAAAAGATGCTAATAATTGTTTATCTCGTAAGTGCAAGCAATAACAAGTTTCATTGCAATCAGAGTGCATAAAAAACAAACATCAACGTATTTGATAACTGGCGATAGGTTTAACTTTTCGAGAGATAACAACGTTATTTTGGTAATTGATCTCTAATTATCTACTAGTTGAATATAGAAACTGACTGTCTACTACTTATTTCTTAGGGCCGGCTAGCTTTTTACCCCGTGGTATATGTGGAATGTGTTGCCAGTCTTCAACTAAATACATGGAATATTCTTCTAAAATCCAAAATATTGCCTCAAAGGAGACCGTAATATGTAGGAATTTGTAGAGAAAAAGTGGCTTTTTAGATATAAAAAGATGGCTCTCGAATTTTTTACAAGATATTTTAAGGTAAGCACACTATCTAAAACAACACATTCACATGGGTCTGCGAAATAAAAAATAAATTGTCACTAGAAGTTAAGATGGTCTAAAAAGGGGTAATACTTACCACTTTTAACATGGACTTCCGCACAAGTACGCCCGAATTCATCAATTATTTTAGTCATCTATTAGTTGATTATAAGGTTTGGCTGTAAAAGTGGTCGATTGTCAATCTAATGCTGTTAGAGTTTGTCTTTCAACTCAAATTTTGAGGTATATGAGCAAAGATCTGAGAAAAGTTTTCTTATTAGGTTCCGCACGTGATTACGTACGTTTACTTTGAAATAATTTTAATGATTATGAATGGATCACGACAAAAAACAAACGATTGTGACTAATCTGGAACATAAATAAATAAACAAACGCGTCGGAGTGACTTTGTTTCATAATATGGGAACCAGATTACTGATAGTAGACTTATGTAGTAATTTTTTGTAATTTTATATATGTAACATATAATATGATGTATAAACACCCAGATAACTGTGATCGTCACACAAATGTTTGGCCTGAGAAGGAATCGAACCGCCGACATCGCAGAAGACTATCAATCAGTCAAAACATTAATGAAAATGAATATTAAGTTTTAAGACTTACAATCCGAAGGTCACTTCTTCGAATTCCAGGTCACTATATGTTGAAGCTTAAAAATTTCATGTGTGCAGTATCGGAATTAAAACGATCTAAAAATATAGCGTAAAAACCGGCCAGTTTTAAAAAAAATAATAAAATATAAAGGTAAATTGAATATACTTCTATGCCCGTTTCGGAACTATCTTCTTACTTTGAAACTCAATTTTAAAGCTAATCTGTGATGTCTTCAATCTTTGTCGTACTAAATTGCTGATCTCGACGTTTCCTTAGGACTCGCCCACATTTATACGAAGTCCGGCTTTTGGGCAACTAAAATAAAAATGATAACATCTAATGGAAGGAAAATTATCCTGTCCGACTCGTCTTATGTGACACTTAAGTGCACTATTTTAAAAATAAAATATTTTTAACTAACAGTACTTTCTAGTATATAGTAGTTTGTATTTATTCTAATAAGTTCAAAATAAATTGATTTTTCTTGTTTTTCCTAAGCTCATCAACGAAGAATTGAATTTTTCACTAGTATCTTTGATGAAATGTATTCATGTTTTACGGCCTACCCTCTCTCTTTCTTATATAAAAACTGTGTCACATATCCGTAATTTGTTAAAACACTCCAAACAATACTGAATGATGCCGATTACATGTATAAACACCCTTATTGTGGATGAAAACACCTGCAAGGGACGGAAGGAAATTGAATTTACGGCACCGAAATAAAATGGAAAACAATACAGCGTTGTTCGCGAAGGTTCCAACTCGTGACACGCCTATATTGACGGACCAGATACCTCTAAATTTGTATTTAGAGGTAACTCGTACTATGTAGTCAAATTCAATGTAAAATACTTGGTACGTATTGGTGAGTCGTGATGTTGAGAGGGCAAAAGACACCGCTTCATACCGCAGTTGAACGTCATTTTACAACCTGTAGTTCCGTTTTAGGATCCCTCACCAGCCTCTAATGTTCGTGCTGAAACACTGGCCTTCTATCGACAAGCGAGAGTGAATGTGCTATACGCTACCACGGAAACCCAAACTGGATAAGTAAATTTCACGTTTTCGAATTTTAGGTTAGCAAATGCCAGTTTTCTCACATTTTTTCGTTCACCATTTTGAGAGCATGATAACTCATATCTCGTACCATCGTGCAGTCGATTAATAACACTTTGATATTATATATAATTCAGAATTATTAAAAATACCGAAACAAGCACGAACAAGACAAAGTCAATCTTGATGTACTTAGAAAATTAATTCTAGGACTCATTATTTGATTAATAAATACGCCTTGTAACGCTTTATAAAACAGAAAGGAGCTTATATTAATTAACATATCACGATTATTAAACATTAACTTTGTGTAACCTTCTAAATAGGAGCTATTTGCTAAGAGCTTTGGGGATTAATTGAAAAGATGGCTACGCAACAAACGCATGTCAAAGTTATGAAACTATGAAACTATATGTTTAAAAGTTTTTATTATCTGTTTTTTTGATATTTGTTTTTGAGTTTTTCTTGATTGACGTCTGTACATGGCTCGTAACCTATATAAACCTTATTAAGCGCTCCGATTAACTGCGTGAACTTACACACGGGGATACAAATCTCGCCTGAAAAAATATGTAGGGTAAATAAAGATTTATATTAGACTCGTGCTAGGTTTTCAAATTGATTTAAAAAATTGAAATATATTGTATAATATTGTCTGCTAGATGACCCGGTGAATTTGTATCTCCTAAAAGTCCCTTACGTGGGAAGTGGGAATTTCATTACAAAATTGGCAATTTCGGTTATTCAAGTGTAAAAAAAAAATATTACATTGGACGACCCGTTTTCGAATTGTTGCGAGACTAACGCACATCAATTGATATATGTATAGGTGTTATTTCAAATTCTGAAGACGAAGATTTTATTTGACAATTTTTATGTGAAGGAAAGGGTGAGTGACAAGATGTGAAGCTTAAAGAATGAATGTATTCCACGCAGCCCCTTCATATTACTCAAAAAATGATTCCTCAACTCAGCAAGTCGATTCCATAAGCTATAATTGAGATACTTTCTAACATATTAACTGTCATTTCACGGAAAACATATCAAAGAAAAGCTACACTGGAAACTAAATTTACCTTTGCGTAGAAGACTTTTTTCGTGAAACTAACTACATATGGACACTAAAATCGATAGTAATCGTCTCAGTCAAAAGTTATGTCAGAGATAACAGCAGATACACCACCTGTTTGTAGTACCTAAACATTTGGAGCAATTAAAAGGTTGCGATATCACTCGAAGGTCAATCGGTCAATCGTGACTAGATCAATGTAAACCTTGTGTCAGGGGAATAAAGATGGTGGATTAACTGAACCTTGAACTTGACCATCGATCACTGTCGAATGGCAATTTGATATGATCGCCTTTCGCTAATTTATTATCTTACTCAAGTTCATGAACTCTTAAGACTGAAGACTTGGGGCACTGAGGTTTTAGGTCACAGCCTGACCTGATATCCCTATGTTTTATTTTCTCCTTTTAGTTTAGTTTTAGCCGTTGTGTGGACTTTTATCATGAATTCTTTCTAAACTGTTATTGGTATACATCTTAGAAACCTTAAAGACTTTTAATACCAATATTATACGTATATATTTAATTCGTGCTCTATTAACTCAGCCTTAATAAATAAATAGAGATAAAAACAGCTTGTTAAGAGAAGGATCCTTTGTTAAACCCTAAAAGCTTCTAATGGACTAAATTTTATCGACTAATACGATACTGTGAACTACGATTAACTAATTACTTGTTCGCATGTAGGCATTCTATTTTATTTCCAAAGTTCATGTCTCTTAGGTCGTGTATTTTCGTTAATTTTCGTAGGTATGTACAAATAACATACCTAGACTATTTGAAACTCATAAAAGCAGGATAATAATTAAATATCTCTGTCGTCTTAATGAAAATTCCAATCTTAATTTACCAATAGGTAATTTAAGAATACCCATTATAGATTAATTCTAATTAATATAATTTAATAATGGAATTGAAGAATTAAGGCTCGCGCACCGGAAGTTTTAAAAATGGTAGAGTGTATCCCTAAGGGTGAAAAATAAGGGATGAGAGTATTAAAATTGGTATTATCGTTTTTTTTTAATCAGTCACTTGTCTCATACTTATTTTTAAACCTCCGTCATCTTTCACAACTCAGATACCTTTTCGTAGCCCAGGTTTGCCTTATGTGCTACGGCGTAGACCAAGCGTAGATATTTTCGTAGCGCAAATACTACTTCACAATAATGTGGTTTTGAAACCTTCAAACTAGCAGCAACATTCCACCAGCACATAGTTACTGTCGGCGTCTTGGACCCTGAGCCAAAAGGGTCCAGGTACAAATTTATTAAAAAAAAATATTTATAAAGTGATGTTGCCAAGTAATTATTCGGAAGTAAAGATTTTCACTTTGACTTTACAGCGCAGCAGGCAAAGCTGCTTAAGACCTGTGAAGCTAGTCTTGCGACATACTACTAACTTTTTATCTTAATATTACCTATTTCACATTCCAGGTATTACGCGATCTTAAAGCCTTTGAACGTGACATGGGAAGCCAGGGTGAAGCGAGCGCTGACGATAGCGTGGGTTTGCGCCGGTCTCGCCAGCCTTCCCCAAAGCTTTATTTTCCACTTGGAGGAACATCCTGACGTCAAAGGGTAAGATATCAAAGATATGGGTCCCATTAGAAAAAGCATATGCTTCACAAACAAAACAACATCTATATATATATATTAGTTTATGGTTAGTATATTGTCTAACTTAACCTCTTTTTATCTCTTTAATCATCTCTCTCTGTCCTCAAAGTTTTGTTGAAAGAAAACTCCTTATAGTGTTTATTTTTATGTACAATAAAGAATACAGAAATAAAATAAATTGCGGTACTCTTGTCATGTCAAAACCATAGGCTTTTTCATTATATCATAACTTGCGACCCGCTACGGCTTATAAGAGCCGTAGCGGGTCACTTTTGAATCACTCTACCTATTGCTGAAATCTTTATTAAAATACGTTGCGTAGTTTAAAATATCTAAGGGTATAAACAACAGAAGCGACTTCTTTTTACTATGTATGTTTAGGATAACAAAACGAATATGTAGCTAATTAAAAAGACATGCTTGTCTGATTTCTATTACTGTGCCCAACTGAGTCCATAATTAATTCATGTAATTTAATAATTTTGATATATCACCTGTTATTTTGCATTATGGATTTCAATAACTCTTTGAGTATGAATTTAACGTTCAAAAGATACTTGAGAACTAATGTCATAAAAAAAATTATGATTCGTATTTTATAGTTGGGCAATCCCCAACCTTGGGACCCTTGGGGATCTTGGTTTAGTGAGCACAAAGCTTATTCTTTGGTTTTAATGTGTGTTTTGTTAATCTGTGCAAATGTGAGCACTAATGCTTGGCGACAGATTCCAGGTGTGGAGGCAGTACTTCTCCGGAGGAACTTGGCGAAATAATAATGTGCTTTTATGACTCAAAATCAGAATATTTAAGTATATTTCTACATAAATTTTAATTTTTATCAAATTTCATAATTTATTTTTCACTACCAAAAGTACAATACTTATTGTATTAATATCAGCTGATTGATTAGCGAGACGCTAACGAGTTGTCTTAATTAATTGTTGTTATTAGCAGAAGCTAATCCAATGACTAATTGAATGATGCTTATCAATTGTTTGCGGAGAATCCAAGAACGAACGATAATGTAGAAACTTACAGTTATGAGCTGGTAAATACAACTCAGGAATCACAAGCGTTTGTTTGATTGAACTCATTTCCAATAAGTGTAGGGTGACAAACGCTTGTGATTTATTTATTTATTATTACAAAGTCTAAAATATAACATTACAGGTTTATCTAATGCGTTATACTAGAAATACACAATAAACATCAATTAAAACACAACGGAACATACATTAGTACAATAGATACATATAATATTAACATATAATAGAATATAATTTTCAAAAACATAACAAACAAGATAAGAAGAATTTTAAACAGAAATTAATATATGAACTTAAACAAAACGAAACAACACAAAAAACTCAAGGTACCGAACAAGTTATTTCGGCAAGTTAATTCTACAATCTGCATAGTATAGTTCAAATCTTGCAAATTTCTAAAATCTTTGATTGCAGGCAGAATGAGCTCGACTCCAATCGAATATAATATATTTGACAGTTTTCTATTGGATCTTGCACAAGCTTTAAAGTCAAAAATAAATGTAGAGATCCTAATCATTTTACAATACATGATTTTTCATAACACTAACACAATCTAAACTCCACTCTTAGATTTAGCATGAACTCAGATGGTTGGTTTTGTGTTATGTTATTTATATTACCATATTTATATTACCCAACACATGTATCCAAGATCTGAGGAGAAATTTTATGCTCAATATACACAGTTTGCTTCTCCAAAGGCGGCGATGAAACCATCACAATAATATGTATATTTTTTTATGTTTTCGCTTTCAATGACTACGGGTATAATTTTCATGAAATACAAACTTTAACAATGCGTTGTAATCCTGAGGGCATTCATTCTTCGGAGTAATACATTTTTATTTTTATTTAACGACTCATTCAGACGACGATGATACGATTTATTCAAAATCGTGATAAAATAAGATTTTTTTTGTTAGCGTACCGTAGCCGATTTATAAGTGGTACCCAATTATACCTACTTACTTACTTTATAGGGTTGTTTGTTTTGAACCGTCATAAATATGCCATTCTCACAAAATAATATTTATTATGGTAACGCTATAGCATAGCTAACACACTAGATGACAAAATATTTCACACTAATATTATGAAGGTGAACATTTGACGGCTCAACAGATGTGGATGAAATTTGATATTTTCTGGATTAACACATAGGCTACTTTTGATCCCGGAAAACCGCGGGTCGCAGCTAGTAGATATATATAAATAACATTTCTTTAATATTTTTAATAATATTTGGAAATTGGCGAAAAAGTATACAGTTTGAAATTAAAAAAAAAACAGGAAATTAAGTTAATAATTTGGTAAACATCGTTCTTAACGAATCGTGATATGGCGGACATCATGTAAACAAGCTGCGTCTCTCTCTGCCTTCGCTTAATGTGTAAATATATTTTTGTGCACGTCACTGAATACGGAAGATGTTTTATTAAGCCCATATTTCATGTTTTTCGCATAAATAAAAGTCTGAGATAAAATTTCTTACGAGATTAAAAATTTCTTAGGTAAATTTGTTTTACGTCGTTATGAAAAAAAAAGAATTATAAGACAAGTGGGGCTTACTAATTTGAAGAGAAACAAAACTTTTTGTAATGTAGGCGTAACAGTAATAAATTGTAGTACTTACTGGGTATGCTAGGAAGTCATGCTTTTATTCTTATGTACAATATATAATTCAGTATTTATTTGACATAAATAGTATGTTTTTGTTTGTTTTATATCTTTGGTGCTTGATATCAATCTAAATTCATAATACAAAGAGTGCACGCCTTCGCAATGTAAAGAAAGAAAATAGTGTAATCTCACTTGAATATTGAAAGTATACATCTGCTTATGTACCTACATACTTGTAAATACATATATTCTTATAACTACTTATTTCAATTTACAATAGGTGATTAAAGGCTTTCATCAATCACCATCAGTCAATTCTGCATGTTCTCAAGAACTTTCTAATTTTAATTCTGCTAAGCAGAAGTTAATTCAAATAAAATTACGGTAAATTCTACAATTAAAAGTTGACATACATATCCAAGTCCATTATTGTTAGTTATCTTTTATTACAAAGTTTACGAGCCTTTCTAGTAGTGTCAGACGTAAAACCTATTTATAGAAATGTAAATAAAGTTGTTATTTTCGAATGCATGATTATGCCACCTGCCTATAAAATGGATAGAGATATATTTTGTTTGTTAGAAGTTATTACGGTTTTGCGTATTTTACCGCCATTTTTGTGCTTGTTTATTATTTACGTAACACGAATATAGGTTGATTATAATAATAATAGGTTGGCAGAGGTCAGCATATTATTTATTGGTCAAATAAACAACTGCAAACCAAGTCTTGTTTAACCGACAGAGTTAGTTTAATGGGTCATTTAACGAGAAAATTTTCAGTCGTTTGCTTCAGGACTAAAAGTGGACTAAAGTTGCTATATTTTTGATTATTTCGACGTACATATAAAATATAAGGCTAAACCATAGCTAAACCATCTTTATCTTCCTTAAAACTGATTGATAACAATCAAAAGGTCAAGGTAGTAGGTTGTGTATTAACGTTAGTTACGTATAACGCAGCGGATTATGATGATGATGATTTTTGTTTCAGATATTACCAGTGCGTGTCTTACGGGTCATTACCTACTGAGAGCCACGAGTTCGCGTATTTCCTCGTCAACATGATCCTCATGTACGTGGTCCCTCTGGTGTCCACTCTCTATTGCTCGTCCGCGGCACTGCTGGAGATTATCAGAAGAGCCAATACGTCCAATGGTTAGTATACATAACAATTGGTTCAGCTGCTATACTTTTGTGTTAGAGCTTGTAATTATTCCATTTTCAGACCCAACTATAAGACCCTAGTTTAAAAAAAGAGTTTTTTGTTATGAGTACCATATCAAATCCATTCAATTATATTTCATTTCTTTGTCTGAATATAGATAAATGGTTTCGATATATATTTCAGATAAAATGCGAAGAAGTGGCGTGGGCATCCTGGGGCGAGCGCGAGCTCGGACGCTCAAGATGACGGTCACTATAGTGATGGTGTTCTTCACCTGCTGGTCCCCATATTACTGCTACTGTTTGTGGTAACGCATCTCTAGATTATTTAACTCACTTTTTATTTACAATTACATTTAGAAGGCCAGTAAATTTACGTTTAATAGTTTGTTTTTTATTTTATAGAAAAAACAGCGCCTCCTGTCCCCAAACTACGCATAGTTTGTTAATATAGGAATAGTTCCCATGCTTATAAGATGGTTATGGTTAACTGATAGAATACATATGTAGTACTTTTTTGTAAATATATACTCGTATATATAATACAGTTTTGTTTGTAGCTTATTAGGTTCCCCTGCCGGGGCTCACTTAGTGAAACATGAAGTTTTTTTTCGAGTCTTGGATGTTTTTCTTGTGTTTCTGTGTTTATCCATGCCATGGAATCATAGTGTAGGGGTATGATGAGTATATAAGCCTTTTTTATAATAACTGACCCGAGCAGAAGACAAGAGAACAGACACGGAAACCTTCAGAGACAGCACCCACAGAGAATAGGTCAGACTTCCCAGGAAAAAATCCCAGAAGATATACCCCAAGTCCCAAAGTCCCAAAAACCAGTTTAGTTATTGTTAGTTTCAATCTCACTTTGGGTGAGATACGTATTCTTTATTAGCGATAAATTCGTCTGCCATAATACCATAAAACTTTGTTAAAAAGTCTTTGTGAATACTAATGCATATTAAAATTTTCAGGTATTGGATAGACAAAGATTCATTGAAGAGTCTCGACCCAGCGATCCAGAAGGCTATGTGGTTGTTTTCGTGTACAAATTCCTGCGCGAATCCCATAGTCTACGGTGTATTTAACAGAAATAGGTGGACTAGACACGTAAGTATATTATAGACTACACGAACTGTATATACAACTACTCAGACTATATAAAATACTACACAGAATACGCGCAAAGCCGGCACTCGGTACAAATGCCGCTAAACAGTCACCATCAACCTTCAGACCGAGCAGAAAGTTGCTTAAAAAAGCTTCTCCGCGAGCGATTCTGTATCAATCGAAATATGTTATCTGTTATTTAAGACTATCATTCTTTCAGCACGCCCGGTGTAGAGGTGGAAGCACAAGAAGAGGTTCCCGTCTCCCCTATGGAGACTCTATGGAAATTTCCGCAGCTACCCTCAACCGGGCCAGGAATTCACTCGGGAGCGACCGCAACGGCAGAAGAGACTCTGCTTTCACAACCCACAATGGGACACAAAAGCACTGGAATACTATAAACAACAATCATGTCGGTAATGGCATGGTCTAAACTTACAATCGTAAATTTAGGACAAAATTGTGATCTATAATAGAGGCATGCTTAGTTGCATAGCAGTCTGTCATAACGTTATATGACGTTGCGAAAACGGTTAACGAATAACTGATATTTCGAATGGAAGCTATATATTTATGGAAACGAAGGCGAATTGTGGATAGATTTCTGGCAGTTTTTTTTTAATAATGGTTGAATAAGCATAAAAGGAAGCTTTAAAATATTAGTCTCGATACATATCGAAGTTGTATGCGGAGAGTAAATGCGTTTTTGTTCGTACGGTTTGTGCCATGCCTTGTACAATATTCATAAGTGTTAATGTTAATGGTTCATTACTGAATTGTTTTAATTCCTAGTTAATCTAGTTAAAAGTTTATTTTAATTCTTGAATACTCATTGCTTTCCAATATGTAACTCATACATTCCAAAGAGCATGCTTAAGTTATTAATTTATTCAATAAGACTGACTGACAGACGATAATGTCCTTAGTACGATAATTACCAAAAACTTGTTATTTTTGAGGTTGTTTAATTTTATAATTTGTTTGGTATACTGTACCTAATTTTTTTTTAGATAAGTAATCATATCTGTAGCTTAAACGAGTACCTTGGCTGTGAGGTTTTAGTAACTCGACACTTCAATCTAAAGTGTATTTTCTACAAAAATCTATTCGTTGATAAAAGAGATTTTTAAATAAATATTTAAAACATCATACTGTACGACTACTTTATTTGTTCTATAACAATCCATGACATCTTATTTTACAACTGAATAGTCTTACTTTATTCATATTAATGAGGATACACTTTTTTCTGAATTTGTAGATATGGTTCACAAAACTTAAAATTATAGCAGACTAGAGCTACCTTAATTGTAAACTCAACACAGATATAAATACGCGTATAAATATTTAATACCATTTAATTACACCAAATAACTTAGAATACTAACGTCCTTAAACTTGTTTTTGTCTTGTAACTTGTCAATTATTTAGATGACTTTAGATATTTATCTGCAAAAAAGAAATAGAAAAAACAAAAATTTATGAACCGGCTTGAGCGGACGATGGACTTTTTGTTTGCCAAATCATCACTGCATGATCTCTTACTAAGCTACACGGAGTGTTGCTTTGGCAGATAAAACGTCCGTCGTTCGCATATTCAAAGAATTGACACAAGTAAAATTGCTTTACATAATTGTAATTAAATTTATATATTTAAATAAATATTTCAAACACTCACCTTTGCTTTTTACATCGTTTCAAACGATAATACAGTAGTACCTATAATTCGTAAAAAGTTGAATACTTAAATATACACTAGATATAAACAATACACTTGAAGTGCTAATTCACTGGATGTTGTAAAAGTATATGGAATGCAATAACTTGATCATTGATGGTCAAACGAAAAGAAAAGGTAATAATATGGCACATATAATGAGTAATTTTAAACTAGTTGACATGTAAACAGCTAGCACATTGTAAACAACATCCATACAAAAATACACAAGGGATTAAACTTCACCGATATCTCTAAATAGTTTTCAAATGTCAAAGAGTAATAAAATACAAGATTGAGTAAATTTTTGTAGAAAAAAGTGGTAATATCGTTTAATATCAGCATTTTTATCAAGTAAATAAAGAGAGTCAAAAAATGACTTCGAAAAAGTATACAGGTTACATCGAAAACTACATATTCTTATATTGGCACATTGAGAACACACAGACACGTTAAGCTCTAAACATTTCAATACGAATAGTCACTTCCAAATTCCACGATAACAATGACGGATTTTACCATAAAACACTCATCTTAACATCAACATCAACACATGTACCCAACATTCAATATGTGGATCTACCGATTAATCATAAAAGTTTACATATATACCTATAGAATATATATAACATAAGACAATAAATATCGGTCAAAGTCGTCACAAAGAAAATTTGTAGTGTTAATATATATATATGATATATTATAGTTGTCATTGTAAAACAATTAGATAAGATACAAATGTTCCGTCCTTATTAAATATACAGGACACATATTCCTGATACGGAAACGAAAGAAAATTTCTGTGATTTGAATTTTCATTCCTATCATTTCCTACAAAAATAAGAAATATGTTTGATGATTTATCGAACGATTAAGAATTGAAATTGAAATTTAAGGCAATAAACTTTAAGTATTTAAATAAAATCATAACATAATTACAGAATCTATTCAAAATAGAAATAAAATGGAAGTTTTACAACCATAACATTAACAAATACAGAACCGTTAATCAGAATAATCACAACAGCGATACTGTCCGGGCGCCCGATAACGTAACGTTGCAACGGTAACCGTTATTTCGAGGACGTTATTGATATGATTGTTCAGTGGTCGCCCTTCTCTAGCTCGGCGAGTTCGTGTGCGTGATTTTCGCGGTCATCATGCTGAGCCTTGTCCTTGTCGATGTCGCCCTGGGACAGAGAGGTGACGATGATGGCGCCCAGTGCGTCGCATACCACGTTGATGGTTGTGCGGAAGCGGTCGCTGAAATTTGATTTTTACGTGAATACGTTTTTAAATTTGCTTCCTAGCGGGAAGCAACTCAGAAAACTAATGACACCAAGATCGGGGGATAGAGTTTGATGCTGCAGCTTCTATATCTACGATCTACATAAAAAAATTATTTACACTTCTTGATAGCTAAAGGATCGAATAATTCGTGACAATTAGGGAAGATTGTGACGGCTTGCGGTGGAAGGGAAAACACCGCCATTTTGAGGTAATTTAGCTGCGACATCGAACCGGCACCCACACCTTTCCAACGGGAACACATGCGATACACAACTCAATAGCGGGAGATTACCATACGGCAGTATCTCTCCGGAAGAACTTGGCAAGTTCTACTGCTACTTTGGGTTGCTTCGCACCATCCTGGGGTCACTTGTAGGGGTTCTGACGGTTCATCTATGGACGCGAACAAAATGGGCCCTCAAAACCAGTCATTATTTGGTGGTGGTACTTACAGCAGCCAGTCAACAGCTAGGATAATGGAGACGTCTTCGGCTGGCAGGTTGACTGTGTCGAGCACCATCACCATGGTAACCAGCCCTGCTTGCGGGATGCCCGCTGCGCCTATACTCGCCGCTGTCGCCGTCACACTGATAAACAACCAAATTAATCAGCAATTGTAAATTCCTTATAATTTTGTTTATATTTTATTATTTTCACTAGTTTCTTTTTTTTCATCTATTATTATTTAATTTTATCCATGAGTGTATTTTTGTTAGTTATACCATATGTTAGTTCTGGTTGTAAATTGTAACTTTTAAATAAACTGGCCATATTTTGTACAATTAACCCTAATGCAGACAAAACTTTGCAGAATTTGTGTGATATAAATCACGCAAAAGGCCAAAAATAAGAAGAAGAAGAATTAATCAGCAAAGCAAGAGCAGCTTTGTAAAAAAAATTCTATGATGAAAATTATATTTTTCCAAAACAAGTTGTTCTAGTGATAGTTATAGTTTATTTATTTACCTTAGTTACAAGAACACTTGATAACGTCATGCATTCTAGCAGTATACGAGACAACAATTGTCATAAAAGGAAGCAAAAGCAAAGCAAGCAATTTAGTATTTCCTAGCCAAGTTTATTGCCAGATCGTGAGACAGTTGGCTATGTCTTCTGCACTCATCGTGCGTTGAATTCCCACCCAGGACAAATATTTATGAAACTAATATAGATGTTCTGTGTCTCGGTGTTAATATGTATTATATGTACGATGTGACGCTTTAACTACTCAACTGATCATAATGAAATATTGCATACACGTTGTTACGGGTACAGAAATGAACATAGGGTACCTAACATCAACGCCAGCGAAGCCGTGGGCAATTATTTCTATTTAGCTACATTTATTTTACAAATATATATCAGAAATCTGGTTCCCATAGTACGAGCTATGATTAGTTTGGTGCTAATTGGCGCTGGAAACGAAGTAGTACTTAAAAACGAATTTGCTTTAACTTAATCTTACCTGACTGCCACAATTTTTCCAAAGGACATATCAACTTTCCTCAATTGGGCGATGAAGATGGCCGCCACAGCTTCATAGAGAGCAGTTCCGTCCATGTTGATGGTGGCTCCGATGGGGATGACGAAGCGGGTGATCCGAGGGTCCAGACCCATGTCGTCACAGCAGCCGATCGTGATTGGCATCGTGGCGGAGCTACAATCAAAGATCATTTAAATAGATTCAACAAGCGCCCGTGCTTAGATAGACAGATAATACTTTATTGTACAATATACCAGATGAATAAGCTTAAAAACACATTCTGACATAAGATGATACAAAGGACTTTCTTATCGCTAGTAAATAATTTCTTTCAGACAACCAACGGGACAGGATAGCAAGGAAATTATATGGGGTATTCAGGTGCTATTATACTATAACTCTCTACTAATACTATAAATAACATAATATATATAAATACAATACATTTAATAAATACATACCTACATATTTATGATGTTGAAGATCATAACAAACTATCGACATACAGACAAATAGACAATTTTAGCAATGTCTGAAATGTTTTAATGGAACACGAAATCAACATCGTCTTGTGTTGTCTTCTTTATCTTTCGTGTAAGAGATCAATGGGTTTACCGATTTTAAACCGCCAAGATACCTCCGACTTGCCTTATAAACTAGTAAATAACAAAAGCACAATAATCAAATACTGTGGATGTTTCTATCAAATAAGCTTAATACGCATTTGATAGTACATCAATAGCATTAAAAACTCACCTAGAAGCAGTTCCGAAAGCAGTCGCCATGACCTGTCCCATCTTCGCGATGTACCGACACGGCAGCTTCTTGGTCGCAAGTATAAACAGAATGCTCAGGGTCCCGAAACCGTGGAGGAACAGCCCAAGGAGTACGGTTATGAAATACATGCCCAGTCGACCAACGAGGTCAGCGAACGAATCGATTTCCATGATCTTGGCTGTTACCAGGAAGAATACACCAAGAGGCGAGAGCCTGAAATATTTTAAAACAATTTTAGCCAGATTATTACATTGTACCCATTGTTTTGGCGGGATATCAAGTGTACATGCTTGCTAATAATTAAGCGATATTTTCGTACGTTGTTACCAAAAATGCCATAAATAAAAATATCGCATGATCTTGTAGGTACAAATTTATTTAAAAAAGTGACGTTTCCTCGTTTTTCTTTTTAAGAATTCAACGGAAATAAAGTATTTTGACATTGACTTTGACATATTTTAGTCAAAGGTAATGTCCGGACCATTATAACTTACCAAATCACCCATCCAGTGATAATCATCATAGCCTCGGAGAACGAATGGAAGAAGTTCTGCAGCGGCTTACTCTGATCCCCCATCTTACCCAGGGTGATACCCAAGACTATGCTGAAGCAAACCAGACCGAGGACGTTACTGCCATTTTGATAGTCACCCTCGATTTTGTACGTATCTAGCTGACCTGGAATGAGGAACATAGACTTTATACAAACTCGTTTATGTGTGTGAATAGTGTTTATTAAAAAATCATGTTTTCTTTTTTAAGTGAAAACTTCTTTGAGCGCCTTGGCCATCTTTTGAGATGGGAAAAACCATTGAACTAGCGACACTGTTACCGCTGCATTTATGTATCTGTAGTGTAGTCTGCTTTTGTCGGCACTCCGCGAGTGCCACTATCTTTTTTCCTAATGTATAGATCACATTAGAATAATTATATTAGACACAACAAAAATTCGGTATGCAAGTATCTTTTCAGTCTGAAAATAACTCTAGATTTCTATTTCAAGATACTTGCAGACTACAATATATTTGGAAATTTCCAATGTGTGAGGGTTTAAGTTTTCTGAACTCAAATCTGAATCAAATAAAATTGATGTGTCTGTTTATTATATCAAAATAACAGATATTTACTTTATTCATTTGAAAGTATTTACAGTACTTTAAATAAAATAAAAACAATTGAAAAAATGTTTGTCTGTTTGTTCCGGCTAATCTCCGAAATGGCTGGACCG